>JAWNOW010000173.1:0-1200000 GCA_035045625.1 Drosophila formosana | reverse complement strand
GAGGGACTGCCAATTGTCTCCAGGGTTGCCAGACAGCCGGCAAACGAGAAATATGCATGAAAAAGAATACATATGTGCCTTAACAATTGCAGGAGAAGCACATACATAGATGATAGACCCTAGTCGCCACTCTGTCACTCACTCCTCCGTTTCTCTTTCTCTGCCCGGTCCACTCCTTTTCTCTCTCTCTGCTCTCGTCGCCGTCTTCTGCTGGCTCCCGCCCATGCAAAGGGTCTACAGGCTGTAATAAGAGCGCACCCCGAATCATTTCGCAATACAAAGAAAGGGGGCGACTTCGTCTACGTCTCCGTCTCCCCCTGCCTCATCTCTGCTCAACAAAAGGACGCTGTCTGTCTTTGTTTGTCTCTGCGTGTGTGTGTGTGTGTGTGTGTGTGTGTGTGTGTGTGTTTGCCTTGTCTTATTATTATAATAAAATACAACGAATTTGGTTTGCCAATATATGGAAATTTGACAAATGAATTAAAATTACAAAAAACAAATATTTAAAACAAAAGCAAAATAACATTGGATAGTTTCCAATACAGAGTCGATGGCCTTATTAGCTGTTTGAACTCCTTAAGAACACCTGTATGTTCCCTTCTAAGTTGGTAAAATAAAATTAAAAAATATTTGACTCGGTTCTATAAGGAGTACTTCATTAGTTGTTGGTAGTGCAATTTGGGGTACTCAATGAGGCTAAATATTCATTTGAGGTAAGGCAGTTTGATATTTGTTGAAGGTTGTTCAACATTTGTTCAATTTAAAACAATCGAGTATTCGTGTTGTTTTCTCTCTAAAAACTGCTGATGCTCATATTGAAATGTCAGCTTCGACATTCAACTTCAGTTCGTTGCGAGTATTGTGAGAAAATTTTGAGAATTACTTTTTCTTAGAAAGTTGATATCGGTACTAAAGCAATATGCCAGGTGAGTCTTTGGATGTGAAGTAGTGACTACAAAATAAAGCTCACCTCACGTCCTTGTCGCATTCGCGTTCAGCCCCAAATCCGCTATTCGATGAGGAGGATGAGGAGGATGAGGAGGATGAGGAGCTGATTATACACATAGATGTGGAAATCGATGAATCTATGTTGTTTGACATCAGCGACGATTACGACATGGATTCTGACTTTGACTCGAGTGATTCAGAGGAGACTGAAGATGAAGATGATCTTGATGAAGATGATTAGGATGCCGGAGATGATGATGACGAGGGGGAGTCCCCTACCTACATAATCATCAAGTTGCACACCCTAATGTAATCACAACGCAACGAACACAAACTAAATAATAATACTAATAATAATACTAATTCTTATAATAAAATACAACAAAATGCAGATATAACAAAAAAAGAACCTACATAAAAAAACAAATGCAAAATATGCATATAATAAAAATAAAATAATACTTATTATTGCCATAACATACAACAAAATGCACATTTAATAAACAAATCGAAATAAACAAGAAAGGCAAAATATAATATAATAAAAGTAAAATAAATAAAATACTAATAATACTTAAACAAAATAAAATAAACGGCAAATGCTAAATAAATAAAAAAAAATAAAATAAATACAAAGCTAATAATACTTATTATGGAATACAATAAAATATCCAGCAAAATAGAATTAATAAATTTCATACAAATTATACTTATTATTATAATAAAATACAACGAATTTGGTTTGCCAATATATGGAAATTTGACAAATGAATTAAAATTACAAAAAACAAATATTTAAAACAAAAGCAAAATAACATTGAATAGTTTCCAGTACAGAGTCGATGGCCTTATTAGCTGTTTGAACTCCTTAAGAACACCTGTATGTTCCCTTCTAAGTTGGTAAAATAAAATTAAAAAATATTTGACTCGGTTCTATAAGGAGTACTTCATTAGTTGTTGGTAGTGCAATTTGGGGTACTCAATGAGGCTAAATATTCATTTGAGGTAAGGCAGTTTGATATTTGTTGAAGGTTGTTCAACATTTATTCAATTTAAAACAATCGAGTATTCGTGTTGTTTTCTCTCTAAAAACTGCTGATGCTCATATTGAACAGCTTCGACATTCAACTTCAGTTCGTTGCGAGTATTGTGAGAAAATTTTGAGAATTACTTTTTCTTAGAAAGTTGATATCGGTACTAAAGCAATATGCCAGGTGAGTCTTTGGATGTGAAGTAGTGACTACAAAATAAAGCTCACCTCACGTCCTTGTCGCATTCGCGTTCAGCCCCAAATCCGCTATTCGATGAGGAGGATGAGGAGGATGAGGAGCTGATTATACACATAGATGTGGAAATCGATGAATCTATGTTGTTTGACATCAGCGACGATTACGACATGGATTCTGACTTTGACTCGAGTGATTCAGAGGAGACTGAAGATGAAGATGATCTTGATGAAGATGATTAGGATGCCGGAGATGATGATGACGAGGGGGAGTCCCCTACCTACATAATCATCAAGTTGCACACCCTAATGTAATCACAACGCAACGAACACAAACTATATAATAATACTAATAATAATACTAATTCTTATAATAAAATACAACAAAATGCAGATATAACAAAAAAAGAACCTACATAAAAAACAAATGCAAAATATGCATATAATAAAAATAAAATAATACTTATTATTGCCATAACATACAACAAAATGCACATTTAATAAACAAATCGAAATAAACAAGAAAGGCAAAATATAATATAATAAAAGTAAAATAAATATAATACTAATAATACTTAAAAAATAAAATAAACGGCAAATGCTAAATAAATAATAAAAATAAAATAAATACAAAGCTAATAATACTTATTATGGAATACAATAAAATATCCAGCAAAACAGAATTAATAAATTTCATACAAATTATACTTATTATTATAATAAAATACAACGAATTTGGTTTGCCAATATATGGAAATTTTACAAATGAATTAAAATTACAAAATACAAATATTTAAAACAAAAGCAAAATAACATTGGATAGTTTCCAATACAGAGTCGATGGCCTTATTAGCTGTTTGAACTCCTTAAGAACACCTGTATGTTCCCTTCTAAGTTGGTAAAATAAAATTAAAAAATATTTGACTCGGTTCTATGAGGAGTACTTCATTAGTTGTTGGTAGTGCAATTTGGGGTACTCAATGAGGCTAAATATTCATTTGAGGTAAGGCAGTTTGATATTTGTTGAAGGTTGTTCAACATTTGTTCAATTTAAAACAATCGAGTATTCGTGTTGTTTTCTCTCTAAAAACTGCTGATGCTCATATTGAACAGCTTCGACATTCAACTTCAGTTCGTTGCGAGAATTGTGAGAAAATTTTGAGAATTACTTTTTCTTAGAAAGTTGATATCGGTACTAAAGCAATATGCCAGGTGAGTCTTTGGATGTGAAGTAGTGACTACAAAATAAAGCTCACCTCACGTCCTTGTCGCATTCGCGTTCAGCCCCAAATCCGCTATTCGATGAGGAGGATGAGGAGGATGAGGAGGATGAGGAGCTGATTATACACATAGATGTGGAAATCGATGAATCTGTGTTGTTTGACATCAGCGACGATTACGACATGGATTCTGACTTTGACTCGAGTGATTCAGAGGAGACTGAAGATGAAGATGATCTTGATGAAGATTATCTTGATGAAGATGATTAGGATGCCGGAGATGATGATGACGAGGGGGAGTCCCCTACCTACATAATCATCAAGTTGCACACCCTAATGTAATCACAACGCAACGAACACAAACTAAATAATAATACTAATAATAATACTAATTCTTATAATAAAATACAACAAAATGCAGATATAACAAAAAAAGAACCTACATAAAAAACAAATGCAAAATATGCATATAATAAAAATAAAATAATACTTATTATTGCCATAACATACAACAAAATGCACATTTAATAAACAAATCGAAACAAGAAAGGCAAAATAATAATATTAATAAAATAATACTTAAACAAAATAAAATAAACGGCAAATGCTAAATAAATAATAAAAATAAAATAAATACAAAGCTAATAATACTTATTATGAAATACAATAAAATATCCAGCAAAATAGAATTAATAAATTTCATACAAATTATACTTATTATTATAATAAAATACAACGAATTTGGTTTGCCAATATATGGAAATTTGACAAATGAATTAAAATTACAAAATACAAATATTTAAAACAAAAGCAAAATAACATTGGATAGTTTCCAATACAGGGTCGAAGGCCTTTTTAGCTGTTTGAACTCCTTAAGAACACCTGTATGTTCCCTTCTAAGTTGGTAAAATAAAATTAAACAAGTAAGAAAGCTACAGTCGAGAGTGCGCGACCGTATGATACCCGCAACCCATTTCGAGAGAAAACAAAAAACTTAAAACTTAAATGATATTTTAACAAATAATATACCAAATATACTAAAACTTGTTTGTTTGTATATATTTGAAAATAGCGGGTAAAAATCCACAACACCGTTATGGTCACACTGTCAACTAAACAAACAAAGCGCGGGCAGATGCAAGTGAATTTTGCATATAAAATTGATTCATTAATAACTTCCTTGTTTTTCACTCGATCTCAACCAAATTCACAGGAATCATAGAAAATATAATTATTAATATGCATACCAAAATTCAATGCTCTAGGTCTATTATTACGGCTTTTACAGTTTTTGGGGGGGAAAGGGGCGTGGCAAAAATCTAAAACAATCTTGATCTGCGTAAGACCTACACGAATACTGTCACCAAATTTTATATGTCTAGGTCATTCACACACTTAATACGTCCATATGCACTGGGCACAAAAATTTTGATAAATAGTTTCACGAATAACTTTTGTTCTACTTATCCGATTTGTACCAAAATTACAGGGTATATTAAGAGTGTCAAGCGCAAATGGGTTACCAAATTACACATCATTACACAAACTTTTGGAGTTATACGCGATTTACTAAAAAAAAAACTTGACTTTTTCTAGATTAATGCTTATTGTGGGCGAAGGGGGCGTGGCATCCAACTTTTGAAATAAACTTGATCTGCGTAGGGTATGAAGGAAACTTTTTGCCAAATTTGGTGTCCCTATGTCTTATAGTCTCTGAGATCCAGGTGTTCATACGGACAGACAGACGGACATGGCTATATCGTCTCGGCTGTTGACGCTGATCAAGAATATATATACTTTTTGGGGTCGGAGATGCCTCCTTCTTCCTGTTACATACATTTTCTGTTGGCACTAAGTCATAATACCCTTCTACCCTATGGGTAGCGGGTATAAAAATCGTGGTACATTTTAAATATGTATTGATTCCTGTAGCTCTTGACTTATCAAATGATTGAAATCTATTATATAATAAAACAAGTATCAGAGGCAAAATCCTCTTCAAGGTAAAATGAATCTAATTATTATTTTAGATCTCCAAAAAAATTAGTGAATTTAACATTCAATTAAAACATTTCAATAGAAAAATTAAAATAAAAAATAATTTACCTATAATTTTTATAAGATGATGCAATGCTTTTGTAAGCATGTTTTATTTACAAGTTGTCCATTGACAAGATAAGAAAAAAGATATTTACAGAACTTTTTTGTTGTCTATAAGGAATAGTTGAAGTCATCACTGCTTAGGGGCCTATAAAACAATTATATAGCGCTATTTTATCAACCAGACAATTTTAAATTTATAAGATTATAAAATATTACAAATGTTGAGTATTGGTTGAAACTAGTAATTATAAATTTAAATTATAAAACGATAGTCTTATATTATACTAGCCTCCATTATATTATACCATACTGCGGAAAGTGCCTAATCATCTCATCATTATCTGAGGTCTTAGAATGTCTTGGGCATAATGAGCTATCCCCCCACAGTTTTGACAGTTTAATTTTTAAGATATTGTTTTATTTTTATTTGAAACTATCAAATTTTCCACGCATCTTCACTTTAAAACATTTATTTTTATTTTTTGTTGTTGTTGCCTAAATTAAAGTTTAAAACTATTTGTTACATTGGATCTTACGGATCATCAAGCCAACATCGATGTTTAACTTTGATATCTCTATCCCAAAAAACGAAATCAAGCCATTTTATTATATTTTTAGACATTGTTTAAAAATAGTTGGAGTTATGGCGTTTTAATGGATCACTTTCCATGAACTACTTAATGTAAGTAGAACAAATTTAAACTAAATTTATTATAATAAGTTGTCTTTTTGTTTTTGCATTACAACAATTGCTAATTATAATGATATATGCTGTGTACATATGTTTAATATGGAAAATTGGGCTGATGCGTGCTGCCCACTTTTTAATGAGGGACTGCCAATTGTCTCCAGGGTTGCCAGACAGCCGGCAAACGAGAAATATGCATGAAAAAGAATACATATGTGCCTTAACAATTGCAGGAGAAGCACATACATAGATGATAGACCCTAGTCGCCACTCTGTCACTCACTCCTCCGTTTCTCTTTCTCTGCCCGGTCCACTCCTTTTCTCTCTCTCTGCTCTCGTCGCCGTCTTCTGCTGGCTCCCGCCCATGCAAAGGGTCTACAGGCTGTAATAAGAGCGCACCCCGAATCATTTCGCAATACAAAGAAAGGGGGCGACTTCGTCTACGTCTCCGTCTCCCCCTGCCTCATCTCTGCTCAACAAAAGGACGCTGTCTGTCTTTGTTTGTCTCTGCGTGTGTGTGTGTGTGTGTGTGTGTGTGTGTGTGTGTGTGTTTGCCTTGTCTTTGTGTTTATGCGGAAATTGCAACTGAGCTGACGGCAGCGCCGGGCGGTAGAGTGGGCAGTCCCCGGCAGTCGACGGGCTGGAGTCGCAGGAGTTGTGGAAGGAAGGAAGGATGGAGTAGGACGAAGTTGTTTGCCTGGTGTCGAGAAGTTTGCGCTTATTCTTTTTAATGCCCTTTGCCGAGGGTATTATAATGTTGTCACGCCGAGGGTAACACATTAATGCAACAAAATTCTTCGCTACTCTCTATTCACTTCCGTCTGTCCGCTTGCCACTTGCTGCGAATCTGTCAGACCGAATCGATGCGCTATATGCATGCAATTTTCACGCTATTTACTTATTATCCTTCAGATAACACACTTCAACAAAATGATGATATAGTTGCCAAAATCATTCAACTTTCACTATATTTTCATGCTACACATTTCAAAAATATTATGATATAGTTGCCATAATCAATAAACTGTAAAAATGTATTTATTTTTTTTTGTTTTCGTCAAGTAAAGTTGGACAAAGATAATGCCGGACAAGCGGAGTAAGGGTGGAAGGCAGCAAGTGAGGAGGCCGCTTGGTGTGGGGGGCAGCGTGTGGAAAGTGACATTGATGAAACGAGCCCATGAACATTAGCCAAATACTTGCAAAAATTTAGCACCACGTGAGTGAGTGTCTTTCTGTTTGTTTGTGTGTGTTGACAGACACAAATACCCGCCGCACCGAAACCCGACAACCCACACAACCCCACACAATCCAAACAGCCCTACATCCACACCCACCTCCACACACAGAGAGTCAGGGATGGCGCTGAAGCAACAGAAGTCGTACAAGGACAATTCCAAGCAGCCCTCAGCTTCGCCGTCGAACCGAACCGAACCGAACCGAACCGTGCTGAACCGAAAGCGACCCCATTGACAAAACAACAAGTAAGCGGGAGACTCTCAATTGTGCTAGACGCTCAGCTACCCGCTGGCCATTTATGCAGAATACAAAATAATAAGAATAATAAGTCTAGTTTATAAATAGAGGGTTTTTTTTTAAATATTTTATTTCTATATCTTAGTTATTATACCGAAAAGACTTTTCACTTTACAACATAATTGTATAAAGTAAATATTGTATATTGTATATCCTCATAGGATACTAACTACTGTAAATCACATTCATTACTATGAATTATACAAATGTTCAAATATATTTTAAATTATTTAATTTATTTTAAATTCATTATTTAATTTGGAATGTATTTAACAGACAGCGAAAAGCGTGGACTTCATCTTAAACAAACTACATATAACTAGCAGATATTTTCCGCAAATTTTGTAGCTCTAACTCTTAAGGTTGCTGAGATTATCTAGTTCATATGAGCGGACAGACAGACAGACGGTCGGTCAGTCACTAAATGGATATGCCCTTCGATTGCCGGGTATTCAAAAAAAAAGAAAGAATAAGTGACACTCCACAAAAGCATTTGGCAAACCGGCGACGACTGAGCGACTAACTTCAAAGCTTTACTGCTGGGCGTGGTCGCAACACCGCCCCTTCCTCTTCTTCCTCTTCACAAACACACACAGACATTCACTAAGTGTGTCGCAGTGCTCGTTTCCCCCCACAACTGTTTCCTCTGTGCCGTCGTGCGCTGCTCAGACATTTGATTTGATTTGAATACGATGTGAGAGAGATTTCAATTTCCTATGATTAATTCTATGGTAACCGTCGCATTAATCGGATGTGCGCCACACCACAATTTCGATATCTATATAATTCTTGTTTTATTCAATCAGTTATCCAACGCCTTCTGTCATTTCCCAGCACAATAAATACAAATATGCATATCAACGATTTCACAATGTCGCATTGAAAACGGGAAAACTCAAAATAATAGATTTATATTTTGACAAAAAAAAAACATACTTTTAAAACTTGTTAAGCGTTTTTGGCGTAGAGAAAACTCATACATTAAAAATATAAATAAATATAAAATATTATGTACATACCAAAAATAAAGCCAGAAGCCAAAAATAACGAAATCTAGCAAAGATAGAATGACATCTAATTAGAAAGATTCATATTGTGCTTAAGGTTAATCGAAATAAATGATAACTACTAAGTTTACGTGAATCTTTAAAATTGAAATTTTCCAATAAAGTTCAGTTAGTGGTAAATTATTCATTTTAAAAGTTGACAATGAAGAGTCGACTTAGGAAGAGATTATTAATTTACAATTTAAAAAAAAATGTATTAAATAAGAACCCCAATAAATGTCTCACTACTGGAAATGGTAGATTAAATTATTAATTGGAAAGCAAAATTGATAAAATACAATCACTTATTGAATAAACTGTTAGTAAATAAGAGAAAATTTAGATTTCATAAAAATTTAGCGGCTAAAGTGATTGTCTTCCAAAGTTAATGCAAAACCATATAAAAGTATCTATTTACTGGTGAAACTGAACTCACTATAATTCTATTAACTTCTCATTATTGGCCAATTAATTAAGGGTTGTTATCGATAACATTCAATAATGCAACCCTTTCTTTTTGTGCGAGCACGGCGTTATAAGTCCCGCGGCTACCACAAGCCGAGCCAACAACAAAAGCCAGCCTAATGAAATGCTAGCTGGAATTATCACGCCCCTCCCCGCCACCTCAGCTCACAACAGCACATCCCCCTCCCCTGCATAGCTTCTGCCTACCCTTAAATACACAAACCCCGTTGTGGCAGCTTCTCTGCTTCTTCTGCCCACCTGCTTACAAGCTGTGGCTGAGGCTGTGGCTGTGGCTGAGCCATAATGCTTTGACTTCAACTGTCCCAGCTGTTTTCATTTATTTCATTTTTTAGTGTTGCTGTGCGCTACACCCTGCAAAGTGCAGCAGTGGACATGACCGGCCTTTCATTATGCTCAGCAGCAATGGTTAACAGCAAGATGCGGCTTAACAGTGGCCAACTACTGTTAAACAGCATATTGCTGTTAACTGCGCTTCTGTTAAACAGCACACAACTGTTAACTGCTCTTCTGTCTGTCTGTTAACGGACATGTGCAAAAAACTCATACAACTAACACTAGATTTTAGTAAATTGCAGCACTACAAAGAAAATAACTCTAATTTTTGAATCATTTTATTTAATTATAATTTATAAATTATATCTAGTCGAATATACTTTTCATTCGTTTATTAGTTTAAAAAATAAAATAAAAAATAATTATATGCCTCTTCAATTACCTATTGTCTACAGACAGAATATAATTTACAAAAATATGCACACCTAACTACTAAAATTGTGCCAGACAAGCAATAAATAGTAGCATACTTACTACTCTCAGAAATAGTAGCATAATTTTTGCTACTCTTTTACACTTTTGCATGCCAAAAAAAAAGTAGCATTCTCATTACACATAAATAGAAGAATATTTGCTGCTACTCATTTACACTTAAATACTGCACTTTTGCACGCCAAAAATAAATACTAGCAAAAATACTACTATTTTGATTACAATTTTGCATCGTAGCAACTGTAGCTGTAAAATGCAGGGTATCTGCTCGGTGAGCCGCCTTCTTGCTGTGTCCCATAGGCAATTGGACTCGTTTCGTTTCAGTTTGTTTTATTTTGTTTGGTTTAATAAGACTGTTTAACAACAACAACAACAACAACAGCAACAAGAGGCGAGCGAAAGAAACACACACAAATGACCCTCAGATGCCGCAACGTGTTTAGCGGCAGCGCAGTCGGCAGCGGCAGCGGCAGCCAAAGAGCAACAATAACAACAAGACGAGCAGGTAGACAAACCGACACACAGACGGACAGACAGGCAGAGCAAGCAAGGCGACTACGGCAACAACAACAACAACAGCAACGATGGCTCGCCACAACAAACACAAACCGTTTCAAACCGGTTCAGCGCTACGCTGCCTACGTCGACGTCGGCGTCGCATTGACTCGTGTGCGCCTATGCATATGTGTGTGTATGTGTGTGTGTGTGTGAGCTTAGGCAATTTCTGTCTGCTTGCCTGTGCATGTGTGTGTGTGTGTGTGTCTACGATTGTGTTGTTGTTCCTCTTTGAACCGTCTGCAGTGAACCGCTCTCTCAGACAGCGCGCTCATTGCAGAATTGCGAGCGAACCGAATGCCGCAGCATGCGTGCGTGCGTGCGAACGAGAGAGAGCGAGCCTAACTGTGATTGCGATTGCCAGGCACCGGTTCATAAATTGGTTTCTGCTCTGGTTTTTTTTTCGCTGCTGCTGCTGCTGCTGCTGTTGTTGTTGTTGTTGTTTTTCGTTTCTTTTTTGTTACGTTCGCTCAGTTCGCGCTCGCGCTCGCTCTCTCTCGCTCTCTCGTTCGCTCAACTGGTACGGGGCTTCTCATGTTGTTCAGTAAACGAACGATACTCAAATACGACGCACGCTTTGCTCTTGTTCCAACCATTTGTTGTTGTTGTTGTTGTTGTTATTGTTAATATTATTACTGTTATTATTATTGTTGCCATCATTATTGAGTTGTTGATTTTGAATTTCGGTTCAGGTTCGGGTTCGGTTTGATTGGCGATGTCGCTGCGCAAATACAAGAATCCGGTTAACAATCATTTCATCTATAACGATGATATACGCAAGAGCACGTGCAAAATCTGCTATTTCGATATGGCGGGTCGCCACTCGGAGAACCTGATGCGACATCTGAAGCGCAAACATCCCGCCACGTATGCCGAGGTTATGATCGAAAGGCAGCGACGCCGATCCGCCAATCCGCCGCATCAAACCGGTTCAAAAGCAACCGATTCGACGACGACGTCGACTACAGCAACAACAACAACAGCAACAACGACGACGACTTCCCCGATAACCGGTGGTCCGTTGTCGTCCATGTTCAAATTCGAAACTGAACCGCATAAGTTGTTCATAAAAACGGTAAGTGCGACAGAGACAGCGAACCGTTCTCCATATTTGTCGAACCTTATCAGCTAATTTACGATTTCCATTTCGATAGGAAAAATTGGCATTCCGGCTCGATGAACCAGGTCAACAGCAGCAGGTATGAAGCAACAACTAAACCGGTTAATTAAGTCATTAACAACTAACTACATATATAGTTTAGCATTAGCTAATAGATAAGTTGAAGTTAACAGTTCAGATTTTAGTATTCTAAAAAAAAGATTTATTATTTGCAATAAATGCTCCGTATGAATAATCAGAGTTATTAGAACTGGTGAAATTTTAGACACAAGAAATGGAAATTCAAATGGATTTGCAGCAAATAAAATAAGAAATCTAATTATTATTTATTTTCTTGTATTTCTAAATTAAAAAACATTTCCCAGGGAACTTGTGAAATTTTAGACACAAAAAATGTAAATTCAAACAGATTTGCAACAAATAATAAGTTGTGGTTGAGAAAATGCATAATCTAGTTATTCGATATTTATTTACTTGTATTTCCAAATTACAAAACATTTCCCAGGGAACTTGTGAAATTTTAGACAAAACAAATTTAAATTAAAACAAAAAAAAAAAACATCGCTTCACTTCAAATATATCAACCCCTAAAAGGATCATTATAGATGCATAAAAGCAACCCCGCTGAGCTCTTTTCTCACTACAAATTAAAATCAGATTACCCTTAACATCAATATGAATAGAAGAATTCCCATAAGATGACTTTACATTAATTGGGACACATTTCCATACATATTTTTGTTGTTTACAAAATGCATCCTAATTAAATCCCCAATTCTTCTAGATGCCCATATCGGAGAGCTGTTCGAATGACTTCGATGACGACGACGGAGACGTGGACGATGCAGTGCCCAATGGCCAATTCGAGAGCGTCTTTCTGGCCAAAACCGAGTTGCGAGACAGTCATTTGAACGACTCCTGCGAATCGATCACATATCAGGACAGCAACAACGAGGAGAATGCCTTCATCATCACCAATTTGGCACAACACAGCTGCGGTACAGCCGCCAATACCTCCTCATCCAGCGGTTGCGCTATGCCAACAGTAACCAATAACGCTACCTCGTCCGTGTCCGTGTCTACAACAACGGCAATGCCCAATCCCAATGGGGGGGCAATTACGAATTGTTCCAATCCGGATGATGCATTTTTTCTACAATATCTGGGCAACAAGTTCGGCAAATACTCGGCGAGCACCAGAAACACCGTTCAGTTTCATATCAATCGCATTCTGTACAAGGCCGATATGGGATGCTACGAGAATGCCGATGTATCTAAGCTATCCGATGCGGATATTTGAGAACCGATCATTGTAATTTTAATTCGCTAATACTACTAGTATGTTTAATAAAAGCCATGTGTTAATGTTGAAGAAAAATGCTTAAGATACGTCCCGAAGGTCGCTCTTATCGATGGAGATACATTGATTGTTTTTAAGGTACCCTAAAAAGTCTGTGCCTTTGTCCATTCATTGACATGTCAACTCATCAGTTAGTTCCTTGAGACAGTTACCCGACTTTAGGGAAACTAAGTGTGTATACAAAGCATTCGAGGCAACGTAACATTTTCTTATATTACTGGTACAAACAAATAGAGGAATTTTCGCTCAAAAATCAAGAATAACTTGATAACTGCTTTGGACTACTCTTTATTATCATTTATCTGAAATATTTTGGATCGTTATCGTATCAAGTATTTAATGTTCTACCACATTATTTATTAATAGTAGCTAGTTCTTTTGATTGAAAACTGCATTTGTGAAGGGAATGTTATGTTGCTTTATGTATTTATAAATTATATTGCTGGTACTATCAAATTAGGAACCATCGCTCAAAAACCTAGATGTTAAGAATAACTTTGGCCTAATATTTATGCTCTTTTATCTGATATGTTTTGGATCGTTATCGTTTAGCAGTGATGAGAAATCAAGTATTTAATGTTCTGCCACATTATTTATTAATAGTAGCTAATGCTTTCGATTGGAAACTGTATTTGTGAAGGGAATGTTATGTTGCCATATAGACGCAAAAAACTGAACTGTAGACAATACCAACCCCACACGATGGGGGGTTGAGGCTCAATGCTTGCATCTCAACGGACAACGGACAGCGGACGAAAATTGCGCGTTTAATTGAAAACTAGCCGGGATTAGGGCATATGTGGCGTGTGGCGAGTCTGTCTCAATGGGACAGCTTAACTGATAATTGTTCGATAGGCTACAATGCCACGTCTAGCTGCAGATACTACAACCCTCCCCCAGGGGTGGCGATGGGGGGGGCGGGGGCGCTGGCATCATTCTCGCAAAAGGCGTGGCACAACAAGCGCTGTGTGGCAAAAGGCGCAAAGCAAAGTTGCGGTGTGTTGGTGTGTGTGTGTGTGTATACAAGTCAAACACACACACACACACATTAATAAATATATATACAAATATATTTATATATATGTATGTATGTGGATACAACCACCGTGTGGCTTCGGCAACGTTTAGGGCTTCGGCTTCGGCTTCTTTGGCTGGCTTTCCTGCGAATTTTCTGAACCTGCGCTCGTCTCTTTATCTGTATCTGTATCTGTGTGTGTGTGTATCTGTGTGTGTGTGTGTGTGTGTGTATCTGTGTGTTTGTGTAAGTGTGTCGTTGTCATAGGGGCTGCCCTGCATGTTAACCCCTCGGCTTGGGTTTTGTGCCGAACTCTGCCTCAGCGACAGCGACAGCGACAGCGACAGCTTCAGTTGCTGCCTCTTCTCAGTCTTGACGGTTATTAAAGGTTCATTATCAAATATGTCGGATGCGAGTTGGTTTGTCGAGTAGCTTCATGCCGCTTGCCGCTTGCCGCTTGCTGCATGGGGCATCAATGGCGCTGGCAGAGCGAAAGCAGTTGCCGTGCAAACAAAAACAACAAGAAAAGCAGTTTACTTAGCTGCATTTCGGCTCACACACCTGCCGTCTTTTGTACTCGCTGTTGTTGTGCCACACACACACACACACACTGAAAAAGCATTTAGAGTGTGTGAGACGCACAACCCCAGCGAGGAGGCCAATGCACTGCGCTGAACCTTCATCATCGTGTTGATGCTGCTGCTCCACTTGCGCGATGCCAACTGCAACTGCCTGCCACTCAATAGAGCACTTAACACTAGGGTGCCAGCACTGCCCGATTGCCAAAGCCACACGATATGCTATGTATGCAGATGACCAGCAGCTTCGCCTGCGACTTTGCAGTTCATTTTTTACCCACACTGTTTCATTGCTTTCCTTACTAATTTTACAGAATCATTTTAAATAGTTTTAATATGAACTTCCCAGCTTTCCTTACTAATTTTACAAAGTGTTTTTTTTAATAGTGTCAGTATGAATTCTATAATAAAATTCTGTAATGTGCTATATACAATATTTGCTTGCCAACTTTTGAACCCAAACAACTTCACCGTTTAGTTAAGGCTTTCCATATTAATTTTACCGAGTGATTAAAAATATTTTCAATGGGAATTCAGTGATTACATTTTTTAAATAGTCTTGTGTGAGAATTGCTATATAGATATTATAGCAACCTAAACCAACAGCTTCACGAGTGACTTAACAGTTAATTTTATACTACGACAGAGTAATTATACCCGCTACCCATAGGGTAGAAGGGTATTATAACTTAGTGCCAACAGAAAATGTATGTAACAGCCAGAAGGAGGCATCTCCGACCCCATAAAGTATATATATTCTTGATCAGTGTCAACAGCCGAGACGATATAGCCATGTCCGTCTGTCCGTCTGTATGAACACCTAGATCTCAGAGACTATAAAAGCTAGAGCTACCAAATTTGGGGACAGTACTCCTATAGGTCGTACGCAGATCAAGTTTATTTCAAATGTTGGATGCCACGCCCCTTTCCGCCCCCAAAAGTCTGTAAAAGCCGTAATAATAGACCTAGAGCATTGAATTTTGGTATGCATATTAATAATTATATTTTCTATGATTCCTGTGAATTTGATTGAGATCGAATGAAAAACAAGGAAGTTATTAAAGAATCAATTTTATATGGAAAATTCACTTGCATCTGCCCGCGCTTTGTTTGTTTAGTTGACAGTGTGACCATAACGGTGTTGTGGATTTTTATTCGCTATTTTCAAATATATACAAAAAAACAAGTTTTAGTATATTTGGTATATTATTTGTTAAAATATCATTTAAGTTTTTTGTTTTCTCTCGAAATGGGTTGCGGGTATCATACGGTCGAGCACTCTCGACTGTAGCTTTCTTACTTGTTTAATTTTATTTTACCAACTTAGAAGGGAACATACAGGTGTTCTTAAGGAGTTCAAACAGCTAAAAAGGCCTTCGACCCTGTATTGGAAACTACCCAATGTTATTTTGCTTTTCTTTTAAATATTTGTTTTTTGTAATTTTAATTCATTTGTCAAATTTCCATATATTGGCAAACCAAATTCGTTGTATTTTATTATAATAATAAGTATAATTTGTATGAAATTTATTAATTCTATTTTGCTGGATATTTTTATTGTATTTCATAATAAGTATTATTAGCTTTGTATTTATTTTATTTTTATTATTTATTTAGCATTTGCCGTTTATTTTATTTTGTTTAAGTATTATTTTATTAATATTATTATTTTGCCTTTCTTGTTTATTTCGATTTATTTATTAAATGTGCATTTTGTTGTATGTTATGGCAATAATAAGTATTATTTTATTTTTATTATATGCATATTTTGCATTTGTTTTTTATGTAGGTTCTTTTTTTGTTATATCTGCATTTTGTTGTATTTTATTATAAGAATTAGTATTATTATTAGTATTATTATTTAGTTTGTGTTCGTTGCGTTGTGATTACATTAGGGTGTGCAACTTGTCATCATCATCTCCGGCATCCTAATCATCTTCATCAAGATAATCTTCATCAAGATCATCTTCATCTTCAGTCTCCTCTGAATCACTCGAGTCAAAGTCAGAATCCATGTCGTAATCGTCGCTGATGTCAAACAACACAG
This sequence comes from Drosophila formosana, assembly GCA_035045625.1. Classification (NCBI taxonomy): domain Eukaryota; kingdom Metazoa; phylum Arthropoda; class Insecta; order Diptera; family Drosophilidae; genus Drosophila; species Drosophila formosana. The sequence continues at coordinate 1,183,311 of JAWNOW010000173.1, read as the reverse complement.
ATTCATCGATTTCCACATCTATGTGTATAATCAGCTCCTCATCCTCCTCATCCTCCTCATCGAATAGCGGATTTGGGGCTGAACGCGAATGCGACAAGGACGTGAGGTGAGCTTTATTTTGTAGTCACTACTTCACATCCAAAGACTCACCTGGCATATTGCTTTAGTACCGATATCAACTTTCTAAGAAAAAGTAATTCTCAAAATTTTCTCACAATTCTCGCAACGAACTGAAGTTGAATGTCGAAGCTGACAGTTCAATATGAGCATCAGCAGTTTTTAGAGAGAAAACAACACGAATACTCGATTGTTTTAAATTGAACAAATGTTGAACAACATTCAACAAATATCAAACTACCTTACCTCAAATGAATATTTAGCCTCATTGAGTACCCCAAATTGCACTACCAACAACTAATGAAGTACTCCTCATAGAACCGAGTCAAATATTTTTTAATTTTATTTTACCAACTTAGAAGGGAACATACAGGTGTTCTTAAGGAGTTCAAACAGCTAATAAGGCCATCGACTCTGTATTGGAAACTATCCAATGTTATTTTGCTTTTGTTTTAAATATTTGTTTTTTGTAATTTTAATTCATTTGTCAAATTTCCATATATTGGCAAACCAAATTCGTTGTATTTTATTATAATTTTAGTATAATTTGTATGAAATTTATTAATTCCATTTTGCTGGATATTTTATTGTATTTCATAATAAGTATTATTAGCTTTGTATTTATTTTATTTTTATTATTTATTTAGCATTTGCCGTTTATTTTATTTTTTAAGTATTATTAGTATTATATTTATTTTACTTTTATTATATTATATTTTGCCTTTCTTGTTTATTTCGATTTGTTTATTAAATGTGCATTTTGTTGTATGTTGTGGCAATAATAAGTATTATTTTATTTTTATTATATGCATATTTTGCATTTGTTTTTTATGTAGGTTCTTTTTTTGTTATATCTGCATTTTGTTGTATTTTATTATAAGAATTAGTATTATTATTAGTATTATTATTTAGTTTGTGTTCGTTGCGTTGTGATTACATTAGGGTGTGCAACTTGATGATTATGTAGGTAGGAGACTCCCCCTCGTCATCATCATCTCCGGCATCCTAATCATCTTCATCAAGATAATCTTCATCAAGATCATCTTCATCTTCAGTCTCCTCTGAATCACTCGAGTCAAAGTCAGAATCCATGTCGTAATCGTCGCTGATGTCAAACAACACAGATTCATCGATTTCCACATCTATGTGTATAATCAGCTCCTCATCCTCCTCATCCTCCTCATCGAATAGCGGATTTGGGGCTGAACGCGAATGCGACAAGGACGTGAGGTGAGCTTTATTTTGTAGTCACTACTTCACATCCAAAGACTCACCTGGCATATTGATTTAGTACCGATATCAACTTTCTAAGAAAAAGTAATTCTCAAAATTTTCTCACAATTCTCGCAACGAACTGAAGTTGAATGTCGAAGCTGTTCAATATGAGCATCAGCAGTTTTTAGAGAGAAAACAACACGAATACTCGATTGTTTTAAATTGAACAAATGTTGAACAACCTTCAACAAATATCAAACTGCCTTACCTCAAATGAATATTTAGCCTCATTGAGTACCCCAAATTGCACTACCAACAACTAATGAAGTACTCCTCATAGAACAGAGTCAAATATTTTTATACCCGCTACCCATAGGGTAGAAGGGTATTATAACTTAGTGCCAACAGAAAATGTATGTAACAGCCAGAAGGAGGCATCTCCGACCCCATAAAGTATATATATTCTTGATCAGTGTCAACAGCCGAGACGATATAGCCATGTCCGTCTGTCCGTCTGTATGAACACCTAGATCTCAGAGACTATAAAAGCTAGAGCTACCAAATTTGGGGACAGTACTCCTATAGGTCGTACGCAGATCAAGTTTATTTCAAATGTTGGATGCCACGCCCCTTTCCGCCCCCACAAGTCTGTAAAAGCCGTAATATTAGACCTAGAGCATTGAATTTTGGTGTGCATAATAATAATTATATTCTCAACGATTCCTGTGAATTTGGTTGAGATCGAATGAAAAACACTTGCAGCAAAATAAGAAAATAATCGTGAAGTTATTGTATTGAATAATTTGACACATTTTAAAATGCAATTTAAATAATAATCGTTAAGATTATTATATTGTGTTAGATTATTTAATTACAGTTAACTCATAATGTACCATTTTAAAACTTACTTATAGAGAATTGACAATTAGTTTTTCGACTCTGATTTTATTGAACTGAACTTTAAAATTTCAAATATGTAAATTTTTCCTTTACATTCTTAATAAATACTTAATATACTCACTGTTAAACAAATGCTACATTTCATAAACACTATATTTCATTATAAGAAAATAAAAAATAGGTTTGAAGGCAGAAACAATTAAAAATAATTATTACAACATTTGCCATTAAATTGCAATTGCCGCAGATTAAATATAATCTTTAAAGTGGATATCTGTATCTGTTAAACGAGTTTATTTGTCAATTTCTATTTGAATGTTTTTCAAATCGGATAATGACAGGATTAAGAGTCGTTCAATGTAAGGTTATAGAGTGTCGACAACAATGCACTAGCGTTGATATTGAACTTGATTTTGAATCTTAAACTGGTTGCATTGAGCTCTTATCTGTGGCAGAGAAGGAAGTAAGGGTTGTTCTGGGCTTATCGCGAACATATGTTAACGGGACAGAGCCTTTTAGTCCGCCATAGTGTTAGGGGTGGGGGCAGAGCGAGGGCGCGACGATTGTTGCTGATTGATTTGAGCTACGCTTCACAGTGACAGAGGGCGGGGGGGCGTGGCTGCTGGCCACTGAAATGCAAGCGAATACGGGAATGGGATGGAAACGAACTCAATTACAGTTGCAGTTATTCAATACATGCAAACTAGAGTGTGTGTGTGTGTGTGTGTGTGTGTAGCTAAAAATGTAAGCACGTTTCGGAACAAGTCGAGAACAGAGGGATGTGCACACACACACACACACACACACACACACGCACACGCACGCATGGATGGCTGGATGGATGGCAGGCAGTGAACGAAACATAGGTCGAGGAGGTATACGAAATGTCGCCTGACATTTGTTCCCTCTGCTTTCCATGTAATTCGCTTTAGTTTCTTTTTTTTTTTCTTCCACTCCGTCTTTTCAGTGTGTGTGTGTGTGTGTGTTTTTGTGTAAATAAAATAGATGAAAATCAATTTGACGTGTCTTGAATTCTGTTTAAGGTTTAAAGAACTCGTTTTACAAAACAACAAAAACGCAACAGCAGGCAGCAAGAACACGGCAAGCGAACGAACGAAGCGACGAAACGACGAACGATGAGACGACGTCGTGGGGAGCGCTCGGCAGAGAGTTGGAGACGGAGACGGGGACGGAGACGCAGGCGACAGCAAGCAGGGCAATAAGCCAGAGCGAGAGACAGCGAAAAGGAAAAAAGAAAAGACAACAACAACGAACGAAAATGCAAAGTGTACGAAGTGTGGGGAGAGCAACAGCGGCGTGTGGGCCGACGACGTTGATGTTGGGTGGAGACAACAAGGAGCGAACAGCAAGAGCAGAGCAGAGCGGAGTGGAGAGTATGGAGAGCACTCACACACACACACTCACACACATATGGCAACGATTATGCTGCGCGTATGTGTGTGTGTGTGTGCGACAAACATTTTTGATGAATAAAAGTCAAAATATGAGATTTACCTAGCCTTAAGGGATGCCTGGCGATGGAAGGTAAATGTTGAGTTTTCGAGTGTCGATTGTGTGCGTGTGTGTGTGTGTGGGGTGGGGAGTGTGGGAAGCGCAGGGGTTACGGCATTTAATAATTACATCAATCTTTTTACCATTTAAATGGAATAACAAATGTGCGTGAGTGTGTGTGCGTGTGTGTGTGACATGAAAAGCGGAGCAAACACACAATTGTTAACAGCATTTGAGTAGGGGTATTCATTACACACACACTCACACATACAGTGTACTTGAGGCTTGCATAGGAAACGTGTGGGAATAAAAATGAAAGAACGAGGATTGTGATTGAATCGTTCTCTTCAACTACATTCTATTTTCACTTTTCATTTGCTCTATTTGCATTTTGTTTAAGCTTAACTTTATTTTCATTTAATACATTAATTTATCATTGATTTCAACATACTGTATTTCTGTTATGGGTTGTTTTAGTATTGTTGCTTGTACTGATTCAATGTCTTTATGAATCTGAATAAATCTAAATCATTTTCTTTCAAACTATATTCTTTCAAAATTTTATTTGCACTTTTATTTTGTCCCTTTTTTATTCATATTCTTTTAAAGCTACATTTTATTTTCACTTTTCATTGGCTCTATTTGTTCATATTTTCTTTATACTACATTTTATTTTGACTTTGAATTTGTTCAATTTATTTACATTTTGTTTTCACTTTCCATTTGTTGTATTTATTTAGATTATTGCAAACTACTTTTTATTTGCACTTTTCATTGGCTTTATTTATTTATTTTTGAGCTTGACATTTGGTTCAAACATATTTCCTCTGTTGCTTATTGCAATTCAATATCTTAATAAATAAAACAAAAAAGTATTATTTACATTCTTTTAAACTGCCATTTATATTTAGTTTTCCCTTGTCGTATTTATTTATATTAATTCAAACTAGATTTTATATATATATATTTTTTATATTTACAATTTTTAATTTGTTCTATTTTGCCTTCTTCCAAAAAAGATTTTATTTGCACTTTTCATTTGTTGTATTCATGATTTTTGATTGGTTGTCAATGCAACAAGAACAATTCCTTTATTTTTATTTTAATTTCTTATTATTTTTGTCCTATTTAAAAATTCTATATTATATGTGTGTGGTTTTAGGATTTGCTTAGTGTGTTTGACTTTTCTAAAATTAATTATTCGTTTGCTTTACGTATTTTATGATTGAATTTTTTTGTTTTAAAATTAATTTTTCAATCAAAATTTTAATTATTTTAGTTTATACCAATTATATTTGTAAATAATAAATATTGATCGTTTGATTTGCTTTTTTAAATATTGTTTCCTCTATGATATATTTTTTAATAAAAATATAATTTTTATTAGACTTTATTTTTATTATTATTATATTTTTATAAAATGTCAATAATAAATAGATCATACATATTATTTTAAACTACGAAATTTGTAATAATTGTTTTCTGTTGATTTCCCATTTCGCTCAAGGTTATTTTTATACAGAAATATGTACGTAAGTAACTTCTAGCTACGATTGTTTGTTGTAAATGTAATCCGTCGTTCTGTCTGTCCGTAGATTTGAAGGCCTCTTTAACTAATCTCATTTAAGCTGGAGCAATTAAATTTGCTGGCCTGAATTTACTGGCTAAGAATGCATTAAAAATATGAATATTTCGTTGGATTTTAGCTACTGAACTACGCTCAGACTCGACAAGATTATGGAACGATGTCTGCGTGTCTTCAATTGTCTGTGCATTTCAATCGTTTCAATCAACTTTTCAACTCATTTCATCGTGTTGCGTATTCTTGAATGAGTTTGCATTGCGATTCGATTTCCGCAAGGTAAACTGAGAGTGTGGCAGGAGTAACATGTGGATGCGGCAATCTGCTGACAGTTACAGCAACGGCAGCCATCAATCAGCTCAGTCAGTCAGTCAGTCATTCAGTCAGTCATTCAGTCAGTCAGTCAATCAGTCATTTGTGCAGTTGGCGGCAGAGGCAAAGTCAAAGCACAACAATGTACAAATCGTCATGAACTAACAACAACAGCAACAACAACCAAAGACAAGCATCATCAGCATCCTCATCATCATCATCATCATCATCATCATCATCATCATCGCCCCGCATGCCGAGGAGGGGAGGGGAGGGGAGGGGATGCAAGCAGCAGGGGAGGGGTAGGGAAAAGTGGGGTTGCAACAACGCAACTAGAAAACAATAAAATGAGACGAAAATGCTTTGCTGCAAACGAGGGAGACGCGGAGACATCTCAAGCACAAAAACCCAAACCAGCAACAACAACGTCAACTGATGTTGCAACAACAACAACAACAACAACAAATGCTCTTGCAACAAAGGAGTCGCAGAGCCCAGTGAACTCAGGACAGGCAGCAGGCAAACGAACTGAGCTCAGCGCACAGCGAAACTATTTTTTCGCATACCCTGTAAATTGCAGCCAGACAATCGCTGCTGGGGTTTGCACGACTAACCCAAAATATGGGTTCATGTACAATCATTATTGATACTAAATTTAAGTTGGAAACAAATTAACTTACAATATCCTATTTATTTAGTATCATTTGTAAATTAGAATAAAATTCTAGGTTTCAAAGTAAACCCAGAATAATTTGCTATTTACATTTATCCATAATTATGGAATATATTTTTTTATGAATTGAAATTAGTCAAAATAAACTATATACCTTCAATACTCCATACAATCTTAAGTCTTTATAAAAAATATATATTATAGGGTATTTTATCGTTGAACCCGCTTCGAATTTGCGCATTTCAATTTGCTTGCAGCATCTGTCCAAGTGAAATGCAGCCAAGAAGTTGCCTGATTTTGATTTGGATGCTGATTTTCAGTTGAAAAGGCGTTAAAATGAAGCTCTACTCGGGAGCGCAACTCTGCAGGCATATAAAACTGAATATATAGAGTATGTCAGGTCTGAAACTAACCTATAAACACACTTGCTTACAAAGCTAATCGGCAGTTGGTTCACAGAAAGTGAGTAGACAGAAGAAAAAAGAAATAAATGAGAAAATTACAATACAAATTGTTGAACTACAATTCCTTATTCCATTACAATAATTTATTTTACATTTAAATAAGCCAATAATTCACAAAACAATTTTATTTGTGTTTTTTTTTCAAATTGACTAAGCATTTGAAATGAATGAAAGTAATATAGAAAATGTTAAAGAAGACAACGATATAAAATATGAAAATTTCTAATTACTACATTATTATTTGATACACGATTCTTGAATAGACATTCCACAAAAAAAATAAATAACTACGAATATACAAATTAAAAATATAAAATTACATATTTTTGCAGCAGGAACCGTAATATTTATAGGCTTGAGTAAAATAAAATCACATTTTAATGAATATTTGATGAGGTAAATGATTTTCTTCGAACGTAATCATTGTACTTATCAGTATATTTGAATAATAAAAAAAGAGTATTTGTGAGTTTTATCTTTTTCGCTCAACATAAAAGTAACTTTCCTGCTGTAACATAATTATTAATCAAAACCAAATACTAGTAATCATTATTTGCGGTTACTGATTAAGTCAATAAAGTTGTTCTGCCAATTATTTTGAGTTTATTCGATTGAATTATAGTTTAAAAACATATATGATTTTTAAAAATGTGAATTTGAAAAACAAGAATTAATTATTCATTGAGGCATAATTATTCATAATGGTTGAATTGGAATTTAAGACATATGTATATGATTTTTAAAATGTGAATTTCAAAATCAAAAACAAAAATATATCTCTTACAGCTTAATTTGAACTGAGCAGCAGTCTTGTAGTATTTGGAGTAGAGTCGAGTGCAATGCAAAACCTTTCCCTAATCAGTTGTAATGTGTTTTAAGGAATTCCATTGCTTATCTATGGTTACCAACCACTCGCTTTCTTCTCGCCCGTATCTCAATCTCTCTTCTCGTCCCATTCACATTCCTTCTAATGCGACCCTTGACTCAGCTGGCAAATGCAATTGCCATCGGAAAGATTTCGGGTTCCACAGTAGCCTCTTCTGGGTTTTACCTGCACTTACCTGCCCGTCACTTACTCACACACACCTGCCCCTACCCTTATGCCTCAGGCTCAATCCCCACCCCTATCACTATCACTATATGCACGTACCCATAACTACACATGTATTTGTATCTATATTTTTTCTTTCTGCTTTCAGATGAGCCGAGAGCTGAGAAGTTGCCACGACAACACCATTTTGTTGGTTCGAGTAATTACAACGAATTCAGAATGAGTATGTTGTGAATTCTACATCCCCCACGACCCACAAAAACAACCCTCTCCCAACGGGTGGCCACCGAAAGTTGGTGAGAAAAAAACAGCCAAGCAGCAGCCAAGAGTGGGCAGCCCAGGGGGCGAGAGTGGGCAGCCCAGGGGGCGAGAGTGGGCAGCGCTGGAGGGCGAAAATTGAGCCTTGCATAGAAGCGAGCGATACACGATGCTCTCAATGCTGATGATGACGGCTGCTTTTAACCCGCAAAATCATTTACGGGGCTTTTCGCTTTCATTACGCCCATTTTGGCACTCTTAGCCCACAAAAAGAAAAAAATACAAAATACTTAAACAGAAGCACGAACAGCGATGCGGTAAAGGACTACGCAAATTCATAAATTTGACAATTTAAATTAAATTATTACTGACTAACAAACAAATGAAGGTAGCTGATGCGATTGTCCAAAATCAGTCCGGCCAAACAGTTTTCAGGCTGTTATTTCAGCTGGGCGCCATGTGGCACATTTCTACAACTAGTTTTAAGAGCGCTATCAACAAATTTGTTGTAGTAGCGTTTATGCGGGCGAACATAACTTGAATACTTGTATATCGACTGTTTAGCCCCCCGACTAATGATGGAACTGGACAACTGGACAACGCTCATCCCTGGCGTTACAATCGTAGGCCTAATTAGCTGAAGTGCCTGCGACATTCCATGCACAGACATATGTATGTATTGTATATTATGGCCATCAACAACAACCCCATGGCATTATTTTGTACTGGGCAATTGTTGTCGACTCGCAATTCGCGCATTGTTCGTTTGCACACGTAGCGCCCTCTCGCTAGATTATTTATACATTATTTATCGATGAGTCGATAAATATGTAAAGCGGCGATAACAATGCGGAAACCAAACGTGATGCGAGTTATGTGTTTTTATGTCGTTGTCGCTGTCGCTGTCGTCGTCGTTCTTCGCTTCTATTTTTAGAGCCAACACAGTCTGGTTGGGTTTTTGGGGTAGGCTTTACCTGAGAGGGGCTTCTCAGAAGATTTTGGAGATTGTCTGAAACACAAACAGACGCACAGAAAACACAACTTGCGCATTTAGAAGACAAATTTGAGACGAGCACATGTTCGGAACGCTCCACATACCCAAAACAATTTCAATTCGATGGAAAACCTAAAAACACGTACAGCTTAGTTAAGGGAGCATTGCCCTCGCTCTGAACCCCCCCGCCAAAAACAAATATTATATAGTATAATGTCACCACAGCGCACTTAATTATCCCCAATATCCTTAAATACAATTCAATTGAAATCCATTCAAAGTAGTAATTATATTTAATAACAGCGAATTTACGATAAATACTTTCCACCCTTTGTAGTTATTTTTACCATTTGCTGGACTTTGAATATTTGCATTATTAACTGAACCCTCTAGAGAACCTGTAGCTTCATGTAAACGATTTATATTTATTTTTCAAGAGTTTCTCTTAAATTCTGCAATGTTCTTAAGTGTGAGCGAAGTACCAACCAAATACTAGAGATTATCAGTTTTAATCCCCATTCATAAAATATCCAATAATGTAGTAATATAAGGGAAGTTAATGCTTTTGAAATTATTGAATAAATATATATTGGAACCGTTCTTAAACGGTTTTTCGTAATAATTTCACAAGTAAATAATTACAAAATAATAATATTGGCGCATTCGACATTTTTCACTAAAACAGATTAACGCATTCAAGGAAATCATTTTACGGAGAATATAATAATATATGTGAAAGAAAAAAGTAATTACAAAAACACAATATATTTTATATTACAATTTTGGAGAATATTAAAATATGTCAATTTGTGACGCTTTAGAATTTAATTATTATTACTTACCTATAGCTCCAATTATTTATGGTTTATTTGGCAGATTTTCCAACTTTCTTTAAAGTGAATCTCCTCGCGACTCTTTCATTTATTTCATTTCTTTGTTTTCACTCACAACTCGTTTTATTCCATTTGCACTTACCGGTCACAATTAATTCACTTAGCCGCAAATTTGCTAGCCACATTAAAAAAAAAACAAAAAAAAATGCACAGAACAATTTATTTGCTTCAATATTATATATTATTTTCATATGATTTTTCCGCATTTTTCCGAGTATTTTGCATTATTATATTATTATGGCACATTTAAATATTTTTGGATAATTTATGGTTAGGGGAAATTTACCCAACTTTTTATTACATAAATTTATAGCAGTTGAACGCATTTTATTACATTTATATTTTATATTAGAGAATAATGACGACACAAATTAAATGCAAAATTTTAAACTTTTTTTGGGCATTAATTATCTTAGATGCACAATTATCGAAACATTATCATCATCATTAATTAGTGATCATCTGGTTTAATTGATGTTAACTAAATTTCCGAATGCTGGATTGAATTTATGTTAATTATGTATAATTTACAATTTATAATTTCGAATGAATCGAAAATCAAATTCATATTATTATATTATATTTTATCACTGTAATGTTATTAATTATTATATTATTAAGATGATGATGATAATAGTAATGATAATAATTTTATCATTTTATTTTCAGTGTTATTATAATTAATATTAATATATTACATATTATAACTGTATTCGAATTAATATTATTATCATCATTATCTTGTTTCTTTAAGAAGTCACTTTCGCTTACTGACTTCTTCAGTGTTGAACAACGCCTAATGACATTTCTTGCTCGCTTGTTTCGTTGATTCCCAGAAATGCCCATTTAAAAATCCATAATAGATAACATACAAAAAAAACCCAACTCTCCATCGCTCTCTCTCTCTCTCTCTCTCTCTTTCTCCCTCGCTTCACACACACTCACACTCACACACACACACGTGTTGCTGTACAGTGAGAAAATGCGATAGAAAATGATTTTCTAATTATAGTTGCCCCAATGAATCGAAACAAAAACAATTTGTTTTGAGCCAAGCAATTTCTTCTCCACTCACACACACACACAGGCAAACACACGCATATGTACATCCCTCTCACTTTCCGCCTTGCAACTAAACATTCGATGCATGTAGTTGAACTCCGCTTATCCCCTCCTTCCCCTCCCACTCCCACAAATCGTATACCTTCAAAATGATTTCCAATTAAAATTGGGCTACCGCAGTCGCAGCGCGGTCGACATCGGCGTCGGCGTCGCTGTTGCCCCTGAAAAAACAACAGAAACTGTGAAATGCTGGCCAAGCAGAAGCGATAAGAAGTGACGATATAGAGAATAAAAATGCGTTTTGTACTTTAATTGGTTTCATCGCAGCAACCCCCGCTGTCTGTAATCGTCCCCCCTCCATCCGAACACACACTGAGACCGCAACGGCAACGACACTTTGTGCTGAGAGCATAAACACACACACACACACACACACACACAGTGACACATGCTAAGAGCAAAGAGCGCATGCAAGTGAAGCTGCAATCGCAACAACAACAACAACAACAGCAGCTGTACAATATGCATGCATTTTTAACAGCTGATAGCATTTGAAATTTATGACGACGCTGACGCCGAGACTCTCGACAATCGACTTACACACACACACACACACACACATGCAGACAGCCTCCCCAACAAGCATCGCTCTTACACACGCCACTCTCTTTCACGCCGCTCTTCGGCTGAAGTAATTTTGACAGCGATGCTGCTGCTGCGGCTGCTGTGTTGTTGTTGTTGTCTGTCTGCCTTTTTTCAGATGATGGGAGGGGGCAGGGAAGGGTGACAAGCTATCAACTTCCGACTTGTGGGATCACAGTCTGAAAGTTTTGATCGAAGTTGCGCTTGATAAGCAGCCAAACAACAGCTGACAGCATGTGTGTGTTTGTGTGTGTGTGTGCTTACCTGTGAACAGCTGCAGTTGCTTTGTTTTGATAATCTGGCAACACTGCGCCAAATAAATCATTGCTTAATTGCTTCTTCTTCTTCTTCTTTGGGGACGTCCCCTGGCTACCGCTCTTCTATGTAGGTGCGAGTGCGACAGATACACAAATAAGCAAAATGCCTTGATTATTAATTATGTATGTGATTACTTCAAACGGCCGCGAAACCTTAGAAAGTTATTTTATTTTATTTTATTTTGTCTGCTCGTAGCGACGGGATTAGCCCAGAAAAGTAACTCAATACGAATACACACACACACACACACACAGAGACAAATACCAATGGCAACGTAGCGTCTCAGCAAATTTCGAAAACGAAACACGAACGAAGCGAGCGTGCAAAATCCATGTAAAATGCGAAGGGGGGCAGGAGATAAGCAGAACGGCTGGGCAGAGCGGGAGTGGGAGGGGAGGCCGCATAGGTGATGACATAGCCAGTGAGTGGACAGAGGAAGCAATATCGTTGCACTCTTACACAGTCAGACAGCGGCACAGAGTGAGATGGAGAGAGAGGGAGGCAGAGCAACATTTGATTGTCGGCTGCGTTGGCTATGCACAACAAAACCAGTATAATTGCACACACACACACACACACACGCGCGCACACTTGAAAGAGACTGGCGAGTGAAGGGCGCTCTCTTCGACAGCAGCAGCATAAAAATGCACAAATGCTCGCAAATGCAAAGCAAATAAATACGGCACATGCAATAAACAAAAACAATAGCAACAACGAAATAATAATAATCAAATGGCAGGCAAGCAAAGCGGGCGTCCCCCTTCCCCCCTCGCTTCCATTCACCGCTTTCCCAGTCGCGCGTCCTCTCTCTCTCTCTCTCTCTCTCTTTGGGGGCTAAATGTTCGCTCATTTCTATTATGTGCTGACCTCTGCGTCGCTGCCGACGTCGCATAGAGCGCACAAAAGAGCTCTTTGTTGGTGTGTCGTTGCTGCGTTCTCTTTGGGCTAGGCTTTTTTTCTTTCTGTTGTTGGTTTTTCTCTTGCTTCCGCCCTTGTTGCTGTTCAGCGCAATGACTTGTGCGACTTGTTGTTGGCAGCGACGCGCGGCCGTTTAACTCTGTATGCGAGTGTATGTGTGTGTGTGTGTGATGTGTATGTGTGTGCTATGGTCTCATTTCAAGATAATCGTCACACGAATGAGTTGTTGATGTTTCTTCTTCTTGTTGTTGTTGTTGTTGTGGTTGTTGTAATTTAGCGGTTTTGCTTTGTTATGTTAGCTTATAGTTAAGCATGTATGTGTGTGTGTGTGTGTGTTTGCGTGTGTGTGTATTTGTGATTTTCATAGTTTTACAAGAGTATTTAAACTTCTTCATGCCAAAGGCATAATTTTTATTTTTCCACTTCTTTGTTTCGCTTTGGGTTTTTTCGTTTCGCTGTCCCCATCTCGCTCGCACTCGCACTTGGACTGTTATTGTTGTTGCTGCTTCGCCTATTTGCCGCTTAATGTTATTAGTTGTTGCTTTTTTTGTGCTGCTGATAAAATTGTGTTTAGCATTTTAACCCATTTAAGTGCTAAATGTTTTATGTCAACAGGTTCTGACCCACAAAAACAAACAAACAAACAAATAGACACAATACAAACACATGCATAGCATTATGTATTTATGTATGTATGTATGTACATATGTTGTGTGTGTGTGTGTTTTACGTGCACAAAGCGCAAATTTCAGCTGGCAGCATTTTTGCATCCGGGATACGGCAACCGTTACGTAATTGCGTAACAGCGCAACAACACTAACGTAAGCGTGTATGTGTGTGAGACAGAGTTTTCAGCTAAAGCTAAAAGAAAATCTGCTTAAAAACAACCTAAGCCCAAAATAAAAAAATATTAAGAATCATTGGGTTTCCAAATAAGTTAACGAATTATCGATTTCATAATTTTGATCTAGATTCTGAGCAAAAATAAGCTAAAATAAAAAAACACAACCCAAGCCTGAACAAGTTTCAGTTAAATTTGTTAACAAATTATTTAACTAATGTAATTTAATGTTTCTTTTTTAATATAACTAACATATATGTACATACATACATATGTATGTATTTGTACAATCTATGATAAATTTAAATATTTTGCTTATGCCACAAATACATTTGTTGGTATGAAATTAAAAATAAGCAAGATTTATGGCTATAAAAGCTATTTGCTGTGTTTATATGCCAGATCTAGCCTGAAATATGCCAGATCTGGCCACACTGGTACGAGGATAATCCGACAGTCAATAACGCGGCTCTCTTAACTGAGTTGATCTTGGTTTCAATTGCGGATCGCTTTGCTCTTGAGCAATACTTTAGCAACAGGGTGAAGAGGGAGGTGGATAATTGAGAGGGGGAAGGGGGGGAGGGGGAAGTTCATGTTGCTCATCTTCAGTCAATGCGAGAAAAATTCATTTATTTTGTTGATATGCATAAATTGTGTTTGCACAATAAACAAAAAGAATGCTGCCGACGTCGCCAGCGCAGCCAGCGTCAGCGCGTGTTTCGTTTTTTTTTTTTTTCACTTTGCTTAAATTGAAAGCAACAACAAGATTTATTCAATTTGAATTCGAAATGCGCCGCAACAATAATTGTTGCTCAGCAGCAGCCGCAACAGTAACAACAACAAAGCAGAACAGCGAAAACGAAAATCGAAAACAACAAAAACAATGTCAACGCTTTCATTGGCGAAGGTGACAGCGACAGCGACGTCGCGACGTCGACGCAGCAGCATCACAATACAACACAACACACGCCTGCCGCTGTCAGCGCTAACGGCAACGTCAGCGACGACGACGACGACGACGTAAGCGACAGCGTCGCCAGCCACTTAGCGTTGCGTAGCGTAAGCGACGCCAGCAGCGACGCTGACGTAGTTATTGACTGCGACGTTAACTTCCGGCATTTTCTTGCTCATCGTTATTGTTGTTGTTGATGTTGCTGTTGCTGTTGCTGTTGCTGTTGTTGCTGCTGTTGTCATACAAGTTAACACGACACGTATTGCAATAACAATATTAACAACAACAACAGCAGTAACTTTGAAAGTGCATAAAACGAAATAAAGAGAAAGAGAAATGAAATGTAATCAAATAAAATAAAATACTACAACGCACACACACACTCAAGCATCTGTATTTGTATCAGAAGCAAGATATCAATCGAAAATATGCCAAGAATGCGTGTGTATGTGTACATATGTATGTGTGTGTGTAAGGGACACGAGGCAAATAAAAATCAGTCGAAGAACGCATTTAAAGCCACTCAAAAGCTAAACAGAAGACCATAAAATGTTTTTTCACGCTGGTCAACAAGAGAGAGAGGGGGAGGGGACTACAACACACACACACACACACACGCACACGCACATTTCGTGTTACACTTTCAATTTAAAAGGAAAATGTTCCCACACGCACACACACACACACACACACACACACAAAGAGGCATCATCATCAATTTCTAAATGCAAAACCGCAATAAAAAGCAACAACAACCAGTAAATACCATAACAAAAACTCGCACACCGAAACACGCATACACTCTCGCTCGCACTCGCTGTTCCCCAAGTGGGCAACATGAAGCAGCTGATATGGTCGCTTGCCCAGCAAAGTGTACAAGAGAGCAGCAAAGAGAGCAAAGTCAAAGCCAAAATCGAAGTACACACGAAGTGAACGAAGAGAGCGACGCGACAGAGAGCGCAAAACGCAAACGGTTGCGCTCTGTTTCGGTTTAGTCGAGTGTTGATGATTTTATGTGTGTGTAGCGGGACGGGCAGGGCGGGGGGAATAGCGTCGAGGGTAATGACGAGGACGACGCACGCACGTGTACGCGTAAAATGAAGAGGAGGGGGGGAAAAAAAAAGAGTGAAAGACCAAGTAGCAATCGTAGTGGGTGATGTCCAAATGTCAGACGTCTGTGTGTGTGTGTGTGTGTTAATCGCTGCTGCTGGATCTGCAATGATAATAATTAAATGCAAAAGCGTAGCCCTGAACAACTTTCAAGCGCATTAGATAGGCGAATGACCCAACAGCATTTTTGACTCAGCAGTTATTATATCAATGTCACATCCATGCCGTACAAAAACACATCAACGATATTTCGGCCATTAGCCTCTCGTTGTATGAAATACTCGTTTCAAGGTAATATTTTGTTTAACAATTTTTGCTGGTTTGCTTTGCGCAGTTTTTGTTGTGTTTTGCTATTTAGGCCAACGTACTACGACAATGAAATATTTTCTAAGATTCAAATTATTGAGCCATCACATGAATTATCGATAACTTAACAGTCGATTATACAAAATGGCCGCTTCAGATCGTGAAGTGAAAACAACTACATATTTTGCCAGCTATTATACATATGTACATATGTATGTATGTACATATTTATTGTTGTTGCTGACAGCACAATACATTTTTTGTTTTGTTGGTATCTGAATATTTAATAACATTAAAATTAATGCGCCATCCAAAAGAAGTTGTCGGTGATTGAAAAATCTATTTGGCAAAATGGCCGCTGCAGATCGCGAAGTGAAAACAACTCTTTTGCCTGCCATTAATGTATTTAGCGAAAATGTTCATACACACCAACACACACACACACACACACAGGGAGAAGCGACGCCACATGCTTACAACCTTGCCCGTTATGGCTCCCCACACCGATACAGATACACAGACACACGCACACACTCACCCACAACCCTTCTTCGACTGTGCTACAAGAACAAAACAGACGATGAGAGAACACGCTACAGCAACAACACAAACACAACCAAAAGCAAAAGCAAATCGAATAAAATTGTCAACGCCGCTCTCTTCTGTTCTCTCGCTCGCTGCATGTAGCTGTCTTGCTCGCACGCTCATTTGTGAGTTGTTGTTGTTGTTGTTGGCGCTCTCTCTTGGATTGGATTTGTTGTTGGTGTTGTTGCTGGTGGCTGCTCTTCATGCTTTTTTATGGCTTTTATGGTCATAAAGCCGCTTTGGCCTGTCCGACAGCCGCCAGCTGTTGACGTTGACGTCGACGTTGGCGCTGCTGTTGCTGCTGCTTCACACTCTCTGGCCTGACAACAGTAACAA
The DNA here is from genome assembly GCA_035045625.1 of Drosophila formosana. Taxonomy (NCBI): domain Eukaryota; kingdom Metazoa; phylum Arthropoda; class Insecta; order Diptera; family Drosophilidae; genus Drosophila; species Drosophila formosana. Next base: position 1,166,270 of record JAWNOW010000173.1, on the reverse strand, counting down.
TGGCCAGCAAACAACTCCAACAACAACGAAAACAACAAACGTCAGTCTAAATGGCAACATATGCACATTCACACACACACACACACGCACACACTCGCAAACAGTCACGGCCTGGCGCAGGTACGAACACACACACACACACACACACAGGCATGCACACAAACAAAGCGAACGTAAAAAGCGCGCGCGAATACAGGTCGACGCTCGGTCGGGCATAGGCATCGACGCTAACGCTGACGCCGACGCCGACGTTGACTGCGACTGCGACGCTGACTTGGACTCTATGTTTATGATTTTCGGAAATTCCATTTCGTGTGCATTATTTCTCGTTTGTTATCGCCACAGTATTATATTGTGTTTGTTAACATATTCGAAATCTAATTAAATCAATTTGTCTTTGCTCCAATGAGCAAGCTAAACCCAACATAATTATGTTAATGTTAATGTTAATACCTCTCTCTCCCTGTCTCCCCACTCTCTTTGCCGCTGTCTTTGTTTTATTGGCTTTGTCTGGCAACGCTAAAAACTGGTTTGCGCTGCCTCTCGATCACCCCTCCCACTCCCACTCGCACTCACACTCCACCTGCCATGACGTCACAAGTGCTTATCAATTGCGCTGCCCAAATTGCCAATGCTATTCTGTCTATTGTATCTGTCTCTCTCTGTGTGTGTGTGTGTGTGTGTTTGTATGCACGCAAATCAATGCGAGCTCAGCTGTTGACGTCGTGTGTGCGTCTATGTTTGTGTGTGTGTGTGCGTCTGACCGAAATTGTTTCGGTTTCTTCATTACTGCTGTTTCTTCTTATTTTTTGTGTTGCCAGATTAACAAATTATTTCTAGCTACATATGTATGTATGTATGTACATATGTATGTATATTTAAAAATGGAGTAGCCTTTAAAATTAGCAAATAGTTATAAATCTGTCAAAAAATGTATTTGTCATTGTAATATTTTGTTGCAACCAAATGTACAAAAATATGTTAGTTTTATTAAAAAAAAAACAAGGAAAATAGATAAATATGTATTTCTGTGAGCAAGAAAGCGGTGATTGATAAACAAATTTAATTTAAATAAGAGCTTCCGAAACCTAATAATTTAGTTTGTTACTTTTCAGCATATATTTTATTTTCATTTATCATATTAAATCTAGTATATAATATTAAACTTAATTTATAATTAAACGATACAATTTTTTTTATTTTACCTCTTTTTGTTCCCGTTTGTCATTACTGTTGTTGTTGTTGTTACTTCTTCTCCTTCTTCTGCGTTGTAGTTGTCGTTTTGGGCGTACGCTGCACACACACACACACATACGCCGCACACATACACACGACATGCCAATAAGTATGCTACGTTGAAAATCCGCATTTATACCATGAATTTGCATTAGTAACATAACGCGTAAGAAAACGTTGCAATCAGCAACAAACACAACAGGTTTATACTAGGCAAACGGCAAACACAAATTACAATTACAGAAGCAAAGCAAAAGCACAATTAATGAAAATGGAAATCTTCGCGACACACACATAACCCACGTACACACACAAGCATTGTATTTGCGTCTGTCGGCAAACCAACTTGACAATCAATTTGGAGCAAGGGGAATGCGAGAAATGGAAACGAAACGAAATGGAACGAGTTGATTGATTAACAAGTAAATACACACACACACACACAAATACAGTCGTATGTATGTACATATGTATATGCGCTGTCATCGGATTAGCTGCCTTTGCACTATATTTATTATTTATGAAGTTAAAGAGTTTATCGCACAGACACTGGCGAAGGCGCACACATGTTACGTTACGCGAGCGCATTCTTACGTTTCGCGCAAAGCAAAACCGAAATCAAAGCGTGTCAAAGCAAAACAATAATAAATAGCAAAACAACAATGCCAACTTAGTATGTGCATTCATGTGTGTGTATGGGTGTGAGTGAGCAGTCGCAGTCTTGGCAATGCGCTGCGATTATGTGATGTATGTTGGGCAGTGTTGCGCATCAACGAAAAAAAGAGCTAAAAAAAGCTAAAGCAGCCAACATATTTACTACAACAACGAAACAAGCATAATTATAAGGTCATCTACTTGACCTTAAACAAAAAATAATTTTTATAAAAAAAAGGCATTCATAGAACAATAATTAATCCATGTAGTTATTCGTCGACTTTTTCTATTTATGTTTATTGATTAAATAATGTAAGTTTTTTTGTATAGAGAATGAGTAATAAAAAAAGAGCATGTATCAAATATATACATACATATTTCAACTGACCAACAACTAAATTATGAATTATAATAATTTCAATTATAATATCAGCTACTTTTTAACCCAATTGACGTTAAACAAAAAACATACTTGGAATTTCTGCTAACAAAAAGGCAAAATAAAAATACTTTTTAGCTGCATGTAGTTGACAGAAATTCCATTTGGCTCAGTTTGCAAGCTAGATTTACCGCTAAAAATGCAGCGTGGACAGCACTGGCATTGTGTGTGAGGTGAACACGCACACACACACACACACATACATATGTATGCACACGAAGCGTCGACAGACAGCTGAAGCAGCAAGCGCATGGAAGCAAGCGACGAAGGAAGTGCGAAAGGTGTAACAGAAAAAGGGCCAGCAGAAAGGGGCGGTGGGAGGGCGGGGTTTCGGCAAAGGCAACGGCTGAAGACTAAATAATCTCAAGATGCCGTTGGGTTTAAAAGCGAGTATCTCTGTGTGTATATGTATGTGTGTCTGCTCAATATTATTTTGTTGCTTTTTATGGCGTAAAGAATTTTGTCGACAATTAATTAGTAGATGATCACTAAGAGAGAGAGCGAGAGCTGTGGTGGAGTGAGGGAGACAGTCAAATGTAACTAGCGAGAGCAGCGCTTTAACTGCGGCTTTCTTGCAGAAGAGAGTTTGCTGTTAATATGCTGTGTGTTTGGCAAGGCCGCAATTAATTACAAACTCTGCCAGCTGTCAGTGTCCCTCTGCTGCTGCGTGCATGTGTGTGTGTGTGTGTGTGTGTGTATCTATCTGGCACGTATCAATGTTGAAAGAGTGCGAAACGCAAAGAGAACCAACAGCGATACGGCAAAGAGAGAGAGCGCAGGCAATCAAAGAGAGCGAGGCAACTGTTTGAAAAAAGGGAAGTGGGGTGTGGTGGAAGGGGGGAATTTGAATTTGCTTTCGCCGGCCGCTTTACCCTTTTTTGTTGCCTTTGCAATAGATTCTCTGTGTGCTGCAAACATGACCGAAAATTTATGTGTATAATATACAAAATACAAACACACACACACACAGCATAAGCAGCAGCCACTTTATGTGAAGGGCAGACCACACTGTAAAAAGCAGCAGCGACAAGCGTCGACGTCAGCGTTGTAGTCGTCTATGCTAGTGGCAGAGCGGCAGCAGCAGCAGGAGCAGTAGCAGGAGCAGCAGCGCCCGCAGCCACAGACGCCGCTGTAAAATGGCAATAACAATAACAATAACGACAACTGCGCTGTCCCCTGTGTATGCATGTGTATGTGTGTGTGTGTGTGTGTGTGCGTGTGTGTGGGCAGCATTGACTTTAAATACTACTTATTTTTAATGCACTAAGTCGACAACAACAAAACACGCACGCACACACATGCACACACACACATACAGAGAGTGCGACGCTGACGCATTTATCACTGCGCTGCTTCGGCCTGCCAAACAACAAGAACAAGAAGAGACGAAGAAGCAACCACACAGCAACAAATAGTAACCGACAACAACAACAACAACTACAACAATAGCCAATGGCTGTTTTTGGAGTGCTGAAGAGAAAGGGGAAGGGGAGGGGGGGAGAACGCTCAACAGTCGAAGTCGGAATCGGAATTGGAATCGGCGCGGCGTCGGCGTCGGCGGCGCGCATTGGAAGTCATTGATTTTCGTTTATGAGCGCGACGGCGACGCGCTCTCACTTTTTATACGTTCATTCACACGGCGCACAGTGGGTCGCATTTTCTTGTTAACGACTTTGTCTGCTAATGCAAGGCACAATTATTTGTTTTGTTGTTTCGCATATTTTCATAATTTTTCTTTAACAATATTGTTAAGTAAATGTGTAATTGTTAAATTTAACAACAGGACAATAATTTTAATGAACTAAAATAAGACTCAATGCATTTTTATTTTTTGTAATATCCCACAGAATTATTTTGATACTTCAATGTAAATATAAATAAATTTTTGTTACGTTAAAAAAATATGTTGTAATTTTTTTAAATTTGATTTTAATTTCAACATTTCCTTCAACTACAAATACATTTCAAAATTGAATTTAAATAAACGATAATAAGAATCAGTTCAGTTTTTGTTACGCAATAATTAAACTATTCTGAAATTTGCAATCTTGACAATGCAAAGTGTTTCATAAAGAAATAAAAATAATTTTTATTTATTACAAATTTCAATAGAGGCACAAAGAGCATTGGCCCACGGTGTCTGCGTCGCTGCGACTGCGGCTGCTTTTGCGAATGCAAAGAGCGCGCAGCAAGCAGCAAAAGAGAGCGTGCGCGCAAAAAAAAAGCAAAAAAGAAATACACACTTACACACACACACACACACACAGATGTGTTGATAAAGTGTGGAGCAAGAGACAAACAAACCTTAAATATGTTATTGATAATTAAATTGTTGTTGCTGACTGTTGATGCGCTGTTTAAGCATCGTTTGTCTGGCAATGCGTCTGTGTGTATGTGTGAGAAGATCAACTGCATGGGCGGCAAATCTACCTTTGAGGTTTGTCGCTGTTGTTGTTGCTAGCGAATTTGTGTGAAATTCAGACGAGGCGACAACGACGCTGGCGGCTGCTGCCGACTGCACATGAGTTGTTGGTGCTGTTACGTTGTGTGTGCGTCGCAGCTGTCAAAGGCAAAGCCAAAGTACGAAGCCTTCCCCCGCCACCCCTCGACGCCTTCGCTAATCACGCGCCAAAGAACGAAACAACATCTTGAAATAAAGCGCGCTGATTTCGCCGCAGGTAGTCGCTGCTGCTGCGCTGCTGCTGCTGACGGCTCAGCCTGCGTCAGTGTCTGTCTGCGTGCGTGCGTGTGTGTGTGTGTGTGTGCGTGCGTAGGCTTCTTTGTGTGCGTTTCAATTTCGTTTCATTTTGTTGAAAGCAATAAATACTTTTTCTTTTCGATTTATTTAATTTTATTAATTGATAAGCGATAACTAATTATGTAATTTGAATTGCAGCAGTGAGTGTGTGTGTAAGGGTGATGACAACATCGATTTGTTATCGATAAGCATCGACATCGACAAATTTACATCACTGTTGCAGCTGGCGGGAGTGCGAGCGAGAGCGAGAATTACCGATTGGGGCCAGGGGCATTGCGAAGGCCGCAAAAGGTCAATGTGCAATGTGCCCCAAAGGATAGAAAACGCACGCATATCGCTGTCTCCTTCTCGCTCGCACGCTTCGACATTGAACCGACGATGATGGAAGGCGACGGTTTGTAGCTAGCGTTCTAGTGATGATGATTTCTACAAATAAACAAGCCAAGTAAAAGTCTGATAATAATACACAACAAGCCTGCAAGGTCGAGGCAACAACAAAACCATAAAAAATACGCAAAATGAGGTTAGCTGCTTTTTGTTCAAAGGAAAAGCCTCTTCTAGGTTAAGTCAATGTATAAAATATATATTATTTTTGTTGTTTTTGTTGTTGCTCTGCATTTTATTTTTAGGCTACAGAAATTCACTCGAACTGCGAATCAGGCGTAGGCCGTTTGGGGGGGTTCACTTCCAACTCATTTCTCTTGCTCCCACTCACAAGCATTCGCACTCACTCGATGTGCGTCAGTGTTGCCAGGTGATTAGCTAGATTCTGAACAAAAAAAGCTACAATTAATAAATATGCCGAAAAGCAACACACAAATTCATTAGGTTTCTGTGAGTTCTTATTTAAATTAAAATTATTAGCAATTTCACAGCTTATTTTATTTATGCTCAAGAACAAATTTAATGTACTAAAAGATTTAATATGCTCATAAATGGCCAAACAGTTTGTGTCTACATGCTAGATATAGCCTGAAATCAGCTAATCGGGCAACACTGACTTGTGTAAACATTTGAGTCATGAGCATTTACCGGGAACAATGAGTGCAAGCAGGCGAAAACTATGAAAGCAGCTCCCAAGGTGGCGTAGCTGTAATTATCACAAAGATCACTCTCGACGGGTGTGAGGGAAAGAGAGAGAGAGTGAGTGATGGAGTGTTTGACCAATAAAAGCGCATGCATGAAGAGAGTGCCAAAAGTGAGCTTAAGTCACACACACACAGGCACACACACACACACATGGTCATAGTGCACTTGCAATTGCCAAAAATGTTGAACAACAACAACTGCTCTAATGATGAGCCCAACCATGGCGGCCATTTTAATAAATGCTGCCAGTTACTTACTTACATAATAAAGCAAATAAAAAAAGCTAAGAAAAATACACATGCAAACACACACATACACATATGTATGTACATACATACAACATACATGTGTATGTATGTATGTACATACAACATTCAAAAAGAAAACTATAAAATTTATGCTCATTGGCCGCAGCGCGTGCCAAGCTGTGGCGTCGGCAGAGACAACAACAGCGACAGAGGCTCTTAAATTTCGCAAGCTGTCCGCTGTCCGATGTCCCGCTCTTACCCCCCGCCCGCAAATGATAGCAGCGCGTGTGTTTGCGTTTTGCTTCCGTTACAAATGGCACAGCAGACAAACAACAGCAACAAAAAATGCCCCACACACACACACACACACACTTGGCGGCAGCATAGAGTGCCAAAATCTTGCATATGAGGGACACACACACAGACACACACGCATACATGCACAGCGTCAGCACGCACGTACGCCATGCAATGCGCTCTCTTCCACCACGCGCTCTCTTTGCCAATGTGTCTCTTTGCGTGCTCTTTACGACGTCGACTGCTACTTCCGTTTGAACGTTAGTGCGAACATCTGTGCGCGCTGCCAACGTCGCGACGTCGCTCTGCTGCCGTTTCATTCAGTTCGTCAGTGTTGTCAGTTCACTTCGAACGCGAGAACTGTGCGGACGTGCCAAGCGCTTGAAGCGGCTGAAAAAAAAAAGCAGAGAAACGTTCGGCCCAGTAACACAAAACACAGTTAAAAAACACGGCAACAAAAAAACGAATATCAAAAAGAAAAGTAACAAAAAAAAAAACTACACGCGCGCTCGCCAAACATTAAAACAAACCGAAAACTAAACAATTTAGCAAGACTTCAAACAAACAAAAACAATTATATCAAATTGCAATTTAATACAAATAACTATTTTTTTTTTTCGTTGATATTTTTGTTGGGTTTCGGCAAAAACAAAAAAAAATTAAGTGTTGCTCTAAATTCAAAAGTCCTGGATTATTTTGAATTTTGAAAAGCAAAAACAAAGACAAATGTGAATGCAAAAGCAAAGTGAAATCTCACGCAGCAGCAGCAGAGCAGTAAACACACACACGCACACATACATACATACAACAAGTCATTGCAAATACTACGACTAAAGTTGCGCTTCCTACCAATTAAAAACTAAGAGAGCGCGCGCATTAAGCAAATATTGGAAGAGAGTGCGGCCCGCAAGAGAGCGAACGGGCAATTGCAGCAGCAAGAAGAAGCAGCCGCAAGCTTCGCTTCTTTTATTTTTCCGTTTCGACACATAGCGAGCGAGAGCGAGTGAGAGAGGTATATCGAGAGACGCTCGCTCGCACAATGACCTTGCCCACAAACACAAATGCTGCTGGCAGCGGTGGCTGCGGCGGCGGCTCGGGCAGCGGCAGCGGTAGCGACGATGACTCTGATATGTTTGGCCCCCCCCGCTGCTCACCGCCCATTGGCTACCATCACCATCGGTCGCGGGTGCCAATGATCTCGCCGAAGCTGCGGCAGCGCGAGGAGCGCAAACGCATCCTGCAGCTGTGCGCCCACAAGCTGGAGCGCATCAAGGACTCGGAGACGAATCTGCGACGCAGCGTCTGCATCAACAACACCTATTGCCGCCTCACCGACGAGCTGCGACGCGAGAAGCAAATGCGCTACCTTCAAAATCTGCCAAAGTGAGTCGCATTTCTTGCAACTGTATTAGTATATATCTATAAATGTATATGTCTGTCTCCGTCTCGCTGCCCTTTCAAATTGTGCGTGGTTTGCCTCCCACACACATACGCACACTCGTACAAGCGATGCGCAAAACTTTAATTTATCGATAGACCAAATCGAATACGTCATCGGTGATCGATTTAAGAGAGCAGCGAGCGGAGTGAAGAGCGCTAAGCGAAGAGTTCTTTGTGCAATTTCATCATTTCATTTAAATCAAAAGGAAATTGCATTTATTTATTAATGTGTGGATTATTTTATTTTACCAAATATATTTGTGAGACTTGGGATCAGCTGCTGTTTTGTTGTAGTTCGGACTGCATTCAGGCCAAGCGCAAAGCAAAACTCGCAAGAGATACTCAAGAGACAAAACGAAGCTAAAAACAGCAGCAACAACTAGACGGGGCAACAAAACACACGGCGGCAGACAGAAAGAGACACAGATAAAAAAAAAAAAACAGCCACGACGAAATGTTTGTAAAAGAAGGGCGTGTGTGTGTGTGTAAAGATGAGAAAAAGTAAGAGGCGATAAATATTGAAATGCAGTCGAAATATCGATGACAAACGGCAGATGAAATCGATTGCAAATTATCGACGGACAATAATCAAGTTATTGACGCGTCAATCAGCAAACCAAATCAAAAAAGACAGGACCACAAAAAAACACAAAAAACCATAAAACAGCAACAACAACAAAGACGAAATACAGTTGGGGAACAACCTTCGCTGCTGTGTTGGGAGCAGCGAGACGCCAGGGGGCGCTTAGAGGCAGCGGCAGCGACGCAGGCAGCAAAAGAAATCAAAGCAAAGCAAGAAATAAGCGCGTGTGTGTGTGTGTGTTTTTATGTATCTATTTATGTGTGTGTGTGTGTGCTAAAAAACGTTGCGCTCGTTGAAATAATCACGTTCCACTTGCAACAAAAAGCCAGCATAACAACAACAACAGCAACGATGATGGCCAGCAATGTTTGTTGCTGCTTTTTCGCTGTTGTTGTTGCCTCGCAAGTCGCAAACGTAACAAAAACCTTCAGACTTTGCAAACACGCACACATACACACGCGACACACACTTTTTACGTTTTATAATTATTTATAGCGTGGCGAAGTTGGTGCCTAGAGTTATTATAATTTTAACACAAGACTGTTTTGTTGCTTCTTCGTCTTCGTCGTCGCTTTTTTGCTGCTACTTTTCGGATATTGCGAATTGTGCATCCTCATAAATAAATGTATCTATTGTTGTTGTTGTTGTGTGCATCGAATTCGCAAACTCTAATCATCTGGTTATTCAATGAGCGAAACTCCCACTGGGGTAATTCGCTCCCTATCATGTAATCGGCGCGTTCTCTCTCTTTGTGTGTGTGTGTGGTTTTCAGTGCTGCCAGATTCGCTTTTTTTCCGTCAGATTTTGATTTTCTTTTTTTCTGAATTTGGTTTGTAATTCCCTAAAGGTATGAAACAATTATTATTATTATATTATTGCTGATACTGTTCTGTTTGCCATATATTATTGGTGCCTTGAACTAGTGTTGCCAATTTGTTCTTATTCAAACAAAAAAACTAGAGTTATTTGGCAACTAGCTGTTTTCTTACATACAAACAGCTTTTGGCAACACTGGTTGTGTGTGTGAGAGAGAGAATGTATTGGGCGATGATCAGCAGCATCGACAGCAGCAGCTTTGTTGTTGCTGCTTTTTCTATGCTGCTGCCTTTGTAATTGTTGTCAATGCAATTGCCATTGTGCGCTCTCTTTTGAGTGCTCTCTTTTGCTCGGCTCGGGCTACCGAAGTCGAAGTCACTGCCGAATTCCCTCGTTTGTGGATCGTGCGCGAGAGAGAGCGTCTTAGCGAGAGAGAGCGAGAGGCTTGCCTAATGCATTTGTATCTTATAATTTGCAAGGCTTATCAGCATATTTACTAGTGGAAATAATACGCTTTTAATTATTGTATTTGCTGCAAAGCCTAATCGACTTTTCGACTTAGTTTTTCTTTTGCTTAACCTTTGTTTTTAAACTTTGCCTTTATTTTTATTTTATTTTTGCACGTCGTATGCTGAGTACTTGACCGTTAAGTGTTTTTAGCTGGTCCCACTGTGCGCTGTTTTAGGTAGCTGCTGAGAATTTATTGTTAGTTGTTGTTGTTGCTGTTGTGACTGTTGACTGCGAGTTGTTGTTGGTGCTGTTTACTGCTTACTGCAGTCAGTCTATTTAATTGTATTTCTTCGTTTCTTTCTCTCTCTGTCTGTTTTGAGTTTCTTGCGCTGGCTGCTTTGCCATTTGTTTTACCGTTAATTTGTAATCAGCGAAGCGGCGGCTGCGCTGCTTTTGCCTCGTTTTCTATACCCGCTACCCATATGCTAGAAGGGTATTATAACTTGGTGCCAAAAGAAAATGTATGTAACAGGCATAAAGTATATATATTCTTGATCAGTGGCAGTCTCTGTATGATCACCTAGATCATAGAGACTAAGAACTAGAGACAACTAATTTGATATCTGAAAATTTTTATATGAACGGTCGAAAAACATAAAAGAAGCAAAAATCAAACGCAATTGAACGTTTATTTATTTTAAGCGTAAATAAAAAAATATATTTTTCGGTATAAGAGTTTTACAGTCTCCCAAAACGGGTAGCGGTTATCTCACAGTCGAGCACTTTCGACTGTAGCTTTCTTACTTGTTTTTTCTTTTACGCTTCGTACGCATGTTGCGTTTACATGAAACTAGCCTTAACCCCCCCCCCCCCTCCCCTCTACCCTTCTGCTGCTTGCCATATTTAGATAACGCGTTCAACTGTCATCTGTCATTTATCTACGAGTGCGTGTGTGTGTCTAGCCTTTCTTTTTTTTTCGCTGCTGCTGCTTCCTCTTTCCTCTTTTGTTTCACTTGCCAGGAGAGCAGACAAATAAAATGCCGTTACATCCAACATTTTTCTCTCTTTTTTTTTTTTAATAATTTCGGTATATTTTGTTGTATTATACGCGCACCCAAAAAACTTAATTCATCGCAGCAATCGCAGTTTTTGCTTTTGGCTTTTGATTCGCTTCTTCTTGGCTACCCGAGTCGCTGTCGACGTCGGCGTCGCTGTTGGCGCCGTTTCGTGTGCGCTGCGTTTCCGTTTTTTGCTTCGTTTTGTGCTTTGTTTGACATGTTTTCTCTCCCGCCGTCGCAGCCGCTGCCTGCATAAGCTTTGTATGTGTGCGAGTGTCTGTGTGTGTGTATGTGTGTGCGCTTATTACTTTGAAGTTTCCATGCGGCGGCAGCGCCAATCGATAAATTAATTAAAACAACGATAAATGCATAAAGGAGAAATTTATGAACCAAATAAGCGGGCGCCTCCCATTCATTCATTAGGCTGCGAATGCGAGTGTGTCTGTGTGTACATACATGTATGTATGTGTTTGCATTCTAAACATCAAACTCAACTGGTTATCGATTTGCATTTATCGAAACGAAAACTTAATTTTAAATATAAATTGCCGCTTACTGCATCCCAATATTATCTATTATCTTCCCACTTGCTTCCCTTTCACCTACATACATAGTTTGCTACATTTTGTAATCCGCCGTGTTCCATTTTCATTTTGTTTCGTCGTAATAATTCGCGACGACGTTTTTATAGTTATTCTGTTATCTTGGCCGCCGTGTATGTGTGTGTGTTTCTATTGCCTTTTGTTGTTATTCGTACGTGTTGTTGTTGTTGTATTTGTCATTCGTTGTCGCTGCTTTTGTTTGTGTTGTTGTTGTTGCGCATCTCACATCTGTGCGGTAACGGCGATTGCACCACAAGCAAAGCAAAGCAAACCAAAGTAAAACACCGATTGCCGCTTACTTCGCACACTTGCGCCAGAGCGAGAAGGCAAGTGTATTTGAGTATATTTGTGTGTATGTATGTGAGTGCTCAAAGGGGAGACGCTGGTCGTGTGCCATTTGCATTTACTCTCTGTGTAGTTGTTGTTGCTGTTGTTGACTGGGCGCGCATTTAAAATATCTAGAACAATTAGATTATACAATTACTTGATTGAAGCATATGCAGCTGTGTGTGTGTGTGTGTGTATGCGTGTGAGAGAGCTTTAAAGTCAATAGATAATGAATGAACTGAGACAAACCAAAGAAATTTTATTTCAATTTACATTTGTGTAGAGCAAAATACATTTAAATATTATTAAACCACAGCTTTAGACTTTTGCTACATTAATATAGAGCAAATAAAACAAATGAAAAAACCCAAGAAATAAATTTCAAAAATGTATTTTAATAATTTAAACATTTTATTAGTAGTTTTATGAGTTTAGACCTATGCCACTTTTGCATACAATGCGTTAGCATGGGAATATTTCAGTTTATCGATCATGGGTGCAGTTTGAATTATTATTTAAGAAATTGAAGAAATTTTTGATTGAAATAATTATTTTAAAATAGTTTAATACATAATTAAAAAATTTAGCTACTTCTCAATTAAAACCGTGATTCCTTGAATGTGGTGGATCTTAGGATTTTAAACAATTATTTAAGATGGCAATCGAAGTGTTTACAGCTAGATTGTCAACTTGTTCTTGTGAGACACGCGTGTGTATTTTTTTTCTGGCGTTTTTTCCCAGAGTTGTTGCTATTTGTGTAACTGCTTATCAGTCACAAATAACAATTAAAGGCTGATAAGAAAGCGAGAGCGAAAGAGCTATAAATGTGTGTGTGTCGGTGTGTGGTCGGAGAACCGCAACGAGAGCACTTTAAAACACAAGAAAAAAAGCGGCTTTAAATTGAATTTGCATGGGGCAAGCAGCAAGCAGCAAGCAGAGCTCTCGCATATCACACGAAGCGAAGCGAAACGAGGCGAAGCAACCCAAGTCAACACCATGCCTCTGACTATGAATGAGGGGGGAGGAGGCGAGAGGGGGGGGGGTGCAGAGTGTGCTGTGTTTGCTTGCACATCAAATGAAGTTGTCTCCGACATACGCCGCCTCCTGCGGCGCCTCTCTCAGAGGTCTGAGGCGAACCCCCAACAGCGAAAAGCGCGCGTTCTACATTCGCGACTTTATGCCGCCTGCCTGCCTGCCTGCCACTCATCCACACCTCCCCCCTCGACCACCTCTTCTCTCGTCTTTGTGTGTGCGCTGTGGTCCCCTTTATGTCTTTCTACTGCTTCTACTTTTGTGCCTCTTTTCTCCCTTTGGAGGCGCTTGCATTTCTCGTTCGATTGTGCGACATTTTTTTATGGGTGCTACCCAGCGACTTTAAGGGTTTTATAAGTTGGTGGCAAGAGCAAATGCTTGCAACTAATTTAAAGAAAATTAACATTTATACTGCAACTCTTAAAAACAATTTGATATTTAAATTTTTTATTACTTTACTTCTTACTTTTCTTTTCACTCATGTTCTCAAAATACATACATATGTCGACGAAAGAGATATTTATTTCGATTCCATCAATAGTAATCCAATGGGAATAATTTTAAATTATATTTATAATCTACATTTTTAGTGCAGTTCCATATACCGGATATCTCACAGTCGAGCACACTCGCCTCGTAGCCTTTGCTACTCATTATTGTATTCAACGTTTGCTGCTCTTGCTTCTTTATGCCACTTGCAGCGTAAGCGCAGTGCAGCTTTAATTTTTTTTTTTCTGGTTCATCTTGCTCTCTGCTTCGCTCTATTTTGCTTGTAAGTTTTTCGGGCATATTCAACAAGGTAAATTATGAAATCAAAAGCAGCCTTGAACTCAAAACAATGCCGATCCAGAGGAGAGAATATCAAAAAAAAAAAAAGTAAAAAAAATGAATTTGTGATGTGAAGAGTGCGGCACAGGTGAAGCGCATAAAATGCTCCAATTTCCATAAAGGCAATAGGCAATGTAAATGCGGGGGAGGGAGGGAGACAAACACACATACACACACACACAGAGGCAGAGATAGCGTCGGCGGCATATTTCGCCACATGGCGGCCACGGACCATCGAAAACGTGCGCAAAACGAAAACACAGATAAGACAAAAAGCAAAAGCAAAAGCAAAAAAAAAAAAACAGCTTAGCCAATGCGTGATGCCCCCCCCTCTTCACTCCGCTCTTCGCTTTTCGCGTCTCACACACGTTTGCCATCGGAGAGTGGACAATGTACCGTTTGCTTATCGGTCGCATGCCATACAAATACAAACACAAACACAAGCAGAGAGTTGCACACAGACAGACACACTTGCACACACACACACACCCATTGCTGCTGATGCTTTGCTCAATGTCAGTTTGATGGCGTCCCAAAACATTGACAAAAGCTTTATTACTATTAATTGCTGTGAGCTGTTAAAGAAGAACTTAAAAGCATGTGTGTGTGTGTGTGTGTAAGTGAGAGTGAGAGAGCAAGAGAGAGTCAAATATTTATATGTTTAATGCTGCGCATCTAGCAACAATGCCATTACTAAAAACAAGTGAGGAAGTAACAACAAGTGTGACCACATGACATTAAATATTCCCGCATAAGGTCACATTTCTAAGCTAATTTTGACGAACTTAACCAGTTTTGAGGAACTGATGGTAGATCAAAACATTATGACATGTATATATTATGTTATTTGTTTTAGTATTACTCATAAAATAGAAAGAGATAAAAAAGAAAATGTTAATGGATATTAATATGGGCACATTCAAAACAGTTGCCAAGTCTCCAAAGTTAAAAGCTTTAATGACTAATCTCTTGTTCTTCTAAGATTGCAAACTTCGCTTGCAGGGATTGACATCATTACATCTGTGTGTGTGTGTGTGTGTGTGTGGGAGAGTATTTTACATAATGTGCAGCTTTGGGAGTTGCTAAGTTTTTTCGTTTTTTCGTTTTTTTTTTTTGTTTTTTGGGTCACTTTGCGCTGCATTTCAGTCGCTGGGTTTTTTGGTCAGTTTTAGCCTTTATTTTATTTTACTTGCTCCCATTTCTCGCTGGTTGCGTTCAACAATGTTCAAGTTAACAGTCAACAAGCAATAATAGCTAACATACTTTTTTCTGTCCCCCTCTTTCCCCCCCCCCCTCCCGCGCCCGCAAACACAACAACGCCGCTGCTTGTGCTTTGAGTTACCGTTTGTTGTTGTGGTTGTTGCTGTACGCTTTCTGGTTTTGGTTTCTATAAAGCTTCAGAGCGCGATTTGTTGTTTTTTTTGGCGCTTCGTTTGCTGTATTTCTTCGTTATGTTTTGTTTTTGTACAGATTCCTCTGCGTACTTTCGCTTTTTATTTTGTTTTTCGCGCTCCCCCTCTCTCTCCCTCTCTCTCTCTCTGCCTGTCTTCTCGCGCTCACTTGCTGTGCTCTTCTCATGCACCTTGCTCCTCTCCTTCAGCCATTCTTATTGTGTGCGTGTGTGTGTGTGTTTTTTTTTTTTGCTTTAATAGTGAACATTGACATGCTTAGCTGCGCATTTTAATGCGTCGCTGTCGCCGTCGTCGTCGTCGTCGTCGTTGACGTCGTCGTCCCACTCTTGATGGCTTTTGTCTTCTTCTGCCTTCGCTGACTTAATTTTTTACGCTGCTGCTGCTGTTCAGCTTTTTCTCTGCTTCAAACAGTTTGCCATATTGACTTGACTGTCTGACTGAATGACTGATTGACTGACTGACTGCCTGACTGCCTGAAGTCGCAAGGTGGTTGAATGTGTTGCCCGCCTGGGGCGGTGCCCCAAGGGGCTGGGGGAGGCGGTGGAGGGGAGGCGTGTCAGTCGCCGCTTTTATTGAAAGAGAAATTAGCTTGAAACTTATTGCGCTGCTGGTCGCCATCGTACATTGTACACTGTACATCGTCGTATAACGGTGCGCACTGTTGGCCCAGTTAATTAAAGTGCGACCCACGGACAGACGAACAACACAACAGTAACAACAACTCAGCTCAGCTCAGCTCGGCAACAGAGCGAAAAATGCCTTCGAAATTGACAACGATAATGTTTGTTGGGCGGAGGAGGAGGAGGAGGAGGAGGAGGAGGGGCAACAAATTTGCAACAAGCGATATGTTATCGATAATTGTCGGCTTTAATGCGTATCAATAAGTTACGGATATTAATTTACTTTTACCTTGGCAAGGAGATAGCAAAGAATCTGTTATCGGCAACTGTCAGTTTTCATTTTTTAGGAGGAGACAAACAACTGTTGTAACTTCTATCGATAAGTCAGTGTGGAATAGGGCAGGAAATTTATAAAATTTATGTCTAATCAGACATACTCTTTAATAATAATAATATTCAAATTGAACAGACTCCAATAAGTAACAAGTAATTGTTAATATTTATCGATACAATCAGTTGATAGCTATCGATAAACACGAAAGGGTTCACTGCACTGCAAATGATCGATAACGCCGTACGCATCATATGTGTGCATTGCGTTCGATTGTCGCACAGGTTTTTCTCGTATATTTACCTTTTATACCGTTCGCCTGCCTGCCTGCCTGCATGCCTGCCTGCCTTTTCACCACACAAGCAACTAACGTAACTTTCCCTGCCACTTTCTCTCTCTTTCTCGCTCGCAGAACCGAAAACAGCAGCACAACGGAATTGGCGCGTGAGAATCTCTTCCAGCCCAACATGGACGATGCCAAGCCCAACATGATGAACAGCAGCAACAAATCGTCGTCGTACAGCGACAATGCCGCCACAGGACAACAACAGCAGCAACTCCAACAACAACAGCAACAACAACGCACCATTTGCTCCATTGAGAATCATCAGATGTCGCCGCGTTCCCCCACCTCGAACGCCATGGAGCGCAAGCGCCATCTGTCGAACAGCAATCTGGTCAACGATCTGGAAATACTCGATCGCGAACTGAGCGCCATCAATGCGCCCATGCCGCTGATCGATCCCGAGATCACGCAGGGCGCCGAGCAGCTGGAAAAGGCGGCGCTGTCGGCGGCACGCAAACGCTTGCGCAGCAACAGCGGCAGCGAGGACGAAAGCGATCGGTTGGTGCGCGAGGCGCTCTCCCAGTTCTATATACCGCCGCAGCGTCTCATTGCGGCGATCGAGGACTGTCCGCTGGACGTCGTCGGCATGGGCATGGCCGGCAGCAACAACATCGGCAGCAGCAACAACAGTCTGTTGCTCGATGGGGGCAGCAACAGCAAACGCATCAAGCTGAGCAGCGCTGGCGATCATCTGGATCTGGTGGATTTCGATATGAATCAGAATCAAAAGGATTTCGAGGTCATTATGGATGCGCTGCGTCTGGGGACGCCGAGTCCGCCGAGTGGCGCCAGCAGCGATTCGTGCGGCCAGGCGGCCATGATGAGCGAATCGGCGAGCGTGTTCCACAATCTGGTTGTCACCTCGCTGGAGACATGAAAGTATCAGTAAGCCAGGCAAGCAGCAGATTGATCGTTGCACAGGTGCAACCACAACAACAATTTCAAACAAAGAGCAAACGTTTTTTTTTTTTTTTTAATTTTTTTGATCAGCTTAGTTAAGTTTTTAGCTTGTAAGGATTAGCGGGCAGGGAAAACACAACTTGCGGGGGGTAAAACTACATTTAGATTAAATTAAAGAAATTAAAAGAAAAGAGTTATCCGGCTATATGTATATGTTGTATATAGCTGACAAGCGATTTTTTTTTAATTCAATTGTATTTGAATTTTTTTTTATACACATATTTATTAGCGTGTAAGCGAGAGAAAAACACAACAACAAAAATCAAAGAATTTGTAGTCAAAAAACAACAAACAAACCACAACAACAAATCAAACCAGACAGAGACAGCAATAGTGCATTTGCCAGTTTGTGGAAGACGGCGACGACGACGACGACGGGGAAGCGCGCGGCTCAACTTCCAATTTTGCACATTCCAGGCTTTAATACTCGCGTCGCGTCTTCCCAGAAGTTTATCGTTAGACCGCCGCGCCGTCCTTCCAAAATCCAACACAACAAAATATCAAAACAAGAAAAAAAAACAAAAAATTAAACTATTAAAAAAAAAAAAAAAATAGTTCCTGCCGCTAAAGAATTTCCACGTTTTTCTATTATTTTGTATTTTTTCCAATTGTTCTGTTAGTCACAAAAAGCGAAAAGAGCAGAGAGATACGATGATGGAACACTTTATTTTTGCCTCGTTAGACATTCGTTTCCAAGCCAATTCCAATTCCAATTCCAATTTGAATTCCAGTGAAGCAAACAACAAAAACAAATTCAATTAAAAAATAAAAAAAACTGTGATCGTAGGTCACGTCGCACCTATTAAATAGAAGGGATTTTTTTTTTGTTATTAGCTAAAATATGGGCACAATCTTTTCTTTGTTCAATAATTGGAAGCGAATGCAGGCAGCAGGATAACGGTTTCATTTTCCTTTTTATAGAAGAAATCTTCTAATTTGCTACAACTTTTTGACAACTACTGTGCACAAGAACAACAAAATGGATTAAATAGCAATTAAATAAGAGAGAGAAGCAAACAACAAAATGAAAAAGAAAAAAATAACATACAAAAAGTGCAATTAGAATTTTTTAAAATATTGACACAAACAAATGAAAGAAAATCAACAAAAGTGCATTGAAAAAGAGTTATGTAAACAACAAAAAAAATATAATATTTAACAACAAATTGAGCAGAAATTGGAAAAACAACAACAAACAAACAAAAACAAAACAAACTTAAATTTAAGGCAAACAAAAAAGAAAAAAAATGCAAAAAAAAAAACAATTTTTTTCTTCGAAAAAAAAAAAAAGAAATGGCTGTGATAGAAATTTAAGTTTTTTGCTTACGAGTTATAATTACAACAAAAACACAAACAAACAAAAATCAAACAAACAAAATGATGATCTATGTACATAGAAAAATACATACAAATATATTACAAACAGCATTTAGTATTAGTAAACCGATAAAAAACAAAACAAAACTAATAAGAAAGCAACGGTCGAGTGTGCTCGACTGTGAGATACTCGCTACCTATTTTTTGTTCCTTTTAAGTGTGACCAAAGCAAACTTAAAGAACTTGCAAGTTTATTGTCCGATCGCCACGAAATTTTCAGAAACCATTCAACTTAATATTCTTGTGTATTTCCAAAAACGTTTTCATATTTTTACCCCAATAGCGTAGCGGGTATTCGACGAGAAACGAAGAACAACAAAGCAAGCTAAAGTTGCAAGCCGAGCTTCAAAGAGAAAAACAAAAGAGTGCCTCTCTCTTTGTCTCACTCTCTATATATCTCTCTCTCTATCTCACACACGTCTCTAGCATGCAACTTTCGCTCGCAGCTTTCGTTGATTTTTATATAGTTTTCGCATTCGCGCATTTCTCTATCAAATTCACGTAAGCTTTCGTTTCGTTTCTGTTTCTGTTTTTTTTTTTCTTTCTTTTAGTTTCATTTTGTTATCCCGTTTTTTCAGCTGCAGCGCCAAAAAAACGCCTCAAAAGAGAATATAAGAACAAAACAAATGAAAGCAAAACAATTACCAACTAATTATTATTAATATATACATATTATCATTATTATTATAATTATTTTTGATTGTATTCTATATTTGATGATGGTACTTTGGCGGAGCGTCGTTCCAAAGAAGTCTTCTAGCTTAGTTATATTTTACATGAAAAAAAAAACAACAAACACAACAATCTAGCATAACCATACACATTATTCGCATTATTATTATCGATATGATTATTATTTAGTATTGTTTTGATTGCCAAAAAAAAAAACACAAAACAAAATCAAACGCAAAAACAATGATTATTATTAGTGGCAAAACACAAAGCGCGCATTGCTTAAGTTGTAAGCTTAAATTTAAACAAATTATCGTTAACAACAAACTACTGCAAACAAATACCGCACATCATCATCGACGCTTCCTTCCACTATGAGAAATAGTGGAAAGAGGCCGTTTTTTGACTTTCCTTTTCCATTAAATCTATTAAAGTTTTTTTTTTCTCCTAGTTTTTGTACTGTATTATTTTATTTTTCGTGTTTAACTAGAAAAATTTTAGACGTACTACAATATTATTATTATTATTATTATTATTATAAATGCGTATGACAATTATTTCCATTTTAGTTAATATATACTTTATGCCTACGAGCAATTCTACTAAGCGTTCAGAGCTACAAAATAAATTATATACAAAAAATGCATAAACCATTCTTTTTTTTATTTCTTTATTATTTCTTCAACGATCAAATAATGATCAAAATTTGAAATGCTGGAATTTCCATTACACTCTGATTAAACCTTGACTTGAGCTTCGACCAAGTTGGCAGCGCTGTCTCATGTGTGTGCGTGTGTGTGTAACTATAGTGCATGCGTAAGCAGCATTCGTAACCTTGTTTGGTTATGTATTTGTTGCTACTCTCATGAGATCATCCCCAGTGTGCTATGGAAATAATATTTCGGCGATTTGCTTAGCTGAACTCTGCGTGGTTTTGCGACCCAGCTCAGGGTTATGTCTCCACTGTTGTATTTTTTTTGGGGGTCAAACAAACACACACACACACACACGGACACACACACATGCACACGCACGCACGAATAAATGTGCCATATGCTCGCATACCAGCGCACAACAGTGAACGGCAGACAGATAGAGAGGGAGAGAGCGAGACGGCAACAACAATACAAATTGTTCCGTTGACTGATTGCATTTCGTTTTGTTTTGAATGCCAAATTTCAAAGCTCGCTTCAAATATTGTATTTTGTTTTTTTTTTTTGTTTTTCGGCAAGCCAATGAGATGAGAGCGCGAGGGGTGTGGGGGGAGGGGGAAGCATTGTTTGGCATTGCCAATGTCAGCTGTCGTTCAACGACACGATGATGAGCTTGAACCTTAAAACAAACGGAACGAAATCAAATTCAAAAATAAACAAGTTCTGCGCCCGCTTTGATGATGGCCAAAAATAATCGAGCTATCGATTACTCGTATCGCTTGCATTTTTACAACATGTTCGTTTCTTTATATTAATTTTTGAGTTTTCGATGTTGATGTTGCCCTGTATCTTCCAATTAAGCATTCCATTTGAAAACTAAAACAAATACTAACAATTAATATTGCAAGCTTCCAGCTGATTTGCTTCCGTTTTTCATACTATGCTTTTTACACACACACATACAACACGAAACACAAACACGAAATAATACCTCTTAATCTATGGACCAGTTTTATGACGTTTTTCTCTGCGTAGATTTACTTGAGTTTTATTAAGTAAACCGAGAAATAAACCAATTGAAACAACAAAACACAACACAAAACACTTGCTTACTTGATGTTATCGCCAATAACGTCGATATCAGCTATCGATAGACCAACTATCGTGTATATCGTAGAAAGAAACGTTTTTCTTACTTCCTCTTTTTTGATGATTACATTTACGTTTAGTATGTAGACAACAAGAAAACGCAGCGCATTGAATACTCACACATACATACATACATAATCTAAGTACATGCATACATACATACATACATACACGCATACATATACATATACAAATACATATATACACAGCGTAGGTGTAGCCATAACGATGACATTTAAGGATACATAAGTGCTTTTTAATGGAATATATAGACCGCAAAAACAAAAACAAAAACCGAAAATAATGAACAAACGTACATACATACATACTTATTAATAAGTAAGAAATTATTTGTAAAATACAGCAACAACAAACAACAAGAAAAGATAAGCAAATTACGAACGAGCAAACAAAAAGTGCATAATAAAGGCGAACAAAAAATGCATACAACATTCGTATATCGCATATAAATATGTATGTGCAGGTATTTATATGTAGTATATCCAACTATATATACAAAAATCACATATATACACCATATACATATATATATATAATTGTACGTATTTATTATGAGTTGCTTTTAGTGTGATAATTCTTAGTAAAACGACATAAGAACATTTGCAGAAATAAAATTGATACCAAAAAAATAGACAAAAATGATTCAATTCAATTTTTCAGGTGTAAAATTGGACTAAGATTCAAGTTATCATTCTTATTCGTTGCTCTTTCCCAATTGGCAGTGCTGCCAGATCGACAACACTTTCGAAGCTCTTTGTCTGCAGTCTGGCAGCTCTGTCGAAAACTCTCCAACTGTCACTTTCGGTCTATCGATATTGATCTATCGACCTAAGACGCTTCGGAATAGATAAATGAAAAGCAAATTGCATGAACTGCATTTAGTTAATAATTTTATTTGACTCTCTTCGCCCTGTTGTTCAATACGCTGCGGATCCCTGGCTGCACGGCGCCTGCTGGAACACGCTGTTGCAGCTGAACAGATAGCTTGTGGGACACGGCGGCGCTGCCACCGACGACGCTCCACTTCCACCCGATGACGATGACGATGGTCCGTAGTTGTCCGCTCGTGGCGAGCCCAACATGGCGTTGAGCATACGAGCGTATGCAGCGTACGCGGGAGCTGCGGCTGCTGAATAGCTAGGGGCAGCAGGAGCCGCATGAGATGGTGCAGCGGGAGCTGAATATGTGGGAGCCTTGGGTGCTGAATAACTTGGTGATGCAGGTGCTGAATAAGATGGAGCCTTGGGCGCTGAATAACTTGGGGCAGCAGGAGCTGAATAAGATGGTGCAGCTGGTGCCGAGTAAGATGGAGCCTTGGGCGCTGAATAACTTGGGGCAGCAGGAGCAGAATAGCTTGGAGCAACCGGTGCTGAATATGCGGGCGCAGCTGAAGCTGAATAGTTTGGGGCAGCTGGTGCAGAGTAACTTGGAGCGGCTGGTGCCGAGTAAGACCCAGCAGCTGGAGCTGAATATGTGGGCGCCTTGGGTGCTGAGTAACTTGGAGCGGCTGGGGCTGAGTAGCTGGATGAAGGTGGTGAATAAGATGGTGCCGCTGGTGCTGAGTAACTTGGCGATGCAGGTGCTGAATAAGATGGTGACTTGGGCGCCGAATAGCTTGGTGCCGCTGGAGCTGAGTAGCTTGGAGCAGCTGGTGCCGTATAAGATGGTGCTTTGGGTGCAGAATAACTAGGTGAAGCTGGTGCTGAATATGAAGGTGAAGCTGGTGATGAATAGCTGGGCGATGGAGGTGCTGAATAGCTGGGCGATGGAGGTGCTGAATAGCTAGGTGCTGCAGGAGCTGAATAACTTGGAGCAGCTGGTGCCGAGTAAGATGGTGCTTTGGGCGCTGAATAACTAGATGAAGTTGGTGCTGAATAACTTGGAGCAGCTGGAGCAGAATAGCTTGGCGCTGCTGGTGCTGAATAACTTGGCGATACAGGTGCTGAATAAGACGGTGTCTTAGGCGCTGAATACGATGGTGAAGCTGGTGCTGAATAACTTGGCGATGCAGGTGCTGAATAACTTGGCGATGCAGGTGCTGAATAACTTGGAGCAGCTGGTGCCGAGTAAGATGATGGATTGGGCGCTGAATAACTAGATGAAGATGGTGCTGAATATGAAGGTGAAGCTGGTGATGAATATGAAGGTGAAGTTGGTGCTGAATAACTTGGAGCAGCTGGTGCTGAATAACTTGGCGATGCAGGTGCTGAATAAGATGGTGTCTTAGGCGCTGAATAGCTTGGCGCTGCTGGTGCTGAATAACTTGGAGAAGCTGGTGCCGAGTAAGATGATGGATTGGGCGCTGAATAACTAGATGAAGATGGTGCTGAATATGAAGGTGAAGCTGGTGCTGAATAACTTGGAGCAGCTGGTGCTGAATAACTTGGCGATGCAGGTGCTGAATAAGATGGTGTCTTAGGCGCTGAATAGCTTGGCGCTGCTGGTGCTGAATAACTTGGCGATGCAGGTGCTGAATAACTTGGAGAAGCTGGTGCCGAGTAAGATGGTGGTTTGGGCGCTGAATAACTGGATGAAGATGGTGTTGAATATGAAGGTGAAGCTGGTGCTGAATATGAAGCTGGTGCTGAATAGCTCGGTGCTTTGGGCGCTGAATAGCTGGGCGAAGCTGGAACTGAATACGCGGGCGCCTTGGGCGCTGAGTTGCTGGCTGGTGCGGGAGGCGAGTAGCTCGACTGAGAGTTGTAGATGACTGGAGGTCCGTAGGCCTGTGAGGGAATACCTTGGGAGTGGGAGCGCGAGAAGCGATCATCAACGCTGCTCTCCGGAATGTTAAGATCCGCGTGCGCCTCGCTGCTCTCGGCGAAGTATTCGGAGGAGGAGGCAACTGCCACGAGGCAGCTGATGACCACAAGAGTTGAAAGCCGCGCTCCGTACATGTTTGTCGTCAGTAGTCGGTGGGTCGATGGGAACTATGCAGGTGCTGGCGATTGGGTTGCATCTTTTATGAGGTCGGACCCCTTCGATCAGCAAAAAAAAAAAAAATTCACAACGTTGCCAAATTGCAGTTTTTGTGTTGTTTGTTTTGTGCAAATTTTGCTTGAGCCAATCAATTGTCATATTTTATTTATTCCATTGAGTTGGCGGACTTATGATGAAATCGCGGGTGCTCTAGTTCCGCAAACCTTAAAACTCGAAAATTAACTGACCATCGAATACCCTCACCATAGCTCTGTAACCCATTCGGAAATATTTCGAAACTATATAATTCTCAGACCAAGAAGATAAGTTAATTTTAAAATAATTTTTACACTTTATTTTTGAATGAAATTCATTTTTTAATTTTGGTTTTTTAAATTTAAAAAAAAGCTAACGTTAATTTTTTTAATATTTATATTTAAAATTATAATCTTCACAGTGTTTTGTAGAGTGTGGTAATTATATATTTTTGACATATGTCAGCATTTGGTGAAGTACAAACTGTTGTTGGCGGTAAGAAGAGTCTATGCATGCTTAATAACGTTGCTTATTGAGGTGCATGCTGAGTGGACAGTAAGCCATAGGAAGTATTTGGGTCAATGATATGTTTGCTATTGACTTTTACTCATAAGGTCAAAATGCAGTAATGTAGTGCAAAATTTGCAAATTTTGCTATTGTAAGGAATTTAAATCAATTCAAATTTAACGGTTAGCAAGTTTTCTGTTAGCTAACATTGTTGGCGCTGTTAAAGATGGCGCCGTTAAAGATGGCGCCATCTACCGCAATTGTTAATGCCGCTGTATAACACCGTCAACCGATAGTGACATATCGACATCCATCATATTTTAAATTAATGTTAACAGAAAATACCCAATAAATTAGATTTTAAGCCCGAATTTTATTGGTCTATCGTTTGTATACAATTAAAATATTAAGTAAAAAAACAAGTCGCGATGTTATTTTTAATATAAATATGCTGTAAAATACTGGAATTTTGTCCAGTATTTCTCTACGATTTTTGACGCTCGTCGTTGCACATATTTTAATTTCGCACTTTCGAAATTTTTGTAAACAGAAGTGTTATTAATGGGAGAAAAACAATCAATTCACTAGAAAAAAATATAAAATTAATAAATCCGCAACACTAAAGGCTATTTTAAAAAACCGCACTTTATGCCTTCTAAATATACCAATATATCGTATAATGTGTAAACAGCTCAAGTTTCCCGTATATTGGTATATTTTTTGTTTTCAATAAAAAATAATAAGTGTTAAAGCAATTTAACGAATAACTTGTTGAATAAGAAACGTGTCTCAATAATTATCATAATTTGCCAACGATGTTTTAAATTAAAAAAAACCAAAATCGAATTTGAAAAACATCGATAGATCGTTAGATGGCAATCGATGTTTCTGCAGCTCTACACGTCAACGCTTTCTGCTTCTTCGACGTTTTCCCCCAACACCTGAGCGGCAGCAAAGCAGCGGCTACTTAAACTCTGAGCAATCCGGCATCGATAGATGTGTGAAATTGTCACAAGGAATTGCTGAAATAAAAAAAAACAACAAAAGCCGAGCGAGCGTTGCAGCAAATAGTTATTGTTGTACACTAACACAAATACGACACGTAAGTACAAATTACAACTGTTTTGTGGGGGGCGGGGACGGCGAATTGTCGGTTTTCTACCAGCTGCTTTGCTTGCGTTGGCAGAAAACCAAATGTGCCGCGGCTCGATTGAAAGGTTATTGCTCTCTTCTCTTCTATTTTTTTTAACATTTCCGTTATCCCTGTCTCTCTCTCTCTCGCTCGCACTCTTTACAGTGACTGGGCAAAATGTTGCAGCATAAGTTGCAACGCGGCGGCAGCGTCAGCCTGATGTCTGCCGCTCTGCTGCTGCTGTGCTTCATGGCGTTCCAGCAGCACACGGCGCTCGTCCAGGCGGCCGCTGTGATGTCCGTCGATCTGGGCAACGAGTGGATGAAGGTGGGCGTCGTGTCGCCGGGCGTCCCCATGGAAATCGCCCTGAACCGTGAGTCCAAGCGCAAGACGCCGGCAATCATCGCTTTTCGCGATAGCATTCGCACCGTGGGCGAGGATGCGCAGACGATTGGCATTCGGGAACCGTCGGCCGCCTACGCTTATCTGCTCGATCTCCTCGGCAAGACCGTCGACAATCCCATTGTTGATCAATACAGGTGAGAGAGCTCCCCTAAACATATGTGTGTGTGTGGGACGGAGAGACTGGGCCACGTCATGTTAAGTTGCTGAGTGACGTTACGTTAACGTTACCGCCAATGTTATGTTAACTTACAGTGCACGCTTTTAACTTTACACTTTAACATTTTGTGCGTATTGCTAATTTAAGAGTGCCTGGGCATTAAGATAGTTTTATTTGAAATATTTGAATATCACTAATGGGATTTTTTCCTTTATTATAACTTAACACTGCATGTCATTTAAAACAGTTCACTGTAGTTGCGATTTAATTTATTCGTCAAAAACATTAGAATGTATTACAAGAAAGTTCCGTAACTAAACTGTACGTAGAACAAGAAGCTACCATAAATAATTGCAACACTTTTTACCCAAAAAGAGAAAATAACCAAAGTTATTGCTTCCCAATAAAATCTGACTACCTCAATCTTCAGAGTCAATCCTTATGCCGAAGTTACGGATCTAAGTTGCCGACTTCCCTTACATTATTCTATCGATTATTGAGTCTTCACCTTGGAGACCAGTTGCTAATTGAATTTTATTATATTTTTCGCTTAAGTGCGTGGCTTTAAAATATTTACATTACACTTTTATGTATTTTGTATCCATGATTTTAACTTATAAATGTATGGCATTTAAAATATGTTTTTGATACTAACATCTTTTATTTATACTGTTTTAGCTTAACAACGTAAGGCATTTACTTCCACAATAATTTTTAAAGATCCCTCATTTAACTTGTACAATTTAATTATTACAATCTATATTACTTAGCTGTGCAAAGTATTTCAAATATTTCGAGGTATTTAATATATTTAAAATGCAATTGCATTTAATTCGTCACACGTGCCACTTAAATTCCACATTTATTGCATTCCATTCCAATTAACTAAACAAAATTTAAGTTAATTGCTTTTTATTCGTCTGTTAACTTAACAGCGCCATGCAAATGTCCTGGCGCTGTTAAGCGAAATCGATTGTGTTATTGGCACTGTAAACTACATTTTGCATTCTAACTTTACAGTTTAATAACAGTCCCGTCTATGTTCAAAGCACACTGTTAATGCAATTTAAATTCGATTCGTTTTTGGTTTAATTTAGAAAACGCTTCCCCTACTACACGATTGTGGGCGACAAGGAGCGCAACACGGTGGTGTTCAAGAAGAGCGACACCGAGGAGTTCAGCGTCGAGGAGCTGATCGCCCAAATGCTGGCCAAGGCCAAGGAATATGCCCAGGAATCCACCCAACAGACGATCACCGAATGCGTGCTCACCGTGCCCGGCTACTTCGGACAGGCGGAGCGTGAAGCGCTGCTCGTCGCCGCTCAGCTGGCCAACCTGAAGGTGCTGCAGCTGATCAACGACTACGCCGCAGTGGCCCTCAACTATGGCGTCTTTCATCGCGGCGAGATCAATGAGACCGCACAATATTTCCTCTTCTACGACATGGGCGCCTACAAAACGTCGGCAGCTGTTGTCAGCTATCAGCTGGTAAAGGACAAACAGACCAAGGAGACGAATCCAGTCGTTCAAGTGCTCGGCGTCGGCTACGATCGCAGTTTGGGTGGCCTGGAGATTCAGTTGCGATTGCGCGATTATCTGGCCAGCGAATTCAATGCGCTGAAGAAGACCAAAACCGATGTGACGACGAGTCCGAGGGCGCTGGCCAAGCTGTTCAAGGAGGCGGGACGCGTTAAGAACGTGCTGTCGGCCAACAACGATCACTATGCGCAGATCGAGAATCTGCTGGAGGATCACGACTTTAAGCTGCAAGTGACGCGCGAGAAGCTCGAGGAGCTGTGCGCCGACATCTGGCCACGCGCCACAAAGCCGCTGGAGGATGCGTTGGCCACCTCCAATCTGTCGCTCGATGTGATCAATCAGGTGATTCTCTTTGGCGGCGGCACGCGAGTGCCACGTGTCCAGGAGACTATCAAGGCGCTGATCAAACAGGAGCTGGGCAAGAATCTGAATGCCGATGAGTCGGCTACAATGGGCGCTGTTTACAAAGCTGCTGATCTCTCAAGCGGCTTCAAGGTGAAGAAGTTTGTGGTCAAGGATGCTGTTGTCTTTCCCCTGCAAGTCGCATTCGAACGCGACCCGGGCGATGGTGCCGCCGTCAAGCATGTGAAGCGTGCGCTGTTCGCTCTCATGAATCCTTATCCCCAGAAGAAGGTTATCACCTTCAACAAGCACACGGATGACTTTGAGTTCTTCGTGAACTACGGCGAATTGGAGCGTTACGGTGCTGCTGAAGTGGCGGCCATTGGCAGCCTGAATGTGACCCGTGTGCAGCTGCAGCACGTGAAAGAGCTGCTGGAGAAGTCCAAGAAGGACCTGGTCGATAACAAGGGCATCAAGGCGTACTTCTATCTGGATGACTCCGGCATCTTCCGCTGCACGGGCGTCGAGTATGTCTACGACAAGCAGAAGCTGGACGAGGAGGAGCTGGACGAGGATAGCACGCTGGCCAAGCTGGGCAGCACCATCAGCAAGCTGTTCACCAAGGAGGCGGAGAAGACGACGAGCGGCGGCGATGGCGATGCTAACGGCGAGCCAACGGGTACCGAGGAGGAGCAGGCGCCCAAAGAGGAGCAGGACAAGAAGCCGACTGATTCGGAGGCAGGCAAAACAGGCACCGAGGAGGAAGCACAAGCGACGCCCGAGGCCAAGAATGAAACGGTCAAGCTGGTGACCATCAAGACGGCCGTGGCGCACAAGACCGAGCTGCAATTTACGGCGCCGTTGAGCGGTGCTGGTTACGAGAGTTCGCTGGCCAAGTTGCAGGGCATCAATAAGCTGGAGGAGCAGCGTGTGCGTCTGGAGTCCGCCTTCAATTCCCTCGAATCGCACATTGTGGAGGTGCAACAGAAGCTGGACGAGGCGCCCTATGCCGACTGTGCCACCGCCGAGGAGAAGCAGAAGCTGCTGGCCGAATGCAGCAGACTGGCCGATTGGCTGTACGAGGATGTGGAGAACCCGAAGCCGGAGCTGTACGAGGACAAGCTGGCTAAGCTGCAGAAGCTCTCGAATGTCTTCCTCGCTCGTCACTGGGAGCACGAGGAGCGTCCCGATGCCGTGAAAGCGTTGCGTTCGATGATCGATGGTGCCGAAAAGTTCCTGGGCTCGGCACGCAATCTCACCAAGGACACCAATCCTGAGAAGGATGTGTACACGCAGGTGGAGATCGATACGCTCAGCAAGGTCATCGAGGAGACAAGCGCCTGGCTAAAAACGGAGCTGGCCGCACAGAAGAAACTCAGTCGCAATGCGGACGTGCGGCTGACCGTGAAGGACATAACCGAGAAGATGACACTGCTGGATCGGGAGGTCAAGTATCTGGTCAACAAGATCAAGAACTGGAAGCCCAAGGTGAAGCCAGACAGCAAGGATAAGAAGAAGCCCAAGGAGACGGAGGGTGAAGCCGAGGGAGAAGCGAGCTCAGGAAGCGGCAATGGCAATGCGGAGGAGGAGCAGCTGGAGCAGGCTGAGGCACCCAACACAGTGGTGGAGGAGGAGCAGGCTGAGGTGCCTGAGGCGCAGGAGGGGGAGACGGTGACGCCCACGCCCGCTGTGGACGCGAATACGCCACATAGCGAACTTTAAATTCGGCACATCACTAGCAGTGTGCGAGCGAGACAGAAACACACACCACTCACACACGACACGATTATTAGAGACAGCGGGCGGGGACAAATATTTGATTGTGGTGCACGCGCGCATTGGGCATCGATATAGTGACATCGATCACACTCGATGACTTTCTTCGTCTTTTTTTTCGACAATCGATAGCTGAAGATGGACTGATACTGTTGCGTAGGGGGACGTGGTGGGGTGGGCGGGGATGCCTTTTGATGGACGTGCACAACAAACAAACAAACAAAACGACGGATAAACAAAAAAACAAAACTTAAGCGTTTCTAGCATTTTTTCCAACTATTTTGTTTTATCGTTTGTAAATTATTATTTTGTTCAAAACTAGCTAATGGCGGGGCATTAAATTAAATTATGTGCTACTAAAGAGAATTTAATGAAAACATAAAAAATAACATATTATAATTAGCATCAAGTTTCATTCCGTTGTGCTTTAAGTTCTTGATTTTTTTTTGATATGCCTGGATATATTATCTAAATAAACTTAAACAAAATACAAAGACTTGAAGTACTCTCCCCCTCACAAATATACTACATATGTATGTATATAATTATAGATGATTTATTCGTATTTATGGGACCCCATCCCCTCCAAAACTCTTTAAATATAGCCAAGCAGCATTAAAAAAAAACAATTGTAGCATTAAAGAACCCGCAAAATACTGGGAAAATAAGCTCAAAAATAAAATCAACAAAGAAGTACATTTCTGCCATTTTCTTGTATTCTCTTTGAGGACACTCCGAAAGTCCAGCATCCACATGTATTTGCGTATGTGTGTGTGTGAGGAGCATATGCTCCTCACTTGGCTGCAGCGATACCAGCTGATATTAGTGCTGTGTCGAAGTGCGATAGCAGCGATGAATGGCAGTATCGATATACAGCTGGTTCATTTGCTTAGTGTTGTTACTTTGTTATTGCCATTAAATATAATTAATTAATCATTTTATTTATGATGTATTTATTTTATGTGCTACATTTGTCATTTGGCTCTGGGTTAAATGAGTCGGCACGATGTCGTGCTTATCGTTTGGCATTTCGCTGGTAATCGCAGTGCGGTCACACAGTTTCAAGCAAGAAATATCGTCAGACGTTCGCGGAAGACGATGTACATAGATTATAATTCCGGAGACTTTTACACGCCTACGTGATTGCTAAGATTCGGTAGCACATAATATTTTTTGTAGTTAAAACCATTTAAACTGTCTGCATTGTAAATGTGTGCGCAACAGCAACTAGCAACAATTATACAACACACGAACTACTAAAAGAAAAATCGTGCGGCCCTTATAAACTAAAAAAACAACAAGAACAATAACAAATACAAATACACACTCAAAAAAGAAGGCAATTCGCGTCCGCATACAAATATAAGTGAAATAACGACGACGCACACACACAGACAAACAAAAAATATGGCGAAGGCGAATTAGTGCAATCTTGCAAACTTTCAAATATACACACACACAGACACATAAAATATATATGTATATATTGTGCACAGGTAAATGCCTGCATAGCTGTAATTGTGTGAGTGTGTGTGTGCAGACACACGCACACACACATATATAGACTCACACTTGCGTATGTGTTTTGTGATCTATTGTAATGTTTGGAGGGTAAAACACATACACACACACACAACATATGTACATATGCATGTGTTTGTAGTATAACAAGGCAATTGATTTTGTTCGCAACCGAGATGGAAAGAAAGAAAAAAGCCATTTCGATAGGCCTCTAAAAAAAAAACTGGGAATTTTGGTGCTGAAAACAATGACGAATCTACCACAATTTTGTGTTGTTGTAGCGAGTGAGAGGGAATTAACCAAATTCGTTAGTAGATCCAACGTCTACACATACACGCACATGCATGGATGCGTGTGTGTGTGAATGCGAATTTCCTTTCGATAGGCAACGCAAGCGCACCGATAACTCCTATCGATTGTCGATTGCTGATGTGTGATTCTGTTGCGGCTGCTTTCGGCACGTACTTACGTACATGCTAATATACGTACGTATGTATGTGTAAGTCGCTTGAACGGCGACGGCGCCTGTCTGGCGAAAGTGATTTTTCAGTAAAATTTCGCATCTTCATGCAGAAGGAAGGAGAGAGCGAGAGCGCTGCAGTCAAAGTCGATGGTCGATGATCGGTTTGTGACGACGATGTCGCTATCGCTGTCGCAGTCGCCGTCGTTGTCGTAAAGGTGCCAGGCGGGCGGCGTGCGATTGACTCCGTTTCTTTTTATCGTCGTTGTGCATGTGTGTGCGTGTCTATGTGTGTGTGTTTATTGTTGTCTTTACCATTTTCTTTTCTTGCACTTGTGCTCGTGTTTTTGTTTTCCTTGATTCTTTTATTTTTTTGTTTTTGTGCTTGGTCACATTTAGAACGAGTTCACACTTTATGTGTGCGTATGCGTGCGTGTGTGTGTGTGGAAGAGAAACAAAGGAGCTGTTTTTGCGTATTGCATCTTGCGTCTCTTTCCTGCTGTTTTGATTGTGTGTAAAGTGCAGGACAAGGTAAATTGAATAAAACAAAGCGCAGCAACTCAATTTACTGCTTCGTGCAAGTGTGTGCGTGTGTAATCATAGATAAACATTAAAAATTATTAAAGCCATTACCGTCAGTAAGCTTGCATGTATGCGTGCGTGCATGTATGCGTGTGTGTGTGTAGATTTTACATTGAATTTGCCTTCAGTTGTCAGTCCAGCAGCTGTCAAAGCTTGCGGCCTCTCACTGCGCGCTCTCTCTCTCTCTCTCTGAGCATTGCACAGTGGCACCAGAGGCGCCAAAAAAGGAAAGTACAGAAGTTAGAGAGAGCGATTTTGGCTGCGTTGCTTTTCGCTGGCTGCAAATGAGTTTTGTTCTACTATCGCCGCTACACAGCTGACAGCATTTACTTTACAGACTTCTTTTTTTTTTGTGTGTGTTGCATTTTCGATTTCTTTGTGCGATTCTCAAAATCTACAAATTTTCAACGAAACGAACAAAACGTCGGCAAATTGAAAAGAAAATACAAGTCCAACTACATAACAAAAAAATACAATAATTAGAAAACGGGAGAAAAAATTGTTTAGCAATAATAAAAATGCAAATCAAAAAGAAAATATTCAATCGCGGTAAAAGTTGCATTTCAATTGGAAGTTAATTTTGTTGTGCTTGTTTTGTTGTCAGTTTCACAAACCAAAAACTAATTTGATTAAACTAAACTGTAAACTAACAAGTCAATTGTTTGCAGCGATTGAATGAACCGTCAGTCAACAAAAATAAAACACGTGCTTTTATCGTTTTCAAATATTCAGATTGTGCCTCCAATCAAAGGATTCGATTCTGACTGCGGTGCGAGCGAGACAGCGAGAGGACATTGCTCAAAGTCAAATCGCAAAGCAAAGCAAATCAAAAGCAAAGCAAAAGCATAAAGCGTTCAGTGCAAAAGCTGAACTGAGCGCATGCTGTGTGGAGGGGGGCGCTGAAGACGAGGACGAAGTTGAAGAAGTAAAGAAAAACAAAAACAAGTAGAAGAACAAGTGACGGTGATGATGATGATGATGAAGATGGTGATGTTGATGATGATGACGTTGCTGCCAGCTGCTGAGCTCTGAGGAAACTATAATACAATCTACCTCCCAACAACAACAACAACAATACAACCACAATAAAAGTAATAATCTAAGCATAAGAAGAATAACAACAACAAACAACAATTGGCAAAGCGCAGCTTTCTAAAACGCCATCTATCGTCGAGCAGCAGCAACAAGAGAGAGCGAGAGAAAGAAAGGGCTGCTATAACAATAACAATAAGCAATAGACACACTGCATGTGTGTGTGTGTGTAACAACAACAATAACAACAGCGACAGCGGCAACAAAAACAACATCCCCAACGAAAAGGAGAGAGACGGCGAGCATCCGTGACTGACTTTTGGTCGGTCGTCACGCTGCCTTCGACGCCCGCCAATATGGCGTGCCTTAACACACTGAAGCAGGAAATCAAAACACTGGAGAAAATCTTTCCGAAGAATCACGAACGCTTTCAGATACTCAACTCCAGCGTAGACGAGCTGCTCTGCCGCTTCATCGATAAGAATGGCAAGCGTTACGACATCCATGCGAACATAACGGTAAGCAAAGCTCACTCCCTCTCACACACACTCCACAAACTCTCTTTTATTATCTTAGAATTCATTCCCAAAGAATTGTTTTCGGGCTGCAAAATGCTTATTTATATTTTATTATTCAAGTTGGAGTAGTTTCTATAGCTTTTGGCAATATTTATAGATATACTAAATCAATCCAGTTTATCTTATCAGCATTGTTGCCAACTACCAACGATCATGACTTTGTTTATGTTTATCGACTTGTTTCACATGAAGTTTGCAATACAAGTTGATCGCATCACATATCGCTTATTTAGTGCAACGAGTGCGACAAGAACAACACCAATAACAATAGCATTGTCTCTGTGACGGTAAATTTCCAGAGCTAAACTCCCCTAAAGCTCGCCCACCTTTTGTGCTTCTCAGCTGCATTAATCCTCGGCTCGAAAGCTCTTTTGGCTACTTAGCTTCGCCGGAACTTAGTCACTGTCTGTCCCTTTTCCCCTATTTGATTGTTGTTGATCCCGACTTTTCGTAGTGCCTTTTGCACCTTTACTTTGTTGATCTCACACGCTGTCAATACGCTTCTGCTGCTGTTGTTGTTCTTGTTGTGGCTGATTCTTATTTCAGAGGGCAGCGTGCTTCAATAATTTATGATTCATTGCCCCTGCGGTGTCGCTGTATTAGTGCATGTGTGTGTGTGTGTCTGCTTCAAGTTGCCAACAACTTGCCAAGTTAGCGGCTGTTCCGGCTGCTCTCAACTCGACTCTGTCGCGTTTGGTTCAACGATCTAATTAAAGGTTATATGCGTAATTTCATTGACGCTGCTTTTGTTGTCGGTGTCGCTGTCGTTGTCCCCGCCCCCTTCTCTTTACCCCTTCCTCAGACCTCTCCATATCTCTTGATTTACTTGATCTTCTTGCATCTCATTATTTTGTGCTCTTTTTGTTGTTGTTGTTGTTGTTGTTGTTGTAGGAAACGTATCCATCATCACCGCCAGTTTGGTTTGCCGAGAGTGAGGAGACGAGCGTTACAAATGCCGTGCAAATCCTTAGCAACACAAATGGTCGCGATAATCACGTGATTAATCAGGTAAGCAATATCTCTTCCCCACTACCTTAACCTTTTCTCTGCAATGGATGTCTTAAGTTTGTTGTTAAGTTCGTGGTAATTCAAAATGAACAGTTACACATGATTCGAATTAGAAATATTAATATTTTTTTAATGCATTTTTAAATTTTTTATTTGTTGGCCATTTGGGTCAACAACATTTATATTCCATATTTATAAAATGTATTTACTTAACATACCAATATTTAAAATGAAACAAATTTCACATGACTTTAAAAAACATATTTCGCATTTTAGAATGTGCAAGAATTAAAAAAATCAATCTAACTACATATGTACGTCGCACGCCAACAAATGATCAGTTTTTGTATAAACCAAATTGTTTTTTTCTTAAATCGGTGGATAAACTATTGAAGAATAGCTTCACAAAATTTCAGAAGCTCACTCCAAATATTTTTTAAGGTGCAGAACTTAATGCCGGCAAGCGTCAGCCTGCTCAACAAGATCAACTTGTTTTAAAAGTTTTAAACCGCTTTTTGTCGACTTAAAATTTAACAACAAATATATTTTGTGTTTGCTTGAGAGACAAATGTATTATAAAGACAATTTATATTTAATTTTTGAAATCGGACAGAAACTACGATCTATATCGTGGCAATAGTTTCTTAATTATATTTGGGTTTGCAATTATTGTTTGTCTAAACTATACTATATTATTTGGTGCTCTTAAGAAAATAACAAAAAAATTACTTTTGTAGATAAGCAAATTGATAGTTTTGTTGTACTAATATCGTTGTCTAATAATAACGCTTTCAGGTTGGCATATTGCTACGTGAGCTATGCCGTTTACACAATGTTCCACTGCCACCCGATATCGACAATTTAACGCTGCCGCTGCAAACACCGCCACCCTCCGCATCACCACTACGCTTGGATCGTTCCGGCGGCGGAGGAGGCGGAGGTGTTGGACCAGGGCCACATGGTAATGAGGAGACCGATTCCGATCAAGATGAGATCGAGGATCCCATCGGCGAGAGTGAACAGGAGAGCGAAGGCGATGAGGATCTGCCACTGGAAATGGACGATGTACGAAGTACAAACAAAGTGCGTAGCTGCAATTCTACAATTCTCATTTTTCATGATGCTTATGATTTCGTTTTGTATATTTACAGAAAGATGATATGGAAGTGGAACATTTAGCGACTTTAGAAAGACTGCGTCAAAGTCAAAGACAAGACTATTTAAAAGTATGAACAAAGCTCACCAAGCCATTTGCTCTTTTTGAGATGGTTATTTTTATAGTTCACATATGTGCTGACTAGCATCAATTTGTTAGGTCGATAGCTGAGTTAGCTCAATATAATTGTGATAAAAAAATCGGCATCTCAAATGGGGCTTTTTGCTTTGCTGTTTTACCCACGTTTTGCATATATGTATATATGTCTCTTTCATGCGCCTCTCTCGCTCTCTCTCGTGTCGTGTTTTTGTAGGGTTCAGTTTCTGGTTCCGTGCAGGCAACAGATCGTCTGATGAAAGAACTGCGTGATATTTATCGATCCGATGCATTCAAGAAGAACATGTACTCGATTGAGCTCGTCAACGATTCCATTTACGAGTGGAACATTCGCCTCAAGAGTGTCGATCCCGACAGTCCGTTGCACAGCGATCTGTTGCAGCTGAAGGAGAAGGAGGGCAAGGATAGCATATTGCTCAACATACTGTTCAAGGAGACGTATCCCTTTGAGCCACCCTTTGTGCGTGTCGTGCATCCAATAATCTCAGGTGCGTATGCTCTGCTCCCCCTGCTCGTGTTGACTTTTTAACCAATATAATTGCGAAATATTATTTAAGGTGGCTATGTGCTCATTGGCGGCGCCATTTGCATGGAACTGCTGACCAAACAAGGCTGGAGTTCCGCCTACACAGTGGAGGCCGTGATCATGCAAATCGCTGCAACGCTGGTCAAGGGCAAGGCGCGCATACAATTTGGTGCTACCAAGGTGAGCATGCATACAATACAATAATCAGCATATGGTCGTAAGTTGAGTGACGGAGAAAGGTGTGTCAAATGCAGTGAAAACCACAAATCCTAACACTGCAGTAGACCACGTGAATCTTCGCCAACATGTGTGCTGTGGTTCATATAAAGGGTGTACAATTTATGAAGACAAAGTGGCAAACTTTAAAATTGAAAAACTTGGAGAGTGAATTGAAAGTGTAAACCTCATAAAACACTAACCAGCCGCAAGCCTTTGCACCAACTGTAGCTGTTGCTTTCTCCCCTTTAACCATAATTTGTATTTATCGGCATACAGATAACTAAATAATTAAATACAATACGTTCTTTAATTACAACTTTGTTGTTTATTGACAGGCGCTCAACCAGGGACAATACAGTTTAGCACGGGCCCAGCAAAGCTTCAAATCCCTGGTGCAGATTCACGAGAAGAACGGTTCGATTAACGAGATCTGATCAATGAATTGAAGTGGTATTAATTTGATTTGTTTTTGATTGCAGGTTGGTTTACGCCGCCCAAGGAGGATGGTTAAGATTCGATTTGGTTGTTTGGCTTAAAGTTAAGGAGAAAAATGGACATGTGGATGTGGATGTGAATGTGAATGTTTGCCAAATGTCGCAATCAAAAAGGCAATTTCTTTACACACAACCAACTAGAATAGACTAGACAACATCCAACATCTGCAACACGGAAAACGGATCAACAACAGCAACAAATCGAACTCGCCATTTCTTCATTAATTGCGATTGTTGTGTTTAGATCAAAGTTCTGTAGTTTTGTGTATAATTGCAAAAAAAAAAAAAAAAATTGTCTTGTAATACGCAAACATGCGCACAGCACACACACATACATACACACCCACACACACACAGATATATAAATATACATATACATACATATGTATGGTATACTTAAGATGCAAGTAAAGCCACAAAACTATGCTGTGTGTTGTTTGTATTGTGCGTATGTTCAAATCCTGTATTTTTTTGCTTTGTATTATTGTGTCGTCGTCATCGTCGCATCCAGGCCACATTTTGTTAATAATTGTGCATGAACTTCCCCTTCCTCTACCCTATACAGTTAAGCAATGAAAAATGCATAGAGTTAAATATGATAAGTAAACACACACACACACACAGATATGTTTGTAAGTAATTGTACAGCTAGCAACAATAATGAGTAATTTAACAACTACCCTTCCCCTGATGATGAACATGAGAACGTCAAGCAGTAATCGTTAGCATAATCAGCATTAATGCCAACGATTACCGATAGCAATAGCAATAGCGATAGCAGCAGATGTAAATGTAAATGCAGTGCACATAAATGCATTGCATATTGTATATGTAAAGTGTCAACGATTATCGCAGCAGTTGTGTATTTGTGCTTGTCTCTCTCGTTCAACTACTACTTTTTGGTTCGATCTGTTTCCGTTTTACGCTCTTCCCGACCCTTGATGAACACACAGCATCCCATATTTACCATGTACGCATACCTTCAGAGCCACATACATACACGCATACGCATACAATTAGTTAAGTCGAGCATATATTATTACATATACATATATTATACATATTATATATATATATATAAATATTAACTAATATTTTTTTAAGTTGTGGAAACAAAACAAAAAAAAAAAAACAAACGCCGCATATAACTTTATTTTTTTCTCTCTAGACTTAAGGGAATGCATTCGGATGCGAGGATGTGTAGTTATACAAATACATATAGTATATATACACTATATATATATATCTATGTTTACATATGTAGCATATACAATTAGACAAGTTTAACGACAACAAAAAAGGAGATGAGCATAAGCAAATTCTAACTGTAAATTCGTCTTTCCAAATAATCGTACCATAAATGATAAACAATAAACAGAAAAGCAAAACAACAACAACAACGTAACGCATAAAGTTGATGAAAATACAAAAAAGCGAAGAACTTTAACATAAGCATAAAAACTGCTGTTTTTTTTTTATTATCATTATTATTGTTTTTTTTTTTTTTTATCTTATATTAAAACGAAACTATGAAATTTTGTACATTTTTCAACTAGCAGAGTAGCCTGGTGTTATTTATTAACGCGAATCGCCAAGTTTGAGAAATGTGTGTTAAGCATTAAAGTTATCGATCACAACGATTTGCAACAGCTATCGATCGCCTCTTCGACCTGCCTCCCAATTTGATTTGCTGGTCTGCGACATCCCAACTGTCTTTGCATTATCCAAGTTCAACACTAATGATCGATCGAACGATCCCTTAATCGACAATTACAACATAGTTCTCCGCCGCCTTGGAGGGCAGCATTTTGGCCGCCTTCGACTTCACATAGCTGATCTTGGTGGCCGACACCTCATTGTTATCCAGCGCCCCGCCGATGATCATCTCGAGGGCACCCTTTAGCTGCAGCAGTTCGCGGGTCAGCCTCATTTCTTCTCGCATCACGCTGCTCAGCTCCTTCAAGGCGTTCACCAGATCATTGCTGTACGCAATC
The DNA here is from genome assembly GCA_035045625.1 of Drosophila formosana. NCBI lineage: Eukaryota > Metazoa > Arthropoda > Insecta > Diptera > Drosophilidae > Drosophila > Drosophila formosana. Next base: position 1,126,371 of record JAWNOW010000173.1, on the reverse strand, counting down.
GTGGTGGTCTCAAACACATCCAGCACCTGAGAGGCGGCATTCAGCAGCACACGCATAAAACGCACCTCGCCAACGTGCGCGCACACAAACTTTATGAACCGAACGATTGTCTGCTCCGGCCGATCGGTGAGCGCACGCTTTAGACCCTTTCGATGCAGCAGCTCATTGATCAGCGCCACAATCAGCTCCGGTTGGTTGTCAATGTACAGGGGTAGCAGCACCGAGTCGAGCGCCTCCTTGTAATTGAATTTTCGCAGATGCGGATCAAAGATGCGCTGTGCCAAACGCTTGCGTCCAATGCGTATCACATGATCAACCTGTTCGGTGCTGTTGGGCGGCGCCATACGTTGCCTGATCTGGTACTTTCGTCGCGGCTGCTGTGCGAACTTATTATGGCCGCCGCCCGGCTGATTGGCTTTGCTGCTGTCGTCGACCATGCGTCGGATGGAGACGAGACCATCGACCATGCCCACGACAACCGCCTGATCCTTGGCGGCCACACCGAGACTGACCACCGCATTGGGATAGGTCATGGTGTGCACCGTCTTGTAGGTGCTCACATCGTAGATCTTTACATGGCGATCCAGACCGCCCGAGAAGAGTCGCTTGCCATCCGAACCGAGTCGTAAACAGGTGACGGTCTTGTGATGCTGCGACATTGTGGTGAGCAGCCTGCAGCCGCTGATCATGTCCCAGACACGCACCTGGGTGCCGCCAGCCGTGATGAAGATGGAGCCGTTTGGCAGGAAGAGCATCGATTCGATGGGACTGCCGTGATCCAAGGTGCTTGTGATCGCCTTCTCGGTACGTGTGTCGTACACATTGATTTTGCCATCGTAGCCGCCGGAAATGAAGAGATGACTGGCCTGCGGATGCATGGCACCGGCGCGTATGTAATCCGTGTGTGCATCCTCGTACGTCTTTACTACCTTCTCGTTGGCCACGTCCCACATTCGCACCGATTTGTCGTCCGCAAAGCTGGCCAGCTGCAGTTTATCCGCTGTGAAGAAGGTGCGATGCACGGGCGCCGTGTGCCCCTTAAACAGACGCAATATATTCCGACTGGTTGTGTCGAAGAGCTTCACGTGTCCCTCCTCGTCGCCGGCGGCAAGCAAGCGGCCGTCTTGGCGAAACGAGGCGCCGTAGGCGGTCTTCTGGAAGCGCGACAGATTCTTGACCACCAGCTTGGTGACCAGATTGTAGATCTGCACGCGCACCGAGCACGTCAGCACAAAGTTGTCCGGATCGCTGGGGCTGAAGTCCACATAGTCGATGGTCGAGTGCTCCTTCAGTAGCTCTGGTTTCTGTCAGTGGTAAATAGAGTATCACGAGTTGAGATTGGCTTGTTGGTAAGTTGGCAATTTCACGAGACTTACACCCAGGCGATCCCAGTAGAGTGTGTCGGGGGTGACGACCTGGGACTTCTGTTGGAATCGTCGCACATTCGTGGCCTGAAAGTGGCTCATCTTGCCTAAATAATACGCTTAATAAGTGCGGCGTAAACGAATAACGCGCGCACGTGTGAAAGCAACAAACTAGTGGTGGGCAACCAAACATGCAGACTTCTGACGATATGTCGATACATTTTATGAGTTGTCGATTGTACATTGTGTGAAACATTGAGTCTTTGTCGAACGTCCATGTTTTTTTATTTATTTATTTAAAGACTATGAACAGTCAAGATTAGAGAAGTAAAAATATAAAATTAAGTTAAATAAATAAATTATTCATTTCAAAAAGTTATTAACAACAAAATTGAATTAAATAAAATATTTATGCAATATTAATCTAACCCGGCTGTACGGATTGGGAAAACCCCAATCAGGTCGGATGATAGGTTAGTTAATAAGTATTTTTTTGTTTGCTATTATTATGTTAATATAATTATTTATTACTTATTTTGTAAGCAAGCAAATATTTTGCTTTCAAAGACGTACAAGTTTTGTATTTTGGTTGTGTTCTTACATGCTGCTGTAAAGCAGCTGTTCGATTGCGGCAACTTAACAGCGGAGTAACATAGCCTGTTATGGCGATGTACTCGATGCTAGACAGGTATCGATACTAGGGCGACAACGACGAACAACAACAACACAACATAACAACAGGCTGCCACATTTATTTACAAACGAATTTGTTGAACGTGTTTCGGTTAGCGCACTATGCGAATACATTGTGCAGCGGCAATGCGTGATTGACTAAATAAAAGTGGCGCATGTCCGGACACACAACAACAATAACAACAACAACAAGACAAGTGTGAGCGGGAGCAACAATAACAAGCAGAGTAATCAACAAATAGATTCAATTTTAATTGAAATTTATCAGCACACTGTCCGTCGGCTGCTCTCGTTTTGAATGCTGTTGATGTTGATGCTGGCGACACATTTCAGCCAGCTCCCTCGTCACCGTCTCCTTGCTGGCCAACGGTTAAATCCCCATTTTTGACGAATCTTTTTAATTAACCAGAGCAGAGAGATGATGGTGGGACAGAAGATCGGACGAGAGCAGCGATGAAATAACAACGCACGCAAGATGTGCCGCAATTGAGGGGCAATTATCAATTGGCAGCAATAAATGTGCCTAATACAATTGAATCGAAGAACGCCCCAGCCTAGAGTCAGCATCATCGATCACGATCAATAGTCGTCCAGCAGCTGCTGAAGACAGGCAACAAAACTATATAGAAAGAAATCTAGAAATATGGAGCACGAAATCAATGTGGAGCTGAACAATGAGAAAAAAGTGCTGTGCGAGAAGATCATTCGCGACATCAACGCCGTCTTTCTCAAGGATGCAGATCTGTGAGTTTAGATCCCAGTTTAAAGTTTACTATTTCTTATTTATTGCCATTCTGCAGCTCCTCGTTCGAGATTATACCCAAAGAGACGAACTGCAACAAGTCACCGGTGGTGCACGTGGAGCACAATCTGGGCCTGGAATCGTGGTGCGCCCGCCACGTCTATGATCATGCGCATCGCACGCTTATCTCGCATCGTCGCCAGACGACGCAACAACAGCTAAGGACGCTGCAGCAGCAGCAGCAGAGCGACGCTCTGGCCAAGTACCTGAATGTGGCGCTCCTCATCAATCCGGATGTGACGACCTTTTGGCACATTCGCCGTCAGCTGGTGCAAAAGAATCGACTAAGCATCAACAAGGAGTTGCAGTTCTCCGCCCTTGTGCTCTCCATGAAGCCCAAGTCCAACGAGGCGTTCGCCTATCGTCGCTGGCTTTACTCCTTTCAAAGTAGGTTCCATAGTTGTCTAATCCAATCTATTAAGCGGGTGAATCTTAGAGAAAATTGACGGTGAAGCTTTCTGTGTTTATTGTGCTGATCAAGTTTATTTTAATGTTAGTTTAGATCGGTTGGATCTCAGGGGGTGGAAATCACCCAAAGTGTAAAACGAATTTTTGAGTTTACATTTTCATCTTGATATAGTGCACAAACTCAATACTGTGAAAAGCCCTATAAATAATAAGTTCACATTTTTCGATATACAAACAATTTTATGCAAATATCTTGAATGTGCAATTATCGGCATTAATGTATTTGAAATCCACAATGTTTCTTCAGTAGCAGAACAGCGTAAATTTTAGTTCGAAAGTGAAAAATAATATATATTAATATTTAAAATTCTGACTGACTGACTTAACTATCAACGGACAGCCGAAAAGGTACAAGGCTGCAATTTTTACAAAACATAGATTAAGACAGTTGATCATGCAATACGAAAGGCTTTGTCAAAATTATGACTCCAACAATTTAAAATAATTAATTAAATTGTATTTTAACGTTAAGTGCAAATAGAAGCCAAATCTTGTGTTTGAACCAGGGATCAGCGAAGACACAAACCAGAATTGAGACCTTTAATAAATATAATTTGTATTTGTAGTGGAAACAGGGTAACTTAAATTCGAGCAGATTCGTTTCAAACCCGATGCTAAATAAATTTGTTGCTCTTTTTCGTTGCAGGTGCGGATGCCATTGATTGGCCGCATGAGATTAGCATTTGTGAGCGTGCCGCCGATCGTTGTGGCAGCAACTACCACGCGTGGTCGCATCGCCAGTGGGTGCTGCAGAATGCCCCCTGTCTGCTGCAGTCGGAGCTGATGCGCACCGAGAAGTTCATTCGCAAGCACATCAGCGACTACAGCAGCTATCACTATCGCCAGGTGCTGCTATCGCGTGCCTACGAACTGGGCTACCATGTGGCCGACGAGCAGCTCAGCAGCTTGCGCGAACTGCTCGCGGACTACGGCGTACTGAGCGCAGCTGATGGAGAAGATGGCGATGTGGACACGGAGGAGGCGCTGCTGCATCTGCTGTTGCCCAATCTGAATCGAAGCAGCGTGAGTGTTCAACGCTTGCGTTCCTTTCTCTACTGCTGCAATGTGGCCGCGAACGATGTGCGTCTGTGTGCGGAGCAGCGAGCGTTGTACGGGCAGCGAGATTGCTTCGAGCTGCATCGACGTGCCGCTCTCAAGTTCATTGTCGAGCAGTGTGTGCGATTGCTGACGGGTCGTGCCAGCGGCCTCACATTGTATCTACCTCCGGTGGCAAGTGGCAGCCAGTTGAACGAGCTGGGCCCTCAGTTCGATTGCGAGGCGCATCCGTTTCTGGAGGCTGTGCGGCGTGTGGAAACCGAGCTGGGAGAGAAGCACAAGCGCTGGTGTCAAATCCATCTAAATTTTGGCTACCAGGAGCAGCAGGAACAGCAACAACAGCAAGAGCAAGACAAGGACAGCACCTAGAGATGATGACGGAGAACAAAAAGAAAAGTGTGTAACAAAATGTGCCGTAATCCAAAGCAGAAACGACATCATATATGGAAATCTTGTTATCCCTTATTAAGGATTCAGCTCAAAGCGAAAATCATTTAGCCAATTCTTAATTCCACAAACTACAAACAAATAATAGCAATTTTTAAGTTTCAACTTGATATATACGATAGACGATCTACGATGTACGATCTACGCGATATTATTTAAAACAATTCTTGTACTGCATTTGAAGCGAGATCAATTAGAAAATCAGTTCAAATATACGACATATGTATCTCGACGTTTATATATATATATGTAGATATGGAATGCTCTCTTAGGTGTACTTCTACTTAATTCAACAAATTTGATTACAATTCAAATAATGTGTAGTGCATGTCTGTTAGCCAATTTGCAAATAGTTTTAATAAATTCAGCAATAGCAAACTTATTAAAATCTGTGTCTTTAAATTATTTGATTTTATCAACCATTTAATAACCACAATTTATATATGTATATTAAATGAATTGTATATTTTTATTTGTTTTTCGGTTTTCTTCATTTAAGGTGCTTCAAAAATAATTTGTCTGTTTTTATTGTGCAAGTTCATTCAATTTTGATGTTTTTTTTTGAAATTGATTTTTTTAATATATTAGATATGTTTATTTAATTAATCATTTCAATTTCGACTGACTTTGAAAATTTCATTTTATTTTTGATGCTGTGCATCGTTTTTATTTTTAAATTAGGGCAAAATAATTTTGAGTTTTTCAATTTAATGCGATGTTTTTAATCTATTTTGTATTTTTATTTCCTTAGCAATATTTGTTTTTTTTTTTTTTCAATTTTTTTATTGATTCTAATTGTAATATATTTTAACTTAATTTAATTTATTCTGGCCAAATTTATTTAATTCATCGTTAATATTTAAGTGATTTTGAATATTTGATTATGTTAAATTAACATAGACTGGCAGACAGAAAGACGAACATGGCTAAATCGGCTCGGCTGTTAATGCTGTTCAAGGATATATATACTTTATAGGTTCATTACACCCATTTTTCAATGGGAACAGGGCATACAAATGTTGCATTTAACAGTAATGTTTAAGTAATGTTATTAACAATTAACGTAATTTGATTGAGTGTTGGATATTTAAAAATGCAATTTGAAATTGACTTGGAAAATGTTGATTGATTTTAAAAGAGGATTCCCGAGCCTAAGCTCATGTTTCATTCCGAGGAAATTCAATTTTCGATGAAACCACAAAGTCGCTGCTGCTCCATCGAGAGGCAGGAAGCAGGGAGTGAACGGGGTAGGCTTATGCGATGTATGGGCATGGCATCAACATCAATCACTGCGCATGTCAGCTGCGATGGCGCGACAACAACAACGACAGCAGCAATAGAAGCAGCATCCAGCAGTAAAAGAAGAAGCAGCAGCAGCAGCAGCAGCAACGATAGCGACAGCGGGCTTGGCTTTGGTTCAGTGCGCCATTGAGAAGGAGTTTGCGTGAGGCTGAAGACGAAGACATAGAAGCAGCAGCAGAAGCAGCTGTGGAAGAGCGAGAGAGAGAGAGAGGGAGAGCCAGAGAAGTGGGCAACAACGAGACGACGACGGAGCAAAAGCATCAAGCAAAAAACAGAAAAACAGAAACAGCCAGACACAAAACGAGAACGGACCTTTTTCATTCAGCCACTCCTCTCAAAGCGCGCTTGGTCTCCGCCTACCAAAAAAACTAGTGATTTCGATAATATTTTTAAACATTTTTTTCGTGTTGTATAAACAATTTAAATGGTGAGCGCTTAATTAAATCAAAACATTTTGCTGTTAAGTGCAAATAAACATGGCGCACACACACACATACGCGTAGGCTCGGGTAAAATGTGTCTGTGTGGATGAGTGTTTATGTGTATGTGTGTCGTCAGTGCAAGTACTAGTGTCTGTGTGTGTGTGTGTGTGTGGTTTTTAAAATATTAGTTTTCGTTGTCCTTTTTAATATATGATACGCCTTAATGTACGTGATGGAGAGAGAGAGAGGGAGGGAGAAGACAGAGCGTGCTGTGGAGGCGGCCAATCAGTTAACTACGCCTCAGTTACTTGCACAGCCTTGGGAGAAGAGCAAATGGGAGACAGAGGGAGAAACAGAGGCAGGCGAGTCTTATTGGCCGAAGGTCGTCCACATTTAAATCTCCTGCAAAATCCCTTTGACAGTTGGCAATTCCACGAATAAATGCAAATTAAATAGATATGAATATTTAAGATGGCTGCACTTACAGTCGACTACGCACAATTTACAGCGCCGACGCCCCCCAATCGTCCGTGTGTCCGTCTGTCCTCCGCATGCTTTCAGCTTTTTGCGTTCTACTCATGGGACGCCCAAGAGAATTTCTGTGTTTGTGTTTGTGTGTGTGTGTACAAGCAATGGACACACCTGATGATTTTTTCTGCACGCCATTGTGGCAGGGTATGCGCGTTTGTGTGTGTGTGTTTGTGTGTGTGAATAGGCATGCTAGTGCTTAGAGTGAGAGTGAGGGGAGAAGCAACACATTGGCATTGGCCTATTAACTATTTATGCAGCAGCACAATACATATGTATATATATTTATATTATGTATGTTCACAAATGAACGCAATAAGTTTGTTTGTGCGGAAGTCAAGCTGTCGCTTTGCTATCGCATTCATTCATATATATATATACATATATAAAATATATATAATTGCACTTGACATAATCTATGTACATACATACATACTTTACAGAGCGCATCAACAACGTAGCACATATCGTTAAAGAGAGACAGCAACTGGTGCATATCCCGTTCATCGTCGACAGTTTTGCAGTCAGTCGCCTTCAGCATCAACAGTTTGGCAGTCATTGTTGCCGCTGCAGCAGTTGGCAGCGCACTGCTCGGAGTACAATGAACTCGTGCGTGGAGTGCGACAAATAACAACAACAACAACTCGACATACATACACACACACACACATGCAGATGCAAGCACACAGTTACAACGTGAGCAGAGTTTGCTTTTGGGCTGAGTGCAATGGCGACGACAGCAATGACGATGACGACAACGATAACGATGACGATGGAAACGAAGCTAATGATGATGACACAACAAACGACAACAAGCAAATGCGCTAACAGCTAACTTTACCAAGAACGCACAACTTGAAATTGCATTTGTATTGTGTATGTGTGAGTGTAAATTGCAAATTGAATTTTGAGTCATGGCCTCGTTGGGCTTTCCACTTCCGGCATGCAAAGTACAAAAACTGCAACAGCAGCAAATAGAAGCACAACCAACAATAACAACAACTACAACGGAGTTGAGTTGAGCTGCCAAATAATCAGAGAAAGGTCATTGAAACTTGCGCAATTTGCAACGAGGATACAAAGAGAAAGAGTATAGCATAACAAAATGGGCAGCCTGCCGAATTTGCATGAACTGGAGGAGGAGGAGCGCAAGCGGGAGAAGCGAAGAGAGTACGAGCTGCTGTTGGAGCAGCGTGCCCTAGACACGAGCCGAGAGCGCGAGCGTCTCTCGGTGTTTGCGCAGCAGCGAAAGGTGAGTGCGATAACACTGATCGATGATATCGATAAATTACAGTACTGTGGATCATGCCAAGCGAGATACTTGAATAATTTATTATCGAATCCAGACTCAATGAAATCAATAATCGTTTTCTTTTTATGTGAATTTTCTGTGTTATTTGAATTACAACAAGGTTAACCCGTTTTTATTTTTGGAATATTTAAACATGTTAATTTATATTGTATTTTATATTTATTTTCTGTTATAATTTTAGATGCCTTTCTTTTTCTTTCTGTTATAATTTGTAATTATTATTTATTTTAAAATAGAATTTTAAATATTATTTTTTGTATTATTATTATTTGTTATTATACTTTCTGTTATATATTTTTGAAGTACATCTTTAACATAAGGGATTTTTAGAATTTTGAAGGGAGCAGTAACAAATTATGTATGCAACATTTTGAAGCTGTCCCGAAAAAACTGGGAAAAGTACTCGAGGCTGCTGAGCAAATGCTTTTTAGAAGAAATTCTTTGTCTGTCTGTCTGTCCGTCCGCTGGTTTAGGTGCCAATTAATCTGTCAGTTTGAAAGCTAGTTGAATGAAACTTGGTCCAAGCACGTGTTGTTGCTGTACGTCACCCTTAGGCTAATCGCATCACCATTTTATAGAGAAATTCTGGTTTAAAAATACGTTCGAATGTTGCAGCAATCGTCATATAATGCTTATATCATGGCTGGCCTGGGCATTGGCGGTGACGGCGGTTCTTTGAGCCTGACCACGACAACGACAGCGACAACGAGCTCGACGGGCACAAACACGACGGCTGCCAATGGGCTGGGGAGTAATGCCAATGGTGAGGTGAGCAGTGGCCATGGAAGCAAGAGTCAATCGACATCCACAGCGACAGCAACAGCAACAGCAACAGCGACAACAACAACAGTGGCGACAACCGCATCGGCAACGACAATGACAACACTGACTGGCCTTGCCATGCTGGGAATGGCAGGCAAAAAGTATCCGCATCCGTTCCATTCGCACACGTATCAGCAGCATCCACATCCACACCAGCATCAGCATTCGCATCATCACACGCAGCAGCAGCAACAACAGCAACAGCAACAGCAGCAGCAGCAGCAGCATCAGCAACAACATCGACATTCGCTGACCACACGACATCGCGTGCTGCGAACGCGGACGCGCAGCTCGGGCGGAGCACAGAATATCTGGGATGAGCAGATGATGGAGGTGAGTGGGCAACAGGGCAGCTAGGAAAATGTAAACAACTCGCAGCCAGAGACAGAGGCAGAGACAGAGACAGAAGCTGAGCCAGCGGCACTCGTCATTTATTTATAGAATTCACTCTGCTTCAGCTTCAATTAATCTCAATGTCACTAAATCAGCAACTTGCAATATTAAAATGCGTTGCGATGCGATGCGTTGTGGGCGGAATACGTAAATGTCAAAGCGAGTTATCAGATTAATTTCCGCAGTAGTTGCACAATATGTAATTAAATCGCAAACAAAAGCAAAAGTCACCCTCGTCAACAGTTGAGTGTTGACTGAAAGGGTCTATAGGTCAAGGCCAATTAATTACAGTTGCATTTGCCTTCTCAATTACAATAGACACGTAATTTAATTTTTTTTTTTTTGTAGCTTTTTCAATTTTTTACAGTCGATTGAATTTGAATATTTTTTCTTTATTCCAACTTTATTATTTATGGCACTAGTTATTTTGTATGGTGGAAACAATTAATAAATTCATTTTAATATATTTCGTGATTCATTTTCAAGCTTTATTTATTTTTTCATTTACAATACACACATCATTTATATATATATTTTTTCTGTTGTATATTTTAATTTTCTTATTATTTCCATAGTAGTTATAGCTTAATAACTGTAGCAGCAAAGTATAAAGTGCAATTATCTGAAATGTGCAGTTAAATTACAAATATAAACTATTTTTGGGGTTTTTTGGATTCCATTTCATTTTATTAAATTTTTGTTAATAAATGTATGTTGGTGCATTCTGGAAACAACTTTAGAATGCATTTTAAACATGCTGATACTAAATTAATAGTTAACTTGAAAACAGTTTTATAATTTACATAATTGAGCTGATTATGAAATGTATTGAGGAAGTGGTTCCTCAGGGTTAAATTAAACTGACATTTTTCTAAAGAATATATGTATATATAATAGAAAATGTGTACCCCAAAAGGTATGCTATGAAAATTGCGGCTGTGTAATGTAAGATGGTAATGGATTGTATTTATTAGTTTATTCTTATTTATGTATAGAGTTAATTCCTTTTTTCTGTTATTCTGCGACAGTTTAAAGTAGAGGTAAATGTTAACAAAATATAAGTAACTTAAATAGGAATGATGTGCAGTTTATGGGAAGAATATAATAATCATATAGGAAAACTATAGTTGAGGCAAATAAAACATTGCCGCCTGTGCGTTTATTTGTCCATCTCTCTGGCTGTTAATGGAAACTATTTTGAATTGAAAGACACGTTCCCACTGTTATTAGCATTAATGTTAATCATATAAGTAATACTGATTTCTCTATTCGGCAATTTGTTTTACTGCTTGCAGCATCTGACCGCCTACTCGCCGTCGCCGATCTCGACGCGGTCGCATCGCATCAACCCGGTGTCGTCGTACCAGGTGCAGGCGGCGCTGGCGGCGTCCCGACGTCGCGAATCGATCAACAGTTCGATTGGGGCGACCTCGATACGCCGCCTGATCACGCTGAACAACCGCAACTGCCGCCACAAGGTGCCCGCCCATGTGCGCCAGAAGGTGTGGCGCCAGTTCACCTGCCTCAGCGTGGCGCACGGACTGGTGAGCGCCGTGCTGCTGCCGGTGATGGCGCTGCAGGGCTCCAGTTCGGTGTGGCACCATCGCGAGCAGTGGCTGCCGATTGGGCCCAACATTGGATCGCTGCTGCTGAGCGCCCTCTTCCTGCTGGCCGCCGCCATGTGCCTGCCGAGCACGCGGCTCATCCGGCGCTACGGCTACACGCCGCTGCTGGCGGGCAATTGTGTGGCCGTGACGCTGTTCCTGCTCTCGCACCTCTACGCCTCGATCTACACCCTGCTGCCGGCGTACCTGCTGCTCGGCCTTACGCTCAGTGCGGCCAACAGCTGCAAGGCCGCGCTGATCGTGCACTATGGCGGCCGGTTGAGTTGCTCGCAGCACGAGTGCGCCTTGGGGGCGGCGGCCACGCCCGCGGAGGCGCTGCACGAGGAGCACAAGATGTTCTGCAATCGGGACCAGAAGGTGCGACGTCTGGCGCGCTGGTTTCGCGCCTCGCAGGATCTGGGGCTGATTGTGGGTGCGCTGCTGGCGTCGTTGCTGCTCGCCTGCAACGCCAACGACTGGAGCTGCTCGGCGGCCAGCGAGGAGGCGGCCAATGCCAGCGCATTGCCCACGAATCTGCCGCAGTTCGAGGACTTCTACAATCGCAACGAGCACGGCGAGCGCATCTGCGGTGCCGACATGTGTCCGCTGCAGCTGTCACAGCTCGGCTGGACTCTGGACAACCGCAGCGATCCCTCCTCCATTTACGCGGGCTTCATTGAGAGCAGCAATCGGGCGGGCGGCCAATCGCTGCTCTGGCTGTACGTGCTGCTCTCGCTCGTCGCCCTGCTGCTCTCGCTGATCCAGGGGCGACAGGGACTCGCCGCCAGCGGGCGGCAGGAGCGTGCCGCCAAAGACGTCGGCGACACGCTGCTCTTCGCCGGTCCCTTGGCGTACTTCGTGGGCACCGAGCAGAGCTATATGCTGGCCGATTTCCTGCGCGCCTTCGTCTCCTGCTCCCTGGGCATCGGCATGATTGCCGGCGCCCTCATCGGCATGGGACTGATGCAGCTCATTGTCTCCTGCACCCTCAGCATGCTGCTGCGCCACACCAAGCGCATTGTCGTCATCTGTGAGTAGACAACAATTCTCTTTCCCCTCATTTTATTAGCATATCCATATACATACATTACATATGTATGTGTAACACATATCAAGTTACAGTAGAATCGGGCTATTGCGACGAAAACTTTGGTACTTACTTAGTATTTTTAATAATTAATTCAAATTAAAGTTATTACGAAAATGCTTTAGTATAGCCAGTACTTCAACCAATATTCAGCACGGACACGAACCAGTTGCAGTTGTCGATGGAGATAACCAGCAATGAATAGCTAAAAAAAAGGAGTGCATTTATTAACCAATAGACGTTTTTAATATTTTTTTAATAGGATTAAATTAATTAATTATTTTTCCACAAAGTAAAGCAAAATTACATTTACCTTTGAATACATTAACCATAACGACCTGCGGTAAATGGGTGGTATGAGCAATATTTAATGTTCAACGGTTTGCAAAAACTATAGCATACTTTTTGGGGCACTTGGTGGTTACAAAATATAGATGTAAACATAAGTTTATGTTAATTCAATAATAAAAGACACACATCAATAATTATTATTGTGGGAGCTTATTATTTTTAATGATCAACAACAATGGTAAATCCATACTATTATTTTATTGTAATTAATTTTTTGTGATGATTATTAAATCAAAATCATGTTATTTTTGTAATAAAGCTTTTATTTATAACAATCATCTGCTATTGTTTACAGTTTAATTTCATTTGATACGAAACGATTACAAAGTCAAAAGATTAGGTATTATTATTTTTAATTATACAAATATACTTTGCCAAAATCGACTTCAAACGAAAAGAAAAGGGAAAACAATAATCAAAGTAGAGTCAAAAATGTAAACTCAAATGTGTAATTGTAAAATTGGGGAATATCAGAGATTTAAGTTGAGGAATAAGCTGCTCTCAACTATTATTTATAAAATAATTGTAAATTAATTTATTTTCGCTAATTCGCCCGCATTGTGTTCTCTCGCACTTCCAGTGGCCGGCTTCTTCTTTCACTCGTGTCTGCTGCTGGCGCTGTCCAGCTGGAAGCCGTCGAGCGACGACAGCGCGCTCTTCTATGTGATAGCCGCCTCGTGGGGCGCCTGCAACGGGATGTGGGAGACGCTGTTGCTGTCGCTGGTCACGCTGAACCATGTGCAGCACGAGCACGTGACCGAGGTGACGGCACCGCTGCAAGCGTTGCGGTTCCTCGGCTTGGGCGTCACATTCGCCGCCCATGGCTTTCTCTGCGAATCGATGAAGATCATTGCGTTGGTGGTGCTGCTGGTGATCAGTGTGCCGCCGTATGCGGTGCTCGAGATGCGCCTGGAGGCGCAACGCAAGGCGACGTTGATCAGCTTATGACGCAGCTACTTCAGCTAGTCCAGGCGGCGGGGCACTGTGGCCCGCACCCATACCATGTGAGGTGGAACCAAACAAACACACACACACACACACATAGAGGGAGAGAAGAGAGAGAGAGAGAGAGAGAGAGAGAGAGCAAGAGCAAGAACGAGAGCGAAACTACAGTATTCTATTTTGTGTTCTGTTTCTGCAGCACTTAGTCCATACCTAGAGATAGATCCAAGTCCATAGCTGTCTACCATACCATACTGTATGTATGTACTTGTAACTGTAATTCTAAATGTAACTGTTATTCTAAATGTAAAGCTAATCGAATACGGGACAAGCTTGCTACTCCCCAGTTATTGTCCACAAATTTGGTGTCTCTAGCTGCTGTAACCTCTGAGATCTAGGTGTTGAAACAGGCGGTTAGACAGACAGACAGACAGGCAAACGAGACAGAAGCGAAAGCAACATATACAACTACCAGCTGCCATCAATGTTTCCGATCTTTTGCCACCTTGACAAGACATAACTCCAAAACGAAAGCTCATTAAGATAGAGAGAGAAGAGAGATAGAGAGAGTGAAGGAGAAGAGAAGAGAGCGAGAACGCTCTCTTTAGCATGTGTTTAAATTAGCCTTAGCTTAAAATGGATTATACTCGTAGATGTATATGTATGATTAAGCGACAACTTTGTGCCATCAAAAACGTATTCCTCGATGTAAATCTTAACGTAATATTCTACACACAACACACACACACACACACACACATTTTTAGATATAGTCCTATATGCATGTCTCTAGATCCTAGATCCAAAAAAATTGATAATGAAAATGAAATTGATTTGAATTGAATTGAATTGATATCTCGATGTCTCGCATCAATTGCGCACTTTTCGAGTGGTTATCGACTGAACACGAACAGCCAAAAAAATCGCAAAATCGCCAAATCGAAAATCGCAAAATCGAAGAAAACTGAAAGCTCGGAGAAAGCTGTGAACAAAACTTGTTGTTGTTGTTGTTAGCTCCTAGAAATGTATGATCTACGCATATGTGTTTTTTGGATGTCACATCGATGTTCTACCAACAATTTTCATGATATACGTGCTATATATACTATATATGTAGATATGAGCATGTGCGAATACAGTTTAGCGGTGTGTGTTGTCAAATGTCCTTAGGTTTCGTTAAAGAAGAAAGTCTCCCCTTCCCCCTCCTTCCACACACACACACACACACACACACACACACATACATATATGATAAACACATACATATGTATATTTAAAGAAAATGATATGAAGGTGAAAAATCCTAAGATCTAAGAACAATGTTAACATTTTATGCTGCTGATAAGAGAAATAAAAATACAAAAATCTAAATAAATTTTTAAACATTTTGTAACTGAAACTTTACAAGCAACAGTTTTCGCAAATCGATCAGATATTGACTATATACATAAATGAACTACATTACAGAGTCAGATATATATATATATGTACATATATATGTGTATATGAATGTATGTATGTATGTATGCTTGTATAAAGCAGTTCGTTAAATGTTTATTTTTTTTTTGCTAGAATTCGTACAAGAGACAGACACAAATATATAAGAGATCGATGCGTTGAAAATAGAATAAAAATAAACCGAGTTAAACAAATTAAATCTTTAATAAGAAATAAATAAATAGTTACTTTTTGAAATTAAACAGCCAAATGCTGAGCACATTCCACACACACACACGCACACACACACACACACATACACGTAAATAATTTATGAATAAATAAATATTTATTGATATGTGTACAAATTGAATAAACCGATTATCCACATTGAACTTGTTTGCAATTCGCCAATTAAAAAAAGCTTTCAATTACAGCGCCGCTTGACGTCACGCGGAGCTTTCGCTCTCTCGTCACCTCTCTGTCTCGCTTATTGATCGCTCGGAGAGCACAAAGCTAGGCTTCGTCTTAATTCTAAACACAGTTTAGCTGCGCTCGTTGCCGCTCTCGCTTCCACGCACAGTGTTATTGGGCGTCGCGTGCCGGCAACTTGAAAGCTGCTCACTCGCCCGCTCTATAGAGAGAGAGAGAAAGAGAGAGAGAGGGAGAGGGAAGTGTATTTGCGTGTTTTGTTTATGTGCAGTAAACAAGCTTTTCGGTGCTTTATCAATTGAACGGCGCGAATTGTGGACACAGTAGCGCAGGGTAAACGAACCGAGTCGCATAGCGTCTCTAAACAAGTCCAAGCAGACTGCTTCTTGGCATGCGAAGCGCGGGAAGCGAACTGGAACTGGAACTGGAAGCGGCACTGGAACTGGAAGAAGATGGCGGCAGCGACAACAACACTAAAGGGCCCTGCATTGGAGGCTGTGCAAAATGAAGTGCGAGATTGGTTCGAGAGCAATACGAATTTGCCCGAAAAAATACGTGAGTGAACTCTGACCATAATGCTTGCTGTTGTTGTTGCTGTTGTTCTTGTAATCATAACAATTATATCTTAAGCTTTAATGGGATAGGTTGCGAACGCATTCAATAGATATAATATATTCTTAGTACAAACATGCATTCTGCGCAGCTGGTCTAACAACTGTGTTGCCAACTACATTTACATATATAGAGTACATATAGACTATATGGACAATACCATACTAGTTATGGCTCGTAATCGAACTGGGAACTTGAAACTGATAGCTGATAAATGCGTTATCAGTTGTGACATTGGGCATTGTAAAGATAAATCAACACATTCGACTCATATTTGATTACAATAGCCGGGCATACAGAAGACCGACTTCCCTATATAGTACATACATACATGCATACAAATATATATATTTATTTTACTACTTTCATGAATTTCTAATCACTGTCATCATAACTGAGACTAGACCCGATTGTGCTGCGACGATTTCTCAAGTGCATGGACTACGATGTGAAGAAGACGAAAGCTCTCATCGAGCTCAACTATAATCTGCGCAATAAGAATTGCAATATCTATATAGATCGCGACATGAACGACGAGAAGACAGCCCAGGCGTTGAAAGCATCGTAAGTAGTGCACTTCAGACACCCTTCATTCCAAATTAAAAATGCTCGTAAGTGGTTAGCCAAAGTTGCAGCACAATCATCTCCAAGGCAGCTAGCTATATTATAGTATTGTAAATCAAACAAGTTTTCGCCCTTGTATATATTATCCACAAAACGTAAAATACATTGTTGTGTTACGTGGTTTTTGAAGGTATATAATTTGTAATTCGGAATTGTTTTAGAGAAAAGTAAGAAATGAAAATCGAAAAACCGCATTATATATATTTTATACTATCAAATAGTGTAATGCAGTTTTTTTTGTCTGTTTATTTTGTATACATTTATTTATTGATATTGTCTTACATAAAATATTTATATTAATTATTTACATATGAGTATATATAGGGTATTGTGCTGTAGGTATAAAGTTGTATTAAGGCGCAAGTTGAATTGAGTAGACAATTCGCTTGAGAAAATAAAAACAGACGGAAAGGCAGGTCGATTTATTCATACGCTTAAGCATAGTTTAGTTTAATGGATCATGACTATTTCAAAGTACGCACAAGTAGTCGCGATCTAATCCGCAATGCTGTTTTGCAGAGACGTGGTTTTACTGCCGGGCGTAACACCGGAACGCCACAAGCTGCTATTATTCCGCATGGTTGACTACGATCCCCGCTCGGTAATAATTACAACTCACAACTTGTGTACTATATCTTTGCTTGTTAATAATCTCGGCGTCAATGATCTCTGTGTGCAGCGTAACTCGGAGCAGGAGGCCAAAGTGTTCTTTATGATGAGCGACACACGCTTTACGGAACCGGACATTGAGCTCGACTCTGACGTGGACATGGATGTGGATGTGGACAGAGATGTGGATGGAGATGTGGCTGTGAGTGTAGATGATGTAAAGCCAGTGTGCGATCGACCCGATGCCGATATTGCGGATGGCGATGTGCACATTGTGGACATCAGTGGCTATACAATGCGGCATCTGGCCTATGTCTCGATCTTTGTGCTCCGCGTCCAGATGAAATTCCTGCAGGAGGCATATCCATCGCGGCTCAAGGCTGTGCACATCATCAACTGTCCGTCGTTTCTCGACCGCATGATGGCCATGATGAAGCCCTTCATTCGCGAAGAGGTTCTCCAGCTGGTAAGTCAGATCAATCCATATGCAAACATCGAATATATAGTAATGTGTGCTTCTTCCTTCTTAGATGCACTACCACACCGAGGGCTTGGACAGTCTTTATGAGCTAATACCTAGGGATATGCTGCCCAATGAGTATGGCGGCAAAGCTGGTTCGATGGCCGATCTAAAGGCCCACTGGCTGCGGAACCTTAAAGAAAAGACGTAAGCCTTAACTATAAATAATCTTTCTGAAATCATTTATTTATTTATAACATTTTTTTTTCCAGCCCGTATTTGAGCGATGACAAATATTGGCGCATCACGTCGGCGTCCAAAAGTCGCTGGTCTTGGTTCTAATCCCCAGTATCATCTATCTTTATGAATGTTTTTATTGCCAAAATTGTGATTATTAACTTGTGAGAGTGGGAAACAACGGGCGTAGGTAGTCAGGGGGATTTTTGTTTAAACCTATGTTTATTTTGAAAATGTAAAAGGGTACATAAGTTTTTTTTTTCTTAACTTTATTTTATATATGTATTCACTAGAGGCTTCGCACCAAGTTTGTTGTAACGCTCGGGCGCTGTTTCTCAAATACCCCATTCAAGTTTAAAAATGTTGTTAGTATTTTGTAGATTTTGTGGTCTGGTAACAAGTTTGTCAATCAGTCGAAACAAAGAACTTTATATATATACCATACATATATAGATTATATATAATGAATGATAACAATAAATGACGAAATTGAAACACTTCGAATTTGTATTATTATGGCTGAAGATATATGTATATATGTACATATGTACATAAGGTATGTAAAAACAGAAAACACGTAGGAACAATCATGAAATCCTGCGTATATCTCATTCATCAGAGTTGACAACCCTCCAATGGACGTCCAAATTGACCTTGTGGTTTCCTAGGTATTCACGATATTAATTTTTTTAAATATAATATGAGTTTAATGCAATTCCCAAAAGTAGGCAAAGATTATTTATGTTTGGACTTGAAAAATTTTTGTCACAGGGACGAAAAAAAGTTTGAAATCGCTGCAAAATGGGAACATCCTGAATATCTCGAGAACGCAAAGGACTATCAAAATATCCTTTGGCCAGCTGATAGTCCTTTTTAAGAGTAGTTGATTGCCACAGGACGCGTAAGGATCAACAAGGATATGGCCAAGATAGAGCATGTTTTCTCTAAACAAAAAAGTCCTTCGAACTTTGTTCACAAAAGGATATTCGTCCTTTTGATATCAAATTCGTCCATCATGTGTCGAGCACCATCTGCATGCCAAAGGACATCGCAATCGACCTTCAAATGACGAAGTTACGATGGATTTTCGAAATTTTTGACAATTTTCCATGCCTACCCCTTGTAGATTTTTTAAAAAAATTCTTGTTTGTTTTTTTAATATATTCTTTATTTTTTTAATGGCAATCGATAGTTATTTTTAAACGTATTCGTCAGAGCTAACTACCCTGCAAAGGAAATCCAAATCCAGCAGGGACAACAAAATTGTAATAAATCGCAGCAAAATGGGAAAATCCTGAATATCTCGAAAACGTTGACTATCAAAATGTCATTTATCCAGTTGGCCAAGATAGGGCTTGGTTCTTCAAAAAAAAGTCTTTCTAACTTTGTTCGTAAAAGGATATTCGTCTTATGGATTCCATTCTCGTCCATCGCTTACATGCCGGAGGACGTACCAATCGTCCTTTAAATGACGAAGCTACAAAGGATTTCGGAATTTTTGGCGCTGTCTTCCTTGTAAGTTTTCCTGCAAAATTTGTAATGTTTTTCTTATTTTTATTTTATTTGTTGAATGCTAAGCGACAATTGTTATTCTACAGATTACAGAAAACCAAGTGGTTTCAAAAATATTATAATTACGTAAAAAAAGTTACGAATTTTAAGATAAAATTACATAATTACCAAACTTAACTTTTTCAAGGATATAACTGATCCTTTTAATAACTTACCTTTGCTCAAAAATATTAATATATATTTTTGACTTCTTTTTTATAATGTTTTCCATATTGTCTTTACCTTATTTTTTTTACTCGCCTAATATACTGTACCCGTTGAGTTTCCTAATTCATTTTATTATTATAAACCTTGCAATTATCAGGTCCAATTAAATGTTATTCATAAATAATTAACATCAGCCCCTCATTAAGTTTTTATGCCTCGTTTTCTACAACCACAATTTCTCGTTTTTTTAGATGCAGTATTTAACAAAAAGAATTTTGAAAACCAAGTTCATGGCTAACTACTTACTTAGGAGAAATCTCGCCGGAATACAATTTATTATATTTATCAGCGAAGATCCGATTTCCTGTCGTGAAGTTGTACAAGTGACTTTTGTAATTATACAACGTAATTTCCTATTGCTTTCGTTTCTGTTTTGGCTCCAGTCAATTCATCAAATTTTTTGATATTACAGGTTGATCTTTATTGAATGCCAAAATTGAACTGATTTTACATTTCGTAATAGCTGTCGAAGATGGTTCAAGTGGTATTGATTTAAATAATATATATATTTTTAAAAGTTATCTTTTTACTAGATCAGATAAACCTTTAGAGTTTCCCGACTATCATCCATTTTTGTTATTTTAAACTAGAATTCGAGAATTCCGTTTTAATTTTGTTACTATTTGTTGTCATTGTAAACTGATCGTAGCAATGTAAAATAGCTCATTGATGTGCTAAGAATCTGAAAATGACTTATTAATCATTGCGAATTTGATTAAATTGTATCGTACGTACCGCAGTAAAACTTTGCAGTGATAATGTTGAAAATTTAAAGGTTGTTATTCGTACCGGTCTCTGGCTACACATTATCATAAATTGCAAATTTGTCCGAAACTCGCAGTTTGTATACGCAGATATTGTGTTATCCTTATTTTGCAAGCCATCCCAGCCGCAATTGTAGAGATGCCAAGCGGTGATGGTCGACTAGAGCCATAAAGTGATCATAAAAAAGATTTTTATCATTTTTAACCGACATAAAAAAATATATTTACCAGAAATAATATATACTGGAGAGAAACTAAAACTTAAAGCGTAAAAAATATATTTGCATATTTATACTTAAGCGTGGATAGGATTATTGGGAAAGAAAGAATATTTTGTAACTAGCCAGCTTGACCTGCAGTATTGTGATATAGAAATTTGTATTTTATCAACTTGGCCCTTCGCTTGTTAATTTTCAGAATTTACATTAGTAACGATAATTTCTAAAAACTTGGCTACGTTAATTTTGTATTGACTGCAGTTGTAACCAATAATAATAACTTTATTTTTTTTTGTGGTTGCCAATTTTAGCAACTTGCTAAACAAGTCGAAAATATATATATATAATATAATATATTATAGATCAAGAAATATTATCTCATCACTTACATGCTGAATTAACAAATCACCATTTTTACAAATGATATATAACTGAGATATTGCCGATGATATGTAAATAACGAACTTGATATAGTCTCCAATAAACATGTATTTACTCTTGAAAGAAGAAACAAATTCAAATATTGCAAAACACTTCGAATATATAAACTTACAGTCACCAGCTGAAATCCCACCATGCATATAAGTAATGCCGAAATGATAAGGTTAACAAGAAGGATAGGGCTGAAGAAATCTTCCAATCGTTTAGCAAAGCTGTAAATGTGAAATAAATTCATAAGGAAAGGACTACAAATTATAAAACAATTCAATCCGAGATCGGAAACGAAAGAGATTGTACCTCAGAAAAATGTGGAGAATAGACGCAAGAATCGCAGCAAGTTATAAATACAAATTCTGTGTCTATAGCTCAATCAGTAATTACTTATTATGACGTAAAACGTCCACAGCAAGAAGAACATTACTTCCACGTCAAGAAAAAGTTTGATCTCTTCCATAAATATGGAGTTTTCGAGAATAGATTTAAGAATTTAATGTCAGGGTCAGCCACTAGAGGTTAGATTTTTACAAAAATTGTATTTAAACAATTAGAGATGAACGACTACAAATGACTTTAAAGTTAACCGAAGATGGTGAACACAGGAACTTGATAAAAATTTAAAATTTCAACAGGTCAAAGTAAAAAGACTGACAAGTAGAATAGAATGCCAAGCATCTGAAGTTAAAGTCCTTAAAAAGAATGTAGGATGAATTGCTTTCTCTGTAAGTTTAAAAATATCGTTTAAATCTTGAGAGAAGTGGAAGTGACATTTAATATGTTATATTGAAACGGAAAAATATAAGCTACCGTTCACCAAAGGACAATAAGGCCATTATTATATCGTCGTTATCAATTATGGCTAACACCGCAAGTACTTAGGGCGATTCAATATTTCGCATTCTTCAATATACAGGATGCCTGTAATAAGGTCAGCGCCTCCGCGATTTGAAACCATTTAAATTGTTAACAAAATTAATTTTCCGTCTTTATTGTTAGTAATTTTTGTACTCGTGTGCAATTAAATCTTATAATGTAGTTATCGTGCTCTTACGTTGTTCGTAATGCGTCTCCCAATTTCTATGCTACTCACCGAATTATTTTATTATGTTGCCTCGCACAGGAATGTAGTTCTTCAATTTGTTTTCGCTGCAATTTGCTAATGTCAGCGTTGGTAGATGCATTTTTCTTTATCTTCAACACTAAAACATCGACGCGTTCATGTAGTATGCGAAATTGTCCGCAAGTGTACGTTATAAAGAATCCAAATAGGGAGTCCTCAGCAAAAAGTGTGGTAACTACACAAATACCAGCATACGATGTAAAAAAATAGGTGCCCGCATAAAACATCCAATTTCTATACGGATTGAAGGGAAATGCCATTTTGTAAGGGAATGGTTTATTTTCTCCGCTGAAGCCAAAATCGAAAATCAGTTGAACCAAGGGGAGAATGCAGTACATAAGGATAAGACAGGACAACAACATTGTCATCACACGAAAAGTAATCATCCGCTTACGACATTCCTTAGTAATGTGAACACTTTTGTTGCTATTTCACGATAAAATAAGACAAAAATAATTATACCACAAATAAATTGATACATGTTATCTGTAATTTTAAAATTATGAACTAATATGAATTTATCATTTATAAGGTAGCAGATAATAAAAGTTTTAAAGTTTAGGATAATCAAGTGAAGCTTAAATTGAATAAGTTTTTTATAGTAGTTTTCGCTCTTTTCTTGAGAATTATTTTCGAGATATTTTCGAAAAATGAAAATCGGTCTCTAAAATGTTTAATGCCTCATAAACAACATTTTATATATACGAGGTGTGTTCAAAAAGTAAGGTGACTTTTCAAATTTCGCGGGCAACATATTTTCGATTATCGATTTTTTTGTTTTGTTATATTGGTACACTCTTCCCTAAAATCTGTACCAAGTTTCAATGGAACATCCTCTTTTGTTTGGTTGTGAGAGGCGTAAAGTTACAAGTTATTTTGCGAGCTCGGCGATTTTTTGCTATCGAAAAATATGGATCAAAGGATTTGCATCAAATTTTGTGTAAAAAATAAAATTAAGTGCTCTGAAACACTTGAAATGTTGACAGTGGCATACGGTGAAACTGTTCTGAGTAAAAAAAATGTGTACAAGTGGTACAAACTCTTCCAAGATGGCCGGGAAGATGCCAATGACCAGCCTCGCTCTGGACGCCCAAGCACGTCAACAACTGATGAAAACGGTTAAGCAGTGACGAAAATTGTTTTGGAAAATCGTCGATTCACTATCAGAGAAGTTGCTGAAGATGTCGGTATATCGCTTGGCTCGTGCCATGAAATTTTTTCAAACGTTTTGGGTATGAGTCGTGTGTCAGCGAAGTTTGTTCCGAAATTGCTGAATTTTGACCAAAAGAACCGTCGCATGAGCATCGCTCAAGAGCTGTTGAATGACGTCAACGACGACCCAGATTTACTCAAAAGGGTCATAACTGGTGACGAATCATGGGTATATGGTTATGATATCGAAACCAAAGCCCAATCGTCCCAATGGACGGAGATTTGCAACGATTGAAGAGATAAAGACTGCATCGCTGCAAGAGCTCAAGGCTATACCGAAAAGTGCTTATGGGAAGTGCTTTGAGGATTGGAAAAACCGTTGGCATAAGTGTATTGTATCTGAGGGGGATTACTTTGAAGGGGACAACATAAATATTGATAAATAAATTAATAGTTTTTCTTGAAAATACAAAGTCACCTTACTTTTTGAACACACCTCGTACATGAAAACAATATATGTATGTGATTGATTGCTTGATAGTTGGTATTTGGTTTGCTTTTATTTAAATAAAAAATATTTTACTTCTAGAATGGTTTTCATTTTATATCAAGTTTAAATTTTTACTTGAAATTGCAATTTTAGGCTTCATTCAATTCATTTTTTGAATGAAGAGTAAATTAAAAAAAAAAAGTTATAGTTTTATATTTTAAAATATTTGAATGATTTTAAGCAAGCAAATTTTTCAGCACAAGATGATTTAAAAAATTTTAAAATAACAAAAGTCGGTAAAAATAATTTACTGGCTTTGTATTATTAGAGACCATGATTACAACCCTGATAATAACTCAGAAAGGTCTTGTATCTTAAAATTAGCGAGCTTATAAAATACCTTTCCAAATTTTCTATCTACTTACTCTGGTATCCATATATCACGTACAAATTCTTGAATCACTTTTCGAAGCTTGTTCTGATTAAGACGCAAGTGCACTAAGCGAACAAAATTTAAAAGACCCATTAAAGTAGTACAGCAATTTTCCGTCAGCATTATAATGTCTCCAATGTGGTCCACTAAAAATGCTGTCTGGAAACAGATTGTTATCCCCACAGATACAATAACATACCACGACCAACACGTGTATGCCATACGAATTCCATTTTTGCGCCGAATCGCACTATTTTCCAAGTTATTTTCAAGTGGCCAGGAGCCATTTAATTTTAGCCAGATACATTGAAACGGTAGATAAAACCTGGAGTTTTTATCCGATTGGGGATTAAACATTATCGAAAGAGTCGTTCTTCGCTTCTACATTGATAATTTTCGGAAAAATTCTTTTTATAATGTCGCCCATCGCCTGAGGATAAATACTCCAAACACAAGTAGAATAACTAATGGGACAATTATAATCGCGTTTAATGCACCTACTTGTCAATTGCTTATCTGTTTGTAAACATTCTATTATAATCACCGCAGCGAGCACATACTACAAAAAGAATAATTAATTCGTAAATTACCTAGTACGAACAGCCACAGTTGAGTTTTTTCTGAATGATACCTCTCACCTCACTCTTAAATTTGTTAAGTGTAATTTTTAAAGTACGCAAGTTAAAGCGAGATATCATTTGACCATTATCTTTTCACGATAACAGCCACTAACTTGGCACTAACTTAAAGTGTGCTAGTTTAAGATTTGATCACTTCGTTTTCGAATAATGACAAAACTGCGCATCGCGAACGTAAAAATTGATGGAAAAATTATTTGGCTTCATACCGAAATTGTGCTAAATTATTCCTAAATCATAATTAAATAATATTGATTTCCATTGATAGAAATTATTTGAAAATATTACAAATTTGTACATATTTATTTTACAAAATGTTTAAATAAATAAAGTGACATCGCGAACATGATGAAAACCCACAAATTAAAAAATAATTATAATATAAAGAATACATGTTTTTTAATTTGAGCTTATTATTTTATTTTATATTTTCTGTTGTGTCAGAAGTCGTAATTAATTTAAAAATAAAAAACAATTTTAAAACTTAGTTTTTATTAAAACTAATTATACAAATTTATGAGGGTAATATAACTTATTTACAAAACAAATTGACTATGATTGAAATCTAAGCTTTTTAAAAATATGTCGTAAACCAGTTCCAGCTAGCTTACTGACATAATGCTACATTTAACAGTTCTTTTTCTTAACACTCAACATTTATGTTAACTGAACAGTCTGCAAAAAACAGTTATAAATACTCTACAAATTTTAACAGCATAAGAATCGTTCTTCAATTTCTTGTATTCTCCTAACATGTGTTGCTGACATCAATTTCGTGATAAAAATAAATCTACATTTCTGAAAAACTATTGTGAAACATAGTTATTTTGAATCTTTGATACATCTTTCGTTTTATCCAGAGCCAAGATGTGAAGCCCAGAACCATAAACACACAAATTGGTATTGTTGTGAGAGAGCAGCATGCCTTTTATATCAGAAATACAAGTAAATCCAATTCGAGTAAACTTCAAAGTACTTAAATTCAGCTTAAATATTTGCTTGTCGTCACTACACGTGTAAGCACAGAGTTCACTTTCACATACAAATAGAGGAGTAAGCGCGTTAATCTGAGCATTATGCAAGTGGGGAAATTCTGCAGTTTGGCGTGTGCTCATCTCAGTCAAATCGATTTCTGTATACTTTAAGATCTCATCATCGCCGCCAGACAAAATATGTAAAGATGTTCCATCGACTACGGCTCGCAATGCATTGATCCCCGCCGTGTGCAATTTGTGGTGAAACTGTTTGAATCTTAGAGTCAGATCGTATCCATAAAGCATTCCATTTGTGGTTGTAATTAGCAGAAGGTTGTTTTCATTATCCGCTTGCAACTGAAGCGGACAACGATCTATATCGATCATATGCTCCACATGAATTTCTGAAGGATTTTCTAGCTGCCAGCGAAGCAAACGGATTTTGCCATCTGCACTAGCTAAGTATATGGAAAATGATCCATTTGCACTATTTCGCATCACTTGAACTGCCATAAGACGGGCGTCAACGGAATTGGTATTTGACCGAATAGTATGCGAACATAATTCACGAATAATCGGACCACTTAAGTCAAATTGATTGATGCATAGCTGCGATCGACCTCCGACAGAAAATATAAGCCAATCAATCTCCGCATTAATAGGATATATTGTTAGATGCCGTACACTCGAAATATGCGAATGCAATTCAGCTAATTGTATAAATGACTGCCTGCAAAATTGATTGATTTTGATGGTATTATCATCGCTTGCCGATAGAATATATAGCGGGCGGTCGTCACTTGGGTGGATCAGTTCAATGATGTTGCAGCTGCGTTTGTGCCAACGCGTTTGCAAAGTCAAAGACAGTGAACGGTCTGGAGAGTTATTGTAGAGTGCCTGGCTGTGACAATAGACCTGCTTTTGCTTAACATATATGATATTAAGTTGATTACAGTTGAGCTGATAGTCCCAGCATCGATGGCCGCCCCCGCACTGTAGCTGCAATAGCACATCATTCTGACGGGACCAGGCCACAAGATGGTTGTCATTGAAACCAATCAACACATCTTGTGTGGGCGATGCTTCCACCCACGCCAGAGGGACGCACTCACGTCGCAAAATGCTTAATTGACAAGAGCCAAAGCATATGCGCAACACTTTGACAACTGGTTCGTGTCCGACACTTAGGATGTATGCGGAGTTGCCGTCGCTCTTTAAAAACTTAAAGTCATTCACGCCCATGTTGCCATGCAACGATTTCAGCGTATCCCTGAGTTCAAAATGCTGAGGTTCCAATTCATTCTGTGGCGTATAGAGCATAACGTGTCCGTTGCGGGTGCTTAACAACAAATATTTCGATGCTACAAGCAATGAGGCTGTTATCCATAGTTCTCGACCATTCGAAATTCGTAAGCTTCCTTGAATTTGCATTGCATTTGTAGGTTCCTGTAATGCAAGTAAGCGACAGTTGCCGAGTTCGTCAGAGATAAGATACTTGTGTTTGCTTAGAAAGTGAAATGATTTGATCATTCCTTCGAGTATTGTGCAATTATCATAGAGTTTTTCAAAGTGATCGAGTTCTGCATTATATCTGAGCAGTGTAACGCGTCGATAGCCACAAAGTGACACAATTCCATCATGCGCAGCCAAGCTTGTGAATTTGTAAGGCGGAAAATCAGTTTCAACTAACTTCCAAACATCAAATGTATCTGTATCTGATGTACTTTTCGATAGCTTCGTGTACAACAAGCGATTCTTGCTGCTTAATCCAATAATTGATGAAGAAATGTTGCCCAAATATTTAATATTCTTGAAAAACTCAGTTTCTGAAATCGTTGGCATCACTCGGGTCAGTTCCATTTGCTTATCCATTAAAACATTTTCCAAATTATAAGATGCAATGTTGCCTGTGGAGCCGGTGCTATAAATCGTGCAGCTCACAGGGTCGAAACATAATCGCCAGATGGGAGCCCCTTGCTGTTGACGCCGCTTGAATAACAAGTCTCCCGCTTGACTCCAAACACAAATGTGCGAATCTTCACCGCCGCTTACAACAAAGACTCGTCCGCCTGTAAACAATTGTCATTTTAAAATATACATATATCCTTTTTATTACAATAAAGTTTAGTCTGAGCGTTTTCGATGTATATATATCAATATCGTTCCACATTCAACATTTTCTTGCTCGACTGCGCATAAAGCCTAAAAGTATAAATTATATGAAAACGCATATTTTTCTGGAATTTGTAACAAATATAAGAAACAATACAATTGTTGAACATAACAAAACCAAAACAAAAGGCATGAACTCAGCTTCTACGAAAAAGTCAAAAGGAATACAGTATTTATAGTCTATCAAACAACTTCTTAACAATTCCATTCGAAAACTGATTACACTTTAGTTCAACAGGTCTTAAAAGATTGTTTAGATTGGATGGGGCTGTTTGATACTGTCCGAGACGTCGCTTCACGATTGATCGTAAGTTTTCAATCGGATTTGGATCAGCACTATGAACTGGCCACTACATCAACTTCAAATTTTTTGCAAAAGTGTGTGTCGAGCATCCATTTTTTGTCAGATTAATAATACTCGTTTCGATGTAGCTTATTCATTTAAGCTACGAATCTTTTTTTTAGCCTATTGTAAATCGTTTACCCGAAGGACTTTTAAAATGAATCCACTTTTGATTATTTTAAAGTGGTC
Source organism: Drosophila formosana (assembly GCA_035045625.1). NCBI lineage: Eukaryota > Metazoa > Arthropoda > Insecta > Diptera > Drosophilidae > Drosophila > Drosophila formosana. Next base: position 1,097,657 of record JAWNOW010000173.1, on the reverse strand, counting down.
GTACATAGTCTAGACCGCTACACTAAATATGTTTTAATAGCGCTCACGCTGAAGAATGATGAACGAATGATCAGACTTACCGTATTCTATAATAATGGCACACATAACTCGCGAAGAGTGACCGAAACAACTGAACAAAGGCCTAACAGTTGCTTTTGCATCCTCCTTCCGGTTGTCTTCCTGGAATTGCCAGAACTTGATAGATCGATCATCGGAAGCAGTCACCATCAATCCGGAAGCCAAGTGATAATCTATATAGAACACGACTCCGTTATGTGCCTTCAGACGCCACAGAAGCGGAAACGTTTTAGTTGGGGAGCAAGAAACCGGATTGCGAGGTTGCCAGATCAAAATCTCTCCAAATCCGTTTCCACTAAAGATCGTGAGTTCATCATATTGCGAACCCTGCAGAATTGTGTGGTATAACAACGAATAATCAGTGCAACAGGATAATTCCAAAATGCGGCAATTTTCGTTGGATTTCAAGCACTTTGTGTCGTCGTATTCTAAATGCATCATTGCTCCATGGGACATGTGCAGGACGAATTCGTCAGTTTGGCCGCGCTTATCTAAGAAGATCGCTGCATTAATCCAGTCTTGAGTCTCGCCTACGTATTGCAGTTCGAATGGCATTTCTTTGTTATCAACATTATATTTGTAGAGGGAGAATTCCGCCTCGCTGTTCAGCAGCAAAAGACGTGTGGAAGAAATTCCAGGACTCATTGCGAAACCATGAACCTTTTTGTGATGCGATCTTTGCGGCAGTTTCACTCGCGAGTTGCCGTGAAGTAAAAACGCTTCATTTCCAATAGCTGAAACGTTTGAAAATTTACAAACATTCAAATTTGTTTATGTTCATAAATATTTATGCACGTGCTTGGACATTCAAAAAAGAATTATTGTCTGCAGCGTGTTGCGTACGTACCGGAAAATATAGATTTCTGCGCAATATTTAATCCCAGAGCATCAGTAATAAGAGCGTTCACCGGTGCCATATTGACTCAGAAATCATAAAACAAAATAAACTAATTGTTTATAATAGTCCGGAACCAGTGAGACCGTCACTAAACCGCGCAAATATTCCAGCCGCTAACAATATACTAAAAACTAATAAATATACTGAAAACGACTGACTTTTCGATATCGATCGATACCATTCGATGAACTTTCGATGTCGTTCGACTAACATGAAATATATTTCTACAGCACTGAAATTAAATACAATTTGATTACTTTAAGCTAACGACAACAACAATACGTTGGGTACTACAGCTTTTGTAATGTTAAAATGACTATCAAGATACACATGTAGTCAATATGTCAATTAGAACTGCTTTATCTGAAAATATAATTAATCAATTAATCATGAAAACTAAAAGTTTTTTATTTTAAATTCACATACATATATTTGTAATTGGTTGCGCTTAAAATTATTGTTTCGCATTCACAATCGAGCATCGTCGAATATACTAAACTATTAGAAATAGCGTTAATATACGGATACATTTTCATTAGGGTATAATAGCAAATTATGGGACAAACTAGCTGGTAATTAATTAATTCATATCTAATCCCTAATAGCCTGAAATAAATTCCACATGAAGATTTAGCCTTGAACATCGTGACACTTGTCTATCGAAACATTAGTGTGTGGAACAATATGGGAAAGAAACAAATTAACTGCGTAATGTTTTTCTTAACATATGACATGTGATTATTATAGCCGTTTGATGATCGTGTCTTTCGTGTTAATAAATTAAGCAAATAACGTTGAAGAATATAATATAGAATTTAAGTTACTTTTTAATAATATATGAGTAAGTGAATGCGCTGGATGGGTCTTGGTATGACAAGAACGTGTTTATAGTGGAAACAAGGCCGAAACACGAATTAAAAATTATGCAGTTCCATTTTCTGTCAAATCAAGTCGACGCTATCTTGCATACGATTATTTCTATGATAGTTATATAAATTGGTATCGGAAGCAACGCTGTTTTTTTTTGTATCAGTATACGTATTGACATATGTATGTAAATTTATTTTAAAATTTTCCTTTCAAATGCAATATTTATTTCAACAATTATATATATTTGCTCATTGTATATTCCTATAACCAAATACAAATTTGTTCAACTACAAATATTGCGGTAATTTTCATGCACAGTACATATGTACGTATGCATGTAAGTATGATATTATCATACCATTTTCATACGCTCCTATGTACATAAGTAACATCAAATGGATGAATCAGAAATCAGATGTGCAATGTGAATTGCCTTAAACAGTTTTAATTGTGACACCACGCCATAGAGAGGAAGTTTTCTACCGCATATCAGCATAAATAAGTACATCTGTATGTACATGCATGTATGTATCAGCAAACAGTGGCCAATGTAACTAAGTTCATGCTTATGTACGTTTTTACATGCTCTTGTGTATGTATGTACATATAATCGTGGTATTCATGATCTTGTGAACGAATGCTGCGTATGTCATGTAATTTGTTAAATACGCTAAATACATAAGTACATACGAGAGCTAAACAATTGAGTAACTATTGTTGGCGAAAGGGATTGACTGTAACGATTAATTATATTTCACAGATGTGCCCGTTTACATACATATTGAGATATGTACGTATTTACAGTACATTCATATTCATACATAATATATTGTGGTAACAACTTTTAAAATAATTTGTTGAAAGTATGAAATTCGGCTACAAAACATATTTTATTGATGAAGTTATTTAATTTTTATAAATCCATATTAAGCGACAGCGATAAGTTGTTTGTTTTTTGTTTTTGTTGCTCACAATTGTTTACTTAGTTACCTTATCAGGGCTTATCACAAAGGAAAGCGGTTAACAATAAACACAGCTAACAAATAAATTGACTTATTAATCTTCAAACATTGTGCGGGGAAGATAATGTTGCCATGTGAGCACAACAGATGGCGTATTTTGATGTTGATTTTGTTGTCGGCTTATATCTGCATGAATCATACTTGTTGCATGCTTCCCAACTCAACTCGAACACGACGTTGCAACTTGTTTGACGCTGCAGGACGAAAGCGATTCACGCTTGCCGAATTATTTGTATCCTTCACTTTCGACTACAAACCATAAGAGGTCTATTAGGCTTGCTAGTATCAGATTGTGCGTCACCGGCCAAGGGAACTATCTCCCACACCATGAAGTTTATACACCTATTGAATCGCTATACAAATACGTTAACGAGGGAGCAATTCTTCTAGCTGGCGACGACTTCCAAACTAGCGCATCACGAAGGAATTAGTTGGTTGATGTTCCGTTGTGGTTGAGGTTAATCTTATCTTTAATTCAACCACGATAGATACAGATCCCGCATAAATATATATTGTCGGGCCGTGCGAGCAACTAGTAAAGATAGACGCGTCGAATTCGTTGTAAACGGATATAAAAGCTCCATCGATATCAACAGTTCTAAATTAGAGTACCCGCTAGCCAGAGGATAGTATAACTTCGTACAACACAGGCATCTCCTACCCCATTAAGACTATATATTCTTGATCAGTGTCAACAGCCGAGACGAATTTGTAATGCCCGTCTAATGGTAAATCTGAATCCTAAAGATTATAAGTGCTCGAGATACCAGAGTTGAAGACAGTACTCATGTGTGTCATACGCAGAGCAAATTTGTTTTCGATTTTTATTATTATTTTGGAGCACAACTATTTTTCAAATGATTCCTGAATACTTGGTTGCGATCGGATGAAAAACATAGAAATCATTTAAGAAACAATTTAGATACTTGGGTTTATATAAGTACATACATATATTTAAAAACAAAGTATATTTCTTATCTCACAAGCGTTTTGTATTCTCTCAATTGTAGCTTTCTTGTTTAATTCTGTCTGATCGTAACGTCTGTCCGATTCTAACATTTTAATCTGGTTTGTCCTTTTGCATATTTGTCTTGTCAAGCTAAATTATTCTGATGCTTAAAAAATAAAGTAAAAAACTTGAAAAACAATTTCTATTTTAATTTGTGTTCTTTATTTGCAATCGGAAGCATAAACTTGATACTCCAAAAAATCCATATTGAGCAAGCAAATGCTTTCTTTAAAACCTGTATCTTCCAAGATAATTGGATAATTAAATAATTCGGATATTGCTTCAGGCCTCACTGAATTATCGTTTCAATGGATGTTCGCAAAAACTACTTCCGTTTTTGCCACGTGCGAAAGGTACGATTTTTAGTAACTATCTTGAAAATAAAAAATTGGTTTAAAGATTAGCCTTTTAACTACTTATATTGGCTGATTACCAAAATAAAATTTATTTTGAGGCATTTTGATGTTGACAAAATAGTTTACAATATTTGGCCCCACAATAAGAATAGATTTTTAAAAATTTATATTCCAACTACATTAATACATTTATTAAAATTATGAAAAACCGACAACACCTACTTTGACTTACTTTAATAGAATAATTGATAGATCGGGGTCGCAACTCTGCGGGCGCGGCAGTCCTGGCAGTCATTTTTTGTTTACATAATTATTTATGTAAATGTTGAAATGTAAGCGAAACGATGAAACGATATGTATTTCGGCAATGGCTCAAGAAAGCCTCAAACATTTTAATTGATGCTTCAATTTTTAGACAATAATTAAAGCTTATCGAAGACAAACAACTTACTTTATCATTTCATTTTGTAACTGCTAATTGTTTTAAGAATGGCTGCGGGCCGAACCTGCGGTTGTATTTATAAATTAATCTGAAATTTCCATTGTTTCTTCCATTTGCAGGGCACCGACTGCCCACACTAGATTCTAACTAAAAGAATCAAAGAAATTAAATGTTAAATCGAAGGACTCCTTAAATTTAATTTAAATTTACTCTGTTAAGCAAAATGCGCGCCGCTTGGAACTACTTGCTGCTTATATTTGTGTACTGTATATCGGAAACTACATGCATTGTGACCATTGGCAGCGTATCTAGTGTTAACGCAGAAACCGAAGTAAGTCAACAACAAGAAAAGTCAAATGGCAAACCTATTGTGCACACAACTTCAACTTCAACATCGTCTGTGGCTGCCACACATTCGGAGGCAGTGCAGTCCCATTCTGTAAATGGCGAGAATTCTCCGCATTTTGAACAACATCATCATAAAAGCTCGTATAATCTGTTGAGCGAAGCAATGTCCCAGGCAGTCAGCAACGAGTTCAGTAAGTAAAGAAATTTTTACTTTTATTTCTGGTTCCTGGTTGTCAAATTTTGAAAATAGAAATTTAAAAAGGGTTCTTAGATCATCTTTGCCCTTATAATAATTTGGCCATTTCAAATTATTCATAACTCAACCCTCTGACCCTTTAAAATATACTGTTATATTTTTTTTTCATGCTTGTTCTAAGAGTCCTAAATGCTTTTCTTAGCAGAGCAAAAATGTATGCTCATAGTTAGTAAATTTGCGAACAAAATAATTGTACATTAGAAAATTCCAGAAATATCTATGGCAATCACGTGGGTTTTCGGTTGGTCATTGAAATAAACGCACTTCACATTTATTTGTTTTCTTCTAATAAATCAAATATTAACACCAACTAAAAATTTAAGTTAAAAAAATATTACTTATAAAAAATTAAAAAGTCGCAGTGCGTAGCTTTAAGAATATGTATGAAACAGACAATTTAGTTAAATTTGTGTAATCCTTTGAATTTTAAAATTAAAGTATCACTGAATACCCGATGCCTACACAGATCAAGTTATATTAAATGTTGGATACCCTCTTCGCCCACAGTTATGATTACAATCTAATGTGTACACGGTGTCTCATAGTCGAGCACCCTCGACTAGATAGTGTTTTTATTTGTTTTTAATGTGTTTGTTGATGTAGTGGGCCGAGGCTTATTATCAGATTACCCGATCGGCGAAGTAAGAGACCGCAGCAGTCTCATTATTTGCTGTCGTATGTGGTTTAATCAATTGAACAAATATTGCATTTTTCTACATTCAAAGAAAACTCATAAGATGAGATGGTTTAATTGCATTAATTTCAACCCAAAGCTGAGCACATTTTTAATTCAAAAATGCTTTGGATTGGAAGTGTACATTTCTTCCACGCAAATGTTTGTGGTTTGCAGCTCTGATAAATATATGTATGTCTAGCAATGTCGCAGTTTATGTAAAAAGTTTAAACCTTTAATGTTCTACCTGTACGAATAATACATAACATAGGAAAACATATTTAGGAGTTTATAATGATGGTTGTTTAAATAAAAATGCTGCATGGCTTTTTCTAAAAGAAATTCATATCTCAAATATAGGTCCTATAAGCAGCGGATCTGCTGACAACACTTGCAGTGCTGATGATTTTGATTGCTACAACGGAAATGTACAGGATCGCCTCGGAATGGAAGCTATTGCTAGTTTACATCGTCAGCTAGATGACGACGATAATGGAAATATTGATTTGAGCGAATCGGATGATGTAAGTAAAGCTTTACAGCTAAAACATTACCTTCAAAATGTTTTCTTTTTATGAATGTAATGGTTATCCTTAATTTTAGTTTTTAAGGGATAATAAACTTGGATGCTTTGGTCATACTCAGTTCATTTTTCGTTCTATAATAATAGGTTGCGTATCTAAATTGAAAACATAAATATTATGCTAGTTTACAATTCTTTGTACCGCTTATCGACCTATAAATAAGTTTTCTATATGTAATGAATAATTTTAAATAATTTCTTATTTTGTGTAGTTCCTTCGCGAAGAACTGAAGTATGATTCTGGATATGAAAAACGACAAAAGGCATTTCATTTTAATGATGATATGCATATTTCGGTTAAAGAACTTTGGAATGCTTGGTTGCGTTCAGAAGTACATAATTGGACTATTGAGCAAACTACGGACTGGCTAGCACAGTCGGTTCAGCTTCCACAGTATGTTGACCTATTTAAATTACATAAGGTTACTGGTGCTGCTTTGCCCAGGTATGTATTCCGTTCCATTTTAAATATTATAAAGATAAACCAAAAAAGCTATAAATATATAAATGTAACCAAGAGAATATAGTTTATGTAACTATAAATATATGCTAGGACGTATATTTATTTTTGTACTTATCAAGCAAAAATAATGTAAGCGACTGAGTTTCTGAGTTTTTGTTCTTGTAAACCTTTATCAAAAAACGTAACTAATTATCTTCCACTATAGATTGTGCAGGGCAGTCCTTGATCTCAGCTTGATTGTGCCAATTCACAATGGGCCAAAAAGGTTATTATGTTATAGTTTTGTGCATATGTATACAATATACAGAAACAACCAACTCTAACCATCCTGAAAATTCTTCTTATGGCCCTGCAGCCATGAAGCCTGTACAATCACCTTTACCTTTTCTTCTTTTATATCAGACAACATCTGACTATATTCCCTTCGTGTTCATCTTCTTTTCGAGCCGTGCAGCGCACTCGGAATTAGCTTAAAATAACATCCAAAAGTAGAGTAAAAGTTATGTAAAAGAATTATTCATTTTAAAACAAGTTTTTTAGTGTTTTTTTTTTTTAATTTTTACCAAAGGCATCAAAGAGACGAGGAAGAAATAAATTGAAAAAGTGAAAAAAGAATTCGTAATAAATCAAGCGCTGTTCTTATATATTAGATCTTTTCTGCGATTGTTGTTATGATTGAACTGAATTTCATAAATATGAATGATGCCTTAATTTTTATTATGATTGGAATATTGACTATACGGGTTTTTTGTCAAACACAATTTTTCTAACGTGTATGTTTTACGTTTTTGATGCTAGATACATTTGATTTATAAAGAACCACATTTTTATTTCGTGATGCGACATATCGTTGTACAATGCGATTGGACCCAAAACGAAAAAATGTTTGTGGTAGGCAGAAGAGTTTACAAATCCAAAAATGTAAAATATATTCAAAATTATTCTAAAGTGTTAAAGTTTATTCTTAATTTGTGTGAAGTCGAACGCTATCAATCGTATTTTTCTGTTTCTGTTCTATTCTATTTATTAACTCACATGCTAAAGATGGGATTATTAAAACTGCGAACACACAAAATTTAACAATAACAATATTTTAAACTTGCATATACAAGTATATTTATGTAGAATGTGTGATGAACATAATTAGTCTAGTCAACCGAATTCAATTGAAATATTAAGATTTCTAAATAAAATGTATTTTTAGATTAGCAGTTAATAATCTACATTATGTCAGTAATGTGCTTGGTATTAAAGATCCCATACATAAACAAAAAATATCCCTTAAAGCAATGGATGTGGTGTTATTTGGACCGCCGCGAGGTTAGTAGATTCAACAAAATGGCATTGACGTTTGTTGTACGTACGTGAGTCGGCAATATCAAATTTATGTTTGGAAATCAATTCATATCCATAGAAACGGGCACTCGCTGGAAGGACTACATTCTTGTCACTCTGCTATTAAGTGCAATTATTGGATGCTGGTATGCTTATCAACAAAATAAAAACGCTAAGCGCCATTTAAGGCGCATGGCACAGGACATGGAAGGATTGCAACGGGCTGAACAAAGTCTACAAGAGATGCAAAAGGTATGTCTATGAAATTAGTGACTCAATACTTACAATATGTCGGTGTTTAGGAACTAGAGCTTGCCCGTATGGAACAGGAAAACGTTGCCACGGAAAAAATGGACCTCGAACGTCGATTGAAGGAAGTTCCCGTAATAAGTTCGACTAGCTCAGATCTGGAAGTGCAACAACTGAAAAAAGAAATCGAAATGCTTCGCAATGAGCTCACGCGCGCTGAGTTCGAGCTTGTGGACAATTGTTGGGCGCCCCCTCAGCAGTTGCAGTCGTGGCTGCAGTACACATATGAGCTGGAAAGCAAAAATCATCAAAAGAAACGAGTGTCTGCGGAGAAGCAACTGCAGACTGCACGGGAAGCATGTGAAAAACTACGCAAAAAGCGATCTAGTTTGGTGGGTGCTTTTGTTTCGACTCATGGTAAGAGCATCGATGACGTAGACCGTTCGATTGTTGAAGCGCGGAATGCTCTTGGGGAGGTCACCAACGAATTGCAGGAACGGCTTCATCGCTGGAAACAAATTGAAACGTGCCTTGGCTTGAGTATCGTTAACAATAATGGATTGTCCTACTTGGAGAATGTTCTATATAATCGCAATGGTGGTATTACTAACAGCACTGGTGGTCTTAGTTCCTCAAAGGGTTCTAGAGGTTAGTATTTGTATTTATTTATCTTATTCTATACAACTTAATCATCACAATACATTTGCAGCTCGCATTACAAGTAGCACCGATGATCTGGATGATGAATCAGTACAAGGTAAGATGAATTTTGAGAATTTTTCTCTGCTTGCTACGGAGTAAAATTGTTGCGTTTGAATGGAAAAAAACACCGCAGGATACATCTATCTAGCCGGCCCCAATAAGTGATTGAGTACCGGACATAAGCTTAGACAGCTATGTTCATACATCTTTTTTTTTTATAACTCATTTATTGTTATTTTTTAATCGCGATCTATCACATCCATACGAAAATGTCATCGAAAGTTACTTAATTTACTTTCTTTCATATGCACTAACAAATAATTGAGTTATATTTGACCAATATTTATTACTAGCATATTAAACTAAAATAAAAAATCCAGCGTAATTCAGTTACATAGCATACCTCGTTAAATATTAAATTTGCGTACAGAAAAAGTCCAATATCTTCCAGATGCATGGTGAACGTTAAAGTTTATTTGCATAAAATTGCTACATTAAAATGCATCACACATAGTGTGGCCTGTATAATGCTTAATTATATACAGGTATTTACATATAAAGCTACAATCTGTGTATTATTTACCTAATATAATTATACTAAACTAATTTGGCAGTCAGAGTAAACGTATAAATACATAAAGATTCCATTATATTTATAATATTTAGTATTTACAATTCATTTGAACAACAGATTTTTTGAATGTAAAAAATCATAAAAATCTTTAAACATGGTGCTCCCATTCTAAAGAAACAAAATATTCGAGTATTCAATATATATTTTGTATTTATTTTTGTTTTATTGTATCATTCAATTATTTTTCTTTATGGTATATAATTTCCAGATGCATATTTTATGTAATAAATATGCAAGTTTTAACAGGTCTTACACAAATACCAAGTGAGGTATTCATCGGTGTTTCAATAATGCATCTCTAATGGTTCATTATTTTCATGACATTGCTTGAAAATAGTGCATTTGGAGATTGCTTGAAGTAAAAAATACTTAAACGGACATATTTGCAAAGTTTTATGCGAAATACAATTTTAGTTTACATACATGCATTATTCACGTATTTTCATATGAAGCTAAAGTTTAATTTAATTTTTTTGTTTGACATATCACTAAATGTACATATATATAAGAATTTATGTACCAGACTTTTTTACACAACGCATTTGATAATTATTATAATAGAACCTTATCGCAAGTGTGTAAAAACAATCCGTGCCAATTGAATAGCAATGTTTTTAATTTCAATACTTACAATTTTATTTGGAGTAGAGCTCTTGTTTGTTTCAGCACGAAAAACGAATCCTGAGAATCAAGGAAATCTAATGTATTCCATGGTTCATTTACGAACAAATCAGTTATGGAAAGTAAATCATTAACTGTTAGCTATAAGTTTTGTCCAAAGCTATGAATACTTTTGAAATCATATAAACATTTTTAGATGTACATTTTAAATTTCGGATTAAAGCTTCATCAGAAACAAATTATGCCTAAAAAAATGTACGGATAGGGAAACTTGGTCCTCCCTTAACGCGTTCCTAGACAAACTTGTGTTCAGCGAGATATCGATCAAAATAAGAAGTTACGTTCCTAGATTCCTAGATATAATGAAATTCCAAAAAACTTATATTTTTTTTAAGCTTAACAAAACAATAAAATTGAAGAAAATGAATATGAATATGAACTCAAATAAACCCTTAATAAATTTATTAACCTTATTATTGTGGTGGTTATTTCTAGCATTCCTTTTAAAAGTCATCGTAATTTCTCCAAATCTCTCTTGAACTTAAACAAAATATACGTTGATTTTGTTTTTTTTTAACCATATGAGAACTAAGTTTTTAACATATGCTTGCGAGGTTAAACTAGGGCCAAGTGTACTTAACAAAATAGATTATTCAAAAGTAATTAGAGCTATAATAATTGATATAAACAATATAAATATCTACTATTTGTTTGACATGTGCTATTCAAGTGGAACGGACTGTACATACTATAAAATATTTTTTTACATTCAAATTTGTAAAATTGTAAATTGTTAAATAAATTAGATAACAAAAAATACTGATTGGGTAAGGTGTTGTCTCGAAAATTGTAAATAAACTATTACAAAAGTAAAATAATTACAATGACCAAACTAAGTTTTCTGTTTGTGGCAAAGCCACAATCGAGTTATTAAATTTGTATATTGTAAAATAAATAATAAAATTAGTTAAATATACAATTAAAATAAATGCAAAGTCTCACTATATATGTTATGTTACTCTAGGAGCTAAATGCTCCAAATTTGTCATTTAGGTTCAATATGCAGATTAAGTTTAATTTGAGTTCAATGCATATAGCCCTGGCCCCAAGTTTAAATCCACCAAGTCTCGTTCTTAAAGTAAATTAATCGAAACTAAGTGTGTACATTCTTGTGACTTAAAAAGTTTTGTGAAAAACGTCGTCGCTATAAGCGATATTTCGCATAAAATAGCTTTGGAGGGATACGAAAAAAAATAGTCGGTATGAACGATGGACGTTATTGTACAAGTTGTTTAAGCCGCGGAACAGTTTCTAATTTTTGCACACGAATTAACTAATAACGCTCACGCATATCATATAATAACCTTTTATTCCAGGAAGTATTTTTTTATTGCAAGATAATGAAAGGCAAAGAAAACAATAAGCCAATGTGCTTAACTAAAACTGTGTAAACGCTTGCGATGTTTAGAATTTAAGTGGATTATATATGTTGTGTGTTGACAAACATGTCCACATTAAAGTAAAGCTCTACAGCTTGGACAGCGCAGACAAAGAAACCACCTTCCACATATCCCATGAAGTCGCGACGTTACGAAAAGATGGACATGATTTGGGTTTGGACGAATCGATTCACAATACAAAAAAAAACAGAATGTTGTGTATTTTTTCCAAAGTAATTTTAAGTTAAAAGATTTCAGGAAAAATTATTTCGTTAAAATTTAATATATGCCTTCAAAATAAATCTAATTTAAAAACAACATTATTGTGTTTAAATATATATTTTTTTAACGTTATATGAAAATCTATGTGTCAAACAATAATTATTTGATGCGTTGAGACACAGGATATTAAAAAACAATAAACTAGGAGATGAAATCATATCAATTACAAGGAAGAGAAGCTTTGTAAAAATACAGATGTCTCCAACTACTAAGAAACGCTGACAGTGTTGTCTCATCAATCTTATTTCGAACCTGAAAGAATGAGGGCTTTTGATGAAGGAATTCAACTGTAGAAGAAGAAGATAGAAGAAGAAGATAAAAGATATAGAAGATTTAACAAAAAAATGACATCCCCATCTTAAATCCGGCTGTGTGTTAATTTGTTTTCTTTTTCAATACATTTATTAATTGTGTTTTATTTTCCCCTATAATGTTATATTCTATAAAAGCTAATGTTATGACATCAAATAATTTTAAAAGAGTTTAGCAATTGCTTTTAGCTGAAAATATTTTTATACCCGCTACCCATAGGGTAGAAGGGTATTATGACTTAGTGTCAACAGAAAATGTATGTAACAGCCAGAATCAGATCAGCGTCAACAGCCGAGACGATATAGCCATGTCCGTCTGTCTGTCCGTATGAACACCTGGATCTCAGAGACTATAAGACATAGAGACACCAAATTTGGCAATTTGGCAAAGGTTCCTTTATACCCTACGCAGAACAAGTTTATTTCAAAAGTTGGATGCCATGCCCCCTTCGCCCACAATAAGCATTAATCTAGAAAAAGTCAAGTTTTTTTATGTAAATTGCATATAACTCCATGTGTAATTTGGTAATGATGTGATGCCACGCCCCCTTCGCCCACAATAAGCATTAATCTAGAAAGAGTCAGGTTTTTTATGTAAATTGCATATAACTCCAAAAGTTCTTGGTGTAATGATGTGTAATTTGGTAACCCATCTGCGCTTGACACTCTTAACATACCCTGTAATTTTGGTACAAATCGGATAAGTAGAACAAAAGTTATTCGTTAAATTATTTATAAAAATTGTTGTGGCCAATGCATATGAACGTTTTAAGTGTGTGAATGACCTAGAGATATCAAATTTGGTGACAGTATTCATGTAGCTCTTATGCAGATCAAGTTTGTTTTAGATTTTCGCCACGCCCCTTTCCGCCACCAAAAACTGTAAAAGCCGTAATAATAGACCTAGAGCATTGAATTTTGGTATGATAATATAATAATTATATTCTCAATGACTCCTGTGAATTTGGTTGATATCGAATGAAAAATAAGAAAGTTATTAATGAATCAATTTTATATGCAAAATTCACTTGCAGCTGCTCGCGCTTTGTTTGTTTAGTTGACAGTGTGACCATGTCGGTATTTAATGGATTTCTTAAAAATATGTTTATACAAAAAAAAAAAAACAAATTTTAGTATATTCGGTGGTATATTTTTTGTTAAAATATTAATTAAGCTTTTTGTTTTGTTTCGAAATGGGTTGCGGGTATCATACGGTCGATCACTCTCGACTGTAGCTTTCTTACTTGTTTTTATTGAGTTTCAACAAAGAAAAATTGAAATTAATATATGCTTTGCTTTCTATTTTTGGAACCGCATTTATAAATTTGTAAACAACAAGTTTGAAATTGGAAAACAATAATAATTGACACAAAGGTGTGGAAATGTCAATAATAACATAATAAAATTATAACAAGCCAACTTTATAGACATAATGAAATTGTCGCTCATTAGATAAGGCTTGAGTTTGCAGTGTAAAGACCAAGTAAAATATTTATTTATCTGATATAAAATATGTATAAAAGTACATAGTACAATGTATCAAGATACTTCAATGTATCAAGATCATACTTCAATGTATCAAGATACATACATGTCTTTATATATTATATTAAAATGACCTTATCTCGGAAACTACAACGACAATTAAGATAGCCATGGCCGGACGATAGCCCTAATAAATACGTTTAAAAATAACTGTCGATTAGCATTAAAAAAATAAAGAATATAAAAAAAAAAACAAACAAGAATTTTTCGAAAAAATCCACAAGGGGTAGGCATGGAAAATTGGCAAAAATTACGAAAATCCATCATAACTTCGTCATTTGAAGGACTATTGGGATGATATTTGGCATGCATATAGGGACGGATTCATGATAGACGACTGTGAAATCAAAAGCCCAAATATCCTTTAAACAACAGAGTTAGAATAACTTTTTTGCTGAGAGAAAACATGCTCTATCTTGGCCATATCCTTGCTGATCCTTGTGAGTCCTGTGGCAATCAACTCGCCTTAACAAGGACTATTAGCTAGCCAAAGGACATTTCAATCGTCCTTTTGGTTCCCGAGATTTTCATGATTTTCTCATTTTGTTTCGATTTCTTGCATTTTTGTTCGACTCTGCAATTAAAAATTTTGCAATTCCAAAAATTCTAAATTGTTGCATACTTTTGGAAATGAAATATAAATTTCAGTCGAAAAATTAAAATGGGTTTATCACGGAAACTACAACGACAATTTAGATAGCCATTGGCCGGACGATAGCCCTAATAAATACGTTTAAAAATAACTGTCGATTAGCATTAAAAAAATAAAGAATATAAAAAAAAAATAAACAAGAATTTTTCGAAAAAATCTACAAGGGGAAGGCATGGAAAATTGGCAAAAATTACGAAAATCCATCGTAACTTCGTCATTTGAAGGACTATTGGGATGATATTTGGCATGCATATAGGGACGGATTCATGATAGACGACTGTGAAATCAAAAGCCCAAATATCCTTTAAACAACAGAGTTAGAATAACTTTTTTGCTGAGAGAAAACATGCTCTATCTTGGCTATATCCTTGCCGATCCTTGTGAGTCCTGTGACAGTCAACTCGTCTTAACAAGGACTATTAGCTGGCAAAAGGACATTTCGATCGTCCTTTTGGTTCCCGAGATATTCATGATTTTCTCATTTTGTTTCGATTTCTTGCATTTTTTTTCGACACCGCAATTAAAAATTTGCAAGTCAAAAAATTAAAAATTATTGCATACTTTTGGGGATGAAATATAAATTTCAGTCGAAAAATTAAAATGTGTTTAGCTCGGAAACTACAACGAAATTTGCAAGTCCAAAAATTTAAAATTGTTGCATACTTTTGGGGATGAAATATAAATTTCAGTCGAAAAATTAAAATGTGTTTATCACGGAAACTACAACGACAATTTAGATAGCCATTGGCCGGACGATAGCCCTAATAAATACGTTTAAAAATAACTGTCGATTAGCATTAAAAAAATAAAGAATATAAAAAAAAAACAAACAAGAATTTTTCGAAAAAATCTACAAGGGGTAGGCATGGAAAATTGGCAAAAATTACGAAAATCCATCGTAACTTCGTCATTTGAAGGACTATTGGGATGATATTTGGCATGCATATAGGGACGGATTCATGATAGACGACTGTGAAATCAAAAGCCCAAATATCCTTTAAACAACAGAGTTAGAATAACTTTTTTGCTGAGAGAAAACATGCTCTATCTTGGCTATATCCTTGCCGATCCTTGTGAAACCTATGACAATCAACTCGTCTTAACAAGGACTATTAGCTGGCCAAAAGACATTTCGATCGTCCTTTTGGTTCCCGAGATATTCATGATTTTCTCATTTTGTTTCGATTTCTTGCATTTTTTTTCGACTCCGCAATTAAAAATTTGCAAGTCCAAAAATTAAAAATTGTTGCATACTTTTGGGGATGAAATATAAATTTCAGTCGAAAAATTAAAATGTGTTTATCTCGGAAACTACAACGACAATTTAGATAGCCATTGGCCGGACGATAGCCCTAATAAATTCCTTTAAAAAATAACTGACGATTAGCATTAAAAAAATAAAGAATATAAAAAAAAAACAAACAAGAATTTTTCGAAAAAATCTACAAGGGGTAGGCATGGAAAATTGGCAAAAATTACGAAAATCCATCGTAACTTCGTCATTTGAAGGACTATTGGGATGATATTTGGCATGCATATAGGGACGGATTCATGATAGACGACTGTGAAATCAAAAGCCCAAATATCCTTTAATCAACAGAGTTAGAATAACTTTTTTGCTGAGAGAAAACATGCTGTATCTTGGCTATATCCTTGCCGATCCTTGTGAGTCCTGTGACAATCAACTCGTCTTAACAAGGACTATTAGCTGGCCAAAGGACATTTCGATCGTCCTTTTGGTTTCCGAAATATTCATGATTTTCTCATTTTGTTTCGATTTCATGCATTTCTTTTCGACTCCGCAATTAAAAATTTGCAAGTCCAAAAATTAAAAATTGTTGCATACTTTTGGAGATGAAATATAAATTTCAGTCGAAAAATTAAAATGTGTTTATCTCGGAAACTACAACGACAATTTAGATAGCCATTGGCCGGACGATAGCCCTAATAAATACGTTTAAAAATAACTGTCGATTAGCATTAAAAAAATAAAGAATATAAAAAAAAAACAAACAAGAATTTTTCGAAAAAATCTACAAGGGGAAGGCATGGAAAATTGGCAAAAATTACGAAAATCCATCGTAACTTCGTCATTTGAAGGACTATTGGGATGATATTTGGCATGCATATAGGGACGGATTCATGATAGACGACTGTGAAATCAAAAGCCCAAATATACTTTAAACAACAGAGTTAGAATAACTTTTTTGCTGAGAGAAAACATGCTCTATCTTGGCTATATCCTTGCCGATCCTTGTGAGTCCTGTGACAGTCAACTCGTCTTAACAAGGACTATTAGCTGGCAAAAGGACATTTCGATCGTCCTTTTGGTTCCCGAGATATTCATGATTTTCTCATTTTGTTTCGATTTCTTGCATTTTTTTTCGACACCGCAATTAAAAATTTGCAAGTCAAAAAATTAAAAATTATTGCATACTTTTGGGGATGAAATATAAATTTCAGTCGAAAAATTAAAATGTGTTTAGCTCGGAAACTACAACGAAATTTGCAAGTCCAAAAATTTAAAATTGTTGCATACTTTTGGGGATGAAATATAAATTTCAGTCGAAAAATTAAAATGTGTTTAGCTCGGAAACTACAACGACAATTTAGATAGCCATTGGCCGGACGATAGCCCTAATAAATACGTTTAAAAATAACTGTCGATTAGCATTAAAAAAATAAAGAATATAAAAAAAAAATAAACAAGAATTTTTCGAAAAAATCTACAAGGGGTAGGCATGGAAAATTGGCAAAAATTACGAAAATCCATCGTAACTTCGTCATTTGAAGGACTATTGGGATGATATTTGGCATGCATATAGGGACGGATTCATGATAGACGACTGTGAAATCAAAAGCCCAAATATCCTTTAAACAACAGAGTTAGAATATCTTTTTTGCTGAGAGAAAACATGCTCTATCTTGGCTATATCCTTGCCGATCCTTGTGAGTCCTGTGACAGTCAACTCGTCTTAACAAGGACTATTATCTGGCCAAAGGACATTTCGATCGTCCTTTTGGTTCCCGAGATATTCATGATTTTCTCATTTTGTTTCGATTTCTTGCATTTTTTTTCGACTCCGCAATTAAAAAATTGCAAGTCCAAAAATTAAAAATTGTTGCATACTTTTGGAGATGAAATATAAATTTCAGTCGAAAAATTAAAATGTGTTTATCTCGGAAACTACAACGACAATTTAGATAGCCATTGGCCGGACGATAGCCCTAATAAATTCCTTTAAAAAATAACTGTCGATTAGCATTAAAAAAATAAAGAATATAAAAAAAAAACAAACAAGAATTTTTCGAAAAAATCTACAAGGGGAAGGCATGGAAAATTGGCAAAAATTACGAAAATCCATCGTAACTTCGTCATTTGAAGGACTATTGGGATGATATTTGGCATGCATATAGGGACGGATTCATGATAGACGACTGTGAAATCAAAAGCCCAAATATCCTTTAATCAACAGAGTTAGAATAACTTTTTTGCTGAGAGAAAACATGCTGTATCTTGGCTATATCCTTGCCGATCCTTGTGAGTCCTGTGACAATCAACTCGTCTTAACAAGGACTATTAGCTGGCCAAAGGACATTTCGATCGTCCTTTTGGTTTCCGAAATATTCATGATTTTCTCATTTTGTTTCGATTTCATGCATTTCTTTTCGACTCCGCAATTAAAAATTTGCAAGTCCAAAAATTAAAAATTGTTGCATACTTTTGGAGATGAAATATAAATTTCAGTCGAAAAATTAAAATGTGTTTATCTCGGAAACTACAACGACAATTTAGATAGCCATTGGCCGGACGATAGCCCTAATAAATACGTTTAAAAATAACTGTCGATTAGCATTAAAAAAATAAAGAATATAAAAAAAAAACAAACAAGAATTTTTCGAAAAAATCTACAAGGGGAAGGCATGGAAAATTGGCAAAAATTACGAAAATCCATCGTAACTTCGTCATTTGAAGGACTATTGGGATGATATTTGGCATGCATATAGGGACGGATTCATGATAGACGACTGTGAAATCAAAAGCCCAAATATACTTTAAACAACAGAGTTAGAATAACTTTTTTGCTGAGAGAAAACATGCTCTATCTTGGCTATATCCTTGCCGATCCTTGTGAGTCCTGTGACAGTCAACTCGTCTTAACAAGGACTATTAGCTGGCAAAAGGACATTTCGATCGTCCTTTTGGTTCCCGAGATATTCATGATTTTCTCATTTTGTTTCGATTTCTTGCATTTTTTTTCGACACCGCAATTAAAAATTTGCAAGTCAAAAAATTAAAAATTATTGCATACTTTTGGGGATGAAATATAAATTTCAGTCGAAAAATTAAAATGTGTTTAGCTCGGAAACTACAACGAAATTTGCAAGTCCAAAAATTTAAAATTGTTGCATACTTTTGGGGATGAAATATAAATTTCAGTCGAAAAATTAAAATGTGTTTATCTCGGAAACTACAACGACAATTTAGATAGCCATTGGCCGGACGATAGCCCTAATAAATACGTTTAAAAATAACTGTCGATTAGCATTAAAAAAATAAAGAATATAAAAAAAAAATAAACAAGAATTTTTCGAAAAAATCTACAAGGGGTAGGCATGGAAAATTGGCAAAAATTACGAAAATCCATCGTAACTTCGTCATTTGAAGGACTATTGGGATGATATTTGGCATGCATATAGGGACGGATTCATGATAGACGACTGTGAAATCAAAAGCCCAAATATCCTTTAAACAACAGAGTTAGAATATCTTTTTTGCTGAGAGAAAACATGCTCTATCTTGGCTATATCCTTGCCGATCCTTGTGAGTCCTGTGACAGTCAACTCGTCTTAACAAGGACTATTATCTGGCCAAAGGACATTTCGATCGTCCTTTTGGTTCCCGAGATATTCATGATTTTCTAATTTTGTTTAGATTTCTTGCATTTCTTTTCGACTCCGCAATTTAAAATTTGCACGTCCAAAAATTAAAAATTGTTGCATACTTTTGGGGATGAAATATAAATTTCAGTCGAAAAATTAAAATGTGTTTATCTCGGAAACTACAACGACAATTTAGATAGCCATTGGCCGGACGATAGCCCTAATAATTACGTTTAAAAATAACTGTTGATTAGCATTAAAAAAATAAAGAATATAAAAAAAAAACAAACAAGAATTTTTCGAAAAAATCTACAAGGGGTAGGCATGGAAAATTGGAAAAATTACGAAAATCCATCGTAACTTCGTCATTTGAAGGATTATTGGGATGATATTTGGCATGCATATAGGGACGGATTCATGATAGACGACTGTGAAATCAAAAGCCCAAATATCCTTTAAACAACAGAGTTAGAATAACTTTTTTGCTGAGAGAAAACATGCTCTATCTTGGCCATATCCTTGCTGATCCTTGTGAGTCCTGTGGCAATCAACTCGCCTTAACAAGGACTATTAGCAAGCCAAAGGACATTTCGATCGTCCTTTTGGTTTCCGAAATATTCATGATTTTCTCATTTTGTTTCGATTTCATGCATTTCTTTTCGACTCCGCAATTAAAAATTTGCAAGTCCAAAAATTAAAAATTGTTGCATACTTTTGGGGATGAAATATAAATTTCAGTCGAAAAATTAAAATGTGTTTAGCTCGGAAACTACAACGACAATTTAGATAGCCATTGGCCGGACGATAGCCCTAATAAATACGTTTAAAAATAACTGTCGATTAGCATTAAAAAAATAAAGAATATAAAAAAAAAACAAACAAGAATTTTTCGAAAAAATCTACAAGGGGTAGGCATGGAAAATTGGAAAAATTACGAAAATCCATCGTAACTTCGTCATTTGAAGGACTATTGGGATGATATTTGGCATGCATATAGGGACGGATTCATGATAGACGACTGTGAAATCAAAAGCCCAAATATCCTTTAATCAACAGAGTTAGAATAACTTTTTTGCTGAGAGAAAACATGCTGTATCTTGGCTATATCCTTGCCGATCCTTGTGAGTCCTGTGACAATCAACTCGTTTTAACAAGGACTATTAGCTGGCCAAAGGAAATTTCGATCGTCCTTTTGGTTTCCGAAATATTCATGATTTTCTCATTTTGTTTCGATTTCATGCATTTCTTTTCGACTCCGCAATTAAAAATTTGCAAGTCCAAAAATTAAAAATTGTTGCATACTTTTGGGGATGAAATATAAATTTCAGTCGAAAAATTAAAATGTGTTTAGCTCGGAAACTACAACGACAATTTAGATAGCCATTGGCCGGACGATAGCCCTAATAATTACGTTTAAAAATAACTGTCGATTAGCATTAAAAAAATAAAGAATATAAAAAATAAAACAAACAAGAATTTTTCGAAAAAATCCACAAGGGGTAGGCATGGAAAATTGGAAAAATTACGAAAATCCATCGTAACTTCGTCATTTGAAGGACTATTGGGATGATATTTGGCATGCATATAGGGACGGATTCATGATAGACGACTGTGAAATCAAAAGCCCAAATATCCTTTAATCAACAGAGTTAGAATAACTTTTTTGCTGAGAGAAAACATGCTCTATCTTGGCTATATCCTTGCCGATCCTTGTGAGTCCTGTGACAATCAACTCGTTTTAACAAGGACTATTAGCTGGCCAAAGGAAATTTCGATCGTCCTTTTGGTTTCCGAAATATTCATGATTTTCTCATTTTGTTTCGATTTCATGCATTTCTTTTCGACTCCGCAATTAAAAATTTGCAAGTCAAAAAATTAAAAATTGTTGCATACTTTTGGGGATGAAATATAAATTTCAGTCGAAAAATTAAAATGTGTTTAGCTCGGAAACTACAACGACAATTTAGATAGCCATTGGCCGGACGATAGCCCTAATAATTACGTTTAAAAATAACTGTCGATTAGCATTAAAAAAATAAAGAATATAAAAAATAAAACAAACAAGAATTTTTCGAAAAAATCTACAAGGGGTAGGCATGGAAAATTGGCAAAAATTACGAAAATCCATCATAACTTCGTCATTTGAAGGACTATTGGGATGATATTTGGCATGCATATAGGGACGGATTCATGATAGACGGCTGTGAAATCAAAAGCCTAAATATCCTTTAAAAAACAGAGTTAGAATAACTTTTTTGCTGAGAGAAAACATGCTCTATCTTGGCTATATCCTTGCCGATCCTTGTGAGTCCTGTGACAATCAACTCGCCTTAACAAGGACTATTAGCTGGCCAAAGGACATTTCGATCGTCCTTTTGGTTCCCGAGATATTCATGATTTTCTCATTTTGGTTCGATTTCTTGCATTTTTTTTCGACTCCGCAATTAAAAATTTGCAAGTCCAAAAATTAAAAATTGTTGCATACTTTTGGGGATGAAATATAAATTTCAGTCGAAAAATTAAAATGTGTTTATCTCGGAAACTACAACGACAATTTAGATAGCCATTGGCCGGACGATAGCCCTAATAAATTCCTTTAAAATATAACTGTCGATTAGCATTAAAAAAATAAAGAATATAAAAAAAAAATAAACAAGAATTTTTC
This sequence comes from Drosophila formosana, assembly GCA_035045625.1. Lineage (NCBI taxonomy): Eukaryota > Metazoa > Arthropoda > Insecta > Diptera > Drosophilidae > Drosophila > Drosophila formosana. The sequence continues at coordinate 1,075,340 of JAWNOW010000173.1, read as the reverse complement.
GAAAAAATCTACAAGGGGTAGGCATGGAAAATTGGCAAAAATTACGAAAATCCATCGTAACTTCGTCATTTGAAGGACTATTGGGATGATATTTGGCATGCATATAGGAACGGATTCATGATAGACGACTGTGAAATCAAAAGCCCAAATATCCTTTAAACAACAGAGTTAGAATATCTTTTTTGCTGAGAGAAAACATGCTCTATCTTGGCTATATCCTTGCCGATCCTTGTGAGTCCTGTGACAGTCAACTCGTCTTAACAAGGACTATTATCTGGCCAAAGGACATTTCGATCGTCCTTTTGGTTCCCGAGATATTCATGATTTTCTAATTTTGTTTAGATTTCATGCATTTCTTTTCGACTCCGCAATTTAAAATTTGCACGTCCAAAAATTAAAAATTGTTGCATACTTTTGGGGATGAAATATAAATTTCAGTCGAAAAATTAAAATGTGTTTATCTCGGAAACTACAACGACAATTTAGATAGCCATTGGCCGGACGATAGCCCTAATAAATACGTTTAAAAATAACTGTCGATTAGCATTAAAAAAATAAAGAATATAAAAAAAAAACAAACAAGAATTTTTCGAAAAAATCTACAAGGGGTAGGCATGGAAAATTGGCAAAAATTACGAAAATCCATCGTAACTTCGTCATTTGAAGGACTATTGGGATGATATTTGGCATGCATATAGGGACGGATTCATGATAGACGACTGTGAAATCAAAAGCCCAAATATCCTTTAAACAACAGAGTTAGAATAACTTTTTTGCTGAGAGAAAACATGCTCTATCTTGGCTATATCCTTGCCGATCCTTGTGAGTCCTATGACAATCAACTCGTCTTAACAAGGACTATAAGCTGGCGAAAGGACATTTCGATCGTCCTTTTGGTTCCCGAGATATTCATGATTTTCTCATTTTGTTTCGATTTCATGCATTTCTTTTCGACTCCGCTATTAAAAATTTGCAAGTCCAAAAATTAAAAATTGTTGCATACTTTTGGGGATGAAATATAAATTTCAGTCGAAAAATTAAAATGTGTTTATCTCGGAAACTACAACGACAATTTAGATAGCCATTGGCCGGACGATAGCCCTAATAATTACGTTTAAAAATAACTGTCGATTAGCATTAAAAAAATAAAGAATATAAAAAAAAAACAAACAAGAATTTTTCGAAAAAATCTACAAGGGGTAGGCATGGAAAATTGGAAAAATTACGAAAATCCATCGTAACTTCGTCATTTGAAGGATTATTGGGATGATATTTGGCATGCATATAGGGACGGATTTATGATAGACGACTGTGAAATCAAAAGCCCAAATATCCTTTAAACAACAGAGTTAGAATAACTTTTTTGCTGAGAGAAAACATGCTCTATCTTGGCCATATCCTTGCTGATCCTTGTGAGTCCTGTGGCAATCAACTCGCCTTAACAAGGACTATTAGCTAGCCAAAGGACATTTCGATCGTCCTTTTGGTTTCCGAAATATTCATGATTTTCTCATTTTGTTTCGATTTCATGCATTTCTTTTCGACTCCGCAATTAAAAATTTGCAAGTCCAAAAATTAAAAATTGTTGCATACTTTTGGGGATGAAATATAAATTTCAGTCGAAAAATTAAAATGTGTTTAGCTCGGAAACTACAACGACAATTTAGATAGCCATTGGCCGGACGATAGCCCTAATAAATACGTTTAAAAATAACTGTCGATTAGCATTAAAAAAATAAAGAATATAAAAAAAAAACAAACAAGAATTTTTCGAAAAAATCTACAAGGGGTAGGCATGGAAAATTGGAAAAATTACGAAAATCCATCGTAACTTCGTCATTTGAAGGACTATTGGGATGATATTTGGCATGCATATAGGGACGGATTCATGATAGACGACTGTGAAATCAAAAGCCCAAATATCCTTTAATCAACAGAGTTAGAATAACTTTTTTGCTGAGAGAAAACATGCTGTATCTTGGCTATATCCTTGCCGATCCTTGTGAGTCCTGTGACAATCAACTCGTTTTAACAAGGACTATTAGCTGGCCAAAGGAAATTTCGATCGTCCTTTTGGTTTCCGAAATATTCATGATTTTCTCATTTTGTTTCGATTTCATGCATTTCTTTTCGACTCCGCAATTAAAAATTTGCAAGTCCAAAAATTAAAAATTGTTGCATACTTTTGGGGATGAAATATAAATTTCAGTCGAAAAATTAAAATGTGTTTAGCTCGGAAACTACAACGACAATTTAGATAGCCATTGGCCGGACGATAGCCCTAATAATTACGTTTAAAAATAACTGTCGATTAGCATTAAAAAAATAAAGAATATAAAAAATAAAACAAACAAGAATTTTTCGAAAAAATCCACAAGGGGTAGGCATGGAAAATTGGCAAAAATTACGAAAATCCATCATAACTTCGTCATTTGAAGGACTATTGGGATGATATTTGGCATGCATATAGGGACGGATTCATGATAGACGGCTGTGAAATCAAAAGCCTAAATATCCTTTAAAAAACAGAGTTAGAATAACTTTTTTGCTGAGAGAAAACATGCTCTATCTTGGCCATATCCTTGCTGATCCTTGTGAGTCCTGTGGCAATCAACTCGCCTTAACAAGGACTATTAGCTGGCCAAAGGACATTTCGATCGTCCTTTTGGTTCCCGAGATATTCATGATTTTCTCATTTTGGTTCGATTTCTTGCATTTTTTTTCGACTCCGCAATTAAAAATTTGCAAGTCCAAAAATTAAAAATTGTTGCATACTTTTGGGGATGAAATATAATTTCAGTCGAAAAATTAAAATGTGTTTATCTCGGAAACTACAACGACAATTTAGATAGCCATTGGCCGGACGATAGCCCTAATAAATACGTTTAAAAATAACTGTCGATTAGCATTAAAAAAATAAAGAATATAAAAAAAAAAACAAACAAGAATTTTTCGAAAAAATCTACAAGGGGTAGGCATGGAAAATTGGAAAAATTACGAAAATCCATCGTAACTTCGTCATTTGAAGGACTATTGGGATGATATTTGGCATGCATATAGGGACGGATTCATGATAGACGACTGTGAAATCAAAAGCCCAAATATCCTTTAATCAACAGAGTTAGAATAACTTTTTTGCTGAGAGAAAACATGCTCTCTCTTGGCTATATCCTTGCCGATCCTTGTGAGTCCTGTGACAATCAACTCGCCTTAACAAGGACTATAAGCTGGCCAAAGGACATTTCGATCGTCCTTTTGGTTCCCGAGATATTCATGATTTTCTCATTTTGGTTCGATTTCTTGCATTTTTTTTCGACTCCGCAATTAAAAATTTGCAAGTCCAAAAATTAAAAATTGTTGCATACTTTTGGGGATGAAATATAAATTTCAGTCGAAAAATTAAAATGTGTTTATCTCGGAAACTACAACGACAATTTAGATAGCCATTGGCCGGACGATAGCCCTAATAAATTCCTTTAAAATATAACTGTCGATTAGCATTAAAAAAATAAAGAATATAAAAAAAAAAACAAACAAGAATTTTTCGAAAAAATCTACAAGGGGTAGGCATGGAAAATTGGCAAAAATTACGAAAATCCATCAAAACTTCGTCATTTGAAGGACTATTGGGATGATATTTGGCATGCATATAGGGACGGATTCATGATAGACGACTGTGAAATCAAAAGCCCAAATATCCTTTAAACAACAGAGTTAGAATAACTTTTTTGCTGAGAGAAAACATGCTCTATCTTGGCCATATCCTTGCTGATCCTTGTGAGTCCTGTGGCAATCAACTCGCCTTAACAAGGACTATTAGCTGGCCAAAGGACATTTCGATCGTCCTTTTGGTTCCCGAGATATTCATGATTTTCTCATTTTGTTTCGATTTCTTGCATTTTTTTTTTGACTCCGCAATTAAAAATTTGCAAGTCCAAAAATAAAAAAATGTTGCATACTTTTGGGGATGAAATATAAATTTCAGTCGAAAAATTAAAATGTGTTTATCTCGGAAACTACAACGACAATTTAGATAGCCATTGGCCGGACGATAGCCCTAATAAATACGTTTAAAAATAACTGTCGATTAGCATTAAAAAAATAAAGAATATAAAAAAAAAAACAAACAAGAATTTTTCGAAAAAATCTACAAGGGGTAGGCATGGAAAATTGGAAAAATTACGAAAATCCATCATAACTTCGTCATTTGAAGGACTATTGGGATGATATTTGGCATGCATATAGGGACGGATTCATGATAGACGACTGTGAAATCAAAAGCCCAAATATCCTTTAATCAACAGAGTTAGAATAACTTTTTTGCTGAGAGAAAACATGCTGTATCTTGGCTATATCCTTGCCGATCCTTGTGAGTCCTGTGACAATCAACTCGTTTTAACAAGGACTATTAGCTGGCCAAAGGAAATTTCGATCGTCCTTTTGGTTTCCGAAATATTCATGATTTTCTCATTTTGTTTCGATTTCATGCATTTCTTTTCGACTCCGCAATTAAAAATTTGCAAGTCAAAAAATTAAAAATTGTTGCATACTTTTGGGGATGAAATATAAATTTCAGTCGAAAAATTAAAATGTGTTTAGCTCGGAAACTACAACGAAATTTGCAAGTCCAAAAATTTAAAATTGTTGCATACTTTTGGGGATGAAATATAAATTTCAGTCGAAAAATTAAAATGTGTTTATCTCGGAAACTACAACGACAATTTAGATAGCCATTGGCCGGACGATAGCCCTAATAATTACGTTTAAAAATAACTGTCGATTAGCATTAAAAAAATAAAGAATATAAAAAATAAAACAAACAAGAATTTTTCGAAAAAATCTACAAGGGGTAGGCATGGAAAATTGGCAAAAATTACGAAAATCCATCATAACTTCGTCATTTGAAGGACTATTGGGATGATATTTGGCATGCATATAGGGACGGATTCATGATAGACGGCTGTGAAATCAAAAGCCTAAATATCCTTTAAAAAACAGAGTTAGAATAACTTTTTTGCTGAGAGAAAACATGCTCTATCTTGGCTATATCCTTGCCGATCCTTGTGAGTCCTGTGACAATCAACTCGCCTTAACAAGGACTATTAGCTGGCCAAAGGACATTTCGATCGTCCTTTTGGTTCCCGAGATATTCATGATTTTCTCATTTTGGTTCGATTTCTTGCATTTTTTTTCGACTCCGCAATTAAAAATTTGCAAGTCCAAAAATTAAAAATTGTTGCATACTTTTGGGGATGAAATATAAATTTCAGTCGAAAAATTAAAATGTGTTTATCTCGGAAACTACAACGACAATTTAGATAGCCATTGGCCGGACGATAGCCCTTTTTTTTTATTTTTTAGTTTTATTTTCGCCGGAATCGTTCAATGCCATTTGAACATAACCGGACGGATGTAGACGAGGACATATATACATATAGTAGATGTTACTATTTAACTAAATACAATTATTTACAATTATTTACAAAATTTACAAGGTTTACAAATAGTGGGTTTATTGGATGACCCGGGAAGCGAGGTCACTGGGGTGTAGTCTCTTCAATCTTCGAAGAGATTGCGGGTTGACAAGCCTGCTAGCCAGTGGGTTCGGGTGCGCCATGAGCCTGTCGCTGTATCGGCTGCTATGCTGGTTAATCTGATCGCCCACCGGAATAAGGCGAAGATCAGCTTCGATTGCCCGGTTGGTGACATACCAGGGAAGTCCGGTTGCCCGCCGAGCAGCACGAGCCTGCACCACCCTAAGCCTGTTAAGCTGGTGCCTTGATGCTGTGCCCCAAACTTGGATACCATAAGTCCAAGTTGGCGTAAGTATCGCTTTGATCAATAGAGCCTTCGTCGACAGCTGGAGACTTCTGGACTTCAAGAGCCAATCCATTTTCTGCAGCTTGCGAAGGCATTTCGGGACGATAGCCCTAATAAATTCCTTTAAAATATAACTGTCGATTAGCATTAAAAAAATAAAGAATATAAAAAAAAAAACAAACAAGAATTTTTCGAAAAAATCTACAAGGGGTAGGCATGGAAAATTGGCAAAAATTACGAAAATCCATCAAAACTTCGTCATTTGAAGGACTATTGGGATGATATTTGGCATGCATATAGGGACGGATTCATGATAGACGACTGTGAAATCAAAAGCCCAAATATCCTTTAAAAAACAGAGTTAGAATAACATTTTTTTTCTGAGAGAAAACATGCTCTCTCTTGGCTATATCCTTGCCGATCCTTGTGAGTCCTGAGACAGTCAACTCGTCTTAACAAGGACTATTATCTGGCCAAAGGACATTTCGATCGTCCTTTTGGTTCCCGAGATATTCATGATTTTCTCATTTTGTTTCGATTTCTTGCATTTTTTTTCTACTCCGCAATTAAAAATGTGCAAGTCCAAAAATTAAAAATTGTTGCATACTTTTGGGGATGAAATATAAATTTCAGTCGAAAAATTAAAATGTGTTTAGCTCGGAAACTACAACGAAATTTGCAAGTCCAAAAATTTAAAATTGTTGCATACTTTTGGGGATGAAATATAAATTTCAGTCGAAAAATTAAAATGTGTTTATCTCGGAAACTACAACGACAATTTAGATAGCCATTGGCCGGACGATAGCCCTAATAATTACGTTTAAAAATAACTGTCGATTAGCATTAAAAAAATAAAGAATATAAAAAATAAAACAAACAAGAATTTTTCGAAAAAATCTACAAGGGGTAGGCATGGAAAATTGGCAAAAATTACGAAAATCCATCATAACTTCGTCATTTGAAGGACTATTGGGATGATATTTGGCATGCATATAGGGACGGATTCATGATAGACGGCTGTGAAATCAAAAGCCTAAATATCCTTTAAAAAACAGAGTTAGAATAACTTTTTTGCTGAGAGAAAACATGCTCTATCTTGGCTATATCCTTGCCGATCCTTGTGAGTCCTGTGACAGTCAACTCGTCTTAACAAGGACTATTATCTGGCCAAAGGACATTTCGATCGTCCTTTTGGTTCCCGAGATATTCATGATTTTCTCATTTTGGTTCGATTTCTTGCATTTTTTTTCGACTCCGCAATTAAAAATTTGCAAGTCCAAAAATTAAAAATTGTTGCATACTTTTGGGGATGAAATATAAATTTCAGTCGAAAAATTAAAATGTGTTTATCTCGGAAACTACAACGACAATTTAGATAGCCATTGGCCGGACGATAGCCCTTTTTTTTTATTTTTTAATTTTATTTTCGCCGGAATCGTTCAATGCCATTTGAACATAACCAATATTTTAATAATTTTATTTTCGCCGGAATCGTTCAATGCCATTTGAACATAACCGGACGGATGTAGACGAGGACATATATACATATAGTAGATGTTACTATTTAACTAAATACAATTATTTACAATTATTTACAAAATTTACAAGGTTTACAAATAGTGGGTTTATTGGATGACCCGGGAAGCGAGGTCACTGGGGTGTAGTCTCTTCAATCTTCGAAGAGATTGCGGGTTGACAAGCCTGCTAGCCAGTGGGTTCGGGTGCGCCATGAGCCTGTCGCTGTATCGGCTGCTATGCTGGTTAATCTGATCGCCCACCGGAATAAGGCGAAGATCAGCTTCGATTGCCCGGTTGGTGACATACCAGGGAAGTCCGGTTGCCCGCCGAGCAGCACGAGCCTGCACCACCCTTAGCCTATTAATCTGGTGCCTTGATGCTGTGCCCCAAACTTGGATACCATAAGTCCAAGTTGGCGTAAGTATCGCTTTGATCAATAGAGCCTTCGTCGACAGCTGGAGACTTCTGGACTTCAAGAGCCAATCCATTTTCTGCAGCTTGCGAAGGCATTTCGGGACGATAGCCCTAATAAATTCCTTTAAAATATAACTGTCGATTAGCATTAAAAAAATAAAGAATATAAAAAAAAAAACAAACAAGAATTTTTCGAAAAAATCTACAAGGGGTAGGCATGGAAAATTGGCAAAAATTACGAAAATCCATCAAAACTTCGTCATTTGAAGGACTATTGGGATGATATTTGGCATGCATATAGGGACGGATTCATGATAGACGACTGTGAAATCAAAAGCCCAAATATCCTTTAAAAAACAGAGTTAGAATAACATTTTTTTTCTGAGAGAAAACATGCTCTATCTTGGCTATATCCTTGCCGATCCTTGTGAGTCCTGTGACAGTCAACTCGTCTTAACAAGGACTATTATCTGGCCAAAGGACATTTCGATCGTCCTTTTGGTTCCCGAGATATTCATGATTTTCTCATTTTGTTTCGATTTCTTGCATTTTTTTTCGACTCCGCAATTAAAAATGTGCAAGTCCAAAAATTAAAAATTGTTGCATACTTTTGGGGATGAAATATAAATTTCAGTCGAAAAATTAAAATGTGTTTATCTCGGAAACTACAACGAAATTTGCAAGTCCAAAAATTTAAAATTGTTGCATACTTTTGGGGATGAAATATAAATTTCAGTCGAAAAATTAAAATGTGTTTATCTTGGAAACTACAACGACAATTTAGATAGCCATTGGCCGGACGATAGCCCTAATAAATACGTTTAAAAATAACTGTCGATTAGCATTAAAAAAATAAAGAATATAAAAAAAAAACAAACAAGAATTTTTCGAAAAAATCTACAAGGGGTAGGCATGGAAAATTGGCAAAAATTACGAAAATCCATCGTAACTTCGTCATTTGAAGGACTATTGGGATGATATTTGGCATGCATATAGGGACGGATTCATGATAGACGACTGTGAAATCAAAAGCCCAAATATCCTTTAAACAACAGAGTTAGAATAACTTTTTTGCTGAGAGAAAACATGCTCTATCTTGGCTATATCCTTGCCGATCCTTGTGAAACCTATGACAATCAACTCGTCTTAACAAGGACTATTAGCTGGCCAAAAGACATTTCGATCGTCCTTTTGGTTCCCGAGATATTCATGATTTTCTCATTTTGTTTCGATTTCTTGCATTTTTTTTCGACTCCGCAATTAAAAATTTGCAAGTCCAAAAATTAAAAATTGTTGCATACTTTTGGGGATGAAATATAAATTTCAGTCGAAAAATTAAAATGTGTTTATCACGGAAACTACAACGACAATTTAGATAGCCATTGGCCGGACGATATCCCTAATAAATTCCTTTAAAAAATAACTGTCGATTAGCATTAAAAAAATAAAGAATATAAAAAAAAAACAAACAAGAATTTTTCGAAAAAATCTACAAGGGGTAGGCATGGAAAATTGACAAAAATTACGAAAATCCATCGTAACTTCGTCATTTGAAGGACTATTGGGATGATATTTGGCATGCATATAGGGACGGATTCATGATAGACGACTGTGAAATCAAAAGGCCAAATATCCTTTAAACAACAGAGTTAGAATAACTTTTTTGCTGAGAGAAAACATGCTCTATCTTGGCTATATCCTTGCCGATCCTTGTGAGTCCTGTGACAGTCAACTCGTCTGAACAAGGACTATTAGCTGGCAAAAGGACATTTCGATCGTCCTTTTGGTTCCCGAGATATTCATGATTTTCTCATTTTGTTTCGATTTCTTGCATTTTTTTTCGACTCCGCAATTAAAAATTTGCAAGTCCAAAAATTAAAAATTGTTGCATACTTTTGGGGATGAAATATAAATTTCAGTCGAAAAATTAAAATGTGTTTAGCTCGGAAACTACAACGAAACTTGCAAGTCCAAAAATTTAAAATTGTTGCATACTTTTGGGGATGAAATATAAATTTCAGTCGAAAAATTAAAATGTGTTTATCTCGGAAACTACAACGACAATTTAGATAGCCATTGGCCGGACGATAGCCCTAATAAATACGTTTAAAAATAACTGTCGATTAGCATTAAAAAAATAAAGAATATAAAAAAAAAACAAACAAGAATTTTTCAAAAAAATCTACAAGGGGTAGGCATGGAAAATTGGCAAAAATTACGAAAATCCATCGTAACTTCGTCATTTGAAGGACTATTGGGATGATATTTGGCATGCATATAGGGACGGATTCATGATAGACGACTGTGAAATCAAAAGCCCAAATATCCTTTAAACAACAGAGTTAGAATAACTTTTTTGCTGAGAGAAAACATGCTCTATCTTGGCTATATCCTTGCCGATCCTTGTGAGTCCTGTGACAATCAACTCGTTTTAACAAGGACTATTAGCTGGCCAAAGGAAATTTCGATCGTCCTTTTGGTTTCCGAAATATTCATGATTTTCTCATTTTGTTTCGATTTCATGCATTTCTTTTCGACTCCGCAATTAAAAATTTGCAAGTCCAAAAATTAAAAATTGTTGCATACTTTTGGGGATGAAATATAAATTTCAGTCGAAAAATTAAAATGTGTTTAGCTCGGAAACTACAACGACAATTTAGATAGCCATTGGCCGGACGATAGCCCTAATAATTACGTTTAAAAATAACTGTCGATTAGCATTAAAAAAATAAAGAATATAAAAAATAAAACAAACAAGAAATTTTCGAAAAAATCCACAAGGGGTAGGCATGGAAAATTGGCAAAAATTACGAAAATCCATCATAACTTCGTCATTTGAAGGACTATTGGGATGATATTTGGCATGCATATAGGGACGGATTCATGATAGACGGCTGTGAAATCAAAAACCTAAATATCCTTTAAAAAACAGAGTTAGAATAACTTTTTTGCTGAGAGAAAACATGCTCTATCTTGGCTATATCCTTGCCGATCCTTGTGAGTCCTGTGACAGTCAACTCGTCTTAACAAGGACTATTATCTGGCCAAAGGACATTTCGATCGTCCTTTTGGTTCCCGAGATATTCATGATTTTCTCATTTTGTTTCGATTTCTTGCATTTTTTTTCGACTCCGCAATTAAAAATTTGCAAGTCCAAAAATTAAAAATTGTTGCATACTTTTGGGGATGAAATATAAATTTCAGTCGAAAAATTAAAATGTGTTTATCTCGGAAACTACAACGAAATTTGCAAGTCCAAAAATTTAAAATTGTTGCATACTTTTGGGGATGAAATATAAATTTCAGTCGAAAAATTAAAATGTGTTTATCTTGGAAACTACAACGACAATTTAGATAGCCATTGGCCGGACGATAGCCCTAATAAATACGTTTAAAAATAACTGTCGATTAGCATTAAAAAAATAAAGAATATAAAAAAAAAACAAACAAGAATTTTTCGAAAAAATCTACAAGGGGTAGGCATGGAAAATTGGCAAAAATTACGAAAATCCATCGTAACTTCGTCATTTGAAGGACTATTGGGATGATATTTGGCATGCATATAGGGACGGATTCATGATAGACGACTGTGAAATCAAAAGCCCAAATATCCTTTAAACAACAGAGTTAGAATAACTTTTTTGCTGAGAGAAAACATGCTCTATCTTGGCTATATCCTTGCCGATCCTTGTGAAACCTATGACAATCAACTCGTCTTAACAAGGACTATTAGCTGGCCAAAAGACATTTCGATCGTCCTTTTGGTTCCCGAGATATTCATGATTTTCTCATTTTGTTTCGATTTCTTGCATTTTTTTTCGACTCCGCAATTAAAAATTTGCAAGTCCAAAAATTAAAAATTGTTGCATACTTTTGGGGATGAAATATAAATTTCAGTCGAAAAATTAAAATGTGTTTATCTCGGAAACTACAACGACAATTTAGATAGCCATTGGCCGGACGATAGCCCTAATAAATTCCTTTAAAAAATAACTGTCGATTAGCATTAAAAAAATAAAGAATATAAAAAAAAAACAAACAAGAATTTTTCGAAAAAATCCACAAGGGGTAGGCATGGAAAATTGGCAAAAATTACGAAAATCCATCATAACTTCGTCATTTGAAGGACTATTGGGATAATATTTGGCATGCGTATAGGGACGGATTCATGATAGACGACTGTGAAATCAAAAGCCCAAATATCCTTTAAACAACAGAGTTAGAATAACTTTTTTGCTGAGAGAAAACATGCTCTATCTTGGCTATATCCTTGCCGATCCTTGTGAGTCCTGTGACAATCAACTCGTCTTAACAAGGACTATTAGCTGGCCAAAAGACATTTCGATCGTCCTTTTGGTTTCCGAGATATTCATGATTTTCTCATTTTGTTTCGATTTCTTGCATTTTTTTTTCGACTCCGCAATTAAAAATTTGCAAGTCCAAAAATTAAAAATTGTTGCATTCTTTTGGGGATGAAATATAAATTTCAGTCGAAAAATTAAAATGTGTTTATCTCGGAAACTACAACGAAATTTGCAAGTCCAAAAATTAAAAATTGTTGCATACTTTTGGGGATGAAATATAAATTTCAGTCGAAAAATTAAAATGTGTTTATCTCGGAAACTACAACGACAATTTAGATAGCCATTGGCCGGACGATATCCCTAATAAATTCCTTTAAAATATAACTGTCGATTAGCATTAAAAAAATAAAGAATATAAAAAAAAAAACAAACAAGAATTTTTCGAAAAAATCCACAAGGGGTAGGCATGGAAAATTGGCAAAAATTACGAAAATCCATCGTAACTTCGTCATTTGAAGGACTATTGGGATGATATTTGGCATGCATATAGGGACGGATTCATGATAGACGACTGTGAAATCAAAAGCCCAAATATCCTTTAAACAACAGAGTTAGAATAACTTTTTTGCTGAGAGAAAACATGCTCTATCTTGGCCATATCCTTGCTGATCCTTGTGAGTCCTGTGGCAATCAACTCGTCTTAACAAGGACTATTAGCTGGCAAAAGGACATTTCGATCGTCCTTTTGGTTCCCGAGATATTCATGATTTTCTCATTTTGTTTCGATTTCTTGCATTTTTTTTCGACTCCGCAATTAAAAATTTGCAAGTCAAAAAATTAAAAATTATTGCATACTTTTGGGGATGAAATATAAATTTCAGTCGAAAAATTAAAATGTGTTTAGCTCGGAAACTACAACGAAATTTGCAAGTCCAAAAATTTAAAATTGTTGCATACTTTTGGGGATGAAATATAAATTTCAGTCGAAAAATTGAAATGTGTTTATCTTGGAAACTACAACGACAATTTAGATAGCCATTGGCCGGACGATAGCCCTAATAAATACGTTTAAAAATAACTGTCGATTAGCATTAAAAAAATAAAGAATATAAAAAAAAAACAAACAAGAATTTTTCGAAAAAATCTACAAGGGCATGGAAATTTGGCAAAAATTACGAAAATCCATCGTAACTTCGTCATTTGAAGGACTATTGGGATGATATTTGGCATGCATATAGGGACGGATTCATGATAGACGACTGTGAAATCAAAAGCCCAAATATCCTTTAAACAACAGAGTTAGAATAACTTTTTTGCTGAGAGAAAACATGCTCTATCTTGGCTATATCCTTGCCGATCCTTGTGAGTCCTGTGACAATCAACTCGTCTTAACAAGGACTATTAGCTGGCCAAAGGACATTTCGATCGGTCTTTTGGTTTCCGAGATATTCATGATTTTCTCATTTTGTTTCGATTTCTTGCATTTTTTTTCGACTCCGCAATTAAAAATTTGCAAGTCCAAAAATTAAAAATTGTTGCATTCTTTTGGGGATAAAATATAAATTTCAGTCGAAAAATTAAAATGTGTTTATCTCGGAAACTACAACGACAATTTAGATAGCCATTGGCCGGACGATAGCCCTAATAATTACGTTTAAAAATAACTGTCGATTAGCATTAAAAAAATAAAGAATATAAAAAAAAAACAAACAAGAATTTTTCGAAAAAATCTACAAGGGGTAGGCATGGAAAATTGGAAAAATTACGAAAATCCATCGTAACTTCGTCATTTGAAGGATTATTGGGATGATATTTGGCATGCATATAGGGACGGATTCATGATAGACGACTGTGAAATCAAAAGCCCAAATATCCTTTAAACAACAGAGTTAGAATAACTTTTTTGCTGAGAGAAAACATGCTGTATCTTGGCTATATCCTTGCCGATCCTTGTGAGTCCTGTGACAATCAACTCGTCTTAACAAGGACTATTAGCTGGCCAAAGGACATTTCGATCGTCCTTTTGGTTTCCGAGATATTCATGATTTTCTCATTTTGTTTCGATTTCTTGCATTTTTTTTCGACTCCGCAATTAAAAATTTGCAAGTCCAAAAATTAAAAATTGTTGCATTCTTTTGGGGATAAAATATAAATTTCAGTCGAAAAATTAAAATGTGTTTATCTCGGAAACTACAACGACAATTTAGATTGCCATTGGCCGGACGATAGCCCTAATAAATTCCTTTAAAATATAACTGTCGATTAGCATTAAAAAAATAAAGAATATAAAAAAAAAACAAACAAGAATTTTTCGAAAAAATCCACAAGGGGTAGGCATGGAAAATTGGCAAAAATTACGAAAATCCATCATAACTTCGTCATTTGAAGGACTATTGGGATAATATTTGGCATGCGTATAGGGACGGATTCATGATAGACGACTGTGAAATCAAAAGCCCAAATATCCTTTAAACAACAGAGTTAGAATAACTTTTTTGCTGAGAGAAAACATGCCCTATCTTGGCTATATCCTTGCCGATCCTTGTGAGTCCTGTGACAATCAACTCGTCTTAACAAGGACTATTAGCTGGCCAAAGGACATTTCGATCGTCCTTTTGGTTTCCGAGATATTCATGATTTTCTCATTTTGTTTCGATTTCTTGCATTTTTTTTCGACTCCGCAATTAAAAATTTGCAAGTCCAAAAATTAAAAATTGTTGCATTCTTTTGGGGATGAAATATAAATTTCAGTCGAAAAATTAAAATGTGTTTATCTCGGAAACTACAACGAAATTTGCAAGTCCAAAAATTAAAAATTGTTGCATACTTTTGGGGATGAAATATAAATTTCAGTCGAAAAATTAAAATGTGTTTATCTCGGAAACTACAACGACAATTTAGATAGCCATTGGCCGGACGATATCCCTAATAAATTCCTTTAAAATATAACTGTCGATTAGCATTAAAAAAATAAAGAATATAAAAAAAAAACAAACAAGAATTTTTCGAAAAAATCCACAAGGGGTAGGCATGGAAAATTGGCAAAAATTACGAAAATCCATCATAACTTCGTCATTTGAAGGACTATTGGGATAATATTTGGCATGCGTATAGGGACGGATTCATGATAGACGACTGTGAAATCAAAAGCCCAAATATCCTTTAAACAACAGAGTTAGAATAACTTTTTTGCTGAGAGAAAACATGCCCTATCTTGGCTATATCCTTGCCGATCCTTGTGAGTCCTGTGACAATCAACTCGTCTTAACAAGGACTATTAGCTGGCCAAAGGACATTTCGATCGTCCTTTTGGTTTCCGAGATATTCATGATTTTCTCATTTTGTTTCGATTTCTTGCATTTTTTTTCGACTCCGCAATTAAAAATTTGCAAGTCAAAAAATTAAAAATTGTTGCATACTTTTGGGGATGAAATATAAATTTCAGTCGAAAAATTAAAATGTGTTTATCTCGGAAACTACAACGACAATTTATATAGCCATTGGCCGGACGATAGCCCTAATAAATTCCTTTAAAAAATAACTGTCGATTAGCATTAAAAAAATAAAGAATATAAAAAAAAAACAAACAAGAATTTTTCGAAAAAATCTACAAGGGGAAGGCATGGAAAATTGGCAAGAATTACGAAAATCCATCGTAACTTCGTCATTTGAAGGACTATTGGGATGATATTTGGCATGCATATAGGGACGGATCCATGATAGACGACTGTGAAATCAAAAGCCCAAATATCCTTTAAACAACAGAGTTAGAATAACTTTTTTGCTGAGAGAAAACATGCTCTATCTTAGCCATATCCTTGCCGATCCTTGTGAGTCCTGTGACAGTCAACTCGTCTGAACAAGGACTATTAGCTGGCAAAAGGACATTTCGATCGTCCTTTTGGTTCCCGAGATATTCATGATTTTCTCATTTTGTTTCGATTTCTTGCATTTTTTTTTTGACTCCGCAATTAAAAATTTGCAAGTCCAAAAATAAAAAAATGTTGCATACTTTTGGGGATGAAATATAAATTTCAGTCGAAAAATTAAAATGTGTTTATCTCGGAAACTACAACGACAATTTAGATAGCCATTGGCCGGACGATAGCCCTAATAAATTCCTTTAAAAAATAACTGTCGATTAGCATTAAAAAAATAAAGAATATAAAAAAAAAACAAACAAGAATTTTTCAAAAAAATCTACAAGGGGTAGGCATGGAAAATTGGCAAAAATTACGAAAATCCATCGTAACTTCGTCATTTGAAGGACTATTGGGATGATATTTGGCATGCATATAGGGACGGATTCATGATAGACGACTGTGAAATCAAAAGCCCAAATATCCTTTAAACAACAGAGTTAGAATAACTTTTTTGCTGAGAGAAAA
Organism: Drosophila formosana; assembly: GCA_035045625.1. NCBI lineage: Eukaryota > Metazoa > Arthropoda > Insecta > Diptera > Drosophilidae > Drosophila > Drosophila formosana. The sequence goes on along the minus strand of JAWNOW010000173.1, from coordinate 1,058,896 downwards.
CATGCTCTATCTTAGCCATATCCTTGCCGATCCTTGTGAGTCCTATGACAATCAACTCGTCTTAACAAGGACTATTAGCTGGCCAAAGGACATTTCGATCGTCCTTTTGGTTCCCGAGATATTCATGATTTTCTCATTTTGCTTCGATTTCTTGCATTTTTTTTTGACTCCGCAATTAAAAATTTGCAAGTCCAAAAATTAAAAATTGTTGCATACTTTTGGGGATGAAATATAAATTTCAGTCGAAAAATTAAAATGTGTTTAGCTCGGAAACTACAACGACAATTTAGATAGCCATTGGCCGGACGATAGCCCTAATAATTACGTTTAAAAATAACTGTCGATTAGCATTAAAAAAATAAAGAATATAAAAAATAAAACAAACAAGAATTTTTCGAAAAAATCCACAAGGGGTAGGCATGGAAAATTGGCAAAAATTACGAAAATCCATCGTAACTTCGTCATTTGAAGGACTATTGGGATGATATTTGGCATGCATATAGGGACGGATTCATGATAGACGACTGTGAAATCAAAAGCCCAAATATCCTTTAAAAAACAGAGTTAGAATAACTTTTTTGCTGAGAGAAAACATGCTCTCTCTTGGCTATATCCTTGCCGATCCTTGTGAGTCCTGTGACAGTCAACTCGTCTTAACAAGGACTATTATCTGGCCAAAGGACATTTCGATCGTCCTTTTGGTTCCCGAGATATTCATGATTTTCTCATTTTGTTTCGATTTCTTGCATTTTTTTTCGACTCCGCAATTAAAAATTTGCAAGTCCAAAAATTAAAAATTGTTGCATACTTTTGGGGATGAAATATAAATTTCAGTCGAAAAATTAAAATGTGTTTATCTCGGAAACTACAACGAAATTTGCAAGTCCAAAAATTTAAAATTGTTGCATACTTTTGGGGATGAAATATAAATTTCAGTCGAAAAATTAAAATGTGTTTATCTTGGAAACTACAACGACAATTTAGATAGCCATTGGCCGGACGATAGCCCTAATAAATACGTTTAAAAATAACTGTCGATTAGCATTAAAAAAATAAAGAATATAAAAAAAAAACAAACAAGAATTTTTCGAAAAAATCTACAAGGGGTAGGCATGGAAAATTGGCAAAAATTACGAAAATCCATCGTAACTTCGTCATTTGAAGGACTATTGGGATGATATTTGGCATGCATATAGGGACGGATTCATGATAGACGACTGTGAAATCAAAAGCCCAAATATCCTTTAAACAACAGAGTTAGAATAACTTTTTTGCTGAGAGAAAACATGCTCTATCTTGGCTATATCCTTGCCGATCCTTGTGAAACCTATGACAATCAACTCGTCTTAACAAGGACTATTAGCTGGCCAAAAGACATTTCGATCGTCCTTTTGGTTCCCGAGATATTCATGATTTTCTCATTTTGTTTCGATTTCTTGCATTTTTTTTCGACTCCGCAATTAAAAATTTGCAAGTCCAAAAATTAAAAATTGTTGCATACTTTTGGGGATGAAATATAAATTTCAGTCGAAAAATTAAAATGTGTTTATCTCGGAAACTACAACGACAATTTAGATAGCCATTGGCCGGACGATAGCCCTAATAAATTCCTTTAAAAAATAACTGTCGATTAGCATTAAAAAAATAAAGAATATAAAAAAAAAACAAACAAGAATTTTTCGAAAAAATCTACAAGGGGAAGGCATGGAAAATTGGCAAAAATTACGAAAATCCATCGTAACTTCGTCATTTGAAGGACTATTGGGATGATATTTGGCATGCATATAGGGACGGATTCATGATAGACGACTGTGAAATCAAAAGCCCAAATATCCTTTAATCAAAAGAGTTAGAATAACTTTTTTGCTGAGAGAAAACATGCTGTATCTTGGCTATATCCTTGCCGATCCTTGTGAGTCCTGTGACAATCAACTCGTCTTAACAAGGACTATTAGCTGGCCAAAGGACATTTCGATCGTCCTTTTGGTTTCCGAGATATTCATGATTTTCTCATTTTGTTTCGATTTCTTGCATTTTTTTTCGACTCCGCAATTAAAAATTTGCAAGTCCAAAAATTAAAAATTGTTGCATTCTTTTGGGGATGAAATATAAATTTCAGTCGAAAAATTAAAATGTGTTTATCTCGGAAACTACAACGAAATTTGCAAGTCCAAAAATTAAAAATTGTTGCATACTTTTGGGGATGAAATATAAATTTCAGTCGAAAAATTAAAATGTGTTTATCACGGAAACTACAACGACAATTTAGATAGCCATTGGCCGGACGATAGCCCTAATAAATACGTTTAAAAATAACTGTCGATTAGCATTAAAAAAATAAAGAATATAAAAAAAAAACAAACAAGAATTTTTCGAAAAAATCCACAAGGGGTAGGCATGGAAAATTGGCAAAAATTACGAAAATCCATCATAACTTCGTCATTTGAAGGACTATTGGGATAATATTTGGCATGCGTATAGGGACGGATTCATGATAGACGACTGTGAAATCAAAAGCCCAAATATCCTTTAAACAACAGAGTTAGAATAACTTTTTTGCTGAGAGAAAACATGCTCTATCTTGGCTATATCCTTGCCGATCCTTGTGAGTCCTGTGACAATCAACTCGTCTTAACAAGGACTATTAGCTGGCCAAAAGACATTTCGATCGTCCTTTTGGTTTCCGAGATATTCATGATTTTCTCATTTTGTTTCGATTTCTTGCATTTTTTTTTCGACTCCGCAATTAAAAATTTGCAAGTCCAAAAATTAAAAATTGTTGCATTCTTTTGGGGATGAAATATAAATTTCAGTCGAAAAATTAAAATGTGTTTATCTCGGAAACTACAACGAAATTTGCAAGTCCAAAAATTAAAAATTGTTGCATACTTTTGGGGATGAAATATAAATTTCAGTCGAAAAATTAAAATGTGTTTATCACGGAAACTACAACGACAATTTAGATAGCCATTGGCCGGACGATAGCCCTAATAAATACGTTTAAAAATAACTGTCGATTAGCATTAAAAAAATAAAGAATATAAAAAAAAAACAAACAAGAATTTTTCGAAAAAATCTACAAGGGGTAGGCATGGAAAATTGACAAAAATTACGAAAATCCATCGTAACTTCGTCATTTGAAGGACTATTGGGATGATATTTGGCATGCATATAGGGACGGATTCATGATAGACGACTGTGAAATCAAAAGGCCAAATATCCTTTAAACAACAGAGTTAGAATAACTTTTTTGCTGAGAGAAAACATGCTCTATCTTGGCTATATCCTTGCCGATCCTTGTGAGTCCTGTGACAGTCAACTCGTCTTAACAAGGACTATTAGCTGACAAAAGGACATTTCGATCGTCCTTTTGGTTCCCGAGATATTCATGATTTTCTCATTTTGTTTCGATTTCTTGCATTTTTTTTCGACTCCGCAATTAAAAATTTGCAAGTCAAAAAATTAAAAATTGTTGCATACTTTTGGGGATGAAATATAAATTTCAGTCGAAAAATTAAAATGTGTTTATCTCGGAAACTACAACGACAATTTATATAGCCATTGGCCGGACGATAGCCCTAATAAATTCCTTTAAAAAATATCTGTCGATTAGCATTAAAAAAATAAAGAATATAAAAAAAAAACAAACAAGAATTTTTCGAAAAAATCTACAAGGGGAAGGCATGGAAAATTGGCAAGAATTACGAAAATCCATCGTAACTTCGTCATTTGAAGGACTATTGGGATGATATTTGGCATGCATATAGGGACGGATCCATGATAGACGACTGTGAAATCAAAAGCCCAAATATCCTTTAAACAACAGAGTTAGAATAACTTTTTTGCTGAGAGAAAACATGCTCTATCTTAGCCATATCCTTGCCGATCCTTGTGAGTCCTGTGACAGTCAACTCGTCTGAACAAGGACTATTAGCTGGCAAAAGGACATTTCGATCGTCCTTTTGGTTCCCGAGATATTCATGATTTTCTCATTTTGTTTCGATTTCTTGCATTTTTTTTTTGACTCCGCAATTAAAAATTTGCAAGTCCAAAAATAAAAAAATGTTGCATACTTTTGGGGATGAAATATAAATTTCAGTCGAAAAATTAAAATGTGTTTATCTCGGAAACTACAACGACAATTTAGATAGCCATTGGCCGTACGATAGCCCTAAAAAATTCCTTTAAAAAATAACTGTCGATTAGCATTAACAAAATAAAGAATTAGAAAAAAAACAAACAAGAATTTTTCAAAAAAATCTACAAGGGGTAGGCATGGAAAATTGGCAAAAATTACGAAAATCCATCGTAACTTCGTCATTTGAAGGACTATTGGGATGATATTTGGCATGCATATAGGGACGGATTCATGATAGACGACTGTGAAATCAAAAGCCCAAATATCCTTTAAACAACAGAGTTAGAATAACTTTTTTGCTGAGAGAAAACATGCTCTATCTTAGCCATATCCTTGCCGATCCTTGTGAGTCCTATGACAATCAACTCGTCTTAACAAGGACTATTAGCTGGCGAAAGGACATTTCGATCGTCCTTTTTGTTTCCAAGATATTCATGATTTTCTCATTTTGTTTCGATTTCTTGCATTTTTTTTCGACTCCGCAATTAAAAATTTGCAAGTCCAAAAATTAAAAATTGTTGCATACTTTTGGGGATGAAATATAAATTTCAGTCGAAAAATTAAAATGTGTTTATCTCGGAAACTACAACGACAATTTAGATAGCCATTGGCCGGACGATAGCCCTAATAAATTCCTTTAAAAAATAACTGCCGATTAGCATTAAAAAAATAAAGAATATAAAAAAAAAACAAACAAGAATTTTTCAAAAAAATCTACAAGGGGTAGGCATGGAAAATTGGCAAGAATTACGAAAATCCATCGTAACTTCGTCATTTGAAGGACTATTGGGATGATATTTGGCATGCATATAGGGACGGATTCATGATAGACGACTGTGAAATCAAAAGCCCAAATATCCCTTAAACAACAGAGTTAGAATAACTTTTTTGCTGAGGGAAAACATGCTCTATCTTGGCTATATCCTTGCCGATCCTTGTGAGTCCTATGACAATCAACTCGTCTTAACAAGGACTATTAGCTGGCCAAAGGACATTTCGATCGTCCTCTTGGTTCCCGAGATATTCATGATTTTCTCATTTTGTTTCGATTTCTTGCATTTTTTTTCGACTCCGCAATTAAAAATTTGCAAGTCCAAAAATTAAAAATTGTTGCATACTTTTGGGGATGAAATATAAATTTCAGTCGAAAAATTAAAATGTGTTTATCTCGGAAACTACAACGACAATTTAGATAGCCATTGGCCGGACGATAGCCCTAATAAATTCCTTTAAAAAATAACTGCCGATTAGCATTAAAAAAATAAAGAATATAAAAAAAAAACAAACAAGAATTTTTCAAAAAAATCTACAAGGGGTAGGCATGGAAAATTGGCAAGAATTACGAAAATCCATCGTAACTTCGTCATTTGAAGGACTATTGGGATGATATTTGGCATGCATATAGGGACGGATTCATGATAGATGACTGTGAAATCAAAAGCCCAAATATCCTTTAAACAACAGAGATAGAATAACTTTTTTGCTGAGAGAAAACATGCTCTATCTTAGCCATATCCTTGCCGATCCTTGTGAGTCCTATGACAATCAACTCGTCTTAACAAGGACTATTAGCTGGCGAAAGGACATTTCGATCGTCCTTTTTGTTTCCGAGATATTCATGATTTTCTCATTTTGTTTCGATTTCTTGCATTTGTTTTCGACTCCGCAATTTAAAATTTGCAAGTCCGAAAATTAAAAATTGTTGCATACTTTTGGGGCTGAGATAAAAATTTCAGTCGAAAAATTAAAATGTGTGTATCTCGGAAACTACAACGACAATTTAGATAGCCATTGGCCGTACGATAGCCCTAATTAATTCCTTTAAAAAATAACTGTCGATTAGCATTAAAAAAATAAAGAATATAAAAAAAAAACAAACAAGAATTTTTCAAAAAAATCTACAAGGGGTAGGCATGGAAAATTGGCAAAAATTACGAAAATCCATCGTAACTTCGTCATTTGAAGGACTATTGGGATGATATTTGGCATGCATATAGGGATGGATTCATGATAGACGACTGTGAAATCAAAAGCCCAAATATCCTTTAAACAACAGAGTTAGAATAACTTTTTTGCTGAGAGAAAACATGCTCTATCTTAGCCATATCCTTGCCGATCCTTGTGAGTCCTATGACAATCAACTCGTCTTAACAAGGACTATTAGCTGGCGAAAGGACATTTCGATCGTCCTTTTTGTTTCCGAGATATTCATGATTTTCTCATTTTGTTTCGATTTCTTGCATTTGTTTTCGACTCCGCAATTTAAAATTTGCAAGTCCGAAAATTAAAAATTGTTGCATACTTTTGGGGATGAGATAAAAATTTCAGTCGAAAAATTAAAATGTGTGTATCTCGGAAACTACAACGACAATTTAGATAGCCATTGGCCGGACGATAGCCCTAATAAATTCCTTTAAAAAATAACTGTCGATTAGCATTAAAAAAATAAAGAATATAAAAAAAAAACAAACAAGAATTTTTCAAAAAAATCTACAAGGGGTAGGCATGGAAAATTGGCAAAAATTACGAAAATCCATCGTAACTTCGTCATTTGAAGGACTATTGGGATGATATTTGGCATCCATATAGGGATGGATTCATGATAGACGACTGTGAAATCAAAAGCCCAAATATCCTTTAAACAACAGAGTTAGAATAACTTTTTTGCTGAGAGAAAACATGCTCTATCTTAGCCATATCCTTGCCGATCCTTGTGAGTCCTATGACAATCAACTCGTCTTAACAAGGACTATAAGCTGGCGAAAGGACATTTCGATCGTCCTTTTGGTTCCCGAGATATTCATGATTTTCTCATTTTGTTTCGATTTCATGCATTTCTTTTCGACTCCGCTATTAAAAATTTGCAAGTCCAAAAATTAAAAATTGTTGCATACTTTTGGGGATGAAATATAAATTTCAGTCGAAAAATTAAAATGTGTTTATCTCGGAAACTACAACGACAATTTAGATAGCCATTGGCCGGACGATAGCCCTAATAAATTCCTTTAAAAAATAACTGTCGATTAGCATTAAAAAAATAAAGAATATAACAAAAAAACAAACAAGAATTTTTCGAAAAAATCTACAAGGGGTAGGCATGGAAAATTGGCAAAAATTACGAAAATCCATCGTAACTTCGTCATTTGAAGGACTATTGGGATGATATTTGGCATGCATATAGGGACGGATTCATGATAGACGACTGTGAAATCAAAAGCCCAAATATCCTTTAAACAACAGAGTTAGAATAACTTTTTTGCTGAGAGAAAACATGCTCTATCTTAGCCATATCCTTGCCGATCCTTGTGAGTCCTATGACAATCAACTCGTCTTAACAAGGACTATTAGCTGGCCAAAGGACATTTCGATCGTCCTTTTGGTTCCCGAGATATTCATGATTTTCTCATTTTGTTTCGATTTCTTGCATTTTTTTTTTGACTCCGCAATTAAAAATTTGCAAGTCCAAAAATAAAAAAATGTTGCATACTTTTGGGGATGAAATATAAATTTCAGTCGAAAAATTAAAATGTGTTTATCTCGGAAACTACAACGACAATTTAGATAGCCATTGGCCGGACGATAGCCCTAATAAATTCCTTTAAAAAATAACTGTCGATTAGCATTAAAAAAATAAAGAATATAAAAAAAAAACAAACAAGAATTTTTCAAAAAAATCTACAAGGGGTAGGCATGGAAAATTGGCAAAAATTACGAAAATCCATCGTAACTTCGTCATTTGAAGGACTATTGGGATGATATTTGGCATGCATATAGGGACGGATTCATGATAGACGACTGTGAAATCAAAAGCCCAAATATCCTTTAAACAACAGAGTTAGAATAACTTTTTTGCTGAGAGAAAACATGCTCTATCTTAGCCATATCCTTGCCGATCCTTGTGAGTCCTATGACAATCAACTCGTCTTAACAAGGACTATTAGCTGGCCAAAGGACATTTCGATCGTCCTTTTGGTTCCCGAGATATTCATGATTTTCTCATTTTGCTTCGATTTCTTGCATTTTTTTTTGACTCCGCAATTAAAAATTTGCAAGTCCAAAAATTAAAAATTGTTGCATACTTTTGGGGATGAAATATAAATTTCAGTCGAAAAATTAAAATGTGTTTATCTCGGAAACTACAACGACAATTTAGATAGCCATTGGCCGTACGATAGCCCTAATAAATTCCTTTTAAAAATAACTGTCGATTAGCATTAAAAAAATAAAGAATATAAAAAAAAAACAAACAAGAATTTTTCAAAAAAATCTACAAGGGGTAGGCATGGAAAATTGGCAAAAATTACGAAAATCCATCGTAACTTCGTCATTTGAAGGACTATTGGGATGATATTTGGCATGCATATAGGGACGGATTCATGATAGACGACTGTGAAATCAAAAGCCCAAATATCCTTTAAACAACAGAGTTAGAATAACTTTTTTGCTGAGAGAAAACATGCTCTATCTTAGCCATATCCTTGCCGATCCTTGTGAGTCCTATGACAATCTACTCGTCTTAACAAGGACTATTAGCTGGCCAAAGGACATTTCGATCGTCCTTTTGGTTCCCGAGATATTCATGATTTTCTCATTTTGTTTCGATTTCTTGCATTTTTTTTCGACTCCGCAATTAAAAATTTGCAAGTCCAAAAATTAAAAATTGTTGCATACTTTTGGGGATGAAATATAAATTTCAGTCGAAAAATTAAAATGTGTTTATCTCGGAAACTACAACGACAATTTAGATAGCCATTGGCCGTACGATAGCCCTAATAAATTCCTTTTAAAAATAACTGTCGATTAGCATTAACAAAATAAAGAATATAAAAAAAAAAACAAACAAGAATTTTTCAAAAAAATCTACAAGGGGTAGGCATGGAAAATTGGCAAAAATTACGAAAATCCATCGTAACTTCGTCATTTGAAGGACTATTGGGATGATATTTGGCATGCATATAGGGACGGATTCATGATAGACGACTGTGAAATCAAAAGCCCAAATATCCTTTAAACAACAGAGTTAGAATAACTTTTTTGCTGAGAGAAAACATGCTCTATCTTAGCCATATCCTTGCCGATCCTTGTGAGTCCTATGACAATCTACTCGTCTTAACAAGGACTATTAGCTGGCCAAAGGACATTTCGATCGTCCTTTTGGTTCCCGAGATATTCATGATTTTCTCATTTTGTTTCGATTTCTTGCATTTTTTTTTTGACTCCGCAATTAAAAATTTGCAAGTCCAAAAATAAAAAAATGTTGCATACTTTTGGGGATGAAATATAAATTTCAGTCGAAAAATTAAAATGTGTTTATCTCGGAAACTACAACGACAATTTAGATAGCCATTGGCCGTACGATAGCCCTAAAAAATTCCTTTAAAAAATAACTGTCGATTAGCATTAACAAAATAAAGAATTAGAAAAAAAACAAACAAGAATTTTTCAAAAAAATCTACAAGGGGTAGGCATGGAAAATTGGCAAAAATTACGAAAATCCATCGTAACTTCGTCATTTGAAGGACTATTGGGATGATATTTGGCATGCATATAGGGACGGATTCATGATAGACGACTGTGAAATCAAAAGCCCAAATATCCTTTAAACAACAGAGTTAGAATAACTTTTTTGCTGAGAGAAAACATGCTCCATCTTAGCCATATCCTTGCCGATCCTTGTGAGTCCTATGACAATCAACTCGTCTTAACAAGGACTATTAGCTGGCGAAAGGACATTTCGATCGTCCTTTTTGTTTCCAAGATATTCATGATTTTCTCATTTTGTTTCGATTTCTTGCATTTTTTTTCGACTCCGCAATTAAAAATTTGCAAGTCCAAAAATTAAAAATTGTTGCATACTTTTGGGGATGAAATATAAATTTCAGTCGAAAAATTAAAATGTGTTTATCTCGGAAACTACAACGACAATTTAGATAGCCATTGGCCGGACGATAGCCCTAATAAATTCCTTTAAAAAATAACTGCCGATTAGCATTAAAAAAATAAAGAATATAAAAAAAAAACAAACAAGAATTTTTCAAAAAAATCTACAAGGGGTAGGCATGGAAAATTGGCAAGAATTACGAAAATCCATCGTAACTTCGTCATTTGAAGGACTATTGGGATGATATTTGGCATGCATATAGGGACGGATTCATGATAGACGACTGTGAAATCAAAAGCCCAAATATCCCTTAAACAACAGAGTTAGAATAAATTTTTTGCTGAGGGAAAACATGCTCTATCTTGGCTATATCCTTGCCGATCCTTGTGAGTCCTATGACAATCAACTCGTCTTAACAAGGACTATTAGCTGGCCAAAGGACATTTCGATCGTCCTCTTGGTTCCCGAGATATTCATGATTTTCTCATTTTGTTTCGATTTCTTGCATTTTTTTTCGACTCCGCAATTAAAAATTTGCAAGTCCAAAAATTAAAAATTGTTGCATACTTTTGGGGATGAAATATAAATTTCAGTCGAAAAATTAAAATGTGTTTATCTCGGAAACTACAACGACAATTTAGATAGCCATTGGCCGGACGATAGCCCTAATAAATTCCTTTAAAAAATAACTGTCGATTAGCATTAAAAAAATAAAGAATATAACAAAAAAACAAACAAGAATTTTTCGAAAAAATCTACAAGGGGTAGGCATGGAAAATTGGCAAAAATTACGAAAATCCATCGTAACTTCGTCATTTGAAGGACTATTGGGATGATATTTGGCATGCATATAGGGACGGATTCATGATAGACGACTGTGAAATCAAAAGCCCAAATATCCTTTAAACAACAGAGTTAGAATAACTTTTTTGCTGAGAGAAAACATGCTCTATCTTAGCCATATCCTTGCCGATCCTTGTGAGTCCTATGACAATCAACTCGTCTTAACAAGGACTATTAGCTGGCCAAAGGACATTTCGATCGTCCTTTTTGTTTCCGAGATATTCATGATTTTCTCATTTTGTTTCGATTTCTTGCATTTGTTTTCGACTCCGCAATTTAAAATTTGCAAGTCCAAAAATTAAAAATTGTTGCATACTTTTGGGGATGAAATATAAATTTCAGTCGAAAAATTAAAATGTGTTTATCTCGGAAACTACAACGACAATTTAGATAGCCATTGGCCGGACGATAGCCCTAATAAATTCCTTTAAAAAATAACTGTCGATTAGCATTAAAAAAATAAAGAATATAAAAAAAAAACAAACAAGAATTTTTCAAAAAAATCTACAAGGGGTAGGCATGGAAAATTGGCAAAAATTACGAAAATCCATCGTAACTTCGTCATTTGAAGGACTATTGGGATGATATTTGGCATGCATATAGGGACGGATTCATGATAGACGACTGTGAAATCAAAAGCCCAAATATCCTTTAAACAACAGAGTTAGAATAACTTTTTTGCTGAGAGAAAACATGCTCTATCTTAGCCATATCCTTGCCGATCCTTGTGAGTCCTATGACAATCAAATCGTCTTAACAAGGACTATTAGCTGGCCAAAGGACATTTCAATCGTCCTTTTGGTTCTCGAGATATTCATGATTTTCATGTTTTTCTTAGATTTTTTACAAATTTTTCGTCCCTGCGACAAAAATTTTGCAAGACTAAAAATACAAAAACATTGCATACTTTCGGGGGTCGAATTAATATTGTCGCAAATTTAAAATCGTGTATATAACTGAAACTAAAAGGATATTTAGGATGTTCTTTGGATGGTCGATAGCCCTGATGCTTTTCCGTAATCAGTAAAAAACAGCTTTCGAATGTCATTTAAATAAGTCAAGAAAACAAAAATAAAATTTTAAAATCCGTCCAAAAATTTTGCAAGGGGGAAGCATGAAAAATTTTTCAAAAATTGAAAAATCCTTCGTAAGTTCGTCATTTGAAGGACGATTGCCATGTCTTTTGGCATGCAGATAGTGCTCGACACATAATGGACGAATATGATATCAAAAGCACGAATATCCTTTTATGAACAATGTTGGAAGGACAATGACCATCAGCTGGCCAAAGCACATTTTGATAGTCCTTTGCGTTCTCGAGATATTCAGGATTTTCACATTGTTCAGCGATATCTTTAATTTTATTCGACCCTGCGACAAAAATTGTGCAAGTGCAAAAATTAAAAAAAAATGGATACTTTTGGGGATTCAATTTAAATATTATTGCAAAACTTAAAATCGTGAATATCACGGAAACTACAAGGGTAATTTCGATATCATAACTTCGTATTAGCTGACCTAATATAAGTAAATTATCTGATTTCAAATAAAACCAGAAAATTGTGTTTAATATTCCAATTGGAACATCGCTTTTTATTACAATTCAATTTGAAGCTTACAAGACTAAATCTTAAGCTAGCCCTAGTAATGGTTGATATGCTGGGTGTTTTTCGTAATCGTCTAGGAATTTCTTGCACTGCCGTCAATGTGGCTTTCGTCTTCTTAGAATTATGCAGCAGAATGAGGTCAGCCGCTGAGGTTGCATATTGGACCCAGATTCTCAATGTTAACTCTTCCCCTTTGATTGCTGCTTGTCCCCAGCCATATTTTAAAAGTATGGAATGCTGTTGAACTGAGCAAGCGGGGTTTGTATGTATGCTGTTGCCTGCTTGCAGAATGACATCTCTGAGTTTCGGGAATCCGTGTTGCCGGGCCCAATATTGCTTCGAGTTGCAATGTAATTTTGTTGTGCCGACTGTAAGCATGCAGTCTCAATGACGTTGAAGGACGTTAACAGCATAATACTGTTGGCCATGGAGTGAGTTCTCATATACTGGAGCATGTCAGTGTTGATTAGATGCAGTACTTTGAGACTATGCCAGGCTTCATGATAATTGGTTCCGTTCATTGATGCGCTTAGAATCGTTAATTAGCTGGATAAGTATGCACCTTACAGATGCTGTTCCATGTCATTCCAACCGAATTGCCGTTGAAGTTGTTGGGAAGCAAGAGTTCCTTGACGACTTCTTCCAGCTCTGAGATATGACCCGCGTTGCTAAATGATGTACATTTCATTTTAAGCAGATGACCAAAGCTCCAGAAGGAGCATAGATAACTGATGGACTAACCCTGGATTAAGCTTGACTTCATTGTATAAAGAACTTTTCGAATGATAATTTACACAATGATATAAACAATTTTATATTATTGTCCGCTGGATCTGAAGCAATGAGAAAAAGCATGCTTCTGACGAATTAAGATACTGTCTTCCGGGTGTGATAGTAGTATCGTAACAAAATATTAAAGTCAAAAGTCCAAACACTAAATTTGAATCAATTTTAATCACAATTGCCTATAGGGTTTTTAGAAAATAATAAAAATGCAATACTTACTCACAAACCAGGACAGAAAAATTACGAGACAGATGTCCTGTCTCCGCAAAAGGATCCTCAGTCTGACGGAACAATTGCTTTGGGAAGCAAATACATGCAACTTTCGGTAAAATCGAATGCTTATTGTATACCAGATAACGCTGTCAAATAGTTTGGCATTGAGCCGTTCATGCTGATGTTCTATATTTTTTGTTAGCTTTTAGTTCCTTTTGACAATTCAGCTCTAAAGAAACGCGCCTAAACGATTACGTCAGCGGCCCGACAACAAGTCGTTAAAATTCATATTGTATAAATCTTTTTTTGATTTAAATAAAATACATACAAAAAATGCCAAGCTCTTATTGTTAGATGGTTAAAAAAAATATACACAATACCAAAACGTATTTAGAAAGCTTTGTTTTGAATTAAAGAGGTAAGCAAGTGAATAATTGGAGGCAATCATGTACAATTTCGTAAAGTACTTCGTTTAAAAAACAACATAATGTGGGTGAATACAAAATGACTGGATTGCAGAAAACGTGTCACAAAAACTCTAGGGGTGGAATGATGTCTCCCCATGGCTAAGATGTCTATGGAGATCAGGTAATGATTAGATGATAGGGTACTTTCTGCTTATATGTACATACAAAAGTTAAATTTAAACGACGTTAAATTCAAATACAATGAACGTTAAATTCCAAGTATGCAAAATATAAATTTTAAAAATATTAAATTTAACTTTGAAGGAAGTAAATTAAGTTTAAATTAAAAAAAACAAGTAGAGATGAGACAGGGCCATTTTGAGTTTGGCAATAAAAATATATTTCAATCAGATTTTCAGTTTAGGTTCGTAAAAAATAAAGTATGAAAAAAAGACCTTATTTGATTCATTTCGATTTCTTCCATACTGGGCTTAAAAAATAACTGCCAAAATTAAGGTATATTTTATTAGACTATTAAATAAATTAATAAGCAAATTTGATAACACGAAACTTGCCAAGAACGTCACTTACGTGTTATGCGAGGACCAGGTGTATATTTTCAATAATGGAAATTTAGTAATAGTTTATTTCTGTGAATTTTTAATATTTTGCTATTCAGATTATTATTTTGGACATGACTGTTGTAAAAATTTATTATTTGTGCAATTATTCTCGTTTATGATGACATCAAAATATTTATTTTTGCGTGTTACGGAAGAATTGATGTTCGTTCTTCGGTTACTGGGTTCTTTGTTAGCGTCGGTCATAAATCCTTTAAGATTGTACTTTTAGCATTTTTTAGTTTATCGAGCCGCTTTAGAAGATGATTGTTTGCAGTTTCTGCTTCTTCCAGGCGCTCCAGAATCTCGCGATGCTGCATTAAAATTGAGTAAATACAAAAATTAACATCAATTAATTCGCTCGTCGAAAAATGTTTTAAGCAGTCAATAATAATTATTATTAACATTTTTTTTATTCTAGTGCGCAATCCTGTTTAATACTCAATACTCAATTTTGGGTAACACAAAACAAAAAGAAATTACAATTTAAAATTGTAATTTATAAGTAAATGACATTATAATAGAATATAAGCAACATCAACGTTCGATTCATTTATGTTTTTTTTAATTACTACTTGCAATAATGATAGATCAATGGAATATGTTTGTCTTTTGAATCTTCAGAATAAACCGATTTGAAAATAGTTCCGCCATGAATCAGTTGTCGTCTTGAATATGAAACTAACCAGAATAATGTGATTCATTATATATTCTCTTGCCTGCTTCACGCACAGCTTCGCTCGCGTCCCGCAAAACAAACAAGAAATTTAATTATTTGTAGTGCTGCGTCCCGCTGCAAACTTTCGCATCGCAGGGGCATTGAATAATTCTTTCTCTTTCTAATCTGCGCAGCTCCTGCACAATATCGATTTGACGCCTGGGCTTGACAAACCGCCCGCAACTCATATTTCCCAGAGGCAGAGGGTTGCATGCTCTTTATTTTCAATGAGTCCCCAGATTTGCGCAGCATACAGAATAAAGGATCTTGTCACACTACTATACATATTTCTCAGAGAAATCGTTTGATAGTGTAATGAAGAATTCTTGTTCAGTTTTTACATTGAATATAAAACCAATATTAACTTTAAAATCAGTAAACCAATATTTGAATATTTAAACTCAAGAAGATTTAATTAAACTATTAGTTTCAAGTGAGGCATAAGTATGACAAGTATTATCTACTAAGAAATACAGACAATAACTTTAATAAAAGTAAAGAAGAAAAGAATATATTAGTAAAATCTATATCCTCCTTTGCCATTGTTAACTTTTTGAAGCCGTCTTGGTAATGAATACACAATATTTTGAAGGATTTCTGGAGATATATCTTTCCAAAGGAGATTGACCTCAGAGACTATCTCCTCTCAGGTTTTATTTATTCATTTAAATGAAGAGTTCAATAAAATTTAAGTCTGGACTTTGAGGTGGCCAGTTCAAAACGGAAAATCTGTTATCATCCGGGCTTTATGGTAAGGAGTTTGAACTCATTTGCTATATATTTCACAGCAGTTCCACTTTGAGCAGTTGAATTTTGCTACCATTGAAAATCGAAATACAAATCAATAGTTCGTAATCTGCATGCATTCCGAACAATTATCCAATGTATTTAGATTTGTTTTGGAGTCGGTCTATTATATTCAACAGTTTACTCAAACCCATCTTATTGGTTATTATACGGACAACATCACTTAGAGTAAACACCAGGTTAGTTACTTATACTAATGCTGAAGCAAACTAAAATCCTATTTATGGTGCTTGATTTTTTTGCATAAATAATTATTTAATCAATATAAACGCACCTCTCGTTGCAGTTTTCGGCGTTCCACTTTCAATTCGGCCTCAACTTTCTCCGCTGCCTCAGCTGTACTTTTATAGCGGATGACTTGCGACTCCGAACGTGACAAACTTGCTTGCAGGTTAGCTATTTCCTGCTCAGCTTTTTGCAGTTTATATTTGTAATCTGATATGACTTTATTTGCTTCTCCTGTAAATTACACAAAATTTAGTAAAATATGTACATCAATATATGCATTTTATTCTTACTTTGAACATCATAATCATCGTCATAACCCAAGGAGCTATTTAACGAACCACTTCGACCAGCTCTTCCTTCACTTTTATAAGCATCTAACTGTTCATGCAGTACTTGTACTTGCATTAAAAGCAGTTGCTTTTCCTCTGCAAACTTTTTAAGTCTTACATCTGAAAGTATATATTTAAGGATTTAATCTAATCGTAAAATTAAAAGACGTTGAGTTAAACAGTGGCGGTTTTTTCAAGGATTTCTATCATTTTTTCAAGGCGTTAAATCTTAGGCGAGAAATGTGCCGCAAATGACGGAAACTCAAAATGACGTGAGTAAAAGCGGACATTAAGCAAGATTTTTTTTCTGATATTTTATTTGCGATTTTTGATGCTCTAACCTAGATAAGCATTGGGGAATTCTCGCTCTCAAATCATATACATTTTTTTACATAATAAATGATGTGCCTCAAATGTCTTAAATAAAAAATAAAAATAAATTGGGCGACTTAAAAACCTTTTATCCAGTGGAAATATTAATATAGTATTCAATTCTATACATATAAAGTAATAGAATGACCTGGGATGATTTAAATCGCTACTTTGTTATTGTTTGTCTGAAATTTTAAAGTCTTTTTCAGGATATAGTCACATATATACTGTGTCTAATTTCGTTGGTTTTTTTTGGACTTTCAGATCTAAAACGTATGTGTTTATTAACTCACCAATCGATCCCTGAACGGTTGCCAAAATATTGGCGTTTTCAACACTAACTAACGCCCTTTTGGCATCACTGCCGTCCGTATTCTCAATGGCAACAATAACAAGACCATGCTCTGCTATTAACGTATCTCGTTCGCTTAATTGCCCTTGAACCAAACTCAATTCGAGCGTTGTTCGGTCCAAATTTCGTTTAAGCGCATTACAATCTCGCAATTTATTTTTAAGCTCGCGTTGCAATTGGGCAACAGACTCCTGCATCGTTTCCCGCTTATCCTTCAGCAATTTAACCTCATATGTCTGAGATGAGCGATCATTGTCCAATTGAGCATTTGTTATCATTGCCTTCCGGAAGCGCTCTTCAACTTCCTGTAATATAAACAGCATTTAAAAATTAATAAATCATCCAGGGGAACTCAATAACTCAATCAATTTTAACTGAATTCCATTAAATTACAAAAAAAAACTAAATTTCTAGACTGTTTTTCACGAGGCTGTGTCTGCGCAGACCTTAATTTCATTGCTAACCCTTTGGCATGACGATTAACATTCCACCGAGACAATTAATTATCTGAAGACGAACATTTGACGATGCCGTATTGAAATATCTTACATAAGAAAATATCTTACAGCAAGCCACAAATTACTTTCCAATTCTCCTCTCCCGAATATTAAGGACAGGACATCAATCTGCCCGATCTCATTAAACAAGTCAGTCCAAGTCGACTGTGAGACGCCCAGCATTTTCCTTTAAAAGTGCGAATAATAAAATAATTATGTATAACATAAAAACAATAATTCAAGATCATTACACATATTTACAAAACCATAATACTTAAACAATACTTCACAAACTACTTTAACTACACATACGTAGATGTCGCGCAGACCATATAAAATTAATAAGCTATTATACTCCAGAATATCAACACCAATATTAATGAACAACTAAACTAATTGACTCGGCTATTGAACAAGACCGTTGTGTCTTCGCTTGCAAAGCCCATTTCGTTTCTATCAAAATTAATATACCGAACTTTTCAGATGGGACTTTTATGGTAGTCGTGAACTTCTTAAAGCAGTAACCCAAAAGACCGGTGTTAAAGCTCCACTTAAGAATACAGTTCAGAGTCCTGCGGCCACCAATGTTCAACATTAAACTTGGAAGGTATTAAGAATTGGAATCAATCGACTCCCCGAGTTCTCTTTACCAATTATTTAAGATCATCGGGATCATGAAACTCAGAAAAGCACCTTTAATTTAAACACTATGGAGCAATCGTCAAGCACTCATATAATTCCACCACAATGAAAAAGGTCTGCAATAATATTAGCACCCTAAAAATAATGAAAAAATAGTTTGTATAATCTAAAAAAGGGTAGCGGACTTTTCACTGTCAGAACTATACGACTTAAAGAAATGATTATTGACTATTAATCACCCGATGTCAATATTTTCAATCCTCAGTTCATCAAATTATTCACATTTTGTATGCAATATGTCGACTAGTTAACATGATTACAATGTAGTTAACACAACATTTGTAAACTTCTAAATATCATTGTATTAATAGGAATATTTGATTTATATTCGCACTCTTAATATCTAGATATTATTTTCAATTAATCTATAGTAGATTAAATTAAAAACAATCCAATGTTAGGTACCTACTTTAAGTTCATGTTTGATGTCACGCACGCTACGTCCTTCCTCCTCTAATGAATCCTCACTACTGCGTCGCGAAGCTGCTGCACGCGTTAAGTTTAGAAGACGAGGTATATCGTGCATTACGCTGCCACTGATATTTTGCATATCAAAGGCACGATCGGCGTTGTGCTCTTGTTCTTTTTGTTGTCGCTCCAGCTCTCGCATGCGGATTTCACGAGCTTCTACGCGTGCTTGGCGACGAGCTGCAAGACGCGCCTCAGCCTGTGCAGAGAATTATAAGAATAATACTTCATTATTTCAATTACATTAGATATTGGTACCTATTTGTATAACATATATTTATATAATTAATCAATGTATACGTTTTCAAATTGTGGCTTGAACAACTGGTTGATATTATAATCCGTTTTTATTTTCAAGATTCATTCAATATTCCAATATTCTAGTCAAAACAAATACCGTCATATGAATTGGGGCTTATTAAATATCAAATAGTTTAAATCATGTTACTGTTATTTTTATGTGAAGTTTAAGTTTTATGCGAAATATCTAGTTTAGTTAAGTTATAATCGAACTTTTGGTTCTTTTGTAGTCTAGCACTTTCGACTGAAGCGTTCTTACTTGTTTTTGCTTTCGTTAGAGAACTGATAATGACCGTAAACTTCGCCAGTGACTCACACAGACGAATTGGCTCTACATATTTTGTATTTTTTGTAGCGTATATAAGTTGTTCACCTATTTGTATAGCCGTTACCCATAGAAGGATAGAAGTGCTGTAAAAGTTGGTGCCAACAGAAAATGAATGTAACAGGCAACAGGAAGCTTTCCAAACCCATAAAGATGAGTTATATTTGATCAGTGTCAAGAACTGATACGATATAGCTACATATGTATGTCCGTCTGTCTGTCTATATAAACACAACATTCTAAGCAGTATGACATGTTACCTTTCCAAGTTGGATATGTTGAAGTTGAGGCTTTATCAATTTAGTTCGTCCGTCCTAATGACCACCTAGATCTTAGACGATCAAAATTCTATAACTTATGGGACAATATCCCTGATCGTTAACTGTTCTCTAGTTGTTTTGGAACTATAGAGTGCATTTCAAATGTTATCGCCGACAATACAATACCGATAAACATTTGAAATCAATTAATCACGACCGGGTTATCAAACGTTAGTTATTCAAGAGAGGAAGTGGAAGGGAGCAAAGTGGAAATATAGATTACCTCCTTTGTAATTTGGTCGAGCGCATTATCCTCGGCATTAGCACAGATATTGTTCCGCCTCCGACCTGTGGTACTTGTGGTATCCATGGTGTTCATTAAATTATTTAAATCCTTATATGTTTATGTTTCATAAGTATCGTTGGGCCATTCATGAAAGCCGCATCAAATGTTGCTTTTATATGGCTTGAATTTACTTTGTTAAGTATTATTTATTAAGGCAAATCAATGTTGTAATCTGCAACAAAACGCATTCCACATTAATAATAAACTTTTCACATTTAGGACTTCTAACACACAAAAAAAACAAGTTCGCAAATACACACATGCATATGTTTTACAAATTTAAATATATTTACGCATGCACACACATACATGGACAGAGGTATGTACATATGTACTTATGTATGCACTTTAATCCATAACGGGACCTGAATCGCTTGTAACTAAAATCTGTTCACCTTCTATTGTAAATTAAATATACATATATACATATGTACATATGTCAAACCGAATATATTTGTTTTATTTGATTAGTTTTGAGATGCGTATTATTAGACCGATAGTCCATAGCACATACAGTTGGAAATGAAAGGCAAATTGTGATAATTACTGCCAATATTATTGTGCAATCATTTTATGGATTGAACAATTGGTAATCGCGAATCAAATATATTTTTTTAACAATATATTTCACGGTTTACTTAGGGGTTAGAACTGTCCATATTAGTTGTGTCGAATTGTTCGAAATATGTTCAATTGAACAACGAGTCACCAAGTTGAACGAGGTCATCTAGTTCGTTCGTTTTGGTTATATTGTTCGTTTGAGTCACATTTGCGTTGTTATCGAATATTTGTAGTCCATCAGTTCTTATCGCCACTATGTGCACGTCGACGTCTACATCCATTAGAATAATCGATAACAGGATCTCAAGATTTCAAGATTTTAACAACAATATCTTATCATCACTCAGCCATACGCTTTTTTTTGCCGTCTTTGTAAAATAATGAATTTATAAACAATGAATTTCGTGAACGTATGACAGCACCATCGTTTAAAACTCACAAGCACCATCTAAAAATAGTTGTTGGTTACCGATATACTAATATTTTTGACAAGTGGAAAAGCAATAAAAAAACTTACAAACTTGGAATAAAATCTTTTCTTAATTAACTTATGTTTAGCGATTGATTGCAAGTAAAACCAATTGTTAGTAAGGAGTTTACATGGAGTTTGTTTAAAAATACTATGAAATGGCTTAAGTCAGAATACATTATACAATGTAAATTGTACTTAAGGGGGGCAGGTATTTTTTTAAAGGGAAACTATAATTTTACGACAATAACATTAATTAAGATTTGTAATATGTCGAAACAAATTGCGTCTACCAAAATAAATATTTAGTTCTTCTGGGAACCGGCCTAAGGTTCAATATATGAATGTCGTACGGTATCTCATTATATCCTATGTATATAAAAAATCAAAATCATATCGACACGACGTATTCTAAAATATCGATAGGATCTGCTCAGCTGATACCAATCGATTGGCATTATCGATAGCATTTTCCCAAACTTGACAACTCTATTCTAAATGCGGTCAGTAAATATTATTCTATGTGAATATTACATTCTAAATTGCAAAAAATTATAACTTTGCTTCTAAATTCGTCATATTCAACTTACTACTTCGAGTTAACTACGTAAATACTCTAAAAAAGCAATGGCTGAAAAGATAGGTTCAAGAAAACGGAAACCCAACTCGGCCCCCGTTAATGGTCAAACGACGGAAAACAAACAAATATTCGACGAAATAAACAAATTTGCAGAAAATCTAGACATTGTTGAAAATGATCTAATTTATGCAATATCACACAGTTTGCCAGGTCTAAGTACAGACGAGCAAATCAAACTCGACACATACTTGGCCTATGTGAACAGCACGTTGTTCTGGATGCACTTAAAATTAAATGGAACCGATTTGTCCAATGTAAGAGTCACATTAGTAACATATAAATATGTATAATGATTGATATTTCCCGCAGCACTACATTTTACACGATTTGCGACGAGCGAAAGATATGTTGGCACGTGAGAAGGAAATAAATGATTTGCCAACAGCACCTCGATTGGACATCGCAGCAAGTAAACGATTTATTGCCTCAGGAATGCATACCCGCTTCATAGAAATGGATGGTATCATGGTAACCAAGGAGCAATATCAGCGCAGCCTAGCAGAACGTGCTAGTCAAAATTAAAAGATCGGATCTGAAATCCAAACTCAATCACTACAACATGTTCATGCCACCCATCGTTAGTGTTTATAGTATAATTCTAAACCATCCAGTTAAATTTCTCCTTCACACTAAATATATATAAATAGTATATATATAAATGGCTTTCATCCTCGATATAAGAATAAGCTAACTACAATCCATGTATAAATATGAAATCCGTGCTGTAGAAATATAATGTTGATATAAAGATTTGTTTCCGATGACTGTCTTCTATCGTTATATAGAAAACAAATTGAAAATACGACCCAATTTACATGTTTTATTGCGTTGGGGTCTTGAGTATATTTACGAGTTAAATATTAATATAAAAGAAAAAGATTTTGATTACATTTGGCTAAAAGAAATGGGTAAATTATTCAGTTTCCTTGAGAGATCTCGTCCGAAAAATGTAATAATTTAATAATATTTGTTTTTTATTGACTGGCTCATCATTCACTGACTGAACTATGCGAATTGATTTCACAGTCGCAAGCATTATTGCAAACCCGGAAAATTCAAAATTTTGAATGTGGCGCGCAGCCAATGACCCAAACTCACTTCAGTCCGCGGAACAACGGAATGATCAGCACAAGTGCAACGCTATTTCTTCGCTTCTGCTCACGTATATTATAAATAACAACATTAAATAAATAAAGCTCATTTATCTTTAACTTAAGTAAAAAATTAATTTTGTGTTCTGTTTTTTGTTTATGAATAAAAGTTGTGTTAAGATCGCAAACACTTTTTATTTTATTTTGAATAATTAAATGCATTAGGTTCGAGCTCCGTCGACAGGAGTCTGGAGCATAAATAGATATGACAAAACAAAAAAATAAAAACATAATGACAAAATTCGATCCTTATTTTTTTTTTTTAAGTAAAGGCTTCAAGAAACATATTGTTTTCGGTGGAGCTCGAACCCACCACCTGAGTGCGATCAGGGGCGAATTCATTTCACCTTAGACCATTAAAGACCCTTATGCCTCGGCCTCTAAATGGTTTGATTACATATTTAATTGAATTTACACTTGTCTTTCGCGTTTTTAGTTAGTTAAGTTTTTAATTTCAATTTAATTGTTACTTTAAAGATATGTCCGTATTGTTTGCCGATTAGCCAATTCACGTCAAGGCGTTTGAAACGCCAAAATACTAGCAACTGAAACAGCAAGTGTATGCAATGGTATATCGAATATATCGATATGTCAAGCAATATTGAATGTAGTACACTCAAACGATATTAATCAAGCGATACAAAAGCGATACAATCGATGTATTTTCGTATTCTTGGCCTGCACCCCAAATTTGTGAAAATTACACCGTGCTCGAGATAAATGAAAATCAACATAAAATAAACAACGGACTAATGTGAATAGTGTGGTGTCCACATAATGGGATACATTCTCCAACTCAAACATCTAAATGTACTGTTTTTTTGTAAGCAGCTGCAGCACTGCTTCAAGTGATCCAAACTTCTGTGCGAAAAGTGTTTATTGGCTGTGTAGGATAACAATATGTTGTAGGCGGCGGATATTCGTCGTGTAGGATGTTGGCAACTGAAATTTAGATACATGCATACATAGACGAAGGTGTAAGTAAAATTCATTGCATCACCTCAGCATTTTTCTGAATTCTTCGTTGTGCGAACGCACGAATTGAATTTCTTGTTGGGATTTCATAAGCACATACACAGTATGTGTGTATGTATGTATGTATATATGTGCATAGCTTTGACTGTCCATAAACATACATACATGTGTGTGTATGTGTGTAAATAGACCTATATAAATATATTTATATATTCATGCAAAATATGTGTACCTTCAAGTCTTGAAGGACTTCAAATTAAATACATAGTGCGTGATAATATTTTCGTTTATGGTGACAAATGCAAATACATTGAGATGGAACCTACATATGGATGAGTATGTGTGTGTACATGTATTTCAGTGTGTGCGTATCAAGGATATATGTATGTACACATGTACATAAGTGAGTATGTATGGCTTTCATCTCTTGTATTTTCAAACGCATACAAACCTATTGACATGAATGTTCACACACACATACATATTTTCTGTATTGTGGTCGCATTTACATTCGTTTAACGCAAATCTCGTTAATGATAAATATGGGACTTTATAAACATAATTGGGGAAATTTTCAAAATAAGGATATTTTAACTTGACCTGCAAGAAAAATGTACATAAACCATTGTTCATTCATTTATGTATGTATATATAACACTTCCATCGGATTTTGGAAAAAACATCAGTAAAAAAACAGGTGTAACATATGAATTTATCCAAACACAACAATTGTCAGTAAGTCAAGAAAATTGTATTCTATGCAATACACATATTTCCCATATACATATATAATTGGCGGAAAATAGGAAAACAATCTGTATGTTATTGTCACCTATAAAATCAACAAACACTTTTGGACTGCATAAGTTCAGAAAGTTCGAGTTCGAGAGATATCAATTTTTCCAGAATTTATGTAAAATAAAAACTTAACAAACTTGCGAAATAATTTCAAGAACTTATAGTTATTGAAGTATTTTCCTATTGGATAATGGTAAATCATTGGCATATTTTTAATATCATATATAACCAATATATAGCTCGGATATATTATTATGACAACATTCTCGTTACATTTTTGTAGCGTTGCAACGTTGCAACTCGACGCAATCAGCTGTTTTCTGTTTAAAATGTAACTGATTTTAATTTATGTTAATTGCTGATCTCAATATTTTATAAAGCTACTTCTTAAAATGTAGATGTTTGTGTAAACCAAATAAAAAAATTACTCGATTTAATTAATATTTCTGGAAAATACAAATTTAACAAAATGTATATTTTGTTGTTATCATTGGCTGACAACACTTCTTTATGTTCCGCTTAGATCGAGTAAGACTTATAGTTTGACCAATTTAACTATTTGCCAGATAAATATAGTATTTTTTCAATTATCTACCTAATATTATTTTTAATTAAATTGGAATAACCAATTAGCTACATCTAGAAATGATGTTATGTAGAATGGTGATCATTTTGATCTTGACAACTACCAAAATAAATTCCATTTTTGCGCACGCATTTTATATCCAAAATATACCATAATTTTAAACTATCCAAAGTTACTTGTCTATAGCTCTAAAATAGCTGAATGTCTTTCTGATTTTCACATTTCTCTAAACAATTTTTTTGATTGATTTGCTGGTCTATTTACCGGGATTTAGGCTTGAATGTTTTTTGTGAATTTATTAAAAATACTCAATATGCACTCAAGGTACAATGCGAAACTTCGACAACTTGGATTTTTAATACTTGACGTTAATTTTAATGTAAAAGTCTTAACATTCCATTGTAATAATAAATAAAAGTTTCAATTGAGTGCAAAGCATAAAATCACTAATTTAAACAATTCGAAAACGGTTTTTTTAATGTCCCTGAAAATAGTTGGTACATTTTCTGTACTAATATCAACTAATTGATTATTGCAGACTCTACTCATGAATTGAAGATGATAACATGAAGAAAAAACCCCAAATGTCACTAATAATGTTGCTCTAACTATAACAAAACCAGAAAAAAGTACGGATATTAAATACATTTGCGAGAGTGCCAGGGTTTGATTGGAACTGAAGCAAATGGGAGCGAATACATCCAGCGGTGGTTATCCTATGGCCACACCTGCGGACAATGCAGGTGCGAATAGTGAAAATGGCAGCGGAAACGCATCAGTTCTTCAATCGCTCTCAACCACAAGGCTGGGCTCATCGGGCTCTGGAGGAGGCCCCGGGACGAGTGTAGCATACAGCGGAATTCATTACCATCATCGAGACCAAAGGCGAAAGCGAGTTACTGGATTTGCAACACTGAAAAGAAAATTTATTCGTCGGCGACGTTCATCCAAAGCCTGCGATCATGCGCGAGTCCTCCGCGATTTTGTGTGCGACTGGACGCCCCTTGAATTGGCAGCACTATGTGAGGAGTTTGAAGCATTATCGGCTCTTAGAGATTTATCGGTAAGTAAATATGTCGAAAGGGGCCTTTGTTTTGTTTTTCGCCTTATCTCATTAAAAATAGAGGAAAACAAGTTTATTTGGCTTCATGTCAGGTCTAACAAGGCTTAAAGGAAAATTTTCAATGCGTTTTATAATAACAACAATTAATGCACAAAACTATGTGGAATTGTTGGAGACCGTTTCAATTCAATGTTTTTGCGGAAACACTTGAATTTTTCAGCAGGATAATGCACATATTCACACTGCAAGCCACACTAAGGCATTCTTTAAGTCTTCACAATTCCTGGTTTTGAATTGGATTACATATTTCGTGCACCTTATTTATAAATGTATAATTATATATTACAACATTGAGTTATCACTAACAATGTTTACAGCATTGTGATGTAAAATTTGTAAATTTTAATGGAGATCGACATATTTTTGTAATAATTGCATCGAGGATAATATAAGATTTCGAAAAATTCGTATTGTAAAGACTAACAATATTGAATTGAATGTCGGTAAAGCATTAAGGCATTGAAATTTGTTCTTTATATGTTGAAAAGTTAAGCTAGATATATTACAAATATATTCAATACTTATTGACTAATATATTTAACTTATTTCGATAGGTACAAGCGGAGTTGGCACGACCCCCGGCTACAACATACAAGCAAGATTTGGCCGCTTTATATGATTTAAATTTGTGTACAGATTGTGATCTTGTATTTCGTGGTTCAATATTTCCCGTGCATCGTTCAATATTATCATCACGTTGCACATATTTTCGCGACTTGCTCTCGGGCTGTCCTGGATTTGGAGCCCGCATTTGTCTGGAGCTGTCGGCGTCACCAATCGATGTGCAAATCTTCTCATCATTGTTGCGTTACTTGTATACCGGAGATCTTTGTCCACATGATCCAACGATTAATATCAATTTGCTGCGTCAACTTGGCGATGACTTCGGCACCCCGAATCCTCTGGAACATGATCTACGTTATTTGCTGGAAACGGGAGACTATGCGGATGCTGCGCTTGTTTTCACAGCTGATGGATCTAATGACAGCTGCTTGCGTCAGGACGCAGGTACCTCTGAATACGGTTTTCGGCCGAAACTGGAGTTGCCGTGTCATAAGGCCATCTTAAGTGCTCGCTCGCCATTCTTTCGTAATCTGATTGCCCGCCGAACGCGTAACATAGATGAATACATCGAGCGATCGACTCATGTGCCAACACGCATAGTTCTCGATGAATCTGTTATACCGAAACGATATGCTCGAGTTCTACTTCAGGCCATTTACTTGGATACCGTTGACTTGACACTAATACTAAGGGGCGGAGGTGGCACTGGGAACTCGGTTGGTTCCCTTGGCTCTCTTGGTGAGGTACACGCCCTAACGAATACGGGTCGAGTGAGGCCAACGACGCTAGAAGAAGCAATGGAGCTGTATCAAATTGGAAGATTTTTAGAGCTGGACATTTTGGCGCAAGGTTGTGAGGACTTGATACTCGAGTGGTTGTCACTGGACACACTGTCAATGGTTCTAAAGTGGGGATGTCAACCCCACGGCTCCGCTTGGGTGTTTCGTCAAGCCTGTCAATACTTACGCGAAGAGTTTGCCGCCGTCAGCGCTTCTCCAGTGCTTTGCCAATTGGATAAGGGGCAACTTGTCCACATTTTACAAAGTAACTTTTTGCAAGCTTCCGAATTGGAGATCTTGCAAGCTGTGCTGAAATGGGGCGAGCAAGAGCTTATTCGGCGCATGGAGGATCGCGAGCCAAATCTCTTGTCGCACACAGCTCATTCGGTCTCCAGGAAGGGCGTCAAACGACGTGATCTCAGTGACATTGAACTGCGTGAAATCCTTTCGGAATTACTGCCATTGGTGCGAATGGATCACGTGTTGCCGCCAAACAGTGAAGTACTATGTCAAGCGATACGACGTGGTCTTGTCAGCACTCCACCATCCCATATGATTAGCGATGAACGCGAAAACTTGCGTGTTAACGCTTGGATTCGCGGTGGCAAGAATCAAGGTCTCTTTGTACGCCCGCGGCTATTTATGCCATATTTTGAGGAGGTGAAAGCCCTGCTCGAAGACCGTATGGCCACATCACATCACCAAGTTGAACTTCAGCGCATGCGTCGATCACGACATTTCCCCGATATACCCGATACGCTGTATATGGTATCGCGCATGAATGCCGCGTCCACACACAGTGGCGGCTTTGCTGCTGGCATCGGTGGCGACAATGCGGACAAAGTTGATCCGACCGCTTTGCCACCGCCAGATAGTCTAACGATTTCAGCAATGCGCAAGCGTGAACATAAACTGCGACAGTCGCCAATGTGTCAAAGAGCATTACTGCTGCCACTATCGTCGCGACATGAGATCGATCGACAAATTCGCTTGCGCGTGGTCAGAGAGTTCAATTTGCCGGACGAAGTGTCCGATCTATTGGAAAACTCTTTGCTAACCAACAAGGCGGATAACAGCAGTCGAGAGGAATGCAATGATGTTACGTCGGCCACACATCAAACAGAGGAATGCCTATTGGAAGATCATGATGACCAAAGTCCACCACCGTCGCCAGCAATTACAGACTCAGCTGCTCGGCATACAGCGACCGCAGTGGGCGCTTCCTTTTTGTCGACGACGACTTCATCAATGGCATCATCATCAGCCGCATCTTCTGTGTGCGGCACAGAACAATGCTATAGCCGAAATTTAACATTTCCACGACATCAGCAGCAATCGAGTAGCTTACTTGGTGTTGCAACTCTGTTGGCAAACAACTCAAGTGCTGGACGACTGCAGTCAAGTTACGCCCGTTTATCGGCATCGGCAATGCATCATCGCAATGAGTTGCCAGCCTTGATTACCGAGGGAGATTTTCGATTTCCACATGGCGGTAATGCTTTGAACTTGGACAGAATAGCCGAGAACAGTTCAAGTGGATTGGTAGATACAGGCGGCGGTAATGGCAATGGGCATCTGTCTGATATGATGCCCGATGTGGCAATGGCAACAGCATCATTGGGTCAGCTGCATCTCTCAGCTGGAGGAGGCTCTGGCTCAGGTTGCGTGAATAATCATCCCAATAATCGTCTCATTGGTAGCAGCAACAGTGATATGTCCGAGAGTTTGCAACTTGATTTAGGAGATGGCCCGAGTCCTCACATAATCAATAGTGCTGCTTCAGCTGGTGTGATAACTTTGCGTAATTTACAAGTGAGTACTTTTCCCATAGATATACAGTAAATATCGGCTATATGCGTCAGTGATAATGCAAAACGACAAAACGATTAAATTCATAAAATTAGCTCTTTCCGATTCATATTCTACAATAAATATTAAAAAAAAAAAAGATTTTGACTTAACGCTGCCTCATACAACCGATATATACAGTGTTATCATAAATTATTTTCAAAACACGTAATAATATAAACAATCATCCTGCGCAGCATCAATTGCCTCAAAACAACTACCACCACCACATCATGCAGCAGCGTTCCAACTCGCCATTTGATATTCTACGACAGGGGCTGCACTCGCCTGCTCCTCCGCAGCATCCGCATCCCCCATCAGGTGCGCTGAATTCCGGGCCACCTCGATTTTTATAGAGGTTACAAGTGGCTCCCGATAAGGGGCTTTATTTTAGCACTCCTTTCTAATAAATAATAAAAATAATTAATATTAAAATTTCAACAAAATATATAGTTAAATTGAAAACAAATTAATGTAAGTACCGTACAAAAACTAAAAATGTGCGTTCTCAATGATGATTCGTTCAACTACATCTTAGAAGTAATTGGCGTATGTACAAATGACACAAAAATTATGAATATTAACATACCAACATTTGACGCAATTAAAAGTAAAGCTAGTTTTTTATAACAATAATATCTAAATAACAGCTATATATGTGGGTAGGTGTATATATACATATAGATATAAGCAGGGCTGCAACCGGTTCTGGACCGAACCTCTGTGTACCGGTCGGTTCGGTTCGAAGCTTTGAATTCATTGAACCAAACTAAGAGCAGAATTGTCAAAATAATCAAACAGGTTAGACTGATTCCCCGATCCACTTGAAAAAAGTTTTGGTTCGAAAAATTATTCTTTTTATCTATTTCGCTGTGCCATGTACTGAAAGCAATGGCAAACGTTCGAATTCTATTATGTTTCTAACAATTTGAAGTTAATGTAACGATGTATGATAATAATATGTAATGTATTCCACTTAAGTACATTTTTTTTGATTTTCGAATTAACATAAATGTCAGAAGGAAAGAATTTTTAAGTTAAATTAGATAACCCAAAGAACCTTGAGTTCTGTGGCTCTAAAAACTGTTCCGAACCGAACCCAAGTATTCTCGAATTTATGAACCGAACTCAACCTGAAAGTTTCGAGATTTGTAGTCCTGAATATACATAAGTATATATGTATATGTATGTATTTATATTTATAATATATATAGAATATATACTATGTACATATAGCTGTTATTTAAAAACGTTTAAATTGCAAAAGCTTATATAAAATATTATTCACAATAAGGCTTATTTTTAACTTGTTGTCAGACAAAAACAAAAAAAAATCAAGGTATATTTGCATTCCTCTTCCGACATGTAGCTGTCATTGTACTGTCTTTGCCAGACTGATAATGAACAGAACTGATTACGAGTATATTATTAGTTAAAAATTAAATATTTCCAACATTCAATAGCTGCAAACAAATATACAGTTCAGGTTAAAATAATATTACAAATATGGGTTTGAAACAAAATGGTTTAAAACAAGTGTAATATGGCAACAAATTCGACAAATTAACCATATAATTATGTACGTATATTATCGGATACATTGGGAAAATTCGAATAAAAGAAATCCTGCTCATATTTACCAATTGTGTCTTCAATTTGAAAATCTATTTAAACGGAAGAGCTTAGTGAAGCCTCCTAAATCACGACTGTCTGTTAAAAAATAGGCAAAATATGGTTTTGGAATACAGTATTGAATTAGAATAGCGCAAAACTGTGAGATGCGTTAAATTATAATTCTGGACGGTATATTTATTTCCATTTTTAGATAGAGAAATTATATATGATTTTTTGAAGCATCAAGAAAGAAACATAATTTCACAGAGTCTTCAGTTCAATATCTTAGTACGAAGCAACAGACTCATCTAGAGTTGGTTATTGCAAAACGTAACGGAACACGATAACGAGTAGTCAGTTTTTAAATGTCAGTCCCGATGTTTAGTCTTTGACATTTGTAATGTTCACATATTCTTTTGTGCTATTCTGCCGTTGAGTTCGATCTGTCCCAATTCGAAAATGTCATAATAAGTTCCCATTGAAAATATGGCAAATCGGGTTGTGAGAAGCTGAAATGAATCCCAAAAGGGAGGATATATCTCCGTTGCCGTATTTCGCGTCGAAGGACGTCAGGATGCCAACGCTCACCACTTTCTGAGGGCTAGCACAGACATCAGCGAAGGAGGTAAGTTGTGGGTTGAGTTCGTACACTTCATGAACTTTAATGTGTTTAATGGGGTTAAATACTTTCCGCAATAAAAACCGTGCAGAGAATACAGATCCTTATAGTTAAACACTGGCACTTACCCACTGAGTAGTTCTTTTCTCTAGACTGGACATACATAACGGATTCGTTTTCTGCCTTCTGCAAAGATCTAAGCAACCCCATATTAATTTGCTGCCTTCCTCCAAGAAGTTCGTTAACTTGAAAAGAACCACAGGAAGTTACACAACGCGTTGCGTGACGTTTATATAGCTTAATATCATATTCTGGCTCAGGGGTTTTCTCGCGAGATTAGAAAGTACGTCGTTTGCGGAGGTGCAGTGCACATCGCTTGATTTCACTGCTGGATGCCTTTCGGATCTAGGTCTAGGATGGCGCCATTATCCTTAAATGCTGCCACCGCAAGCTCCATTCTTTATAGAGTACTCCCGAATAAAAGTAGGCTTGATGAGCCCCACTGAATTCTAGAGGTGTTAGTTTTGTTCAATTGAAAAAATTGTCAGGAACGATTTATTTCTAATGCTGCCTGTAGCTGCCAACGCAGGTGAAGCCTCCAGCCTTTGAAGTTTGCTGACAAAGAACTGCAGCCAAGCCAGGCTTGCGGTGCGACCTGGAGGGCACATTCACAAAGGAACGCTTTCTTGACTGTTTGGCTCCTGAAAACCTGGAAAGCTTAAAAGTACAGTGAGAATGGCGTTAATTCTAAAAGCTGGAAAACAATATGCTTCGGTGCTGAATGATGAATGGATGAAAGAAAAGAACAACTCCTTAAGGGGATGGAGCTATACCTCCCTAATTGTGGAATCTATAGACCTTTTCGTAAAGCTGAAATAAAAAGATGCACAACCTATACATTTTGGGAGACCTACTGAGCCGAACCCCATAATGCGGAATAGTCGGAGTTCCGTTCACAAGGAGATGTAAGAGTTCTGGCTTTTAACTTCGGACACTGGGACGAACGCAGCTCAAGCTATGATCCAGCATCTGACCAACTTCCAAAAAATGCAAAGACATGCCCACTTTATATTTATGGATTTTTGTGATGTCGGGGAGTTGCATTAAAAATTAGAAATAAACTAGATCTTCGTGATGAATCCAGGAACGTACGTATATTCCAAGCTCATATAGTCTCTGAGATCCACCCGCCTAGTAGGACACACTGTCATGGCTATATCGTCTCGGCTGTTGCGTCGAAGAAGCTTTCTTCCGCTTTTCCTTCCCATTTTCAATGGGCACAGGATATAATTATCCCCATGCGGCAAACCGGCTGGAAATTATCTTTCTCTTTCTATTCGACGTTCAATCATGCCCATATGTATCCATGTATGCGCAGTCAAGCAAAATAGACTGTTGTGTATGAGCGAGAAGGCATTCTACTTAATTTTGCTGTTGCTACGATTTCTGTTACATATGGACATAAAGTCGAATAACGTGAATTGCTGACATACTATATTATTAATTGTCAGCTTCGACTGCAGTTTCGCTAATACATTATTTTTATATACAAATAAATAATGTTTGTTTGTCATAATTGCATTCACACAGCGCTGTTAACATATATAGGATTCGGGTCTTCAAGATTCGGTCTCTGAAAGATTGTTTTTAAATTGTAGCCTCACAAAACTTACCGCTTGGGCTGTATGTGATCTACATATATGTCATCATGTCGTGGTACGACCATTTTTTAGGCGATGTGTTACTGAAACCAATTCCGCAACCATATCAGCTTGGGGTTAGCTTTTCCAGTTAGCCTCTACTTTAACTAGCATTAGAACTATTTAACAATT
Organism: Drosophila formosana; assembly: GCA_035045625.1. Taxonomy (NCBI): domain Eukaryota; kingdom Metazoa; phylum Arthropoda; class Insecta; order Diptera; family Drosophilidae; genus Drosophila; species Drosophila formosana. Next base: position 1,025,138 of record JAWNOW010000173.1, on the reverse strand, counting down.
AAACTTCCACATATGAATGAGTCAGTTTGTTAGTTGTTCGAATGTAATGAAAATTTTAACTATTTGTAAACAGAATCAACGGGCTGTATGATTGCCTAGATCTGAGATGAAATTATTTTGGCAAAAGTATTTAATGTTGATGCACACACTAGCAACTATGATCTGAACAATTTCTACTCATTTTGCAATTAATTGCAAGGTACCTCGCAGTCGACCACACTCGAGTTTAGCTTTCTTGTTACATTACCATCGATAGCTTTAAGTCTATAAGATATTAATGACAAGCAGATATCACAATATCCACTCGTCGATGCTTATGATGTTCATAATCAATAAATATTTTAGAGTCAAAGATGTCTTTTGATATTACCATACATTACAACACTCCATTGAAACAATGTCCTCATTTGAAAGTAGATGAAAGGAATAGCATGTTTCTGTTCAACAATAGTATTATGTGAGATTCCAACATCGGATTAGGATGTCTAGTAATGATTTTGTTCTCTAATGTATTACTGGCGTTTTTGTTTATCTTTTATAGTTGTTATTTGAATACGTATCAATTACAAAGAACTTAAATGAACTTTAACATAGTGGTTTTGATTATTTATAGTACTTACATTATGTTTTCATACATCAGGTATTCAGAACGAATACATAAATGCAGATTTGTTCACATTTAAGTTCTTGGGATGTCAATTTATTGCTCGAAATACCTACATACGTTACGTCACATACATCATAATTCCTCATTCCGCCCACCAATGACAACATACTAATCTTAATCAACTAGCTCCCGAGCTGCTAGTGGGTGCCACATGTTTACTTATTAAAATTAAAGTACACTTTCATTATAAATGCCGAGTGAATCGGATTCAACATAAGTGATACATATATGTATGTATGTAAGCAAAATGTATTTTTGAGTTTTAATGTAATTTTAACATGAACATGTATTTTTTCGTTTTGTTATCTATTAGTTTATTGATAATACCATAAGCATTTTGTTATTTGTTGGGTTACTTTCATTGTTTGATGAATTCAGCTAATTACAGACATTCATTTTATTTATTACTTTTGATTTAGGTATAAATTGTACATAAGAAATCATAATAAAATTACAATATTGTACGTATGCATTTGTTGTGATTTTGTGGCATATACATAAGTAAGAATGTATTGCATGTATACAGTTTTTTTTTTAAATTTACATATAAACATATAAATTTGTATAAAGATTCTGATATTAACATAATTAATATATGGTTTCTTCTTGTAATGTGATTTTATTAACCAGAAAACATTTAAAGAGTAGTTTTTTTCGTTAAGCATTATCTTCCATTTTGACGCGTTTTCAAAGTTTGACGAATATTATCAAATTTTTTGCATATAACTAACAATTTTAATTTTTTTTATTTATTAATTGTCTTCTAAACGAAAATGGGTTTTATGAAGATTAATTAATTGTTTAAATTATCTGTTTAAATCTCTACGCGCACAATACAACTATGATGTTTTAATAGAGGTCATGAACAAGTTTATTTTCTGGAATTTCCGTTCGTTCTTACCCATGAACGGAATTAAGCTAATTGTCTGTTTGATTGCAGGCTGGTTCATATATGCACTAAACTGTGTTACCATTTTGTTAATAATAAGAATAAACTCTTTCTTGTGATGTTTTTGAAATTTTTTGTTTAAAAGAATTAACTTTTATTTCCACTATAATATTTTAGGGGGAGGGGGGGCCAGTCATTTTTACTTAGTAACGTGTTATTTCTTTTTGTATGTTACTGCGTGCAAGCTTTTCGTTCCAGTTAAACTTAAAAGTATATTGAAATTAAGTTTTTTTTATTGACATACAACATATTTATCTATCATTTTGTTTACCGTTGTGAATGGTTTTTAGTGAGTTTTTGCGGGTACATGAACATAAATACATTTGGAATATTAGAAGCTCATACGTGTCTTATGGTCAAAACAATAACTGAAATACATATGAAATCGCAACTCTCAAGTTGTAAAGTTATTTATTCATAACGAGCTCGCGAATTCACTTATCCTGTTTACAATTGATGAAGTTCATGCGCCAGTCACAAGGTTTGACTATATTCTTCATCATGTTAAACACTGCGTTGCTACTAGTAACTAGAAGTGGAGAACTATCGACGGCGCTATCGGTACTCTCTCGATGCTTGCGAGCTATTGGGCCTGCTGTCGATGTCAGTTCTGCACTATTGATTGTGGACGATTGTTGACAAACGTTGTAAATTAATGAATTTTGTTTAAATTGATTTGAGGCATCTGATAGAAGATATTGGCAACGTGATCGGTTGAGGATCAACTTATCTTGCAATGAAAGTAACAGAAATGCATGGATATTTAAGTTGAAATTATAAAAACTTTCTAAGTTGAATAAAAATCCAATTAAATTTTATTTGGAAAATACTATCGATTATTATCTATGGTTTGGTGAAAAACGATCGTCGACTATCGATGGTGAGAGCTATCGATAGTAATCCACCTCCACTAGTTATGCATTTTTGGTTGAGTGTTGTACTTCGCGATCGATACTTCTTTTGTTAGTCTATATGTTAAGATTTCGTTAAACATTTATAAATTTTTGTTAGGTTTTAAAGTTAATTTTTTTTGTTTTTCATTTATTATTGTAGCTTATATGGCCGTCAATTATATGTAAATAGTTTTGTTTTTGTTCACTAATAATTATGTTATTTAAATCATTCTTCTTTTTGTTTGTATATAAATTAAGGACTTAAACGTTATAAGAAAAATGTTTTATAAAGTGTATTGTTGTTTACTGTTTTTTTTTTGTTGTTTTTAATTTGTTCATTACATTAAATTTTTTAATTTACGCAATATTTTCATGCCTTTTTATGTTCTATCTGTAATTTTTGTTGTTGTTGTAAATGCTTTAAATTTATTTGACTTTACTTCATTAAGAACAACTTTCTGCCGTGTATGTATATGTGTATATATATGAAGTCATATAAGAATTTTGTTTAAGTTTTGATGTCTGACAAATTAAAGTGAAGCGTCGTCGTCACCCCGTCGTTATTCATACAGTTATGTACGGGTAATACAGTACAGTATAATTACCATAATGTACGGTGCTATCATAGTAATCAACAATGGTGCACACTCATTTTCTTTTGACAATATAGCAGCAGCAGCAGACGTCGCCGACACTAAATGTTGTATATGACTATATACGATTTGAACTAACTTTACGTACTTTAAACTGTAGCTGTTATCATTCTCTCTCTTCGACTTCTGATCAATGACAGCTCCATCATCAGTATCATCCGTATCATCATCATCGTCCGTATCTCCATCATCATAGGTTTTTGCTTCGAATTTTCATTTTCATTTTCTTTACACTAATAATATTCTTGTATGTGTATGTGTGTATGTCTAGTTGTATGTTGCATGTTGCTTGTTGCTGTGTCTGTGTGTTTTGGTTGTTGTTGTTTGTTGTTGTATAAGTATAATAAGTATATAGCAATATAAATAATTTGTATATAAAGTTCTTGTTTTTGCTGTGGTCTTTGTTGCAGTCAACGTCGTTTTTCCCCCGTCACCAACATCATCCTCATCCGCATCCTCTCATCCTCATCATCAATCCTCTATCAATTATCAATCAATCAAGCGCTTTAAACATATTCTGCCTGCTTGCCTTTGTTTTTGTTTATTTTGTTTAGCTTAACAACAGTTACAAGGAACCATTTTTGACCATCTACAGAGAGATGTCTTTTGTGTGTTGCTGCTGTGCTGTTGTTATTGTCGCTGGCTGCTACTACTGCTGAACGCTGACTGCCTGCAGCCACTGTGCCACGTTGACCCTACTTCATACCCCACTACTACCACCACCACCCACATTTAGTTCCACACGCGCAAGAATGAGTCCCACGATCCTGTTGCCACTGCCATGCCATTTTCGGTGACGCCCAAACATGATACACGGTTATCATGGCCAGCCAGAATGCCGGAGCGTTCCGCTTTCATTGTATCCCAGACATTACAATTGAAATCATCATAGCCGGCTAATAACAGACGGCCGCTTTTTGAAAACGCTACTGAGGTGATGCCACAAATGATGTTGTCGTGCGAATACATAGCCAACTCTTGATCAGCGCGTATATCGAACAGGCGACATGTGGCATCATCTGAACCAGTCGCAAAGGCTTGTCCATTCGGAAAGAAGGTAACGGCATTGATATCCGATTCGTGGCCAGGAAACGTTTGTTTGCAAACACATTCACGGATATCCCACAACTTGGCGGACGCATCGCAGGCGCCCGACACAAAAGTTTTACATTGGGGAGCCAGGGATAGGGCCATCACATCTCCCGTATGGCCCAGAAATGAATTAATTTGCAAGCCCGTCTCAATATCCCACAAGCCGCACGACATATCACCGGAGCTGGTCACAATTTGATTGTCGTCGAGGAAACGACAGCATGACAGATAGCCACCATGGCCGGGCAACTCGCGCGACACACGCACATTGCCCTCGCGTGTCTTTAGGTTGTAGATTGAACACATGTTGTCGAGGCCACCGCAGGCAACATAGCTACCCGATGGAGCGTATGCACAGGTCATCACCCACGACGAGCGCAACGGGATGGCGTGCACTTTGTTTGTGGTATGCGAGTCCCACACAATCAGTTTGCCATCCTGTGATGCGGATACCAGATTCCTCGAATCGTTGCCCCAGTGCATGGCATAGATTTTGGCCAAATGGCCGCGCAGTGTGCGGCGTGTGCGCATTTGTATACGGCCAATGGGCTCCAGCGAGGCGGCCGCTTGCAACAACGATGTGTCGCACGCCGCCTTTCTTGCGTCGCGAATGGCATTCTTGAGAGATTCAGCTTCTTGTCGCAGACTGTCGAGTTCATTCATCTTTATGTGCTGGTTGCTTGTTGAGGTTCGTTCAAATTACTCTTGCAAGTTTGTGTTGCTTTGTTGCTCGTCTTGATTCGATTCGATTTATTCGCTGCTGTTGCTGCTGCACTTTTGCTGCTGTGCTTTCAAAACTATGGGAAGATAAACATCCGATATTAGCTTCAGGTATTTACTATGATCAATCAAAAGGCTCAAAGGCAACGTGCCCGTTTCTTTTTTGCTATATTTTCAAACCCACGCGGCGACTCACGGAGAAAAATTTAATAAAGGATACTTTAAGTTTCCTCCTTTTCATTCATTTTTCAAAGAAAATACACATATACGTTCCGCCCGATTTGGGTTTGAAAATATGCAACAACGGTCGGACACGATACCGTTGAAGGGACAACTTACTGTTATAACTATTTTGATTTCAGCGCTAATCCTCAGCGCGTCTCCTGTTGATTTTTGGTTTACTTCACGTCGTCATACAAATAACTGTAGTGGATATATATGTTCCTGGAGCGTTCACAGCGTTTTAGCGGTGCGATGTTGACTTTATCTGCAGTGTGTCTCTCTTACAGCCAAAATTTTCGTTGGGTTTTATCTTTGGAGTTTTTCTGCTTATATACACTTATTTTTTTTTGCCTTTTGTCCGACTCGCAGACAATCGAATTATTTATAATTTATGATTTAGACGTTTTGCGCATTTGTTAAAATTAAAAACTATTACAATACGATGGTATTTTGTTGGTTTGCAAAGCTTTTTCGATTCGAGGAGCCTTCGTGTACTTTTTTTTTTTTGTATGCACCTTTTGCAAAATCTAGTCTTTTAGTGAAAAATATTTAGTTAATGGACTATATAGCCGATGTTGTTGGTTTGAACTTGAACAAAAAAGGTTACTCCGTTTAAGTAATTTGCTTTCTTTGTAGTTATTTTTTTTGTTAGTTATACAGCACTATATAGGTTTTACACTGATTAAACTGATGTTGGCTGCTCGCTCGCTTGGTCCGCCTGAATTTACCAGTGCTGCTCTGCTGCTGCTGCTGCTGCCTTCCTTTTGGTTACTCGATTCGTTCGGTTTTTTGGTACACCAAAATTGCAATTTTTGCACCACCGCTGTCAATGGCAACGAACTAATAGGAGAAAGCAGTACAGCCAGTGTTTCGCGTTGCGCCAAGTATTGGTACGAGCGTGAGCGTGAGCGAAAGCAGACTCGAACGTGACCACACACATAGCAGCGGCGCGACAAGCATAGATAAATGATAATGACCATTTATCCCATTCGCACCAATGAAAAGTGATGTTCCATTACATTGATAAAGCGAGAAAGAAATACAAAAGAAAAATCAATTTTAAATACTCAAATATTATTTTATACTACAGTATTTCAGTTCGGCATGTAAAAACTGACGGACACCAAAAGAAAACAACATTTTTTGTTCAAGCAGAAACAAGCAATCGGAACCGAAAAACCCGATTTGAAAATTGTATTCAATATACTATATATATAAGTACTCGGCCATATATATGTATGTATATATATACATATATGTGTGTACACACATAAGTATTTGAGCTATTTAAAATAGTTCACCTGGTGGGCACCTCGGTCACGTTTGAGTTCTTTTACCGAATATTTCTCAATTCCAACGATTCCGCTTGAAATCAGTATGCAAAACTTGGATATTTGTATTTATTATTGTGAACTTATCGTCCGCAGACAACTTTTTCCACATATATCAATCTTAACACAACTTTTCATTTGCACTCTACAATTGGCAGCCAACACCTAGTATTCCAGGAATGCAAGCGAAATATCGATTTCTGGCGTTCTATCGATGTTTTCAACTTTTCAATCAAACCTTGCGTTTACACGGCACACCCGTCCATAGCCAATATGTCCGTGTTAAAAGAAGCGTATAAACGAATTTAAATGACGATTCACAATTTACTGCACAATCGATAAGACTGTATACTGTTTATATTGCTAAAAATTGTACATAATACTTTCAAACAAAGAAAATTAGCTGATTTTAAGAGTAGCCTTTAAGTGCTGTTAATAATTAAATATTTAATTTTAATATAGGCGTTTAGTTTAGTTTTCATGAAACAAAATTTGTCGGTTATTCGACTGTAAAATCGATTGTGGATTACCGATAAAAAGATCTATTTTATGTTAATTTAATTTAATAAACAACAGCAAACGAAATTTTTGTACTGCATAAAACTACGCACTGTGTCCTTCTTCGGAAAAATTAAAATATCACAAAAAGATAAAAAATTCAATAAGAATAAATACTGCATTTTTTTTTTTAAATATTTATTAAATGAAATTAACTGTGTAACATAAGAAAATAAGCCAAACAATGAATTTAAATCTCATATTGCACAATGCAACGGTTTCCAAAGCAAACGATAGATTTCTCTTCGATAAATATATTTATATAGAATATTGTAGTTTTATTATTAATTAGTCTATGTATTCAATAAACACTATGATAAATTGCCCATACATTAAATTGATCACAATTTTTAAAATTAAAGCGTGAAGTGCAATTTATTTGTTTCTATTGTGGACTATTGAATCATTGTTGAAGAGTCACATTATGGTTGATTGTTCTTCATTCGTTTAAAAAAAATAAATAAATTATAAATTTATGGTCGTAATTCTCTGTCATTGTAAATAATATATTCTTAATTTTTTGAGCATATCTAATATTGATATTATAAATTCTAATTTTTTAAAATTAAAATATAAAATTTGTGTTGTCTTAATTAATGAAGAATTTTCGCCTATTGAAATTATGAAGGGGATTTCCTCATTTTTCTATTCAAAACTTTTGCGATTTTAAATTGGATTTTCGCAAATATCGATTTTTATGGGGTTCTACCCTTAATCTATGCTCGATGCAACTGTATCAAATCAATCCCCCAAAGATAATTTTAATATCATTAAAGGATATCGACATGGTAGTATGCGAGTTAAAAGCTACAAAAAATAACATCTTTTCAATTCATTTTACTAGGGATTTTTGCCGTCATAGCTGCTATTAAACAAAATATAAATTTTTTAATCGAAAACAGAACGTGAACGTTTTTTTATCGATCTAATTTGGTAATCTTTGTAGATTATTTAGAATCAAACTTGTACGGTATTTGTATTGAGACAGCGTTGATAAATTTAACAGCCCTTAAATATCAAAATTAAATACCAGATATAATATTATATCAAATTCAGGAGATTCTTGGTATTGACAATGCTCAAATTTTATTGAAATGAGTGAAAGAATTTGTAAGTACAAACTATAAAAAAGCTATGTTGCAAAAAAATATTATTTTGCATTCATTTTAATGCTTCTCCGATGTGTATTGCTATGATGTATGATTCGATTTCTCAAATTTCGTATAGTCTGGTTTCACTTGATGTACGTTTCGATGGCTAGTGGAAAAGTAGCCAACACTTTTTAAAATTAATCGGAAGATGCCAACTATCGAGCGTATATAATCATACATATTTAATTTATCGATATTGTCATCGAAAAAATACCTATTTACGTTTAGAAAAGTGCATTCCTGTGGTAAAGAAAGTCTAACAATTCAACAACAATGTTTCAACCAATAAACAATTTGAAAAATCTAAATAATTCTTGTCTCGCTGCAGTTGCAAAATGAAAGTGCAATCGTTTGTTGGAGTCACTCATGTTAACATTTTCAACGTAACAATTTCTACGCGTGCGCCTGAGCAATCACATATGTATGCTTGTATGTGCAAGTTTCTGTAAACACATATGTATATATGTATGTATACAGTTTATACAATCAAATGAAAGTGAGCAAAATCGTAATTAATTTTAGCAAGTGCATGGAGTGCATATCTCCTTCCTAACTGTTGTCCCATGTGGCTGTCAGTGTAAATTGGTACCAAGATAATTGCAATTGTATTGAACATTGATTGCTGCTCGCTCGCATCTTGTGCAAATCGTATTTACGGGTCAAGTACAAGGCCCAAAAACTGAAACTGAAACGGAAACAGAAACTGTAACTGAAACTTTAACTCTGGCCGATTTGCGCAGTGAAATGGTTCAACAAAATTGACGTGTCCTTCAAAAAAAAAGAAAAGAAAAGAAAAGTAAAAAAATGAATATAGCCAAATCAATGAAAATCAATAAAGTTTAATTACGAGTGTAATTTTGATTTGAATCGAGTTGCCAACTTTACGTCATGCTCTCCACATCCGCATCCGCATCGTTGCCAACTGGAAAGCCCGTAATAAACTCGCTAGAGTCGCGCGAGGACATTCGCAATGAGAATATGATCACGACATCCTCGACGCCAACAACAGCTTCGGCCATAGTTCCCAGCAAGCAGCAGAATCAGATACTGTGCCACAAGCAGCAACGCAACAGCAACAAATTGTCGGGCACTTTGTCAGACTCGTTAATTATTGATGCATCATCCGACATGAGCAGCGCATCAGCAGCAACAACAACCACAACCACAACAACAACTCGCTCGTCGCTTACTCACCACCATCATCACCACCCTTCATCCTTGACAACTTGCATTAAAAGTCCACCCATTATAGCGACCGTCCATCAACAACAACAGCAGCAGCAGCGACAACAACAACAACATGGACTGCAGAAGCAAAGTGCATCTGGATCTGGATCTGGATCTGGGTCTGGGGCAGACAACAGCTCGAAGAACAACAAGGAGTGGAGGGAACGTCAACAAAATACGACACTTTCGCTAGAGGCTCCAACATCGCTTTGCTGCAGTACTGCCATCAAAACCAATGGGAATCCATTGATTTTACAAAAGATGACACGAACTATACCATCAGATAAAGTAAGTGTAAACATTTTCCAGAAATATCTATTATATACTGCAGTAAGCAATTTCCATTTATGCATCATTAACTGCAACTTTTCCTAGACATTTATAATTGCATTCTTATAATGAACTTATTCTGACTCTTGACTGATTTAAAAACATTTATTTATAATATAATAAAGATACACCTTGAACCATTCATAGATCTGAGTTATTACGCTCTTTTTTTTGCATTACAGACTCCAGTCTTAAATCATATACTTCAATTTCTGTGATGTACAATTAGAGGGGAGCGACCTTGTGTTACAATCCCATCAAACTCGTACCCGCTGTCCGCTGTAAATGCTAAAGAATCCCAGGGATCATGTTGATGCTTTGAAAATCAAGTTTTAAAATTCGCTCACATCTCTTCTTATCTTTCAACTCAAGTATCGCAGGTTCGAATTTTCATAATGAAAGTCAATGCTGACTAATACGATGAACAAAACTTCTGGTTCATTATCATCAGATACAAACCATATCTGAAATCGAGCGAACTGCCGAAGTTAAACGGAAGGAACCTTCACAAAACCACCCCCCATTAATATTGAGAATGTTTCTAAAATGATCCTCATGGACACTAAACTTCAAAAAGTTGTTGGTACAATAAACTTTACCTATCTATTGAGAACAATTGGAAAAGTTGGAGTATAAGTAGAAGACTCGAATGCTTATTGTATTCTTATTAGATATCTAAAAGATACCATTGGATACCATTACTCTTACCAACTGAAGGCAAGGCATTCAAAGTCGTAGTTCACAACGTATTAAGATCACCCCTGAAAATAAAGTCCGAATGCTTTTTAGCCAACACGGACATGGAGTCGCACGTGCACAGCGTAAGCAATGAGCTGATCCCCAACAATCTCTTCGTTAAATTATTTCGGGGTTCTTATAACAAGGAGCCACTCAAAATCAATATTATTGGACGCCAAAGAGTCTAATATCACAGATGGCAGGGATTTGGGCACACAAAAATTCGAGACTAGAGTCTCCCAATAAGATCGTTTTAAGACAGTAAAAACATCTACTCTCCTGGCTACAACCTTCATGAAGTGGTCCAGTGGTAGATTAAGAGATGATGCAGTAATCCTAGTTAGACTGGATATATCTTATATCCTAGTGATTCTGTGATGAGAAATTAACTTTAAGTAGCCTCCATTATAATTGTGGTCACCACTTCTGGAGAGTAGTTATTTCTGCTCTGCACTTCCTTCCAGCTACCTTCTTGCCAATGGCTAATAAACTAAAGGTGCATATGTGTTGTACTATAATACTCCATCCAGGCGATATCGCTCGCAGATCTATGGCTTTACTACCCAGCCTCACGCCTTTTCAGTTCAACCATTTTCATACAAATTATTGCAAATATACATAGTATTATTCTGGCAGGAATCGATCAGACGCTCTAATGCTTGCACCTCCTCTGAGAGCATGGATTCCAAAAACAAAATTCAGCTCCGAGCTTTTTAAATGTAAAATTAAATTAATTGGATTGTTACTTTGATAACATAATAGCTAATATCAACTCAAAAATTAAAACTTCCACGGCCACTTGTTTGATTTTAACCCAGACCTTATGACTCGGAGTTTGCATTTATGGCCCATTAACATTATAGAGAGATGGAATTGTAAACACGAACTTAAGTCGTTTTATAGCATTTTTAAACTGTGATTAAAGGTTGTTTTGAATATGTACCATATTTCACTAAATGGATCCTTAGTGAGCGTAAATATGTTGGTATCCACGCTGTTTAAAAAGTCCAGCATCTTAATATTTATAGATCGAACTGTGCGTTGATAAGACAAACAGTGAGGTAATGAACACTAGCAACTTTCAATATAAGTATATACATATATATTTTTTTGTAAATGTAAACGAAACAATATGTGTTTCCACATATTATCTGGAATGTATGACAAATTTTTGAATATTCATACTATACACGTCAACATCCAACAAACCAAGAACAAATTTTATCACTTTTATACAATAACTTCAACAAATAAAATATATATTTTTATATGTTCATATAAAAATGCATCGCTGGTGAAGTTGCGGGTCAAGCTGATTAATCTATATACATACGAGTATATAAAAGTCTTTGTTCTGACTTGCTATCAGACCACACCCAAACAAAGTAGTTTCATTCCTGCAAAGCGATATTTAGTAAATTTACTACATAATTACGTGGGTACGCGCTGGGACTCGGTTTTTTCATAAAACAAAAATATGTGAGATATTTCAAATTAATAAATTATAAATGTAAATTCTTTTCGTTTTAATTTAAAAATAGTTTCAATAAAATAGTATTGCCCAATTCGATGACACGTAATTATATACTTCAGATCGGTTCAGTCTGTTTACATCAAATATAAAAAGGCAAAATAGTACCACTAAGCTACAACAAAGATCAATTGTTTTATATATTTTTTTAACGTTTGTTTATATTTTGAAAATGACCATATGCATAAAGTTTCATGTTTCTATGTATCTCCCGTATGTTTCAACAAACTTTATAAACGTTTTTTTTCTCAGTTTAGACCGTAATGCGGAGTATCTTGCATATGTTCGTATATATTAATTAAGAATCCATTTGTATAAAATTTGTCCTGACTGAATGACATACTAACTGAATAATCAGCCTAATAGGTAACAGAAGGTACTAGGAGCCAAAGTTTTTGCACAACATACATAGCTTACGACATTTTATCGTGTATTAAGAATGTTATTTTATAAATGTATTCTATATCTTAAATCATGCATTAAAATAAGTATGAAAAGCCTTTTGTTATAGAGTATTATAGTACATACATATGTATGTATGGGTTTTTATTATCCAACGAGGTTTGCGCCAATCGCATTCGTTGCAATGATTTTTCTTTCTATTAACTTTTAATTTTACATAGTCACATAGTCACATTACACATTTTTGATGATAGCAGCCGGAAGCTGAATATTTACGCAATTAAAAAGTTTAACGAAGACAAACAATAAACTATTGTTTTGATTTATTTTGCAAATTGAAAAATTAGTAATTGAGTATGAGTACCACTATAAGTATTAATGTTAATTATTGCATTTGAGCTAAACTAAATTTTTGTTTGCAGATCAACTTACGCCTAATTCTTGTCAGCGGTAAAACAAAAGAGTTTTTATTTAATCCGTCAGATTCCGCTGGAGACATTGCCCAAACTGTTTTTGAAAATTGGCCCAAAGGTAAGTAATTCCCTTGTGAAATCATTATTTTTTTACACACATATATTTCTAATAGTAATCTTTTCATTTTGAAATTATTTGACAAAGTCGATAAAAGTGTGCTAAACAATAAAGTAAAATATCAGTTGGCTTGTATAATATCGTGACGAATTTCGATGACCAATCAAAATTATTTATGTGTCAATTAATTACTTAAAATGTAAATAAGCAAAACATTTACAATAATACTGAATACAATTTGTCAAATAACCAGCGGATAAGAACTTTTTCTGATTTAATACAAAATGTAGCAATCGACATTCTTATATCAATCTTCGCTTTTCTGGATCCGTAGTGATAAACTTGATAGCAATAATAAAAATTATTTTTTCTATCGATTGATAGTTTTGTCGTGTGAATTATACCCTAGATAGCGGTGGAAGCAGCAACAAAAATTTCAACAAGCCTTATGTCGCTTAAGAAAGTACGATTTATTTATATCGGTTACACGTCCATACACATATCCCCCCTTACGTAACCTCTCGATTCAACTTTTTTCAACTGATCCAAATGTTTCTAGAGATTTCGAGGAACATATTTTTCTAAACGAACTTTAACATTTGTTTTTAATTTGATTTCAGATTGGTCACAAGAAGCTGTTACTAAAGCTGAAATCTTGCGCTTAATATATCAAGGTCGCTTTTTACACTGTAATGTAACTTTGGGAGCATTAGGACTTCCGCTGGGAAAAACTACTGTTATGCATTTAGTGCCCCGTGATAATTTGCCGGAACCTAATTCGCAAGGTAAGTGCAATATCTAATTAGAAATTCTTGTTGTATAATTATCTACATTACACCTAAATTCGGTACAATTGATTGAATTCGCCAACAACAAAATTATTTTGATAGAGTACTTCAGTTTTCACATATTTTATCATCGATCCCGTGAGTTACCTATCTTAACAAACACTTGTATCAACTGTTACGTGGGACGATGAAATCGGAATATTATATCCAATATAAGAATGCCTGTTTTCCTAAATATGTTTGCCAAAACATTTTTTATACACTAAAAACCTCTTCTGTGTGAAGTCCCTTGTCATAACCAGAAGGGCTTTAGTTGATCGTTGTGAACTATCTTTTAGTGAGCACTGGCCATTTTTGTGTTTGCCGAATTAATACACGCAATAGTAAATAAATTTACTCAACTTATTATCAACAAATTATCATTTAATTAATTCAGTAAGGCAATGCAAGAATATATGTAGATGGTTTTTTCAATAATGCATTATTAATAGATCGACACCTCAGTGGTATTCATTACCATTAATGGCTTACGCTTTAAATTTATAATCAGTTAGATTTAATTTCAAGCAGACGTTTGAATAATAAAAAAAATCAAAATACCCGTCAAGAATTTGAATTTAGCGCACTTTGAATTGGAATTGAACATTTTGGAAAACTTGAATTTAACGATCTTTAAATTTGAATTTAACGTTCATTAAAGTTGAATTCAACGTGTCTTCGCATTAGAAAAGAGCAGCTCCATCTCTGATTTCTCAGAGGATCCTCAGGCCAGCTCAATCGCTTGGCCATACATTAACAAACCCAAAACTTGTTTTGTTCGTCTGATTCCTCGGCCGTTAGACATGGCGACTTAAAGCAACCAATTTAAATTCAAAGATCACCAAAAAGTCGTTAATAATTAACTAAAATTCAAGTCACGACCATACGCGAACGGACAACACGCACGGTAAAGCTGCAGAATCTATATAGTGTGGGGTGGTGAGGAAGTCTACGGATGTAAAAGCTTTGGCGAGTCATCCCCCAACAGATAGAGGTTTTGTGGCACGCTTTCTGCAATGCGGTCATTTTTCGTATACAACTTTTTTATAATATTTCCTATTTTCCTTTATCGTAAATTCCTTTAATATGAAGCTTTTGAGAATCGCCACTTAATTGTTTTGTCTTATATTTTACAGATCAAAGACAGAAGAGTAAAGGTGGATCTGGACGTTGCTGTTCTACTTCTTGCTGTATTTTGTAACTAAATTGTCTCATAGTTATATGTGTATATCTTAAGTTTTAAAGAAATATAAACAACAAAATAATTATTTTGCAAGTAGCATCATTTGTTTTAAATTTAAATATACCAAATTTTTTTAATATTACATAAGTATGCTTGACTGCATTAAATATTGTACCATATACTCTTAATTGTATGTTATTAGAGGTCTAAAATAGAAATGTATAATTATTTGAAATTGTTTAGATTTTAGATTAAAAAATATAGAAAAATACAAAGTAAATAAAATAAAAGTGTAAATTGTACATTTTGTTTATGATTGACACTTATGCTCTACGTCGAAAAGATAATGTGCTTTTTTCTTTAGTTCATCGGGCGCAACACAGCAGTCCATAATATGACTTCGCTATTAATAAAGGATGGGAAAACTTTATTGGATTTGAGAGGGGAAGTATTCCAGAATCTATTTGGTGACTGATAGCGTGTGGTATCGGGCTGCAATAGCCCGTTGAACCCCGAATCCGAACAGAGTGTCAGATCCTCCTTAAGATAGACCTGATGACTGAGGTGAAGAACGAGTGCCAGATACATTGTCTGCGGCGGGTTTCTTCCCCAGAAGACTTCAGAATAAGGAACTACAGCTAGATAATATGCCTTCTTTGATACAAGTCTATAGCTCGATATCGTGTGTATCTTTGTGAATAGAACCAGTGCTGTTTTACGTGGACAAATGCCAATACCATTTCACCGTCCAATACCAATACCATTTACCAATACCGTCCATCGTAGTACGCAGTTAATTTCTTAGAAGTTCACTGATTAATGGATTAAGTTTGCCGATAACCAGATGAACCAGTGCAGTGCTAGGCGTTTATCATTCAGTTTCTAAGGATATTATTCAGTCTCGTAAGTGAATATCGTTAGTGAGCCTATATTGAGAAGTGCTGTCATTATAGACTCGATCCTGTCATTGTTGAAGGATACCCTCTATGTACTTCGTGAACTTCATTAGTAATTAATTTAAATGCGAGCAACGATCAGGCGAGAACTGAAAACACAGTGAGGCTGTATCTCTGCTAATGATCAGATGATCAGGTACTTTCTGCATATATAAACATATTAAATTCCAAGTCTGATGTTAAATTCAAATTTTAAAAATATTTAACTTCAATTTTAAGTTAAATTCCAATTTGGAAAATCAAGGAGCCGAAGAGGGGCGAGGTGATCATCTAGCTGATCGTCTGATCATTAGCTGAAATCTATGGATGTCATTGTAAAGGTGCGTCATTCCCCCACATCAAATGTCAATTGTATCCCATGACCGAGACCAGTCCCCCTAAAGAGGTTTTGCGACACGTTTTCTGCAATGCTGACATTTTCGTAAGCTTTTTTTTTAGAAATATTTTACATTTATTTAACAAGTTTATTGTTATATTGACAGATTAATCGAGTTGTGAAAATACAAAAAAAGGAGAGATCACTAAAGGTGAAATGAACTTGGGGACTGGGGACTGATGTCGGCCAGGGGATGAAATTTTCCACCTATTGCTCGATTCTGTTGGCCTGGTGTGCTTAGCTTAAAATTAAGTTTTAAGAGCACGCCGTGTCAACGATTTTTCATTGTCAAATTAACGTTACGAGTTTAACGTTTATTAAATTTGAATTTAAAGTATTTCTGATTCCCGTTTCAGAATAGAGAAGCTCCATCTGTGATCACTCAGAGGATCCTCAGGGCGACGCACAGCAAATTTGGATTCAAACAGCAGCACTATTGCAACTATTGCCAAAATGTCGTTAATAATTAGTTCAAAAGAGGAGTTTTAAGTACTATAAGCAAATATAAGGCCTTCTTGAGCAACACATAGTCTAACTATATTAAATCACTAAATAACATTTGTATGGCCGCTACTAAGCACAAAAGTTTTGTTTACCTCCTGGTTTTCGGTTGGAATGGTTGGTTTTAAATCGATCTATACAATCGAAAAACATAAATTTATATTCGACTTATATAGCTCACTAAACTAAAGGTTATGTACAATGAGGCAACATGAACCCGTAAGAAGGTTAAGTTTATATATGTTATATAGTATAAACTATTTCTGATAATTGGGTTACGATGGTTAATATGAAAGTTATCAAAGCTACAATTTAATACGACGTAGGTTAATTGCAGCTGTATTCCCAAACATTACTTGCCTGTTAATCAATATGAGAGGAAAAGCCGCCATACTTGCCTTGGGACTATATTGTAAAACCAAAACACAAACTGAAAGTCTGACATATCTTTAGTATATCGTAGAGAGATCCAACTGTCTATTACATAGATCCGCACGATTTTGGCCTTGAAAGCGTTTGTTTTTATGTTGATAACAATATTTTAAACCATATCGTCTGCAATTAAGGTTAGAACTAAACGAGGAGTATATCTGTTTCTTATACTTTTTGTTTATTTTTATATTTCAAATTTGTTCACAATAATTAGTATAATAAGTCGATAAATAACATTTCATTTTACTTGCCTTTACTACTATATTTTTTCGTTTTTCTTTTAATAGGTCTTTTAGACATAAACAAACCTTTCAACTAGCTATATATGTATCTGTTTAGTTTGAAATTGTGAAGCGTTTATGCATCTACCATATATATATACGTATATATATATGTATGTATGTATAAATATATATAAATACATAAATACACTGAGTTAAAGACAAACAGATAAATATTCTTATATATGTACGTATTATTTTTTTGTATAAATACATGCAAAATGTGCTTTAGTACACAGTACAATAAATAAGTTACTCTTGTATGGATAAGTGTTATTATTTTGTTTGTTTGCTACTTCTTCAGAAACTTGTTGACCACTAATTTTAAAAATTTCGGCTTTGTTCATAAGTACCCAAGCGTAGCGTATGTCTTTACAAAGGTTCCGTCACTTGTGCCAACGTTTCTGTGGATAAATTAATCGCAAAGTTAATTCACAAATTCATTAAGCATTTTTCGTAGGGCTGCATGCCAGATCTTAACCGAATCAGAGACGAAATAAAACTTTGAAAAAATTAGTTACAAATCTATACCAAAGAAAATGGGATCAATTCCCCCTCTTCCACAAAATTAAATAACGTGATTTGTTTCAAAAATTACTCGGATTATAATACTGCCCTAGGCTTTAATAAAATCAGCGTTTGAAGGGTTGTTCACAACAACTACTTTGGGCTTATAGAGCTAAGGAAGATTAATCATGGGCCTCACAACTAATGTCTTAATAAACATCGGCTGAACTCTTACTCTTTTCGTTGGTCCAAATGTCCCTGTATATTCATGAATAAATGAAAATCACTAACAAATAATTTAGCATTCTTGAAGAAATCCCAACTCCAAACCGACCTCAATATAAAATCTTTAAGGATTGCAGCCCTGATTTACACAATATACGTACTCATCTTCCCAAGGACATATAGTGTTATGTTCGACCTCGACATCCGTGACTGTTTCTGCCGTGCTGCTGGCCTTCTCATTCTTCTTGTCCTTCTCGTCCTTTTTGTCAGCTTCCAAATTCCGTTTTTTGCGGCGCCGTCGTACTTCATCGCTACTCAAAACTCCTGACACTGGGACTGACACTGGAACTGGGACTGACACTGGCACGGGGACTGGCACTGGCACGGGGACTGGCACTGGTATCTTGACGACAAGGTCCTCAAAGTGCTCATCATCAACTGTGTCGATATCTAATACAGCGAGTGGCGCCATTGAAGGCACTGGTGTCGATGCGGGTGGTATATAGCCAAGATGCCTGTCCGTGTCACCGATGTCGTAAACAATATCCTTTCTGGCATCTCCGAAATGCATTCCTTCCTGATATTCTTCGGTGGTGGGCGATAGCTCTCCTTCAGCACTTTCCTGTACAAATACCTCCAAATCCGATGTAACATCCGACTCGGCGATTTCCATCTCAATCAGTTCCTTATAATCATGTTGATCATGTTGGGGATCGTTTTGAATATCCTTACTGCTGCCGCTCAGGCACGAATTATTTGTGTGTTGAGCGAGCTCCTGCACCCTATCGGCCAGATCAAGCTGTGCGTAATTATTGTTGTAGGCAATGGGCTCGATTAGCTCGATTTGCACTTCTTTTATGACAGCCTGGGAGTCAAAGTCAAACTTCGGGTCCATCGAAGCTGTGGCCGCCTCATTGGCGCTAATGCTGACGCTTGCTGTTGGACTCTCATCCCGCAATTGTGCTGCTTTTGTATTCGGGGATGAGGCCTGACTTGTTAAAGTCCTTTGTACATAAGGTGTGCATATTTTGGGCGATGGGGTTATCTTGGTGTTACACGGCGGTGTTAGCGTTGGCGTTGGTGTTGGTGTTGGTGTTGGTGTTGGCACTGGTGTGGTCACTACTGGCAACTCTGAAACAGCAGTAGCAGCAGCAGCAGCAGCGGCAGCAGCAACAGACAAATCACTGCTGTGCTGCGACATCGACAATTTGTTGAGCTCCCCCATAAGCTCCACTTTTTCACCACTGCCCATTGGCAGATCTTTGGTTGTAGTTGCAGTTGTAGTTGTAATGCTGCTGCGACTATCACTGGAAACACATCGATTTCGGACCTCGACTGGTGGGAAGCTGTCATTAACGTTGGGCGAGGTGGCCGACGACAAGCAACTGGTACGTGCGAATTCAGGTTCCCGGGAGCTATGGGTGAAAGTACACAAAATATAATTATCGAAACACCACACAGATTAGGCCCAATCCACCCTGTTTTCATTTATTGAATCTTTTCATTTAAAAGAATTCAGCTCGCATATATTAACGAGTGAACGAAACAGAAACTATGCCTCTCTTGACTATGAGTTACTTGGTATTCATATCTGTGAAACCGAGATGCCGAGAAAAGACTATATTACCAAATTAATAAGTGAGGGCACCATAAGTATGGGATATACAATGCATTGACCGGATGACAATTGTCGATAGTGATGTAATTGTAATGGTGAAAGTTATACCTGTGCATTAAGGAAACGGACGCACGACGTTGTTCGACTAAATTCGGCACCAAACGTTTGCTATCCGCCTCGCCACTGTCTACGGTGTTCTGATGCCGAATGCCAATATTACGATGTATGCGATCGCCTAAGTCGCACAATTCCGGATATGTGCTGCAAGAGACGAGCCATTAGTGAATAATTCAAATACTTAACAAATTGCTTACCCAGTCAAAGGTTTCTGATCGCTTCTCTCATTGCCCTTGTCTGGCTTTGAAGTGGACAGCCAAGTTGAAGTAGAAGCTGCATTAAACGGAGTCGCAGCCACCGTTGTACTTGATGTCTGGGTTTTCTGCTCGCATGGACTAACGGACAGCTTAACCGGTGCAGGTGGTGGAGCAACTGTCGCCAAGTTATCCCAAGGGCAGACACTGCAAGCTGCAGCTGGCAAGTTTTCCTCGGTGACCTCCAGCTGAATGACCTTCGTGTTGGGTGTTTCTCTGTGACGATAAAAAGAAGAAAACACATATGCAATTACTATCTGTTTATTTGATCATATTTTGCAATTTTTCTATACTCTGTTTTATGTTCGATGCCCTTATATCAATGGGTATTATCTAACGCCTAGGAATCGATTATTTACTGAGTGTTGTTAAAGTTCTTCCAATTATAATCTCTTGAGAGTATGTTTTTATTCGGACCAATAGCTTTTAAGGAAGGTTTTCAGCCAGGTTTTCACTTATAAGAGTAATTTGTAGGACCCAGAAAATGTTGAGCTGAAAAGAATGTTTGATTAGAATGCTCACAGTGGACACTCTACTCTTTGGCTGCTAGATCAGCTAGGAATCTTGCGATGTGTCTGCCTCATTTTACTTGGGTTAGGGAATAAAGCTCGTAGTCTAATAACTTGCTGCATTTGCTAGCGGAGCTTCGCTGTTTCTTCGCCTTTTCACCTATTGTCGTCGTTTACCCAAAAACCTATTTCTAAACCTATTAATTGTGATTAGGCAATGTAGAAATAAATATTCGCTCACCTGTATGGAATCTCGCAAAGATTGTTTTGCGAATGGGAGTGTGGGACTTTCGAGCCCGAGTCCTTGTCGACCCCGATTACGGCGAGCTCATGGGCCGAGCCAGTGAGACTGCGATCGCTGCCTCGACGTCGAGATAAATTTCCTGGAGGCGGTGTGGGTATAATTGAGACTTTGGCCACATCCCCCAAATGTGGCTGACTGGAGAGGGCTGCAGTCATCTTCTTTTTGGCTCCGCCAACGCCACCAAAGTTAAAGAAGCGTTTCTTATGCGACGGCTGTATTCCACTATCGACAAGTCGTTTGTAGTGCTCCGAGCGGACAAATCGCGGATAGCAATCCTTCTTCAGTAGCAGCATATAGATGTGCTCGGAAGCGGAATCGAATGTGAAGCGAGACGGATTCTTAAGACCGCGTAGAACGCTTTCCATAGTCTTGCCATCGATGTTGATTTCACAGGGCGCGCCAGGTTTAAGAAACTCTCTGCGAAACGAGAATAAATATGAAATCGGTATTATTGCAATATTGTATTAAATGAATACTATATATAATCATTGTCTACTCACTCAAATATCTCGTTAACCTTGCTCGCTACTTGCGACTGCGCAGATCGGCGGAGGCAATTTACTGCAATCCAGAATCGGATGTTCTCGTGCGAATATTCCTTCTCCAGAAACACCGTAAATTCGTGCAAGCCCGTCGGGTCGGAGACGAGCTCATCTATGGAAATGGCCCAGCGTTTCACTCGCTTCTCTGTGGGTATATCAACAAAAGTGCTGTTCAGCTGCCAGAACGTAATGTCCTCAGTGACCCAGGGATTTGAGGGCAGAGCTGGCTGCAGAAAGAAATCGTAGTCGCTAAACGTTTCCGAGTAGGCGACTAGAGATTCACAGGCTTGTGACATCTTCATGCGTGTGCGGTTCAACGATTTCTCCAGATAGTCGACTTCGCGTTGTAGATCATCAACAACAGTCTTCTTTTTGTTCGACTTAAGACCCTGGCGATCCCGCGATGGAACCGGACACGGCTCAAGCGGCGTAAATTGACCGGGTGGTGGACGGTGAACGCGCCAATAAGCACGCTCTTGCGAATCACCAACGATTTTGTCACCCTTTTTACGATCCTTGGCCAGACGCACCTGCTCCTCGGCTTGCATTGAGATGAAGTCCCACTTTCCCTTCAGATTCTTGTGGAGCGACGCCAATGCTTCCGCCTCGTAATCCTCGAGTGCGTGTCTCTGTTTGTTGCGCAGTGACCTCTTTGCCAAATAGATGGCGTACTCAACGTTGTCGGGAGCCTTGTGCTGCCAGGGCCAATAGTAAGGGGTTTGGAAGCGATAAAGCGAAGAGTCGTCCTTAACAGTCAGCATCTTGGAGTCGTTGACCGGAAAAAAGTAGCCATGCAGGCATAATTGATTAGCAATGTTCAAAGCCTCCGACTCCTCAATCTGCAGGCGATCCATGAGCCACTCAATTAGATCGTAACCTGTAACATACATATATACATATATGCATATGTAATCATGAGAATTGTTCGCCAAATATATATTTTAAGTTCTTTGTCCAGGCCAAAGAAAATTTCAATAAGCAAAGGCTTCGCCAGCTATCTATAATCACTGATTCAAAATTGCCCAATCGGTGAAACCTTTAATGCTAATTTCTTTAGAATAATTTTTAGTAGTTGCCCGCTTAGAAAAAGCTATTTATGATTCTATTAATGTAATTTAATTTCAGAATAAAGTATTCATTCTAATGAAACCAAATGATTGACGATCTTAAAATTTTTGCAACGTTAGCTCAAAGAATTTCAAATATTGCATATTGATATCAAGTTGATAAATTTCGGGACAAGCCGGAGAGTTTATATATAAATTCGTGATCTGCATCAACAAAATAAGTTGATCAGTCGGTTTCTCAACCGTTTCACAAAACTACAACTTTTTTAGTTCATAACCAGTTAAATCTTATGTGCAAAGCCAATCTTCTGCGTGTATCCCATACAAATTAGCTAAAAATATATATGTATATCGTTTCGTTTTGTAGATACGTACCCATAAATGCATATGGTATGGATGTGAGGAATATCTTTTGTTGTCGAACTGGAACTCCATGTTCTTGATCCTGCATCTCACGCACCAGCATTTCCATCTATAAAGAATAAAACCCATAGCACAATGTTAAATCATTTCTTAAATTGACACGTAACATATGTAAGTAAAATGTATAAATTTGAAGTTTGTTTAAGCAAATGGAGATCCCAAGAATGTAATGCTACTCCAGATATTCCGGTATGTATTATTTTATATGTTGAAAACATGCTATTTATTTTCTAACATGGTATTGCTGGAATTTTCCCCCTCAATAAGCAATATATTTAATTCTGAAGTGAAGAAACACTCGAGAACTCACCTTGTCGAACGACATCGGACGGGAGAGCTTTTCAATTGTTTGCGGCTGTGGTAGTTGGGTTGCACAGAACGGGGAGCTGCCGCCGAGGGAACCAGAACCGCACGTAGAGCCATGGTGATGCGAAGCTGTTGCCGCCGCCGCCGAGCCCGCCAACAGTTGCTGATGATGCGGATGCTGGTGTGGATGGTGATGACCTACCGCACTGCCACTGAAAGCAGTTGCCGCCTGAGTCGTGGCCGAAATGGCAGTCGCAGTAGATGCCAAGTCGGTGATGCTGGCGTGAACATTACTGCTACTGTGGCCGCTGCCAATTACTGCTGTGGACGTTATTCGATTGTTGTTTGCATGTGTGTGTGATGCAGGCAATTCCTGTGTCTGTCCCTGGCCCTGGCCCTGCGCCGTCACTTGCAGCGCAACGAGCGGCTGCAAACTGAGTGAAGTGGGCTTCACGTATTGCGGCTGTTGCTGACTTTGAATCTGTGGCTCTTTCGATAAAGTTGAGGAAGTTGTGACGACAATGTGGGGAGACGATTCATTGCACAGGACTAACTGTCGATCTCTAGGTGGCGGCAGGCCAGGCAATCCAGGCGGTTCCATGGCCCTTTTGTCCGGTAAATGGATAGACCGCCGTTGTTAAGACGGTTCGGGTCCCGTTGTTGTCTGTTGTTATGTTTTTGGACTTTAGTATTGATCTTTAACTTGACGTGGCTGGGCTATTTTCTCGGTTGTCGGTTTCAGCAATGTGTTCAATTTGGTTTGTTACAATATTTAATATGTTAACAGTATTTGATGACTTCCTGTTGTTATTACCCGAATTCCAAGGTGTTGTAATATGTAAAAATGTTTGCTGTAAATGACACAAAATTAATGCTTTAATTAATGATTGCATTTAAATGAATCCGCTCTCTAACATTTCTGTTATTGCCGAATAAATCGCCATAGTTCATATAGTATAACCATACCTATTATCAATCAAACTACAATAAGAATCAGGAGTAGTAACTCTCTATATCTTAGCTAAGAACCATTCAGAAGAACACCGACCTGGACAAATTAAAAACTAAATTTGAATATGGTATCCTATTGATTGCTGCCATAGCCATAATAATTGCGTAGCTCGACTTATCTGGTTAAAAAGACGGATAGACAGACCTTACATCTTATCTTATATCCCGATTTTCTTGATAATCTACTGGTATTCTGTCAATGTTACTTATTTATTTAAGCCTTCAAATACTTACATAGTTTCATTTTTGATGATTTTGTATAGTTTTTCTACGTCAACTGTAGAATCCTTGTAGTTTACTAAAATATTGCGTTATCCATATAGGGAATTGAGATGACACTGAATGATCATAAATTTGATTGTAGATGGGAATGTTTTGGGTTTACCACTGTAAATACAGATAAGATAAATATTACTAACCAATGCAATGATATTTTATGGTTGGTGCATTAAGATAGCTAATTATAAATTCGCAAAATGTAAATTATCTGAAGTTGAGTTTTACCTATCGATCGTAGGCATCACAAAGATGTAACAATACCTTCATTAAATTAAAAGATGTATATATTAAACTGCTGGACTAGTGACGTCGCTAGAAGATGCCGATCCTCCACTGCACTGTTAATCGACCTCAAATAAAGAGGCTTTACAATTAAGGTTTTTTCTACGACCTCTTAAAGTATATACTTGATCAAAACGAATAACGAAATTAAGTTTAAAGCTCGACTCGAGTCTTGAATTTTGGTACACGGAATAATAACTGTTTAAATGACCCCTTAACTTTCCGATCGGATTAGAAGTTAGTTGTTTGGGTTTTCTTGGGATATTTTGTACTCTATGGTATATTGAACGCATTGGTTTATTAAAATACCATCGATGTTTGCAAACAAAACTTGATCTAGGTGTTGGTACGGATAGACAGTTTGAAGGCTGATAAACAACGTATTTATTTTATAGGGATGGAACAGCCTGACGCTGCCTAAAATTATAATATATAATAATTCCACCATATGGGCACTGGGTACATCAAGGTAACCATTTGTTATAAAGCAGAGATGGTACGTTGGGGTTCGCTTTATTATGCACACAATTTATACGCGATTATTGCAGTTCTAAAAACCAAACCAATGTTTCACTATTATCGTTCTTATTTACAAATTAAGCATTTTTTACATTGTAAACAAAGTGAAATAACGTACTTTTTTTTAAATGTACAACATGTACAAAGTGGGGACAAAAGTGATCTACTAATGTACCAATGATGTCAAAAAGAGTTCAGTTCGGTACAAAACGGTACATGCAGCAATGTGTGGCCGTATTGCCGACAGCTGCGTAGCTTGGAACGACCTTGTACCCTCGTCGTATCTATTCGCCTGTATGTAGATGTATGCACACACACACACACACATAGGCACGGTGGTATGTATACATACGTATTAGTGCACACACACACACACACACACACATACACTAATGAGGGATAATACGTGCGTGTTTAGGGCATCTCGAAGCTGGTAAATCGTTGTCGAGTACTCTCGGCAGACCGTTTTTGTGTTTTTCATTCTATTCATTATTCGTGTATGTACATACATATGTACATATGTACGTGTATTGATGTGTAGACAAGAACTGCACTATTGTTTACGATAGTGTAAACATATTTACATATGTATGTATGCACATACTCGTGTACATATGTAGGTCTAGGTAGCTTTAAGTATTGAAGTATTGAGCGACAAGGTCGCCACTAAACAAAGCAACAACAACACGAACTTGGAGGCGAAATCAACGTTTAATGTAAATAAACATTAAATTTTCAACGGCAGACAAACACACATACATATGTATGAATGTACATTGCTGTGACCATATGTACATGTAACATGCATACATACAAATGAGTGTATGTACATACATCCCAGCATTACATACATATATACATATGTATGTATATATTTGCACCATTTTCTCGTTATGAACTGCGATAAATAACTTGTACAACATATGCGCATATGTACATACATACATACGTACATCGACGTACACCAATCGCGTATGTATGTATGTACATAAGTAAATGGGAATTGCAAAAAACGGTATACGAGCATAAAATATGTATGTACTTTGAATGTACGTGTACATGTGTGTGTGTGTGTGTGTGTGTAGGTGTAAGTGTATTAGCAACTAACAATAATAGCACTGTCACATGCAGCACACACACACACACTGAGACACACACGCACACAGAAGCATTCGCAGACATTTTTCATTACCGTGCAACCTGCTTCGATTCCATAATACTGCCCTTTTTATTGGGCCTGCGAATGTTTTTTTCTTTTTCGATAATTCTTTTCTTTTCTTTTTTTGCACACAATATTGTTGTCACATACAAAAACAGGGTAGAACAAGCGATAAATCAGCACTCTTATTATGCTATGTAGGCAATATGCATTACATTTGTGTGCATGTATTGTATCAATCCAATTGGATGTACATTTCGTAATTTTCTTATTGGAAATGCTGGAGAGAAATTGTGATATAATTTTTGGTAATTGTACGATTTGGTTTGCTTCGCTTTGCTTTGCTGTCGACGCACGTCAGGAGACACAAAGGACACTCGCACGATTAGAGGACATCCGACGCACTCGGCACTCTGAGCCTGTGTCCGCCCGCCTGTGGCCAACACAAATGTGCAAAATGAATTTTTCTGTGCTGGCGCGCTGCTTTTGCTGCGCAGCGCAATTACAAGGAGTACGCTATGGAAAAGAGAGAGATACATATACATATGTATGTATGTATGTACATGCACACAAACATTTCACATACAGAGAATAATTGAGAGGAAAGCGTTCGGTATTCGAATGCTCCTCCGCAGTCGAATCGCGTCAGTCAGTGTTATACTACATTTTGGTGGTATCTGGTCACCCAACCGTCTTCGCACCCGTCTCCAATGTGAATCGACCGTTGAGTGCGACCAGCTGTTTTTGGACTCGTTAGATGAATGAATTCTCGCATTGTTATTGTTGGTATTTTGCCGGGCGTCTTGCGTCACGCTAACGCTAAAGGACTTTTTGTCACATTTCTGTTTCCGTTCACATATAAATTGTGTCCATTTGCAATTAGAGAAACCTACATACATTATAAAATCTAATTATATAATTACAAACAAAAACACTCATACTTTGAATATTTAATTATCAGAGTTATTTATCTCCCACTGTTCAACTGACTGCCAATGCCTGGTCATTTAACCAAAATTACTAAAAATCCTTAAGCGTTATCGATATCACCCCGCATGCGTCTATCTGATATTTCTTGAAGTTTTTTGTTTACAGGTGAAAAAACCGTTACTTCAAATTTGAAATTATAATGACCCATTGTTCGAACCGAAAAATATCGATTAAAATCCATTTAAGATCAATAAGCCATATGAAGTGCAAGTTGGTGGAAATTATCGGGGTGATATTTTGGTATAATTTTTTGCTATGGTCACATTCGAGCACATGTGTTACATTGTCCAAAACATTTGATTGTCAATTTATACCAGACTGTCTGCTTGTTTAATTATGCGGAAAAGTGCAGCAGATAAGTTTATTATTATAGCTACAGAAAACTGCAGAGTAACGATCGATTCTAAAAAAAATCGACTTAAACCGATAAATATCGGTTGCGGTCACACTGCTGACAGCCCTAATCAGCTATGAGAGTTTATTTTGATTGCAAAAGATTGCAAAATGTTTAAGCGAGCGTTCCAGCAATATAAAAAGAAAAATCCTCCTCCCGACCTGCACGATGTAATCGACGTTGACTTCTACGATGGAGAAAAATTGTCGTCCCACAGTTGGCATAATGTAAGTACCTAAATACATCGGTGTAGAACTTACACCGTGTTCTAACCATGTGGGAAGCGAACTGATGAGTTGCATGTGCACATGTATGTGTAAATACAATCTACACATACGTGCATATGTAGTTGGTGCATCCTGTACATGTCTCTGAATTAAACCAAAGTGATGGCAGGATGCGAGAGGCGAGTGGCCTGCAGCCGGAGCATGCGTGGCGATGTTACAGGCTCTTGAATCACCCTGGACTGCTTCTCATTCGGAACCCATTCACACTGAGCGGTCAACGGTATTGGATCGCGCGCAGTCTCCGGGATTACTCTCGACCGCCGAACGTTTCCAACTTGGATGAAACAAAGTTCTCGGCTGCAGCTCTTTCCGACTGGTGGCAAGAGCTGCAGCACTGTAATGATGAGATGCTGGCGAGTCGGCTCAAGGTTGCAATGCGCTGGACAACATTGGGATACCATCATAATTGGGACACCAAAGTCTACGATGAAGCAATGCACTCGACGTTTCCAGCAGACTTGGATATGTTGTGCCAAACTTTTTGTCAGGCTCTTGGCTACTCTGACTTTACGCCACAAGCTGCCATTGTCAATTATTATCCCATCGGAACTTGTTTATCGGGACACACGGATCATTCGGAGCTAAATCATGCTGCACCATTGTTCTCATATAGGTACATATGTCTATATACATATATACAACATGATATATTATAACTTCCATCTCAACGTTTTTTCTATTCACAGTTTCGGACAATCTGCGATTTTCTTGATTGGTGGCACGTCCCTAGATGATCAACCTTCGGCGATACATCTTCGTAGCGGAGATGTATTGGTAATGTCTGAAGCATCCCGCCTTTGTTATCATGCTGTTCCACGCGTAATGAAAACTGACCAAGAGCCTTGGAATAATGCTCAATCAGAATACGGGACAGTTTTGAAAGCTAAACGGAACAACGACGACGTGATAATTAATACAAAGCTCAATAATTCATTGGATGCGGCCTTATTCGACAAAGTTAAAGATGATTCATTTTGGGATCCGTTTAATCATTTCATTCACGAATCGCGTATCAACATGAATGTGCGTCAAGTGTTGCCAATAGGAATGCATCAAATCCCATCTTAATTTTAGTCTATTTGTAAATTGATATTGATATATGTACGTACGTATATTGTTCAAAGGAAATAATAGAAACCGTTTTAACCTGTATTTGTGTTTAGCGTAATAAGCATAAACAAGGCGCTGTAATTTATTATACCTTATTTATTTACAGATCGTTTGATCGAAAAATGTAGATATTGACATATTAAAACTATTTTTGCTACAAATATTTGTTAAAATTTTGTTTTTAATAAAATCTCAAGAATATGTATTGTATCTGAAAGTAATGTTTTGAAATATTAACAGCTTCTATAAAAAAAAAAACAGCAACGCCAAATATACTTTTTGGTATATTTTCTTAGTATTTCCATACATCAGCGTTTTGTTTTCTCTCGAGTTTTGTATTCAGTCGAGCTTTCTTATGTTGTTTGTTTTTTGCTTCTTTTTCTCATACTCGTATTTTGTTGAGAACTAGATATTTGTCCACTTGATTGTTCTGTTTGCAACATTGCACCATACGTTACGATTCGATACGTTATTTGTTATTATCGATATTTTAGATATCTTATTTTGATAGCCACTTCACGAATATAACAGAAATCCAGTCGCTTCATAGCCATATTGCTACAAAACAATTTGGAAGACATACAAAAATTAAAATACAAATTTACAAGGGCAATTGTATTATATTATTATAATGTAAATACAATAAATACAATACATGCGTTATGAGGTTATATGGAGTTTGCCAATTGCTGATTATTCTCGAATTTTTTGTTCCAATTCCACGTTTTTCATTTATGAGTTGTTTCCGTGATATCGTTTCAGTTCCATTTTATGAAACTCGTGGTTCGATAAAAATTGTAATCGACGCCGTTGAGTAAATTTAATGCTTTTGTGACTGAATTAATTAAATTGTTTATTGCTTGCAAATATAATATTTAAAGTCGCAATCGTTACACTGTCGAATGCTAAAAAGCCAAAAGATCGTTCATAAAATGAGAACTACCGAAACAACGTCGTAGCCGGATAAATCCAAAATCACGGATGCTCAATGCAATATTTACAATAAACTACAAACTATTTAAAATTATACAGTTGGAGGAGTCAAGTCAGATATTGTGACTGGAGTTTATACATATATTTATTTTTGTATTCTACTGTGATTATTTAAGATCGCATTCGCAACAACAATTGTACAAAATACACTTATTTCCCTAATGCTTAATGTTATCTTCGGTTGGAAACACAACTGACCTCAGCCGCTCCGAAAGTGATGCAACGCATCCATTGTTGTGTGGAGATCGACGTCCGGTCGACTTGATTCAGTGCCTCAGCTGCAAGGAGCAAATCGCTAGCAATACAAATATCGATATCTGCGAGCATTATTTTCACCATCCGCATCCGCCGAGTAGCATCAAGTGTCTATATTGCAAAGGACACGTCTATCTCTATAACAGGAGTTGCGGCAGCGGCGGCGACGGAAGCATTTTACGCACCGAAATCTTTCATTACTGCTCACCACGCAAGTGAGCAGTCGCCCAACTAAATAGTATTCCAGGTATGGCGGATCTTGGCGAAGAGAACTTGGAGTTTGATCCAATATCGGAGGACTCGGAACTATCCGAGTATTCCGACCATGAGAATGAGGATGGCAACGAAGATGCAGCCGCAACAGCAGCTGCAGGAGATAATCATTCGGAGGCGGACAATAAAGCAGCCAAAGGAAATGATAAAGACGATGATGGAGGGCAGCAATATTTGGCCGGGGGCAAAACAATTCAGCTGCAGCTTCAGACACAATCGAAGATTGGCACGACGGGGCATCCGAACTATGGATTCGGCAAGCGTTGGTCCAAATCCGAAGATGTCCTGCTCAAATCGCTGGTGGAGAAACACGGCGAGTGCTGGGACGTCATTGGCAAAAACTTTAAGGATCGGCTGGAGCAGCAAGTACAGCAGCGTTGGGCCAAAGTCCTCAATCCCGAGCTTATCAAAGGCCCTTGGACACGAGATGAGGACGAGAAAGTTATTGAGTTGGTGCGACGTTTTGGACCCAAGAAATGGACGCTGATTGCGCGTTATTTGAATGGTCGCATTGGCAAACAATGTCGCGAGCGTTGGCACAATCATCTCAATCCGAATATCAAGAAGACCGCTTGGACCGAGGAGGAAGATAAAATCATTTACAATGCCCACATTAAGCTCGGTAATCAGTGGGCGAAGATTGCAAAACTTTTGCCGGGACGCACAGACAATGCGATTAAAAACCACTGGAATTCAACAATGAGGCGCAAATACGACGCTGAACGGCGATCGGTGAATACGATTACAACCGGCGATTTGAAGAGTTCGCGGACGCATCTCATCACTTTGATCAAATCTGGTGGAATCGGCGGCGTTGGCGCTGGGACCAAGTGCCCACAACAACAACAATCTGTCCATTGCAAGAACGAAGTAAATGAGAGTTCAATTGTGGCGCCCGCAAGTGATGGATGCAACCAGGAAAACACTGTCAAGAAGGAAGCGAATGATGCAGCAGCTGGCGGCGCCAGCTCCAGCGCTAATGGGCATGTCAAACTCATTTCAATTTCAGCGCAAACGCTTCTGCAATACACGGATCTGAAGCTTGTCACCAGGCCAACACCCAATATCCTGAAGCGATCCCGCAAACAAAATGCTGCTGCAGACGGACAGGCAAGCACACAATATCCATATATCGATATGAAGGGCGACTACAAAAACAAGCTCCCAGAATCGCCAGTTATAACGCCAATCAAATCATTACCCTTTTCGCCGAGTCAATTCCTGAAGTCGCCTTGTCTCACCACATTCGAAGACATGAACTTGCGAGCAAGCACGCCCGTGACTAAAGTCTATAATCGCGTCGGCATGGAGATTAAAAAAGAATTGGAATCATCATCAATTGAAACGCCACATAAAAGTGAGTACAGTCGAATTGTCTGGTTGGTTAGTTGGCATCAATTTGCTTTACATTGAAGTAGCTACTTTGGAGCAATAAAATTTCTATTACAAATTAAGTAAAGCTTTTGTACCATACTCTCTTTCTCTGTGCAGGTATTGTTGGGCTGCGAACCCCAACTCCTTTTAAGAATGCACTCGCTGCCATTGGTAAACGTGAGAAGCGGGACGGACGCTCCTACATTCCGTCTAGCCCGTCGAGTTTGGTTGAGGATCTTGCCGAAATCATCAATGAGGAGCAGATGAACGATTCAGAGCTTAACAACAGCAGTAAAGGGGCCAGCGAAAACATTGAGCGCGATGACCGCTCGGAGCTTGAGAGTTCCAATTCGCTGGCATATAGAAGCGTGCATTCCCCAGCGCCAAAGCGTACGAGGAAATCGTTGCTTCCTAGTTGGAGCGTCAACATACAGTATGGAAAGAAATCGTTGCCGTTTGAAACTGAAACACCAAGTAAATTTTTATCGTCGGAGCAATCGCCTGCGCATTTTTCGCCAAGCAACATTATGAAAGATTCGTTATGCGGTGGACAGGATCTGCTTTTCGATGAGGGCAAAAAAGAGAATCGGCCATATGGACACCGGCTTCGTGGCTTGTCGAGCGATCATCTGTTAGATCCAAAGTGGGCTCGTGTTGCATGCGGAAAAACCAAAGATCAAATTTTCATGGAGGAGCAGGCGCACGCATGCTTGGAGAATCTCGCTTTAATGCCACGATCGTTAAATTTTGAAAAGCAAAAATGAGTTCTTAATCAATGTAGATCATGTAAAAAGAAAACTATTAAATCGATCTTTCACAACTACAACATTAATTTTATGCCAACATCTCACATCGGGATCTAAGCATAGAAGACGTATCCCACTCAAATCAAGTTTGTTTCAAATTTTCGCCAAGCCCCTTTTTACTTAAAATTATTCCTGAAAATTTAGTCATGAAATGAAAAAATGAAAATGAAAAACAGAAGTTATTTAAATATATGGGGGTATTGCTATATAATATGTATGACTTATTCTTCCTATCACATCTATTTTCGGTGATTACGAAAATTCCATTGGGACCCCGGTATTTGGAGTAAATTATATTAATGATATATATAATAAAATGAAAAGAATAGTTGACCTAAGCTTATAAGCAACTACAACGAAACAAGTACTTAAAAAGCTGGGGCCGTTCAAAGTTTGTTTGACGATTTTGTCATATGCAAATGAACCTCAAAGAAAGAAGGCAGGAAAATCTAAATAAGGCCCCAAATTTGGGGGGGTTATTTCATAATGAAATAATACAATTTCAAAAATGAAATACCTCAAAATTTGTATTAGGCGTTTTTTTTGTATTTACGTTTTTTTTTTATATATTTAACTTTTTGGAAATGTACAACGTTCTTAAATATATTTTAAATGAAATAAAGAGTTTTATGGAGCTTTCAACAAGCTTCAAAACAAACCATTCATTTACGATCGTCAGTTATGGGTTTCAAATTATTAACCGTTTCATTAATATAAAAAATGTTCTCTTATGGTATAAGTCATTGTCCGTATCTACCATCCCAGAAAGTAAGGAAGCTGCATTTAACCAATCTTTAACAAATTTAATGAAATTGCCATTTGGCATCGCAGAAAGCCATCCTTCCTACTGATGTATTTAATCGTTTTACATTGCATACGAGTAAATAAAACAAACATTTTATTTGATTGACGTTATCAATTGTATAATTTTATCAAGAATTATTTATCTTAATTAAAATTAGTTTTTTATAAATTTATAATCATGAGTTACTTATATACATATACAATATAATGTTAGTAAAATTGTGTTATGACAGCTTGTTGACAGGTAACACCAGTAGATGTAAACAAACAAAATCCGAATCCAACAGTTATACCGATATTGAGTAGTTTGTTTCAGTATACACCTGGTATGAATTTTCTAAAAATTTTAATAAAATATGTAATATCAATATAAAATTCAAAAATGTTTATATATTGTACATATAATTTAAAATTTCAATACTGCGTCTGGTGAAAGTATTGTAAATAGTCTTACCTGTAGAATACGTTGTCGATTTCGGTAGATTAACGACATCGCGCCGAAACGTGGATAGATTCTGTGTAAACCTAAATTCAAACAGAAAGAAATGTTCAAACCAATTAACGACAGTTTAATATATAGTTCACTTTAGCACAAAAACTTGCATAGGAAACAATATAGTACAAATTATGTAGAGTTATCCTTACTTTTCCTTATTTTTACTGGACACATTACGCTCTATGCCAAGCATCAGGTCTTCAAACCACTGAGCCATTGTTTGTTGTTTTTCTACGGGTTGTGTTCGTATTATTGTTTCTTTCAATGATCTAAAAACACCAAACAAAATTTATATGTGCATTTTTTCTTGAGTCTTATTTTAAAAAATAATTACCGGTAATAGTCTTCATATAGTAGAATAAGTACCAAAAGTGGACGAGACATGGACCATTGGTTTCTACCGTCCTCAGCCAATACGTTATTTAACAAAGAGGACATCATACTTTGCAACAACTCTGAATTTAATTCAACCACCTGAAAATGTTGAAGAGAGATAATTTACACCGAATGAATTGCCATATTAACAAAATAGCGTTATACACTGGATAACCCTATGCCCATTAATAAATTATCTCAACAAAAACATCGAGGGAAAGAGATTTTTGATCTCCCAATTGGGTTTGTTTTTAGTCAAAATGGCATCTAGTCCACGTACAAACTCGAAATAGAAAGAGACGGTAAATTTCGTCTATATATCGAAAATGTACCCTCAATTCATTATATTCTGATAATTCAAAAAATAACTACTTATTTTTTGATTGCCCTATACTGTCAGCATTATACCAGTTACATTACACATTATTTTCGAAATACACTCAAATATTTATCCATATGGACTGATATACATAAAACTAAAACCAATACCGCAGTTTCCATAAGGTACACAATTAAAGTAAATATTTTTTGAAAGTTCAGGTACATCTAATTGCAGTCTTTTTTAATTGATTTTATCAAATACTAAATACAACTATTTTTCATGACTGAAAAATATTAGACAATTATATAAAAGTCCAAATCATATGATAATATAGTGTGCATACAAACCTTAAGAAATTGCGAATTTTCACGTGTCAATCTTCGAAGTTTCTTATTAGGGAATGTTGAAACTAGAAAATTAAAAAGTTTATAATACACTTAAAAATGTAGTATGTATCTCAATAATTTACTTTTCAATTGAAGTTGTTTGAAGATGTATGAAACGATGCTATCCAAGATAGTACAGCAGCTTATGTAAATTGCTGAATCTAAAATCGAATAAACAACAGGAATTATTATATTAGTTTCAATCCGACCATAGATAGGTGCATATAAATGAAATTACCCAAAGCAGCAAGTCCCTTTGTCAAACTTTCGAGAATGTAGACAAAAGCACGAGGTTCAAAAGCAGCAAGATATGTGACATGGTCTTGAGATAGGCAGTTCAATAAATTGTAATATGCTGACGCCAGTTTTGGATATTCCTGATGGTTGATTGTTTATTAGAGATTTGTAAGAACTTTCAGTTATTAAACTTACCAACAAATCGCTTTGGCGTATAGAAAGAATTAGCTGGGCGATGATGTCAAGAACATTGTGTAATGTGTCGTCTCCATACAATTTAAATACCCCACAATTCACGTAGTTACCCCCAAGTGCATTTTTCAAAATTAAAAAGCATATTGATATGCCTTTCAATTTCATCGGATATAGTTGATCATTTGACACTTCAAGGTGCAGAATACGATTACCGTATATACAAATCAGTTTTGATGCCTCTCGAAACAATAAAATGCCCATTGGACTGGACACATTGCCAGCCAAACGTTGTGTGCGACAGTGCACCAATTCGGCAAATAGCTTTAACACAGGTGTAGTGATGGCAGGTTCATGCGCCCAAAGCTCCACAGCACGAAGAAGTATTGGTAAGTAATCAGTGTAGTAACTGGAAATAGGTTTAAACAATTCAAAAGTAAGAAGGAATCGCTACAGTCAAGTGTGTTTGACTTTAAGATACCCGCTACCCATTTTTAGGAAACACACAAATTTAATAAGTTTGACTGAAGCAACTAAAAACATACATACGATTAGAAAAGTTAATACTACCGGCGAATATTAAAAAGAAAGCTGTTTAAATTATTATTGTGCGAACAATTCAATTTTAGTCTAAAATTATTTGAGAATTGTATTTTTCAAAATTGGGCCAAAATTTTTTCAAATGTAATCCGGAAAAAGTGACTAAATTCTAAACTAACGTTGATAAGCATTTTCTACTTTCTAGGAGGGTTTTACCCTATGGATAGCGAGTATTAAAATCATATTGAAATTTAGAAATCGTAAATGCAAAACGAATACATACAGCCACTCAAACAGCATGGTATATTGAATGCGAGCATTAAGAGGTAATGCCAGGCCACGCAAATCCCGGGATAGACCAATAATCGCCTTCTTCACCTCATCATTGGGAAAACATTTGGTGTCCATTAATACGTTCCCAAGTGATTCAAACTGATCTGAGAACAAACTGTATAAAATATATATGTATAATTTGACTTAACGCTGTTGACTTACTTGTAAGTGGTGTTAAAAAGTTGTAAAAACGCTCTTCGTCCTCGCCCAAATCAAACATTAATAAACGACTGAGAGATGTGTAAAACATTGTGCGGCAACGCATTTCGTTCAATGACGAACTCGTACCAAGGAAGGGAAAGTGTTCGCTTGTGTGATGTGTTAACATAAATTGAACTTCTTCCAAACGTGCCAATTTGCGCACTGAATTGAAGTGCACCGAAAGATCCGACAATAACATTAATGTTTTTGTTATAATTTGCTCAGAACGACCCCAGAATTTTAAGTTAGTTATTCTGAAAAAGACATAGATAAAGTAGTTTAAAAATACATCTCTCGAACCGACCCATTGGTTTGGGTTTGAAATTCTGAACACTTAATGTCTATAGGTTGCAATCTCGTTCATAATATAAAATTAACACTTACATTTTACGGTTAATGAAACTGAGAAGCATCTGCTCATCGTTCAATCCAAAGACTTCGCTTAGCCGTTTATATACAGTCGCTTTCTGAGCTTGGTCACTGCTATGCATTTTGCGAACCTGATCTAAGAAACTCAGAATTGCCAATTCTAGTTTCTCGCATCCAGTCTGCGGTAAACGCGAGTCAGTTAAACTCATTAATTGCAACACACGAATTACTAGTTCAGCATCCATATTGTCATGTTCGTCGCTGGTTGTTACCGACAGTCTTCCCACAATGGCCGATCCAATTATATACACCAACCACGTTAACTGCAGTTCGTGTACTGTAATATCTGTGGGATTCGCATTTGGCATCTGTATAAGATTTTCGTATTCTCGTGCTTTTTGATCAAAGTGTTGCACGAGAAAGTTACACGTCTTGTTATACTCGCAACGCTCGATAACCGATAGCTGCTCGAGTTGTTGCTGCACCATGCACAGATCATCCAAAGGATCCTCCATATTATCACGAACAATTAAAGGCACAGCATCCAGGCGTGACTCAATGTACGCTTTAACCACCTCTGGGGTGTATGTGCCAAGTAAATGCGGATCCGGCGATTTAACATATGGCACTGACGCAACCATTCGCTGCCAAAGCGTAAGTAAGTAGTGCACACTGTTCGGAGCAAAGAGCCACATCTAAAGATATTATACAATAGATATAGATAATACATATTTACGATTCGATTAATAAATAGCAACATATTATTGTACACAATATACACTCACATGTAACGACTGTACTGTAAATTTTGCAATCAGTTCTATGGCTTCCGGATAACAAGGAACAGCAATAAGTTCGCCCAGTTGATAGTTGGACTTGAGTCGTGCAAGCAAACGACAAAACTCGTGATAATTATCAGGATCACTTAATCCCTGTAGAAGATAAATTAGAAATTCAGAAATTTTTCGGTTATTGAGAACAATATTACTTCCACCTGTTTTATCCATACTTTTTGAAATCGATTAGTTGGCAACACGAAAAGGCACTTACATGTAGGTTGGTGAGTATATTTTTGACACCCTCAACTAGATGGGTCAAGAACTTTGTTCGCTCGGAGTTGCTGAAAAGAGATCTCCGAACCGATGTCATTTGCACTAGGCACGATAGTGAGTAACTCGCTAGACCATTAGGTAGTATTTGATACAGATCAAAGAATAATTTTAATGTGTTGGAGTCAAGAAAAGCCGGACGCCAAGCTGTCGGTATCTGTCGACGTAATTAATAAAATTAGCACTGTTCTTAATTACCATTTTTAAGATGTACCACAAACCTGCACGTTGTTCATATCATCAGCTGATTCATCTGTAGAGCTGCCAATAAAGTCGAAGCTCAGGCAGTTCTTTGTAAGACGTAACACTTGTGATATTAAACTGAGTATTAAAAAAAAAATGTAACAAATTAATAAATTGAAGTTTCAATATCTACTGTCTGTAATTTTTATTTATTCTTGTGAATGGAATTTTATATTAAGCAGGGTGATAACCGACGTCTTTTACTTTCCAAAAAATAATGCTAATTTTCTCTGATGCTAAACCTACGTTCTAAGACGCCTCGGGGACCTTTATCTAGCTTTACTTGAGTTGGATTATGTTACTTTTTATATGTATATAGTAAATTATCAAAATAGTACTATGTAAAAGAGAACATCCATAGTATTTTGGAAGAGTCGCGGAAGAGTCTTTTGCCCCTCTATAACATATCTATCCAAAATATATGTAAACAAATGTGACTTATTATTGTAACCAGTTGTGTATATATTAAGCATATTTCTTTCTGAACCATTTCAACTTAAAAAAAATGGGTAATGGATATTGGGTAATTCAAAGTCGTATGTCAAAGCAAAATAAAAACTTACGCTTGTTGCGATTCGTCCATAAAATTCAAGTTCTTGCTATTGTCACGCGCCGTATTCAATAGCGAGCAAGAAAGTAGGAAAGTGTCGAATAGCTGCTGATCGCGATAGGATGTGGCTATCTTCCGGTTTTTGGAAAACGATAGATGTGCATCCAATTCGACAATTGAATTCATTTCGGACACAAGCTGTGAGAGAATCTGTACACCAATTGTACAATGCTCGACGGATCCCTTAACGATTGCAATGAGAAACAAATAAATAAAGCTTCTCTTCTAAGTGCGATTTGCACAGCATACCTGTAAAAACCTTTTCACATCCTCAAGAAGGTTTTGAAAGATCAATTCGCCCTTATATGAATCGAACCAACCATACTTTGTAATTTTTGCCAGCAGCGTAACAAGTGCTTGAACTACAAAGTGCTGCAAGTTGGGTCTGGTGGCCAAGTAGTTGAGAGCATAGCTGCGAATATCAATGCGCTGTCCCAAGGTGATGCCCTGTATTAGTTTTGTCAGGGTCGATGCAGCAAGCAGTTGCGCATAGCTGGAGTCAGCGCGATCCAACAGCAGCTGGCACTTGGGTAAGGCATCCTGGCTATTGACAAAGGACACGAGACTCTTCTCGGCATCAGCGCGAATGGTAGCGTCTGTGGCTTCATACAGTTGCTTGCATAATATTTCCAATTGTTGAATATCCTAAAAACATAAATATAGAATTGGGAGAATTAAGTATTTGCAGGTATTTAGGTTAGGTTATCCAGGCAGCATCCAGTGGCCGATCAGCCAGCTGTGTTGCATGACACACTGTTGGAATAGACAGGATGGAACAGATTATTGGGTTTTAACCGGTACCACAGGGCTGATACCAAGTCAAGATTCTGCGAAGAGCAGCCCAGGGAACTGTGATCGCTTCCTAAGCAGTGAACTGCATTAGAACAAATAAATTCCATAACATGGCACATGCATATTTCTGCACAGTGGGAAAATCCTAAGCTGACACCTCTGTAAGCCGGACGCTACTCTTGGTAGGCACTTGCTATGACAATTGTCTCTCTTGATCGGGCAACAGATGTGCGACGGAAGAATTTTCACTATTCTTTTCAAACTAACCTTTGATTCAATAAAACACGAAACATGCCGAATGAATATGTGGAAACGAATTTCAGTTGATAGATTGCCTTCAATTAACAATAATAATTCAATTCAATACCAATTTTCGATAATAGTGTTGCTAAGCGAATCATGAGTAGAAATGCATTTGCAACTTACATTCTTTTTTTGTATTGTATTTTGACTTGACTGACGTGTGAAGCTTAGAATTGTTTTTGCTTTATTTATATGTGCTACATTTAATGTATGTCATGTAAATAAACGTGCCTTAAAATGAACATCACTCGCTCCATTTAAATTATAAATCAGTTGCAATAAAAAACAATGGGAAAAAATGATATTATGTCGGAAGACGTACCATAATTCTGTTTTAATGACAAAGTACAAACAATGCCTTTATTATAGCTTATTAGACCATTAACAATTGCGCTCAAAGAGCTGTGAACTCTTTAATTTAGCACAGTTTCCCGTAAAAGAACGACTTTTTTTAAGAAAACGATATCAAATTCTACAACTGCAATAACAAAGCAATTTATGCAGCGAATAGAGATGTAAGATGCATCGATTATATGCAACATCGACTCTTGTATTTGGTTATCGATATCTAGAATGCTTGGTTTTGTTTAAATGGAATGAAATGTTGACTTTAACGCGGTATTGCCAAAGTAAATCGTTTATTCTAAAATTTGAAAATATAATATTATAGAAATGTGGTGTCTTTTGTTTATTCATTATTAATTGAGACATTGGGATTGTAAATAAAATTATGACGAATATTTTAATGTAGTAAATGCAAATGTAAAATACAAACTCTAAACAAAAATAAACTAATTTAAACTGATTTTATCCAGGTTGTTGTTTTTAAGCATAATGTAAATCAATAATTTAAAAAAGTTTGTCAAATAATTTTCATGTTTATATTGGTCGTAGCTGGAATGAGTTAATCTCCGCGTCTGCATTTTTGCGACGTGAAAATGTTTTAAAGTGGGAATGGAACGTTATTTAGTTGTTAAGCTTAATGATAATATCGAAAGTATCGATAGGTGTCTGTGCAGTTCTATTCTCGTTTCTGAATTGTAACGTGGTCAAATTTAAGTAAATAACAACTGAGATATGTCTACTGGACTAATAACAGAGCTAAACAAGCTTAATAGTTTGGTATGTCCTCGCGTAAAGAATCAGTAATTTGTACTATTAACAAACTCTTTTTAATCCGTCCTATAGGAACGTGTGGCGAAAGAATTACACACGAAGGTTCAACATTCTACCCGAAGGGAATTGTCGCCATATGTTGAATGTGATGACACCGTGATTAAGCTGTTGAATGAGAATGCGAAACTTAAGCATCGTCTTGCTATAATTAATCAAGTATGTCTTTGATTATATCGTTCCTACTGCATTCTAATTTGGTCGTGTATTTATTTAACAGGCAATAGCCGACGAGAAGAAGAACATGCCGCAAGAATATGATTCCAATAATACGCTCTTGATAATGGAGCATCTGGAGACGATATTTTCAAAAGCGATTGCAGAAGCTTATCCAGCCTATAGTAAAACTCCAGTGATTATTGCTGCTGTTAACAATGTGTCCTCCAAGTTCGGAGATTACCAATGCAATAATGCCATGGGATTGGCGAAAAAGATGAAGGAAGCTGGCATCTCAATAACACCGCGTGACATTGCTGCAGAGATAAAGCGGTGTTGCCCGGCTTCACCAATAATTGATAAAATAGAAGTGGCTGGCGCCGGGTTTGTCAACGTGTTCCTCAGCAAGTAAGTATCTTAAATTTGGTATGCCTTCATCATTAACGCAAGTTGTTGCTCATCCATCGCGTTAATTGATGAGTTTCATGTAGCTAAAGGCATTACCTAAAAAGGCAAATTTATTCTTAATGCATTGACTATCTATCTTTTTTCTTTATAGGCAACATGCTATCAGTGCCTTAACCAATCTCTTGCGTGACGGCATCCATCCGCCGAATGTGCCTAAGAAACGCATTCTCGTTGACTTCTCGTCGCCAAATATTGCAAAGCAAATGCATGTTGGTCACCTACGATCTACTATTATTGGTGAGTCAATTTGCCGACTTCTCGAGTTTCTGCAACATGATGTTCTTCGCATCAATCATCTGGGCGATTGGGGTACGCAGTTCGGCATGCTCATTGCCCATTTGGAAGACCGCTTTCCAAACTTCACAAACGAGAGTCCACCAATTGGGGATTTACAAGCATTTTACAAAGAATCAAAGAAGCGGTAAGTACTAAATGTTTAACTTATCTCATACGCGTTGTATGGGATAGAAAGGGGACAAACTATCTTATTTACCATCTAGTTATGGAGACCTCAACCTCTGTAGCAATTCAATATTTGTGTTTTGCTAAAATAATCTAAAGTACATGTCCCTATGGCATTGGCAATTCCTTCTTTTACTTTCAGATTTGATGAGGATGAGGTTTTCAAAAAGCGGGCTTACGAACACGTTGTCACTCTTCAAGCAGGTGATCCTAAATCGATAAAGGCTTGGCAACTCATCTGTGATGTTTCGCGACAAGAGTTCCAACGAATTTACAACCGATTGGATGTCACGATTGAGGAACGTGGTGAATCATTTTATCAATCGCGCATGTTGTCAATCGTTGAGTTCCTGCGAAGCAAGAATCTTTTGGAGCTCGACGATGGGCGTGAAATTATGTGGCCGACCGTCAGTAAAACAGGAATACCACTAACAATTGTTAAATCGGATGGAGGATTTACATACGATACTTCAGATATGGCTGCAATTAAACACCGCATTGCAGAAGAATGTGTCAACTGGATCATCTATGTTGTGGATGCTGGACAAAGCACGCACTTCAATTCCATTTTCGAAGCTGCTCAACGTAGTGGCATTGTTAATCCGGCTGAACATCGTGTCGACCATGTGCAGTTTGGCGTCGTTCTGGGCGAAGATGGCAAGAAATTTAAGACACGATCTGGCGATACCGTTAAGCTGTCTGATTTACTGGACGAGGGAATGAAATG
Organism: Drosophila formosana; assembly: GCA_035045625.1. Classification (NCBI taxonomy): domain Eukaryota; kingdom Metazoa; phylum Arthropoda; class Insecta; order Diptera; family Drosophilidae; genus Drosophila; species Drosophila formosana. The sequence continues at coordinate 981,685 of JAWNOW010000173.1, read as the reverse complement.
TTCGTTGAAACAGTTGCAGGAGAGAGGACGTGATCAAATACTGACGCCACAGGAATTGAGCGATGCTCAAGAATCTGTAGCGTACGGTTGTATCAAATACGCTGATCTATGTCACAATCGTATAAGTGATTATGTGTTCTCATTTGAAAAAATGTTGGATGATCGAGGAAATACTGCCGTATATTTACTGTACACATACTCACGTATTTGTTCAATAGCCCGCAGTTCTGGCGAAGATTTTAGTAATGCAGCAAAGATTTTGGACTCAGTTAACATTGTCTTGGACCATGAAAAAGAATGGAAGCTTGCGAAAACATTGCTCAAATTTTATGACATCATTATCAAATGTTCAAGTGGATTATATCTCCACTTTCTCTGTGAGTTTTGTTATGAAGTCTGCACGACATTCACTGAGTTCTATGATAGTTGCTACTGCATTGAGAAAGACAAGGCGGGCAAAATTGTGAAAGTTAATCACAGCCGCATTTTATTATGCGAAGCAACTGCCGCTGTTTTGCGAAAATGTTTTAACATCTTAGGCTTGAAGCCCGTTGCTAAAATTTAATTATAAATTCAAAAGAAAGAAATGTCAAACGAGAAATTGAAAATAATAAACTTGCATATTATAAATTCAACTTTGTAATACATAAAACGAGATGTTTATTTTTGATTTTATTTTTTTTACTTATTTCATGGTCGAATCGAACTTTCCCTAAAACATTAGTTTTTATTAAATTTGCAGTATCTAAGGACACGAATGAGATCGTGTTTCATCTGGGAATCGAGCATGAAATTAAAATTGCCGCCCAAACAAAACTCGATAGTAATCGATAACAATTAAAAAGCGTTGCCACATTTTACATTAAAACAATACTGCCAGAACCATCCCAATTTTAAACAAACATATCTGTTTTCATTCCAATTTCATTATTAATTAGAAAATATTTAATTATTTTCGTCAAATTACGCGATATATTTTTAAACTTTTTTTCACAAAACAGTGGTATGTGTAACTGTCGCGTCGGTCGCCGATTTGAAAACATTTTAGCAATAAATGATTGAAGCAGTGGAATGACACGTTCTAACTTCGTCATTGAATAAATGGCAAACTAAGAATTTGAGAGTAGACAACGAAATAAATATAATATTAATTCAAATAAAATTAATTTAAATAACTTTTGGATGTTTCATGCCATTTAGTTGAAACTTAACTACATTGCTATGTGAACAAGGTGGGCGCAGTGGAACGAGACGACCTATCGATTATCGAAACAATATCGATGTTTAATATCAGGAGGAGATATCGATACCACTGAGCATATGTTAATCCACCTCTACTCCGTGTGTTTGCTACATCGTAGAAAAAATGTTAAAACGAAGTAACTCAAAATAAAGATCTGTATAGTATATAAAAGGAAATTGCTACAAAATTCGATTACAGCATTGCAAAGGTACTTGAATACTTCATTCATTTAAGTAAAACCACGTTTACTCACTTGTGTTTTGTATTTGTATAAAAGCAACAACAGTGCAACCAAAAACAAACAACCATTAATGGCAACAACGTGCATCAGAAAGTACTAAATTGAAGCGACGTCTCAGTTTAATTTCCCTTATCATTTGATCTACTCTGGACGGCGAAGCGTAAGTGCCAAACTAATCGAGCTAGCATTCGTTAACACATTCAACGGCATTTTGGCTGCGGCGGTTGCAGCAGCACAAAACTGTTACACAGAGCCACCGCAGCCCACCCAACACCAACACCACCACCAACAACATCAGTATTTTGTGGCTGGTGTAATCGCATTGATAGCAAATCGCTCGGTGAAGCGGCAGCAGCGTCTGGTATGTAATCACAAAGCGTACAAAATGAATTCACACTACCTGTATACAGACACGTACATCCATGCATACATATATACATACAAACGTGTTCATATGATTATCCCTTAGCATGGCTTTTTTACTAGTAACGAACTGTTTACTTTGTAGACAGGGTTGACAGCGTGTTTACTACAGAAAGTCACTAGTCCTGCACTATATATTGTGTGGGGTCTTCTGGGTGAGGACATTCCCATGTTACAGTAAAGTAAGCAGAAGAATCTGTCGACTTTAGAGATATATTGGATGTATTAATTATTTCGCTAGTCACGCGATTTTTTAAAACTTCTCGGGCTATTGGTGCGTTCTTTTGGCTTTTTGGTTTGAGATGGTGCTATACGTTTTTCGAACACCTAATTAATATGCTTATATTCTGTTCTGTCCGATATAGACATCCATAGCAATGGGATACGAGCTAAAACAAACACGATATTTATGGAGAAATGGTTATCAGCTTCGTCATTCAGTACTGAGTTCGCCTTAACTTTTCTCGTACTTTTCTCGGTTTGGTTGAGACGAAAAAAGAATATGCCTTGCTTCGCAGCAAAGAGTACCGAATCCCTATGGTATTGTTCTGAATTATCCCATTAAATGTATTCTTTTATGTTGTATATATATTATTTGAATTATATATAATACGTCTGTATATGATGACGATCGATTGCGTGAGGATCAAGATCCTCAAAAGGGTTGTTGTCATCTTTGTAACTACGCATCCAGAATTCGGAGGTGTCTACAACAAATTCCTATGAGCTTAAGATCTCATTTGCAAACAGAGACAGAAATTAAATTATAAAAAATTCTGTATGAACGCAATAATCCTGAATACCTTCGAGTTATTTTCGCTTTTATGGACATGAATTCGACAGAGACGGCATACCTTTTCAATGAGTGAGAGTGAAATAGCAGCGTGACTCCTTATGGCAGAATTTTTTAATTTCCAACCAATTTTCGTTGACAAGTATACATTTTTTCATGAAAAGTATATGAATAACGTTGTTTTCGTTTGTTAAATCAGTGAATCGAATGAAATATTTATGAAAAGGAAACTATGAACATTTGTGTCAAATTATGTTACGTTACGTTTATTACTTAAAATCCTAGATCGTATGTAGTTAACGTTACATTCGAACGGACCTCCACTTCTTAGAGGAGTCCTTATTTATTTTTAGGTACGTAATGCAACACGAGATAATATTTGAACCCTCTCTTGGAGTGTTAGTGATCTCTAAATAAAACGCAGAGCAGGTACTGCTTGTCAATGCATTGCAGGATCAACGCAGTGAAGTTTTATGTTCATGCTTGAACAGGTGTATTCAAGGTGTATTTTCTAGCCAGGTCGCGTGAAATCATTGAGAAATGTGGCAATGTTCATCTGGAGGATAACATTGTAAAATAAGAGAAATCAGCCTTCACATTTTTCTGCTGTTATCCTGTAAAGACTTTTTGGAAAATGTATTATTCAGGTAATGCGTTAGAGAGGGGAGGGAAGTACAGAATTGTGAAAACGTCTGGTTTTTATAACTTAATTCAATCTGCACAGAATGACTATAGTTGATTTTTATTTATTTTATGGGTAGCCCCTAAGAGTGTCCTCGATTTTTGTGATGTATTTCATTTAATGATATTTCTGATTTTTTCTTTATCTTCAGAATTCCTGCATAACCCTGACATAATTCATCCATACGCCATATAAAGTTGAAGCTGGTTTCCAATACGCGAACTATACATGGAACATTTATATATATCTGGGTACGACATTAAGTTTATATTATACATTGTAATACCGTAGTTATATAACTAAACATCGACAAGAGAGTTGCAAAAGGGAAGTTTTATAAGAAAATTCAAAGTATTTATTTAAACTTAAACCACTTTGACCGATTTAAGACACTATAATATATACAAAAACCGCAACACACCGGAAGAGCAAATTCAATTTGAACCGGTTATTTAAAATAAGGTAAACAAAAATTTGTTAAAATGAACGCAAGGTCTCAGGTATTTGACCTTACGATGGAGGGTCGTCAGGTTGACGAGGCGGTCGCTAGCATTTTTCATACAGTGCTCTTCCATCGGTGTTTAGGCAAATATATGTACACGGGTGATGCACAATACTCAATTGGCACTGTGGGGTATTCCGATGTGGACTGTGACTTTATCGATTTCACTTACGTGTGTTGCACATCCGATAGTTTGACGCGTCGGGTGAAGCGTGCCATTAATCTGTTTAGCGAAAAGCTACGCTCAAATGAGAGCTGCGGTTCGGGCCAAATTAGCTTGGAGTTCTTCCAAAAGAAGAAGAATCGCTGGCTATTTCCACAGGAGTCCATTCCCTGGGAGGTTTGGACCGTCCATCTGGACTTAATAAAGCACGAAAACGAAGACGAACGACAGCTGTGCCGTGAAAATGTTTCCGACATGCTTACTGAGAAGGTGATCTATATTACGGAACTAATGAATCGGCACGACTATGTGCCAAAGACACCCAGTCAAAGTGAGCTGGATCTGATCTTTGACACTTCGTTTCCCGACGTTCAGCCATATTTGTTTAAATTTGATTACTCCACGACGGGCTCAACAGTTCCGTCCATGGGGAATGCTATGAAAAAAATAATCAAAGAAACACTCGCAATGTGACTGGCTGGGCAAAGCGACTTGGGTGTTTACTCAACTGGGCCACCATAGCATCAACTTACTCATGTCTGTTTTCGTCAAAAATTTACCTTGGTTCTGATTTAAGCGATTTGAAGGCTGGTCGATACGCTGTACCTTTAACAAAATGGACGTAAAATGGCCAACTAAAAACATGTTTAATCCAATTAAGTTCATTCGTATATATTCTTGTTTGATCGAAAGACTTGCGTCCATATATTTAGGATAAGAGTGTGTACCACGACTCAGCTTAGTACAAAATCGTGTAATTTGGTCAACAAACAATATATACTTACTCGTGGAAAGATTTATGTTGCAAAATTTAAACTATTTTTCAATCAATCAAAAAACTATGTTATGTCAAAAATAAGAAAAAAAAACTATAAGACAAAAATAAGCCCAGCACGGCAACAATTATAATATTATATTGATCAGTATGAATAGACGAGTTGATTTAGCCCTGTCGGTCTGTCCCTATGTTGATCTCACCTGCATTGCATCAGCATTGATTTACTATGTTGGGATCAAAGAAATACAAACACATTTTAATTATAACGATAACGAATTTCTGGCCACGACGAAATAATTGAAACCCGAAAATTGTATTGTCAATGGTGAGCGTCATTGAGAGAAACGTCCGCCAATGTGTATGTTTATATAAATAAGTAGACCTGGGAACAGAATATCTTCTAGTCGGGAATTCATAGCTTAAGCCTTGGAGTCTTGCGTGAGAGAAAATTTAAGGAAGGGATCGGAAGGAGGAGATAAGCATAAATATTCAAATTATTGTGATTGTTCTTGCAGTGGTATGAAGATTTGGTTAATTACAGCTGATCTAAATATGTAGTGCATCAAGTATAATAAAATTATTTATTTGTACGTCTACACTGTAACTGTATATTATGTAATTTAATGTAAATTTGAATTTAAATATTGTTGTATAGCTTGAAATAAGCGAAGAAATAAATTTTAACAATTAAAAACTACAAATCAAGTGAACAATAATTCTTTTGTGCAATCAAGGTACAAACATTATGGATTGTTAGGTTTCAATCTGCAAGTAAACGAAGTCAACGGACAGCCCTAATGGTAAGAGCTAGGATGCTGCAGTTTTTGCACAAAATAGTTTACGTAAACTGACTTAATGCTGTTCATTTCTCAAAAAATGTCTGACCATCCTTTCTATTTACGTTGTAGTCATTAGAATGCTTTATACTATTAATTTAAAATAGTTAAAATGTAATTTAAAAAAGACAGCATTTTTTGTGAAAAGAAAAGAATGCATATAAAAGTGGCACTTTTCGATGGTCCGACTAAATCTTTATTTTGATTCTAATCTTCCGTCTGGGTCGCAAAGGCTGGAAATTTTTGTTTGTCCTATTTATGGTTTTAAGGTGGGTGTGATTTCGACATTTCAAACAATTGAACTACTCATTGGTATGAGGTAACAAGAATTATCACTAGAAGACGAAGTAATTCCAGGTAAGTTTGGATTTCAGAGATTATAGGAGCTTAACACTGAAAGCTATCTATGAAGTATCTTGTATTTCTTATTTATATAACATTTATTTAAACTTTGGTAATTTTTTTTAGGTTTATTAACATATAAAATATTTATAATCAAGAATACTTTCTTTTTTATGTGAAAATCACGAGCCGTTTGAGTTTTTGCCAATTTAGCCGATGTAACGCATATAACTTACTCTATTCCATCATTAAAATAAAAACGGAGGACATTTTTCTGTAATGTGATTTTAAATTATGTTGTGGGACGCTAAAAGCTGATATAATTCTTCAAAATATCATTAGTGTTAGTGTTAATGTCTGACAATTGAATTATTTTCCCATCATCGTATTTATAGTCTTGTCCAGCCTTGCTTTCGTCCCTATAGAAGACACGTTTGTAGGGGGAGTAGACATTTCTTGACTTCTTGCAAAATCGGTTGGCTCATTCATCGTCAATTCACTGTCGGGAATCTTGTCGATAAAAGATCTTTGCGTGACAACAGGCTTGTCATGGGCATCATTTATTTTGGTGGTCAGTTCATCTTCTATGCTCATTGTCCAAGTACTTGTAGCATATTCTAATTCAGCTTTCGCTTGGGCAAAACCTTCAGTTGTGCTCCCAGTTTCGATTTTAATTACGTCCATGTCAGATTTTAGCTTTTCTTGAATAACATTTATGAGTTCCCTATGTGTGGCCATATCCAAAGTATTTTGCTTCTCAATGTCAGGAATTGAATGCATTAGAGGGTGTATTGTTTTAGACGGCACTTCATTTCGTGTATTTGCAGCAATGATATCATTTTTGTCGGTCGTCTTTCCTTTAGTTTCCCCTGTTTTGCCTGCACGTTGATCAATGGAAATAAAATTGCCAGATTCATCAATCAATACTGTTTGATTGTCTGAGGTGAACTTTCGGGCTACTTCCTCGTCTGGAACAGGAAGCGGGACCGATGAGATATTTGCCATGCAGGCTGTCATTATTAAAAAGATCTGAAACTTCATCCTGAAAGTAGATGAAACTGATTGGTTATTAGGTATTTCTGTTAGGGATTAAAAGTTCATTTTTTGTTTATTATTTTATAATACCTGTATTATTATGTACATTTTTTAATTATGTAGATTTTTTGTTAATTTAACTTATATCATTTTTGTATATTATGCATCAAAAGTACTTATATAGAGTTCCGATTCTTTAAACTTTTATAAGTGACTTAATTTCTATTGGATATTGGGAATATCGTAGCCAGCATTTCTGACTTGAATGTATTATAAGAACTTATTATTTTGGATTTAAATTTAAATTCAAATTAAAAAAAGAAACTTACCTAAAGGTAAAATAACTTATTCAAATGATAGTACTTGTTCTGTTTTATGCGACGTTTTGAGTGGTTGCTTCCGCATACGATGCTTTTATACGTAGGACAGAACGATTTGCGCAATTCGCTCAGTTTCGTGAGAGATGTATTTATGCGCAGTGATGTATTTTTCTTTGTCTGATCTGATATCGTAGAACCGAAAAAATCAAGCAATCTCAATGACAGAATCCATTATAATATTAATTTGAATCGATAAAGTCGAGAAACTTCGCTAATCAATTTCATTTTTCACTGTTCAATTACATAAATCACGATATAGTTTATTGAATTTTGAAAAATGTTAATGTCCAACTTAATTATCAGGTAATGATGATTGAACTGAATTTTACTAGTATATCTCAATTATCTATTATCTCAAAAATATTATTGCAAAAATTCAGATTTTTGGGTTTTCAGAAAATGAGCAATAGGATTTGATCAGCACTATCGAGCCAGAACAGTCAAAATAATGTGAGCATTAAATAGCTTTGCACAATGCTTTGCAAAATAGCAATCTTAATTGTCTGCTGCTTACGTTACAATTCCATGGCCGTTATCTTGTTGGACTAATTTACAGTTTTTTATAGAAAAAATGTTTGATATGATTAAAAACACAGGAGGATATTTTAAATTGATTCTAAACATTCGTCGTAGACTGGATAAACAAATTTTGCATGCCCCAAAAATATTTGCCATAAATCTCTAAATCCTTACATATATGTAAATAAATTTTTTGCACATTTTAAGCTTTTTTTATTGCCAGACAATTTTCCAAAAATGTTAATAAATAAAATAAGTTACGTTGTATTTTGCTTACATCGGAGCTCGAACTGTGGACCTGGACTACTTGAAGAGCTGCCAAAAAAATGTCCGTTTTAGGCTAATACTCGTATATTCCATGTTTATGTGCAATTCTATTGAAAAAACAACCTCCTGGGGCATTTATTTACTGTGTACCGGAAATCAACTACTTGCGCTTATCACATATGTATTTGGCACTTGTTGCAATTCTTAATCTAAACTAAAAATACACACAATTGCACTAAGCTTAAACTATGAGGCCTCTCTTCACCATTGTGGTGGGTAGAGAGCCGCTGTGCTGCGAATAGGGGCCATTCGTGAGTGCTGCTCACTTTAGCCGCAAATTGGCCAGCGACATTAACATTTGCCTGGAATGACAGTGATCCAGTATCAGATAGGAACGAGGGAATCACGCCTGCAGCCTTGGCAGCAGAATTATTGTATTCTTCTTTTCGTGATCGTGTGCTCTTCCGTGCCGGTTCATGAAGAACTGGAGAAGTTGAAAGATAGAAACCTGTAACCTGTAACAATAGATCTGGACTGGAAGGATCCGCGCCTAATGGCAAATTCACATTACTTATGTATGCAGTTCTATCTCCTTAGCGAAAGTGCAAGACTGTCGACGCAAGTATACATTTTTTAGTGTATTATAGGAGCTCTTCTTGAAAGGTTAAGGGATTGCCGTGGATCTGGCGTGATAGATGGGTCTTTAAGTCTCGCGAAATTGTTTTTAGATTCATTTGGCACCTTGATTTTTCTGGTAGCAACAAGCCAAGTCATCTCCGATTAGAAAATCAGTCTCAGAACTCTTTGATAATGAAGGGTCCGCTAACTAGAAGATATGAGGACCATTCTGGATGCAATCGCCAAAAGAGGAACGTAGATTGCCAGTCAGCTTCGGCAAACATATATGGATGCTCCAATGTGCCTCCTTGGTCAACTCGTCGTAGTTGAGACGGACTGATGCAGGTCGAATATATATGAATCTATTTAAAATGTAGCGAACTCTTTCTTGGTGTGGGAGCCGAGTCGAAATTTATTCACACTTAAACAAAAGTTTGTAGAAATAATTAAATGTATTTATTGTGTACAAGAACACGCACAAAGTGGGGTTCGCCCAGCTATAAAAGTATTTATATTTAATCGTTAACGTAAATGCTATATATTAAACAACTATCAACTATATATTACTCATTTTTAATATAGTTCGTAAATTATACATACATAAGTGATTTCTTTTGTTTCACAATCAGTCTGTTTTCTTTTTTTCCTCAGTTTTTCATTATTTAATTTTTAGCTTCAATATACATAATTCACTTACATAAAATTATAGTTTCAGATGTATTCATAAATCTGTACAAGTTCAAAATATAAAAAATAAAGCAATATGTAAGCCCATGGAGAAACAAAAAAAAATTAAAATTAAAATTATCTTCTTGAAGTGTGTTAAATAAAAAATAACTAGTGAATACAATAGTTTGTCTTATTTGTTTATAAAGAATAGTACGATTCCACTTTATGGCAGCTAGCTGGCGTGCCTATGCAATCTATTTTAAAATATAACTTGTACACATTTACAAATGTATGAGTCATATGTGTTAAATTATGTTAATATTAAGGCGGTTCAGTCAGCAAAAATTTGTTTAACAGCTTCTAGCATATGCGATGTGACTGCATACTAATTTCCAAATTATCGAATTTAACCAAATTTTTAAAACTCAATTTCGTGTAACTCCTTTGCTCCTTGGGCCTGCATTTTGCACGTCTGCGAGAAGGTTGGCAAGACAGGCATCATGGTCTTTTGATACTGATGATACTGCTGATGCGAATATTGATTATAATATCCATTTAATGCTTGAGGATTCTCAACGGCCACAAAATATGGTTGCAAATTGTGACTGTGCTCTTTAAATATGTCTTCCATTTGCATCATACATTGTTGAAGTTGATCCTGTCAATGCAACACGTAAATTGTTGAAATTAATTAAAATCAAATATTTTAACTGTCTTCGTTGATGCTCTTACCTGTCCCACACTAGTTAAGTCAGTAAGCAGGCTTAATAGAAAATGAATGTTGTGCCCAGTACTCAGATCCCATTTGAGTCCGCAAATCGAGGCAGCAATACTGGATGCTGCAATTGTGCTAGCCGTGTATGTTGCAAACTTGTGTTCTGAGGATGTGCAATAAATAAAAAACATTAGTCAATATTGTTAATCAAAGGCCATCCATCCGTTATGTTCTGTTCCTAACCGTATCTCTACTACTCACTATTTATTTTTTGTTTTTTTATAAATTGCAATAAACTAATTTCACTTAGCGGCGCAAAAATAGTAAAATGCGTCTTACCTTTGGCAGCTAATGATATGAAAGTCTGAGCGTGTTGACGCACTTTCTCGATGTTTAGGCCCGAAAAGTTTTTATTTTTGATGGGCAGACGTATGATCAAGAGCTCTAGAAAATCTAAGGGCGTCACTGATGAGAGATCCCAGCCTAGACGGCTTAACACGAATAGTTCCCATTTCTGATAGTAAAAATCATCATTAAATTATACATTTGGTATTTAAATACTGTCGAAGGATTTTAAGGTATAAAAATGCCTTTAATTGTTTAGTAAACTTACTATTAAATCATCTTTGTTTATGCTATTGTCCGTGTAGAAAACTAAAAGCTCCGCAGATAGCGCATAACAATGAGGTTCGCGTAGTTTAGAAGCGAGCAGTAAGCAGGCAGCGGCTAAAATTTGTAGATGTGTTTTTCGAACCGATTTAGAAAATAGGAAACGATCCATGTATCCCAGTGCCAATAAAACAACCTCCTCCTGGCACTTTTCCTCGGTACACACCTGAAAATACAGAGAAATATATATAGAAAAATATTAAACAAGTGAAGTTGTTTCTTAAATAGCTTCAGTTTTTCATCGATAGCAGGATTCATTTGGACTTTAGTTATTATTTTTTGTATTACTAAAACTCAAGACTCTAGTTTTAGATTGCTCTCGGTTTTCGTGTACTATACTATGGGTAGCGCCATAGGGCAAAAAGGTGTTATAATTTCGGTCGGGCATCTCCGACCTAATAAAGTGTATATATTCTTAATCAGTCTATTTTTATAATGCATAGCAAGCCAAAGTCGGGGAAAATCAAAGCTTGAAATCGGAATTACTTAGCATTGGATGCTTCACACTAGGGTTTAATGTTTTTGTTCGCTGTTTCACACTTATCTTTAGAAAAACAACAATAAAAAATAAGGGTGTTCTCGACTGTGAAATAGCCTCCCATCTTAAGGGAATATACAACCAATTATTATAGATGCTTAACCTTTAAATGACTTGATCAAATTTGAGTATAATGCTGTTATAGCCCCTAAATCGAGGTGTTTGTATGGAAGGTCAGACAGACATCCGGACTTCGCTTAATGGGGTGAGGGATGCTTCCTTTTCCCATTACAAGAAGTTTTGTTTTGGCACTGAATTGTAGGACCATTTAACCCAGTCTGGTTTTTTTGGAACAACTGACAATGCTTGTAACACCCCCCTGACAAGTCTCGACTCGACTAGCCCGAAATCTTCTTCTTTGCTTAATCTACTATATTTTTAATGATTGCAAAAAAAGCAAAGTTTCGTTACAAGCTGCCAATTAGTAGCAAATCACATTACGGAATAGAAGGCACCCAGTGACCGATTGGTTCAAGATGTCTGATAAAATAATCAGAAGGAATAGCGAGGATTGGGAAGGGTTAATAGGATAGTGGATGGAGGAAGGGTCTTTTTATCTGGATTCTACTGGCAACCCACAGAGCCACCCATTAGAGTCGACAGAGAGTCATTCAGGCAAACGTTCTCTAGACTCTCTAATTTATCAAAATAGGGTTTACCCAGCAATTGATCCCCCTAATAAGTGGGGGAAAGTCACAGATGTGTTTGACACTCTCTATCTCACATTTATTCTCAGGATTTCCCCAAGACATTTTCGAATAGGAATTCCCGAAAATAAACATCTGGGGTAGGACAAAGGGGCATTGGACTAGTAATTGTTCAAAAAGACCATAACAGATTATTAAATTAAATAATTGTTTTTAAAAGAGGATTTTAGACCTCGGGACTTATTGGGCAATGCGCTTTGTATATATGTACATATATTGCAGTCAAAAGAATGTTTTGTACTCACCTCCATCATCCATTCGGCAACGATTTTGCGCATCGGAGGTGTTATATCTTTTTGAACCGTTTGAAAATATGTTTTGGTAATTTGCTGTTGATGTTTCTCCTCGGTTTTAAGCGCATTCTCTAGGCAGCGATCGGTTTTGAATATGGGATCATTAACAACCAAATGTGCGTTCACATATTTGGAACGAATCTCCAACTCTGGATCGGCGGTGATCGTAGTTGTTGTTGTTGTTGACGATTGTTGTATTAGGCTGTATGTGTTTGTGTTTGCAGCGTGTTTGGGAGAGTTTTGCTGCTGATTGACGGATTGACGTATGATTGACTGCGTCTTGTGTGGAGGACTGTTTGTTGCAGTTGTTGGTTCGGAAGAGGTCGCGACGGAAGTGAATGCACAAACATGCTGCTTACTACTCATATTAGAATCTTTATTCAAATCACTCTTGGCGGCGGCGGCGGAAGTCGTCGATCGATAATCGCAGCCTAAAGAGCAATGCGGAGAGTTGCCATTAATAATTTGGTGTTGTTGTTTGGAAGTTCTTGCTGCAACTGCGACTGCGGTGGACTTCGATTGGTTTTTAATCACAACATTTGAGGCCTGCTCGGAATCAGTTTGTAAACTCTCCGAACATAATAAATCCATGTTGTTTGTGCTCACTTTATGTTCGATTCTGTTATGTTTTATTAGTTCGTTTTCTGCGATTTATATATTTATTTTACAACATACCAACTAAAAATAAATTAACATATTTCGTGTACATAAGTATGATTAATATATGTATAATATAAAATTTTTTAAAAATATATTTCGCGCAGCTAATGTCTCTTTATCAAAAAATCAGCACTTTTTTCGATTTCTTAAAACACACGATCTGCACCAAATCGGAATTGTTATTTCTTTCCACAAATTTACACAAGAAATGCACGTGTTTTCATCGTTTCTTCTCACACAAATATTTTCATGGACTCTCACTTGCGTATTTTCCCAATACTTATTTATAATTTTTGGTATACAAACATACGTATGTACAAATTCTATCTGACTACACAAGCTTATTCAACTCAACTGCAGAAAGACTTTATTGGTTTAATCGACTGGGTTTTATTTAACTTTATGCAGTTGCGCACTTAGTTTTTTGTTTGTAATTAAGAAATAAATTATAAAAACATTTTTCTTATGCCGACGAAAAATAGAGTTGTAACAAATTATCGATTATTAAATCATCACCGATTCGCATATTGTTTTGGCTGCACGATCAACTTATCGAATACATTGTTTGGTGTCAGCAGCCGGCACGATCACATTCAAAATGTTTTAACTATGCCACGTCCGATATCCAGCACTAAATTCATCCATCGAAAAATCTTTTTCAGATGGGCAGACAATAAATTTGAAATAAAAAAAATAATAAAACCTTTCAATTATTGCTTAATCGGAATTGTGCGTTCGGATAGGATCTTGGATTATGAATTATTGAATTGAATTATTAAATCCAATTTTCTAGATAGAATAAATATATTAAGTACGCCAATGCTATTTTTCCAAACGACATCCATAAATGTCAGATTTGGTAAATTCTACCTAAATATGGCATCGTAAATAATAACGAACAGAATTTAAAGAAAACTTAGTCGTTGGTATCAATTTATGAATATAGTAATGACAAAAGCAATAAACGAGTGTCTTGGCCGCAACATTATGGTTTTTATTGATTATTTCTCGAAATCAATGACTGTTAGGGCAATAACCGTTGTTTTTTAGTGAATTTATTAATAACAATTATTATGTAATTTATTTTAAAAACTGAAAATATGTACAGCCCTAAATATTATATTTTTCTTTTAATTTAAAAGGCTACTGGGCGGTTTCTTTTGACATTTACGTCAGTGTTCATTTTATCGGCAAGTGTTTGATATTTCTGAGTTTTCGTGTAAAAGTTTTGAAGTCCACATGCATTCCACTATCGCAAATATCGATAGATTTTATGACGCTTATCTATGATGTGCTGAGAATGCATAAACGAAGAGCAGCTTCAATAATTTCTGAGAACAGTTTTTTATAAATGAGAGCTGTTTTTTTTTTAATTTCTTACGAAAGAAGTCAATTTTGTCGATTTGGGTACGTTAAGCTATGTATGTACATATATGACGCTCGATTGTGTGCCTTTATGTTTATTGCGTTTCACAATTTCACATTTTCGCGTTTTTTAATGGGTAAATGGAAAAATGTTAAATTTTACACGCGTTAGTTCAATATTCCAGCTCACTTAAACATCAGATTTGGGGGAAACCCATTTAGTGTGCTATTTAGCTATTTGGAGTTGCTACATTGTTTTTTTATTGGACCAAAAAATACCGTAAAGTGATGCAATTTTTGATTATGTATGATTCTTCTTTAAATTTTAAATGAAGTCCTAAAATATATCTAGTATTATATATTTTATTCACGTTTGAAGATAGAAGAAAAATCGAATATTAATGAGATCCACTGTAAAGCATGAATTCAAAAAATGAAAAACATCAAGCTTTTTTTTCCAAATCGTAATATTTCACCTGTTCGTCAGGTGAGAAACTGCAAAAGATCTGAACCGATTTAAAATATACCAAATTTCAGATTGATCGGATTTAAGGGTTTCTAGAAACTATGTCTTCACGCTAGTTTTAAAAATACCGCGTAAATGTTGGCTCTTAGTCGGATGAATCTTCAAATGTGCTTAGAGTTTTCATTTGAAATTTTGAATGCATATTTTAATTAGATACAAAATTGTATTAATTAGAAAAAATAATTCATTTTTCAATCCGTGAGGGGAGTCCCCTTAAATGAAGTTGGGAAAACTAAAATTAAAATTTTTAATGTGAAATTCAACATGAAAACTTGAATTGATTCCCGGGGACAGCGATCGATATATATTATAGCTTGGCACATTTTCCGAACATACGTATGTGCATACATACATGCAGATTTTGAGATCATTAAACAGTAAAACACATGTAAATATGTATATTAAAATATCGTCGATTTTATACCAGTTACCCTTGGGTAACTCAGCATCTCTAACTACGCACTCTCGGCGTGGGTATCACCGCTCTCGATCTTGCTGCTCCTTGTAGCTCCAAAATCCCATATTTAATTATCTATCCAACTACAGTTTCAACTGATGCTCTTTTCCTTTCATTTCGTTGCCAGGTACCTAACGGAGAAGTCAAAGCTGCCTCTGGTTCGCTTCCAGCTGTTGGTAAATACTTTTTTATGATTGCTTCGCTTCGCATAATATTTGTTTTTTTTATTATTCCTTTCGAAAACTAAATTTTCCAAAAGAACCTTTACATACAACCTCTATCCTTTAGAGCCGAATCCGTAAACTGATTAAAAATCTCGTTTACACAAGGAATTTTATCACTAAAATAAAAAAAAGAAGTTTTAAGGCGATAGAAGATAAGATCATTGCAGAGAAATACAATTTAAAGGTGATAACCCCCCCTAAATTTAATATTTTTTAAATTTGAATCTTTTAACTGAGATGTCTTAGTTATGCGTAGTCACTAGTCCCCTATAGAGATTTTGTGACACGTTTTTTTCAATGCGATCATTTTTGGTATGCAACAAAATTTACTTTCCAAAGTGAATGATGAATACATCTAATTATTTGCTTTAGCTAAATCTTCTATTGTAGTTTTTCAATTTAGGAAGCCAAAAAAACAAAGCTTTGTTAATAAGTGTTGTATATGTAATATATCAATATATTAAGGATCTTTGTCCTGACTGGTTACATGCTTTTAAACTATACCCCAAACGATATCACCTACAAAGTTCATTTGTTCATCATATTATAAGTACTATAAATTGGCATCCAAAACTAAATCTACTATCATATTTATAATAATATTCGTGTTTTTTTGTTGCATTTATAAATAAGGAAAATTAGCTTCCTACAAAGTTTTAGAGATTTTCAACTATTAAGCCGTAGTTATCGTTGCGATATCTTTTATTGATCGAAGATAGAGGTGAGGTGTATCTATTTATGTACATATGTTGTAAAATTTGTTGATTATGTTGAACATTGTGCTATTGATTTATTCGTTTTTAAGATTTTTTGGGTAGTGAACTAAAATTTCTGTATCTGCTTTGTGGGACAAAATTTCCAGATGTTTCCAAATTTGGTTTACTCGCTGTTCGTTATCTATATTTTATATTATATATAGTTTGCTTGAACAGTTGCAATTTTGTGCAAAACAGTTGCAATTTTGTGCATTACGCGTCATTTGTTTTGTGAGTGTTATTCGAGAAAGTTGAGTTTTATTCTTCGCGAGATTTATAAAATGAAATAACGGCATGTTATTTTGTTTAATTAAAATAGTTATTGAACTCCCCGTGTCCTTCGTAAGTAATGCCCAAAAAGTATTGACAAAGACGTGTTGTATTTACAATAAATAAATTGGTTTATTTAATATAGTTTTAAACAATTAGCTTAAATAAGACATTTTGTTTTTAGTGTTTATCTGGGTCCTCAACGATCGTCTCGGTGAATTGTTCCAACTATAAATGGTCGCATGTCTGCGACACTTATGGCTTGTTGTCCAACAAGGGCGTTCGGGAAAATATAGTAAATGATAAATACAAAACGCAAAATATAAAAGTATATGGGTGTGATAGCGATAATGATGCAATAAATAAAGAAATAAAGCGAATCGATAATGAGGGACATGCATTCTATCATTATGGATTGATAAGTACTATTAAGTAACTAGTGACTCGATTTAGTTCTTGACTTCTTCCTCCTTAACATCAGCTGCTACAATAGGTTCAATCTTCTTGACTTTGGCCTGCAGTTCCTCATCATCGCTGTCGTCGTGTAATTCATCGTGCTTAGAGTCTTTCTCCTCATCGCCATCTTCCAGCGGCTCGTCGGAACGACTTTGTGCCCTGTGGTTGTGTTGTGGACCCGTTGACGACGATTGCGGCTGCTCAATGGCCGTGAGTATTGACTGCAGCAGACCCTGAGACAAGATCTCCTCATGGTTGACGCCATGCTCATCAGGAGCTGCTCTGACCAGGTTGCCGTTGCCGTTGCCGTTGCCGTTGCCGTTGCCATTGTTGTTACCAGCTGCATTATTCAACGAATTGCCGAATTGAATTTCAAAGTTCTGCACAGGTTTGTCGGCACCTGCATCGAGTTGAATGCTCTGCGATTTCTGCGCCGAGATCACATCCAAACCATTCAGTCCCGGCAACTGATTGGGATCTGTGCCATCGGGCAACGCAGCAACCGCAGACTTCTGCGAAGCATAGCCGGAATGATCGAAATCGATATCGTTGCCCGACGGTGGCGGCCCATAACTGTCTGAGGGCGGACCGCTCAAGAACTCGGTGTGCTGCTCCACGAGGGGAATGCTCTGTGCAATGGCATTATAGCCAACATTCGAAGCCGTCGAAAGGCTGGCAAATTGCTGCTGCTGTTGCTGGTATTGCTGCTGCTGCTGCTGCTGTTGCTCCTGAACGTGGTAGCCGGTGTTGCTCACAAGATTGGGTCCGTGGCCGCAGTTGTGCACGGTCACTGGCGGCTGGAGGTGCAGCGAGTTTTGTCGGGGATCCAGGTCGAATCGTTGCGATTGCTGCGCCAAAGGCAGTCCCTGCGAATGGATATATTGCTGAGTGTACTGCGAGGCACTGTAGCTGTTCTCGGCATGCTGTTGCTGCTGATGCAGATGCTGCTGCTGTTGCTGCTGTTGTTGCAGGAAATTTGGTGGCGGTGGCAAGTACTGCTGCTGTATCGCTGGCGGTGGCAGCAGTCCTGGCGCGTAGTGACCATTTGGAGGCGACGGTGGTCGACCAGCCGGGTTGTACGACTGCACGGTCACAAGCTTGGGGGGTCCGAACACTTGGCCAGGCTGCGCTTGCGGCAGCTGTTGCTGCGAGATGATCTGCTGCGGTGGTGGCGGCAGCTGGTTGATTGGTGCTCCGTAAACAGGCTGAGGCCCGGACGGAGGACCCGATGGGCCACTGAGCGCGATTTCATTGGTCGCGGGCGGAATGTAGTTGGGCGACTGCTGTGGCGGCTTCACGCCGAACTGATCCAGATGCTGCACTGTGGCGCCAATGGACTCCAGCAACCCAACGGGCACTGGCGGCCGATAGGCAACTGGTTTGTTGGGCGGACCAACGCTGTACTGCGGCAGAGGCAGCAAATTCTCGGCGGGCGCTCCATACTGGATATTGACGTTCGACTGCGATTGCGAGTGCGATTGGCTTGAGGACTGCGCATGGCTGCTGGTTTGGGCTGCGAACTGTGGTGGAGGTGGAGGCGGGGGTCCGTACTGGGGGCCAGGAATGGGGCCATTGCCTGAGGGCTGATAGTTGTTGTGGCCAGCGGATGTGAATAATTCTGTTGGTCCATTTCCATGCGAGTTTTCCACGGTGATCTGCGATGGATGAGAGTTTGAAATGGAGTAATTATTGGGGATGCTTTACATTGCACTAAATGTAAGGCGACATCAATGTCCTTTAAGCTTGTATCATCTTCAGATTAAATTCAAGTGGTTTAAAATCAAAATCGTCAAATCGGTTGTGATCAAACAATTGGGTCAAATGATTAACCAGTTTACGCTTTCGAATTGAAATGTTGTGGATAAAAAATATTCGAAATAAAACAATATTTAAATGTGACTGCGTCAAAATAGCATTTTTAAAGTCTGAGACTCGATGCTAATGATCCGATCGCTAGTTATCCTAACGAATAAAGTACTGAACGCACCTGCAAAGCATCAGAGTCAATGCTGTTCAGATGAGAGTCGCCGCCTGTCGGACCCGTGATCACGTTGTTGACATCGCCTTGAAGAGCGACAGCCACGAGCTGTTCGTCGGTCAGGCCGTCAACAATGCTGCTTCCTCCACCAGAGGCGCCGCCACCGCCACCGCCCAAATTGTACTGCGTGACGATGTGCTGGCCCTGGGTGTTGACCTGGCTGTGGCCCTGGTTGATGTTGGTGCCGCTGTAGCCCTGGCTCTCAATGTGATGCTGCTCGATGCTGGCGCCGACGGGTGCTGGAATCGGCTTCCAGCCATCGCAAGCCGTGTGGAAAGGCACTTGGGAGCCGCTCACACTGTGCGTGTGTCCCGAGGCATCGATCTCGATGCGCACTTGCTGCAACGGGCCTCCATGTCCATGTCCATGGCCGTGCCCATTGTGGAAGTTCGCTGATTGCGGCCCGGGCAGACTGATCGGAAGTGGTGGAGGTCCGTAGTTTGGTGGTGGCTCGTAGACTGGCTTGGGTGGCAAGTTCAATGGCCCCGAGGCGGGTGGGCCGTAAGACGTCGCTGGCTGATGAGCTGGCTTAAACAGGGGCGCCGGATGTGGTGCAGGCAATGGCTGTGGGACACCGAATTGCAGCTTCGATGGTGGAGGAGGACCGTACCTGTTGTGGGTTATTCGATAGAGTTGGTGTTCGCGATGAGGTCAAGAAATTCTCCAAAAAGTTAAACTGCTTCGTACCTTTGCTTTGGCGGACCATATTGTGCCGACGGAGGCGGACCGTACTGCGCCGACGGTTGTGGTGGCGGAGGGCCGTACTGTGGCTGCGGTGGCCCATAGATCTGGCTCGGTGGAGGCGGCCCGTATTGCGGTCCGGGTTTCTTCGAAATATGAGGTGGGCCATAGAAGGGCACGGGCACGCCAAAGTGCGTTTTGATCTGTTCGTGCAGGGAGCCCGAAGATGAGGCTGATGACGACGAGCCGCCGCTCAAAAAGTTCAGCTTGGGCGGTCCGTATTTCAAGGCTGGCGGACCGTACTCCCTGAACGGTATTTGCTGGGGCACGCCGTATTCCCGATGTGGCACATGTTGCGGTGGCGGTGGTCCATACTGTGGTGCTGGCCTTGGTGGTGGGCCATATCGCTCAAAGCCTGCCTGTCGCTTCTGTTCCTTGCCGCTGAGAACTGCGTGAGCCACGCAAAACCAGAACGTCGACACAACTGCCAGCCATAACAGCCTCTGTGGGGTATTATCAAAGCATAGAGAGAACAAGAAAATATGATTAGAACAGGTAAAGAGAATTCTTTAAATATCTGTTTATTTTTTAAATATTTGCAGACTTATGTGGTTTATTATTTGGCATGTATTCTCTATGCAGATAAAGTTTATTTTTAAATGCGGCGTGATTTTAAAGCTAAAGCTTCAAACTTCATTACACATAATTATAACTAATATAATAATTATAGCTCATGAAATATTTGTATAGCACAAGATGATTTTTGTTGACAATGTAGTATTTTGTGTACCATATAATTAAGTATCTTCTCAAAATTGGTAGCTGGCAGAAAGCTAAAAAAAAGTGCAGCTGCATCTGGTTTTTGTCCTATCAAATAGTTTATTGAAAAAGTGTGCAACCAAATGTTCAGGTTTCTTTTCGACTCTAGACTCAAGACTTCACTCTTTATAAATTACCCTCTTTAAGCATTTCATTCCAAAACAAACTTGATCTGCCTTTAACAGTAACTAAGTTTTACTGACTCTGACGAACATCGTCTTGGCTTTTAATCGTGATTAAGAATATATCTGTATGGGGTCATCATAATGTAAATCTAATGCCGACAAGACAACGATTTGTCGTATTTAAATAGAGAGATTACTTCGCTCCTAACGAGGGTATTTTATGGTTCGTATGCCGTTTGGTCGATCCATCCTGTTATTGCGAGAGTGGCGAGTGGTCAAGTGGTCAAGTGGGCATCCACAAACGCGCGAGCTGGTGAAGTAATAACTAGATTCCCTTTCTCCAATTATAATAAAAATTGCGTAAGAGCTTAATCAACAACTCGGGCTATAGTTCGATGATCACTGCGCGTGGTGCAACAATAATGAGCACGTTGTACGCACAACAAACAGCAAACAGCAAACGGCAAGAGAGCAACAACAATTTGGGGTTTTTGACAAAATGTCATAAGCTCCCAATCGCCGCGAGCGAAGAAGAAACGAACAAAAATAAAAGCCAAAAAGAAATGCCGCGTCCGAGGTGAAAACTTTCACTTCCCGTTAGTCAAAAAACAAAAGGCAAGCCACATCGAGCAACATCAGCGGGCTGCCAAGTGCCTCTCGGTCGCTGTCTCGCTGTCTCGCTGTGAAGATGAGTACTTGTAGGTGTTACAAATGCAGGCGGTGAAATTTCGCGGCCCTTAATGAAAATATGTTATACAAGAAATGGCAAACAATTAAATTCGCCAAGCCATCGAAAAACAGAGAGAATGATTACCGCAAAATAAGCAGCGAATGGTAATGGCCACGGTAATGGGTTGGCGAAAATAGGCAGCGCAGATGCAGCAGCTTTACTGTGTGTATGTACATTTGTGAAATGTTTAAATGACCCGCACACCGTACCAACAAGACTTTATGGACAGTGCACGCTCGCTACAGCGAACTCCCTCAAACGAGAGTTTGTTAGTTAATGACATAAAATAATCACTTTCAATGGTTTGCTTATTTGCGTTTATCTTCTGCGTTTTTAGGCGCAGCCAAATTTGCTATTTGCTGTCAAGAAAGTTCACATCATCGAATGTT
Organism: Drosophila formosana; assembly: GCA_035045625.1. Lineage (NCBI taxonomy): Eukaryota > Metazoa > Arthropoda > Insecta > Diptera > Drosophilidae > Drosophila > Drosophila formosana. The sequence goes on along the minus strand of JAWNOW010000173.1, from coordinate 959,777 downwards.
CACACTTTGGAGCGTGCACTGTACTGTAAGTGTGTTGATTGAATAACAGAAAATGCAAAATGAACGATCGTCTGAACAGCTCGGCGCTTGGAGTGTCTTTGGCTGCAGCTTTCGTTTGGTTTCTGCTCATTAGCATAGCCTACAAATATTTGTTATTGATGCTAAGCAATTGACAAAAAAACAATAAAAACAACTTCTACGACGGCGGCACAAAAAAATAACAACAACAACAACAACAACGCCAGGCGACAGCGACAACAATAGCAGATCAAATAAATGAGACGCGAGCCGCAAAAACAAAAAACAAAAAACAAAAAAATTAAGCGCCAAGCTTTCACTCTCGTTGAGAAAACGATAATTTAGTTGGCAGATGAACGAATGAGCCAAACAAATAAACAACAACAACGACAACTTTTTGTACATATTTTGTACATGTTTATGCAGATGATGACCAATAAATATGAGTGGGAACGAAGCCGATGGGCAAGATGTAGATCACCAGGAATGTTCACTAACTATAGTTCGATAACTGCCAAGTTTGGCTGCAAATGAACTACAAGTCTGTCTTTAACTCTTTGCAAAAACAAGGCAAATATTCTGGGTTCAACAAGTGACAACGAATGCGAGATACCCTGCACACAGTTTTAATTATACCTACATACAATATGTATATATGTATTTATTTTAACATACACTTGCCACCTTCATTCACACAAACATGCACACGCTATGGGCTCTTTCTTTCTGTTTTATCTGACAATGGAATGTGGGTCACGTCGCCTCCATGGAATACCATTAAGATTACTCTTGACATGGCATACAAAGTAACAGAGCCTGAGCTAACTTTTTGAATTACAAAATAAACTCGATCCCCGTACTCGATGGATCCACAAATTTTACTGCCCATATAGAGTAACTCTTTTCGGCTGAGCTGCTTGATCTGTGGATATTAAAAGTTTCAGAGTTCCAATTTGGCAATGCTTCCATTAATATGAGTTGATTCTTTGCCCAACAAATTATTTGGGTTACCTGCTTCATTCACGCTGAGTTTTAATGTCTTGGTTCCATACGAATATTCGACTCTATAATGTCGATATGTATACATATATTATATACATTCACTTTCTTGTTAATTACTACACTCCCATTTTGTATATTGCAAACATACAATTTCAAAATAAGTCTTTCCACCTGTTACCACTTCTAGCCGATGCTAAATTTCTAACTGAAGGATATCTTTTCTGCATGCTTTCTGCATTGAAGAATTGAGATCGATTATGTTGGTAACAAACTAAGGTACAAAAATCAGTGCAAGGACACCACACAAAATGTTTGGAATTAATTCATTTAACTGATGTTCCTTTAAGCCATTGAGTTAAGCAACTTGTATGGACTATTTGTATACAGCATAAACAATTCACAAATTTACCATGGCTAGGATAACTCTTGTGCTCGGTGAGTTTTATCAGCAACTTGTTGTTTCGAGTCAAACTTTTGACTGTTTAAAAAAAAAAGCACTCAAAAAAATAAACGAAAAATATTCGATGGCACTGAGCTGCGTGATTTCGCGAAGGAACCGAACAAAAATCCAACTGCTGCGGCGCTGGCGATACTGCGAAACCGCGAATTGACAGCGAGATAACAAAAAGTTTTTGGTGATGGGTCGGTACGGTTCCGGTCCGGCGTCCGCTACTTATCACACTCGAATTGAAAATGCTGCGGCATAGATGATAACGCCAGTTCATATAGAGGTAATAGTCAACGCTGTCGTCGGCGGCTGCGCAGCCGCCGATGGCAAGACGAATGCTGGAAATCGAAAGTGAATTCATTTTTGAGAAGGTAAAAAAATACAAATAAACTCAAGCCGACTGCGCGTCTGACTCAACACAATATGCTGGCTAAAGGGACCGCCTTCATAGAATTAACTTGTCTCGCCGAGCGAGAGACATTTCCAGAGACGCGCACCGAGAGAGAGAGAAAGAGAGAGAGAGAAAGAAAGAGAGAGTCTTTCGGACGCGACCAGTTTTGCAACATTTTCACATGGAGCCGCGCTTGCCACATGCTGAATGCCAATTGGCTTCAGCTTGCGAGTGTGCTTCAGCAGCCAAGAGACTTTTTGAGGGTACCAAATTCATTGTTGACTCCAATTTGTATGAGCACTTGAAGACTTGCAGCATCTGATGTAATCCGGCATTACCTGAGCACGTAAATCTCCAATTCGCCTTAGTTTTGAACCGTCCACGTTTGGAGCTGCTCAGAAGATAAATCCATTAGAAGCACGCCGTGAATGTAAAATATGGGAAAACAACAAATAATAATGACAATTAAGCTGCAATTTACTGGTGATTGATTCTCGCATTACTGCCAATTATATGATCAATACGAAATTTATGCTATGCATAGAAAGTCACTCAACTTACGCAACTATCGAATTTCAATCGTTGTTACATATATTTGTAAATTGCCGAAGACAGAAGAAGGTGTGTCAAATCCGCATGAAAAACTTGATCTGTGGGCCCGAAAATAAGTGTATTTGTAACGTCTGGGCTTTGAAATACCCTAATGCGAGAGACCGTAGCCATGATACGTTATATTAGTACAAATACTCGGTAGAGAGCTATAGTCGGGAGTGCTAGACTGCGAGACACCCGCTACTTATGATACTCCAAACAAATATAGCAATATATGTGTGCCAACAATGCCCATTAGTTTGTTTCTGTGAAAAAGGGTTCAACAAACATCTTGCTTACAGGGTATATTGAGAGCATAGAGATTGTCTTCCAAATTACATATCATCACACCAAGAAATTCTTACTTTGCGCACAATTTACATCAAACAAATTTGGCTGGTTCTGAGTTTTGGGCAAAGAGGCGTGGCATCTAAAATTGAAAACAAACTTGCGCTGCTCAATGAATGGATGCACCTACATGCCAACTTTGGTTTCCTTATCATTTATGGTTTCCTATATCCATTTATTTACACGGACATATAGACAGATGGACATGGCTAAACCAACTCGGCTCTTGATGCCGATCTCTATATGGTCGGAGATGCTTCTTCTGCCAATTACATATATTTCCTGTTCTTCTACTCTATGGGTAGCGGGCATATAAATCCCCTGGTTAAATTATATTTGTATTTTTAATAATTTTCTTCATCGATGATGATTATTTTGAAGAAGTTCAATAAGTGTTAAACTCGATTGTTTTTGCTTTACCGTAAAAGAAAAATTTTAATCATGCTTGCTTCCGTTGGAAGTGTGGAATTTTTAGCTTTAACAAAAAACTTAAAATTATTATTTTCTATCCTCAAGTGCTTATGTAGAAATGAAATATTCGTATGCACATACAAGTAATCATGTGAGGTCGACCATGTTCTTAGGTTTAATGCGATGCAACAGTTTGCACACCGAGCTGAAAATACTTAAAAATTAGACAAAATTGCTATATTATAAAACGATTTCAGTAAGGTCGAGGTAAAGTTTCTGAAATAAATAACTTTATCACCACGGGCGAGGCCGTGTCGCAGTCAAAAGTGGAAGATACAATTTAAGTCGTTTACTTTGGCGTTCACACTCATCTTACATACTTGTGTACCATCAAATATTTGAGTGTCTGCGAAAGGGTGTGTGTGTGTGTGTGTGTGCAATGGGTAAATTACTTGCAAATGATCAAATACGATTAACTTTGGTAATCGTTGATAAAGTTTTCAGAAGCAAGTCTTCTTTCTGTATGAAATTAGTTGTCCGATCATTCATCTTCGCGTACATAAACATTATGGCAACAGCAACGACAAGCGAGTTACAGAGTTGGCTAGTTTTGAGCAGATGACTTCATGATTGTTGCTTTAAACTCGCAACTCTGTAAAAAGACTTCCTGGTACGTGCACTCGACTCTCTGGCGAGCGACCCCTTAAGGAAAGTTACTCTGCCGTCATTCTCAAGATAAGATGCAAATGTTTGCAGGTAAATTGTGTCATTCCACAATGCAGAGATGAAAGTTGACTTGTTGTTCTGATACTCGCCATTACGTATATTTTGAGAAAACAAAATTCCAACCATTTGTAATGAAAATAAGTAAACAGTACTTCAGTGAGATTTGACCAGCTATATGTAGACCATTTATTAAAATTATTTGCAAAATTATTAATAAATATGCATAGTTATTTATGTCGATTTCTTCGCAAAAAATAATAAATCGTTTCCAGATCTATTTTAGATTCTTCCAGTTCTCCGACTTTATGGGTGTGTAAATTTCGTAGAGTCGAAGTTGATTTGTTGAGTCTGAAATATTGAGTGGCACATTGTGCTTAATCGACACTTGCATCACTTCAACAGATCAGTTTATTTAAGGTATCTGTCTGTTTTCTTGGTGAAACTTGGGCAATCCAAGGTGATATAAGTGAAAGTTTAATTCATTTCGAGCTATGTGTTTGGCCCATATAAAACATAGTCAATATTTTAAGCAGACGCGAGACACGCATAATACCTGCGAGTAACTTACGTTCAAGTATGTATGTATGTGCATAAGCATACAGACGAGTGTATGTACTATACTCTAATGGGTCTGCATCTCCCTGCCAAAAAGTTGATTAATACTACTCTAAAGCATTGGCAACGTGAAGGCGAAACGCACAACAATTGAAAAAATATTTAAAGAAGAGAAATTGCATTCCAACGTTGTGAGACTGAAACGTAACGCAGTCGTTGTCGCCGTCTTCATCTTCGCTTCAAATCTGGCTGCTGCGCGTAGGCCTCACCCACATTTCGGTTTTCGAGTATTTCGGTTCCAGGTTTCAGCTGTATCTGTATCTGTATCCGCAATTATGCCGGTCGAGCTCGAACTACACGGAAAACAAAATTCGTTCGACAAAAGCAACTTTAAAATATTGAAATGCAGATATTGAATATGAATTCTTTAATGCTAGACAAATTAAAGTTTTTTGCACTGCTTAAGCTGAGCTTAAATCATGTTATTTCTAGACATAACGAATTAAAATATGAGAGAGACTTTGGAGTCGTTTCATTAAGCTTTACGATCGCGTTGATTCCCATTCATCGCTCTAATCGTTCGCATTTGATTTTTTCTCACTGTGTACGTGTTTGGGGCACTTGTGGTTGCTGCATTTTTTTCCTTTTCCTTCTGCTTTCTGGCCCCTGGTCTGTATTTCATTGCTGCCGACGCTCTGCGTCGTCTCGGTTAAAGCGATGACGCAAATATTGCGCAATCCGCTTTCTTTTTGTCGTCTCTCTCATTCTCTGGTCATCGTTTCTATGACACTTGACGTTGCTGCTGCTGCTGCTGCTGCTGCTGATGGAGATGGCGATGGTGACGGTGACGGTGACGGTAGCTGTGGCTCCGCATCCGCTTCTGGGACTGTCTCTTGGCCAGGGCAACACAATTTCAAATTTGTCATGCTGAGTACTATGTATAATCAGCATTTGCTAATCAATAAAATATACGAATATCTTCTGCTTTTCAAGGTAGCTTTCTCTGCCTGCTGCTCGATAGACGATCGACGCTCGACGCTCGACGCTCGCTCGTCGAATGTAATTGGATAAACAACATATTTTGGATTTGCATATCATGGGCATTGCTAATAAATTGATAATTATAATTAGTAAGTCAATGAAATTTAATATGATCAGTTTTCAACATCTGCTTAATTAACCATTAGCCACAGGTGCCATACGCACCACATTCAAACTATGCGTGGTCGCTAAATTCGCTTTTATTTCGTGTTGTTTGTTAAGTAATTATTATTTATTACTTTTCCGATTTTCGCAATTATGTTTGTACATAATATTCATAATATAATTCATAGAAGGCAATCAGTCAATGATCCAGTTACCATGAATGCAGAACGAGTAATACTATAATAAATAATTTACTCATGTAATTTACAAAAATAATACAATAATTTTCTTAATTATATTCTCATCTATATGTATGCAACAGGCCGAAGCTATAAGAAACTTTAAAACCTGAAATACCCACATATTGCAAGATTCATTTAGAATTTGGTCACGCTCATTACCGCCTTTAAATATCATAAAACATTGCTTTAAAACTGTCGCCGCTTAGCTGTCGCACACATAATAAATAGCCAAGCGCGGACTTTTCCTGAATATTTTAGTGTAACAGCATGATAAACATGGAAGATATAACTAAGCCAACAAATTAGTCATTTTTATGGCATCTTAATACTGAAATATAAATAAATTGCAGCTATGCAACAGTTTTTTTTTATATACTATTTTGTTGTAATGAAACGATAAATATTTGGAAAAAAGCAATTGCTAAAAATACCCCAAAATCAACTATAATGTGACTAATAACTTAATTTCTAGGACAAATGTCTTCATATCTCATTTGCCTGAAATCGAATTGCGTTTGTGATGTTTTTAACTTTTTAAAAGTTAAACAAGCTAATTTATTATTATTTATTCGATCGTAATATATAAATATAATGAATATTCCTTCATGCGAATCAAAGATGTATTAAAAAATGTAAATGTATACTTTAGTAGGCTATTTATTACGTTGACTACCTGTTTACAAACATTTTGTGCCAATGCCAAATGAGATTCAATAAAAACTTTCTTTTCTTACGTTATTAACATCGCTATTTATGGCCGAATGGTTATGAAACTAGGAGAATCATTAGATTACGCAATATTATACTCACTACCCATTGGGTGTATGCCAACGGAAAATTCCAGTGCAGAAAGAAGTATTTTCGGCTCGTTAAAGTTCAAATATAAGAATCGTCAGCCAAATCGATCAAGTCGGTCGTAGAAACACGAGATATGCATGCCACTTGCTATTACAGTTCGAGAAATACCTATTCTAATAATCTTTGCTCGCTGTTTAAAAATAATAATAAAATAATGGCTTAGTGACGGCAACGGCCTGAGGGCAGAGTTGCAAACTCTTAGTTGAAAGGTCTGGGTTCGAACACCGCAAATTAATTTCAAAATTATTTATTCAATTATAAATAAGTATAGAAATATGTTTCAATTTAAGTACATATGCAATATTGTCTACAAAACAATCCCATTTATTTAATTGGCTAGCAAGTCGGCAGTCATCTGAAACCAGCCAGGATAAAGAATTTGAAATAAAGATTAGAGTGTCCTGAAAAATAGGGGAGAAATAAATCATGTAGTACATAATTTAAAAAAAAAACACAGTAGAATAAAACTGAACGTCGGGAACATATTTATTTACACAATCACCTAAAACATAATGACAATACTTAATTACATTCAATACTTTAACTTTACGAGTATATTTAAAAAATTTCTTAACTATCATTTGTATACCCTTCATCGAAGAAGTATAAGGGTCTATTAAGTTTGTCGAAATGTGCTTAAAGCCATTACACATCAAACAATTGGTCTAGCCTCTCAAATTAATGTGTATATTATTCAATCTTTGGTTAACTTACGAGTATAGCAACAAGAACTATCAACAGCCAAACTTATCAAATCTTACAGCTTCGATTATTTTAAATAAAACTTAAATTTAAAAGAAAAAAAACCTAACAAAGCTAATAGTTAAGGGACTGAAAATATGTGGCAGGGTTTGTGAGTTATTTTTTGATGTTTATATTTCTTGAAAATAAAAAGTTCTCTTACAATTAACTTTATTTTGGACCAATCGTTACACGTAAGCGGTATTATATGTTAGTTTGGACATCCGACCTAATTGCTTCCAACAAATTTCAACTAATAGTTAAAATATAATATATCGACAAAACCAAGAATTTATCTAGACTACGAGTTTGGCCACATGTTGTTTAAAATACTTCTATAAAAATTAATTATAATTTTGTATTCTTTAGAAGTATATTCGGTCGAGTCAATGTTGCCTGTCAGTTTAATGAATGAATGAGTCGATTGCAGACTCAATGAATTCAGGATTCTCGGACTTCAAGTATGTTCACATATATGTATTTCAGCATGTGGATGAGACTTATGACTTAAAATGAAAATTTGCCCATGCTTCTGGTATTCCAATTTTTATATGAGAATAAAAATTGAGTGTAAATTACTGCTCTCCCAACAAAATACATTTTGCTAGACGGAGAGGCAGACAGACGAAAATCGCTAACTTAATTCGGCTGTTGATGTTGATCAAGAATTTTTAAAAGGGACGTTAATTTCTCTTTTGCACAAAACCATAACATTATATTTTTGGCCATTCTCATAAACAAACTTAAAGTTCATCAACCACGATGTGTATTCTTCGAAAAAAACTGATCCAATATACCAAAAAAAAAAAGAAATAAAAATAAATACAAATTACCCTTCGTAAATATAGATCAAATACATATTTTGTCTTAATTATAAATACCAAAGTGTCAATCAATAGTTGAGTTGATGCCATGCTCACATGTCTGAGAATAGACGGCAGTATACCAAACTTACGCCTAAATGGAGATCAAGATGATATATCAAGAATACCTAGTAATTCTAAAATATATTCTCTTTCGATAATCTCAATACCCTTTCCTTCCCATTCAGTCTGAAATGTTCAAAGAAATTGCTAGAGCTGTCAAGATTGAAATTTAGATAAATCTAACTGAATCTAAATTTATATATTTGCTTCAAAATTATTTATGTCAGATGTTCATAAAAAGTGTAACGATTTGTTTTAATAATTTTTTTTATTTACAAATAAATTTAATTATATACATAGTACGTCAACTCCTTACATTTCAAATACATGGGTGAATGGAGTACACACATTGAGTAGTTCATAAGCGGTACACGTAAAAAACTGGCTAACTGACTTAACCCAACATGGTCCATTCAGGAAGTTGTCCAAAGACCAGTATAAGGGTATTTTTAGTTATCTTATATTCTTTTTTTTTCAACTTTTTCTTTTGGAACAAAATTATTACATTCATACTAGTGAGGCAAATATGTGCATTTGTCATCAGATGTCAATGTGGTAAATCTGGTGTGATCTTATTGGAAAAGGGCTATTCGATTTACAATAACGGTTAGAGTCTTTTTGAATTTTTCAATTTTGCTGGTCATTAATTGAACGGAAACTTAGAACTAGCATTTATTCCATTCGAATGTATTCATGGCCAAATAAAAATAGTTGAAAGAAGTGTTTTTACGTCATCACCAAATTAAGGACTTGTTCTATGTTATTTGCGCTTTTTCATTTGTTTTTTTTAGCAGCAACATAGGAGTTGAATTTAAGAATTCGATAAAATTATAAACATTCAGCCAATTATTACAATTTGATTGCAAAGAAATACTTAAATGTATTGCCAGTCGAACTAATAGATACTTAAGTGTATTGCCAGACAAACTGAATGATACTTAAATATATTGGCAGTCTAACTAAACAACATATGTAAACAAAGGCAATTTTAATGTTTGTTACATGTTAAATGTGTGCAATTTGTAATTTGTAAAATTTGCTTTATAAATGCAAAGTTGTGACTGTTCTTTAGTATGTTTTGTCGATATATATATTTAATTTTCTTTTGTTTTTAATAAATTTCTTATTTTTCTCATTAATTTTTGGTTGCATTTTCTTAAAACAGGAACTGACATATTCCTTCATTTTACCGAACTTGTAGCCAACTGCCTTAGTAAATGCAAAATAAACACGCATTTTGTTTTAACCTAAAGAGCACCATTCTAACTATATATATATATATATTTAAAAAAATTAAGTTCAATAATATATGTCTTTTAAAAAAGTGGCACCACTGATTTCCAGAAGAAAGAAACACGTGTTTATCAAATTATTAAAATGCATTGTTACACAAGATACTTTTATTCAAGCCTTACTTAAATGATATGCTGTAGAGATGCCTCGTTGCTAATGGTTAAATGAGTATCAAGGGACGACATTAAACATATATTTAAGTAATTCCTTTATATTTCGAAAATATGGCTGCGCTCTGAAAGCAGAATATTATATCTCAACTGTACAAACAAAATATTAACTTTTCTCCAACTATAAATTTACGAAAACATTACAAGTATGTCAAATATTTTTTTATTGAAATTTCATTTAAACAATTGCCATTCGATGTGAGGAAGCGGAAGGGGATGCGGAATTGTAAAACAAATTTGATATGCGTGATATTTGGCAGTTCTAGCTCATATAGTTTCTGAGATTTGGGTTTTCATACAGACAGACAATCTCGGCTGTCGACACTGATCAACAATATTTATACCTTATAGGATCTAAGAAGTCACCTATTGCTTGTGGCTTTTCTGTTATGCATTTTATCTACAATTCAATCTCTGATAATGTGAAAAACGTTGTTTTCGCATATTCTTAAAATGCAACTTCATGCTTTTATTCAATATTGCGCTCTGATCTTAGCTTTTATTTAAATCTACTTTTGAATTTATTTATAGTCAGAGAGTACTCTCCAATTCATTTTATGTACAAATCTCAATTAAGTATCAGCGCAACCTTTTTTCAAATGGAAATTAAAGAGAAACCAGTCTCGAAGCAAAGTCATTTCACGAACTGAAGCTAAGATTAAGCATTCTGAAGCCGAAATTAAAACACTCAGCCTTGTTGGGCCCTCGACTGATGCAATAAAATGAACGCACATACCTCGCTTAACGGCCGCCCCGTTTAAAGTAATTTCCCCTGAACGGCCCTACAGTATTCCTCTTTTTCACTTATCAGTCTCATTAAAAAACAAAACTAGAATAATATGAAAGAAAACACAAATTATTAACTTGTACAAAAATTAATTTTTTTTCTCTTAATCTGGTAAATAAACTATCCACATAATTTCAAAGGCTTGCTGAAAGCACTCAACTTTAAACCAATATTTCTCGACATTGAATTTAAACGTTTGTCTCTTGCTTATGGAAACTAATGAAAATAAAATCCAAAATAATTGAAATTGCATTTTTTTTACAATTGAATTGTCTTCTATGTGAACAACATTACCTCTAAACAAAATAATCTTATAAATAATATTTTAGATTGTGTTTGGTTCACATAGAAGATAAAGTTGTGAAAAGGAACAATCCTTTTGGAAAGCGGACTGATTTAACCATCTCTATCGTGTCCATGTACTTCTTCTAATTGAAAAAAATTCGTGAGAAATGCTTCATTTCATAAACATTTTGCCCGTCTTAAGGACTTTTCATTTAGCACCCTATTTTTTGGACCCTAGTTGAAGCCGTTAAACGAGGCGTATACAATAAAAGTGCATACATGTTTTCTTATTTAGCCCCACGCTCTATACAATTATTATTTGGAAAAAATCGGTAATATCCGATCGATTGCATATCATTAGTTAAGTGGTTTCAAAGGTAAAATATGTTTGACTCAGGGGCGTTTTCGGTATGTTTCTTTTCTCTCTACAATAATAATGTTTAAAAGTCGATCTGGAATATTTCTCACAAATTTGAAATGTCACAAATCAACATATAAGAACAATTTAATCATTCTTATACTGAGACCCATGTAACTATAGACTTCCAAATAGCACTAACCTTTACCCTTTAAGAGTTCACAAGATTCATTATCGATGAAAAAACCAAAGTCTCGTCTTGCATGTTGAAGATATTCTAAAACATAGTTGGCATAAAAGCATGGCTTGAATATGAAATTATTAAAAAAAAAAAGACACATAAAACGCACAGTTTTGTTTGAGATATCTGATGTTCATACCGACGTTAACATTGCTGCATTGCGTTTGATGTATCAAGTTACGCACATGTCGACAAACTTATTTGACGCTTTACACTTTTGAAGGACAACGTCTGAAATGATCTCTTAACGAATAACTTAAATCTGCAAATGGAGCTGCATTTGGAATGCATTCAACATTTTTAGATGCCTAGTTGCTGACATCCACACACTGATTTCGACAGACGGACGGACTAAGAACTCGGTCGTGAATTATACCTATTGAGGATACCATGCAACATGTAACAAAAAAAGTGCCATTGTTCTATGGAAATCCTTATTCGTCTAATGCTATTACTATACGAGTAGATACATTCTTGATGTATAGTATAGTATAGTATATGTAAGCGTACTTAATATGTATAATCATATGTTTATACTCATATTCATATATGTAAAGAGATGAAAATTCTATTGGCTACATATAATTAACTTTAGTTAGTTCACAAAATGGTTTTCTTATATTTTACTATAGTCTTGAGCTTAGATAGTGTATAATAAAACGTTATAAGGAAAAAGAAAACAATTACAATTCCCCATTGGATGTTTAGACATGTATAGCTTAACTTGCAGCACAAACTATTGTGTTGTTGTATTCCTTAGATGCTTTCTTATGTTACTTGTTACTTGTTCATAGAGCGAAGTGGAACAAACGAATAGACAGTATAAAATCAAATCAAAAATCGTTTTTGATATTTTCCGTAGATATAAAAGATGAATATTACATTAATAGCGCTATATACAATTTACTATATACACGTGGTAAGTGCACGTATATTTGTAGTGTTCTTTAGTTCTTTTGGTTTTCATGCATGCACCACTTCTTAGGGTAGCATACTATAGCTTTAAGAAAACTTTCCCAACTCTATATTTACTCATATTCGAAAATTGATAATGGCATCTGCATTTCGAGTCGACCAAAAGCCAAAAGCTCAAGTTGACTTCTGAATTTCGTTCAACACATATACATACATACATGTGTATATGTCAAATTTCAAGAGTTTAGAAACTTAGAAAACTGGATGCCAAGCAACTGCATCTACAAGTTCCGGCAGTTATGTTGTGCTCTGCATCAGATAGTTTCGTGGCAACCACACGCGTTCTTGCTGTGGTGAACAGCTGGCCATGGGAATGAAACGGCGATGCGCCTTTGATGGCTTAGTCGTAGTTAATGCCGTAGTTCCTTGCGAGACAAAGGAGAGACAGGGGGACTCCGATTGTATCTTCATCAAGATCAGCATTCCACAAGTGAGCAGCACCAAAGGGCCAAGTGCTGGCGGCTGCAGCGTCGCCGAGTTTCCGTGATGCATGGCAGCTGGATGTTCGCCTGCAAATACGTAGTTCAATTTGAATCACAGTTAAGTTTTGGAAAAACTTAGCTCAGTACTGTCACTCGAACTAATTTTACTATTGCGTTCATTAAACAAATATTGCAAAACTACGAGTTAGAAAACGAAATGAACAAAATGAAGTCTTGAGTTGTCCCGTGCTGGTTTTCGCAAAATATATCATAACCTCGTATCATACCATATACCGATTTCATGCAGATACTCTGAGAGATATTTGTGAAATGAGTGATGTGCATACCGGGCTACTCACCGTCGACGATGTGCACGCGCACCGACGTCGGATTGGCATTGGATGGTGTACATGTGTATAGTCCGGAGTCCTGCTGAATGGCCTTCTGGACCAGGAGGCGACTGGTGGTCAGAACTCCTTTCTCAGTGACTAATGATATTCCGCCGCGAGGTGAATCAAAATTAATCACCTGCAATGAATCATTCAAGGAACAACATTAATACACAAGTTGCCAGAATGTGCCAGTCGACTGTGTTCGACTGTCGCATTCCATAATTAGCTTTCTAATATTTACACTTATGAATTAACTTTAATAAAGTGACATTTACTCGACTTCCAGTAAATACTATACAAACAATTGAATTTTAAAATCATTATCGCTCTGTTGAATTAAAACATTGAGAAAAACAAATTGTTTAAATTTGCCAGAAAAATGTATTTATTCGGTATATAGCCATTGCATTTATTTGAAGTCGAGGAAACGGCCCTAAGAGTATTAAAATGGCTTGTCATATTACAGTGGCACTAATAGAACAGATGTTGCAAAAATAATACAATTTTTACGAGTTTTTGCATAAGCACATCTTCACATAGATTCAAAGATTCAAAGATTACAAATCTGAATAATAATATAGTGACACTCACCTGTCTATTGTGGGACCAAATGACCGTAACTGGTGGCTCCGGAGCAAATTTTACAATACATGTTAAATTGATTGTGGATCCTTTGTTAATATGCATCTCGGGGCCGCCGATGATCTCCGTAATAGGCTCTAAAATTATGAAAATATATATAGAATATATATAGTATACTAGCCAGATTTGCCCGCGTTTCTTTTTGATGTAAGCTTTTATGTATTGTTGAAGTTGTTTTTAACGATAACACCTTAAAATGTCAAATTTTTTAAAAATGACAACGATAATGCTTCTTGTTTGTCTTCGATAGTCTAATATGGTACAAATTATTTATTTATTCTTCTTCGGAAACAGCTTTGCTTTGTGCATCAACTAGAAAGCTTCAGTCGAGAACGATTTTTTTATTCACTTCTCCTTTTATATATTGAATATTTTCTTCAGTTGAGACTAACGATAAGGTTTAAGTTCTTATACTAACTAGCCAGCTTACTCTGGAGCTTTGTCATCCAAAAAACCAAAAGCCAAAAAATCATAAAGGAGGAATAAGAATAAGAATGATTGATGACTAGCTCTAATTACTCAATTTACTTAGCTCTTCATTTGAAGTCTTTTATTATTAAGCCAAACGAAAACAAAGCTTTGTTAATACCTTTTGGTAGCTCTTATATCTTTAAGTATAAAAAGCTATTCGTCCTGAATGGTGACATGGTATAAAACCACACCCTAAACCCTAGCTCCTAGAAAGTCAATTCGTTCACAATAATAATTATGTTTGTGTTTGATCTGGCTAGAATATGTATATATCTAATATTTTGCCTAACTTGTTGTTAAGACTGTGCTAGTGAAGTTTGCCACTCACCCACAATATTTAAGTAGACAGAGTGGCCGATTGGAGGTGTCGTTGATATCTGGCATTCGTAGATTCCCGAATCCTTGCGCTGTGCGTAGCGAATGCGAAGAGTCCAGTCCTCAGCATGTGGAGAGTGCATGGCTTCGAACCGCTGATCGGATGTGTATGTATACCGACCGACTGTCAGCAAATGTATATCCCGATGACGGACCCAGGAAACCTGCAAGGCAATAGTGATTGAACTCTTAGGAACTCTACAAATTAATATGGTTGATTTTTTTTTATCAAAAAACACTTCCCGAATCTAGTATATGTATATGTTATAGTCGTGGTTTTGTAGATTTGGTGGATGTTTCTAAAGGGGGCTGAGCTGAGAGCAATTACCAAAGGATTAACTTCTTTTTTCATGTTGCTCGGGCAAAAAAAAACTTTAGGCAGATCGAAAAAACGAGCTGCGGACCAGCAGTAGCTTTAAATCTCTGCTTAGGTGATAGAAGTCGAAGGCTAAAGCGTTGCCATAAATTTCTCTAACATATTAAAATCAGTAATGCTTACATGATCATCGACTGCACTGTCGAGGGTTCAGCCTTACGGTTGAGCACAGATAATATGATACACAGACGCCTGAGTTGGATTGGTATTACCAAAGAGTATTCCAATGACTAATGAAATCAGAATCAACTCAAGACTACCAATCGGACACTGCCGACTGAAAGAATTGTATATCAAAATTGAGTTCTATATTTTGCTTTTTAAAACTTAAAATAAATATTGTCTGCATAATGAATGCATACGCACGTATGCTACAAATGGTATCCTTAGCTAATAGTTTCTGAGATTAAGTCAATCAAGAATACGAGTATATGTACCAATATACTATATATAATAAAACTATAATTATCTTTTTTATCCATTTTCAATGCGCACAGTGCATTAAAAACATTTTGACATTTTTAATATTTGTTATCATTTTATAAAAATAAGTCCCAACTTCCTTAATGAACAGCAAATTAGGAATCTTCTATACAAATAAAGTTGTTTCACCTGATAGCTGACGATGGGTTCAAATAATTTGGTGTAAATGCCCGTTTAGGAGCGATTCTTAATAATTTCATCTGCAAGTGCATTTAAATAATCTTTTTAATTGAATTTACGCATCAAATTCACTTGAAAACAAAAAAAAGTTTACCAGCATATACAAATATGTCAATCGGTGTACGTGTGAATTATCATCACTCCCTCTCTCTCTTCGCTCTCTCACTCTCTTGTTGGCGGCAGCAACAACAACAGCATCGGTGACGAGGCCAAACGAAAAACCACCCCCGAAAATTGCACACATGCAAAACGTGTGATAGACACGATCAGCGGACGCATTCTTTGACAATCGACTAGTGCGCACTCGCTTGCACTCGCATACAAGCTTTTTCAAATAGCAACTGCTTCTGCTTCACTTTGGCATTCGTACACCTAAAAGTAGCATCCTCTTCTGCTAGACGCTGTCGGCTTCTTGCATGAAGCAACGTCTAGCAGAAGAGAATGCTACTTTTGGGACGTATAAATGCGAAAGTCAAGCAGGGGCAGTTGCCGATTGAAATAGTTTGTTCGAGAGTGCATGCGACTGCTGCTGCTTCTGTTAACTAACAGCAACGTCTTCTGCTTTACTTTAACATACATACTTCTTAACAGTAGCATCCTCTTCTGCTAGACGTCGTAACCTTCTTGTATTCGAGCAAAGTTTAGCAGAAGAGGATGCTACTTTTGAGACGGATGAAAGCGAAAGTCGAACAGAAACAGTTGCTGTTTAAACAAGAGTTTTCTGTTCTACTTCCAGCGTTAAGTAGCAACGTCTTCTGCTTAACTAACAGCAACGTCTTCTGATTAACTAGCATCAACTGCTTCTGCTTTACTTTGGCATTCGTAAATTTTGTATCGGTTTTTTTTTGCAAACAATATGAAAAGCGAATTATTTACTTGCATACATATAATATTAAAAGGTTTTTCTGGTGTTATACTGTCCAAAATAGTTTTGCTTCATTTTAAGATTTAAATGTGAGTATTTTAATAGAAAAATATACATAATATAACTGATATTGCAATGAAACTCATGTCAATGGTTTTCGCTGCCGAAGATAATCATATTCAGGCATAGGTTTATGTACTTTGGAATTGAGATTGATGCTCTTTTCAGCCCTTCTGTAGAAGCCATTACTGTTGGTTGAGAATGCTCATTGTGATTTTCTAATCAATAAAAAAAAACTTATTTAATCAAAATGACAAGTCAAGAATTAATTTTAGGCACAAAGGTGCTTGTTGAAATTTTATAATTCTTTGGAGATTCCGATGTTTTTTTATTTAAAAAAGAAAATTTTCCGACCCAATTGTTTATACTGGTGATCTTTTCGAGATAAAAATATGTCTGAAAATTCATTTCGCATACATTTTGTGATCAGGAGTTTCGGTAAATTTGTAATCGAAAATGTATTACAGTTTCTTCATAAGAGTTTTTCAATTCGAATATATTCTTCTAATGTCGACAATATGGGACTAGTTTTAATACTTACAGTGCGATTTCCAAGATTCTTAACTCGACAAGTTAACTTTACTGTCTTGCCAACAAGGCCAGTTATGTTGCTTGTGATGCTTGTATCAAATGTAGGTCCCCCTGTTCCCGGAGTTGGTAGGTCTTGCAGGAAGTCTGTGAAGAATCGTTTCGAGGCGCCCAGCGAGCAGCCTGTGATGCACATTTTACAAGAAAAAATGGAAAATATATTAAATTTAAAATAAACACTATCAGGATATCAACATACTTAAACATATTTATTTTATTCTGTTGTTATTTTTTATTGTTGGTGTAATCTAGGTATTTGTACGGATCAGCAGACAATATTATATAGTTTTGCTTTCTATTAAATAAAAATTAAAAAAATATCAGGTCAGATATGCTACTACAGAAGGCAACTTAAAAGAATGATGTACAATTTAACAATATTCAATTTACGCTCTTTAATTTTAAATAATAATTCAGAATGTGTAGAGGTTTTGATATATAGAATGTTTGTAGAGTTTGTAGAGCCCCCTTAATTGGAGCGTATTTACTTGTTGTCGTATGCAATCGTACATTGTTATACAAAGCTTAGATTACTTCAATCCACATTCAAACTATTCATAATATATGTATATATTTAAATGGTTTGCATTCAGTTTAAAAGGTTACTTGTTACTTTTTCCAAATCGAATCTAAAATTCAGTGACAGCACTCACAAAATATCCCTTGAAACCATTTTATACTCACTTTCATAATTATCTGACCATTAACAAATTAATGTTTTTTATTTAAAAAATAATGTCTGCTAAAATATGTTAAGTGGTGTGCTGCTGTCCTAATTTTAAATGCATATTTGGAAGATTCAGTGGTGTGCTCACATTTTTGGGAAATATTTATAGATCATGAACTTTATAAGACGTGTGAGAAAACTAATAAAAACTTACCTGCCAGTATAAGTACTATGCCAACGTGCAGAAGCCAATTTCTTGTCATAATTGTTAAAAGATGTGTTAACCTTTTCCCAAAGTGTAAAGTGTTAATTCTGTAAATATAAATACAGGAAATATGTTAACGATACTGAAACCTATCGGTTAAAATGGAAAGGAGTTGTTTTTATTATTTTAGGTAATAGATTATATACATCTAAATTGTAGAAGGCGGTATCTTCGATAATAATAAATTATTAATCCAAATAATTCTTAAAAATGTAGATGCGATCGATTAGGAGTTTTGTAAGAAATAACTTAGAAGGACAAAAATGAGGTGCAGCTTACGGGCTTAGATGGATTTCATGATATACTCGAGACCTGTCACTAATGTCTATTTTTCTTGCTATCTAGATGTTGAGACGGACAGATACACAGACGCACGGACGTGGCTATATCTTCTCGAATGTTGCCGTTGATCAACAAAATATGTATAGATATATATTCTATGAAGTCGGAGATGCTTTCTTCACTTTGGTATATTTTCTGTTGGCATTATGTTATAATATTTTTCTATCCTAAACGTAGCGGATATAAAATCTATAATAATTCCCATACAGATCAGTTAATAAAGTTCAGGTGCAAAGGTTAAAAATAAAAGTTCTCTCCTTGTCTGTTTAATGATAAACTCCAATATATACACGTTGATTTGTGGTAAGAAACTTCAAAAATACTCTTACTAAAAGAAGATGTCTAAATTTTTCTACAGAAACTCTGAAATGCTTTGTATGACGTAAGGATTTACATACATAATACGTATTATTATATTATATTAGTATGTGTTCAGTTATCCGTGAAGAAATCTAATTATCTGGTTATCAAGGGTTACGAATTTATTTTACATAGGTCTTGCAATGATCAATATTAATCCTTTCCACTTGTAATTAAATAAAAAGGTGAATTTTCATATCGGCCATATTTGCAAAAATAACGAAAGCGCCAAAAATTTAATTTTACTGAAGGTATTTTTCATATTTTTTGGCTGGCGGCAATTGGTTCGATATGTAATTATGAAAACATGTTGTCATGTCGCAACAGGTTCAATAAACAAGGGGTGAGATTAGTCAGTTAGGGGTGGTTTCAAACAAATTTACAGATTGTGGATATTTTTACAGGTTCATAAGAGGACGGTTTTTTTTTTTTTTTTTTAGAAAATTCAGTAAAAGCCTCAGGTGAATTTAAAAATAACGAGCTATAAATGTACAAAGGCAAAATACTTCCATTGTTTTTATGTAATCTATATACATTCACCAACTGAACTATCAATACATTTTTGACATGTTATATTATAGTACATGGAGCGGAACAATTTTATTTTATTCTTAAAATTTTGTAATGATTGTTGCATAAATACAGAATCAGACTTCATTAATTAATTGATTTATAAGTTAGTGGGAACATGTCAGTCGGTAGTATTGGCAGTATGATATATTCATGTATGGATCTATAAGGTTTGTATCCTTAATCAGCATTAACAACTAAATTGACTTCTTCTTCCATTTTTAAACATTTGCTGACATATAATGAAGAAATGAATTTGAATTTTTGTTATTAAACTTTTGTATTTATTTGAAAATGTTTGAATTTATAAAATAATTTACGTAATTGTTTAATATATTATAATACTTCCATTCTGTTTAGCCAAATCGAAATGAAGGTGAAAGATTTTTAAACATAAACAGCCTGGCCGACTGCCCAAGTGCTGAAACGAATAAAGAATTTCGCGTTCTCATTCCACTTCAGTCAAGTTCAAGATTTCGCCCACAACATTTGACATTTGGAAACTGAACTTCGCGTGCAAGTTATATTCATACAGACAGCATACATGTTCATATACATATACGTACAAACACTTGAACGCATGTATAAGTCCAGCATGTATCAAATTATCGAATTAAATTTATTTGGGGGGTTAATTCGAGTCTAAGATGGCTGTCACGATATTATTATTGTAGCTGAGTATGAACCTCTCGAATTTCAGTTCTTATGCCGTAACATACACATGTTCACAGAGTGTACACATGCATATGCATAGGCTCTTGAGCATTACCACTGTGTCTGCGCCCTTTGATAAACTGTGCAAAAAATGTCGATGTTTATATGAACACGCAGCTCGCAGGTGCCGTTTTTATACCCTGTGCAGGATGGGCAAAGGACTATACTTTCTGCTCTTCAATATTAATAGACCAACCCACAAATTTATAGATTGATATGTGTGTAGCAATCATAAAAATGGAAAGCAATCTAAAAGATTGCAAAAGGAATGAATACGTATTTAATTGCAGTTGCTTATGGGTGGGTTATGGAGAGGAGCGAAGAGAACACTGGGAATCTTAGAGTCGAGCCCTCTTGGCTAGAACGTTCTTATTTGTTTATTGTCACACTTACCTGCTGAGAGCTGCTACTTAGCGCCTTTGGTGGGCGGAGTGGATGGAGGCGAAGTGTCGAGCTTAGGCGTCCCAATCTTAATGTCTCTTGAAACGTTTGAGTTTGACTCTCAATGTATGTATATGTATGCACATATATGTGCGTGCGTCGCTCGCGAGGTGCGTGTGTGTGGGTTAGGCGGAGCGCACTTTAATCAACGTTACCAGAACACCAGAACAGCAGAACAACCGAAATGTGCTGTGTATTTTACCGAGCGAGTTGTTGTTGTAGATGTTGATGTTATTGTTGTTGTGACCATGTGAGCCCTCAAATGCAAATGTCGCTATCTTTCAAGATGTTGCTTTCGCTCACTGTTGACTGTTGCTGTCGCTTTTTTGTTGCTGCTGCTGCTGCCGCTGCTGTTGCTCTTGGGTGGTGTTGCAGGATATCTAAAAACTTTTATGTAATGCTTGTGTTTGTGGGTGCCCATGAGGCCATAAAGTAACACACACACACACACAGACTTATGTTGTTGTAGACAAGATGTGTGTTTGGGGTTATCCGTCTGATTGACGATACCTGCACATCTGACAGTGTCTTATGCCAGTTTTATGACCAGTTAACAGTAAATACCACAGACATACACATACATATGAATATGCAAACGTCGGCGCATATGAATATAGTGGCAAACTTAATTATAGGCATAGCAAACATGTTTTACTTTCATTGGCCCTGTTTCTCGCTCTAATGTGTGATGCTTGCAGACAACTCGATTAATGAACTAAACTTTATTCAAATTGCTACGAATTATAAATCCAAGAAAAAGGATCTAACTTTTTAGTTTCATTCAAATCGCATTTGGAGCAGAACTTGGCGCATATCATTGTACGGATTTGAATGTCCTTTGGTACATTAGGTAAATTTATTCGGGATTGTGCAAAGTTGCTCGTAAGGAATTCCTATGTATGCGTATTGTGTGTATATATTGTAGATATGTATGTGTATCCGTCACAGAGCAGAAACAGAGAGCAAAAAAGTTTAGTTGCAGAAAGTTTTTACTATCTCGGAATTAATAAAACATGTAAGTGAGAATGCTACAGTTGGAAGCACTCAACAGTAAAATATTTGCTCCTCCAGCATGTCGCACAACACACAAGCGCATACATACCTACAAATGTGTGTATATAATCACATAAAAACTAATACACACTCAAGCACGAGCACAAGCACAAGCACAAGCACAAGCAAGCATGCAGAAAGCATATATTTATGTTACATGCATACATACATATGTACATACTATATGTATGTTATCTACTCGCAGTAAGTATGTATGCTTTAATTGCCAGAATCGTATTGCGTTATGGAGGGGCCTTATAGGAGCCAATGTTGTTATCTAATTCGACAGCTCCTTGAGATGCGTGTGTGCTCAAAACTCTGAATGCCCCGAGCGGAGTCGGCTGTTGATACTAATCAATATGTACTTTCAAAGTGTGATGCATCCTGCTGATAGCTCCGGATTCGTTTTGCTATTTTTTGCGTGAATGTGAATAAAACATTTTAGAAACTGGTGTACAACAAATCGATACCACAGTGTAACAAGGAGATGGGAGAGTCTAAAAATGAATTCCGCATTTTGGACGAAGCCGAACTCGAAGTCCGGGGAGTGTGTATAACTAAAGTATATCCAGCCCCAAGAGTGTTGATTGCGATAGGCCAGCCGGTAGAAAATTTGTGTTGCTCTTGCAACAACGGCAACACCAACAACAACAGCAACACCAACAACAACAGAAACACCAACAACAGCGACGCGAGTTTCTAACAGTATTCTCTTGTATATAAATAGCACAATTACACTCACAAAATACAACAAAACAAATTTAAACACGCACAAATAAAGCACATACGTCGGCTATAAATTATTAGTGATATGCGTAGCTCCTTCGTATGTGTGTGTGTGTGTGTGTGTGTATCTATGTGTGCTACTCTCAATCTAGAGAACACTCTTATTACCTGGCATATCATGCTCAGTGTTTACACTTTTTATTTCACCGAATCGCAGTGCAAAAAAATCAAAAACAACATTATCAACAATTGTTGACGATTCACTTTTTGGCGACGACAACGGCGACGTTAACGGTAACGAATCGCTTGCTAATAAGCAGTTGGGAGCAGCTATAGAAATGAATAACTCTATATTACGTACGCGACGTCGCGTGACCCAATCCGTAGTCTTTAATATCTTTAACAGAACTGAATCGGACGAGCCAGAGCCAGAGCCAGAGCGCCACAGCAAAAGTCGGCCAATGTTACGCGTTGCCCAGAAGTAACTGCGGGAATGTGTGTGCGCCATATACATATCTGTATATCTGTATATATGTGTATATGTATGTATGTGGCCAGCATTAGGATCCACTCAACCACGGACGCACACCTTGGCAGGTCGACACCATTGTCGACGTCTCGTCTCGTCGCGTCGCGTCGCGTCGCTTCGTCGGTGGATTGCTCCTCGTGAGGACACGTGAGGGGCCCAAGCCGAACGGCGCAGGCGTCGACTGTATCCTGTGGATGGCAGGTGGATGTCATGTGTGGTCACAGTTTTGATGCCACGGGAAGCAAATATCGATATGCACAACTGAACGCAATTATTTCCGTTATGTAAGTTCCTTTGTCTGTATGTTTGTCCGTAAGTGGAAACTAAATAAACATATCTAATCTACTGCATCAATTAAAATCCGTCCTTTCGAGGGCCGAAATGGCCGGATATGAAAAAATAATTGACATATGCTAGAAAGTAAATGATTGTCGATGTATTTTATTTATACCTTATGTATTTTTTAGATAAACACACAAGAATATTAATTATAAACAAACCATAAATATATATATGTATATATATATACAAAACTAATATATAAATAATATATAAATATATAATATATAAATTTTTTTGTGACAACAGCTTTGAAATATACCAAACTATAAAACATATATATGTATATATACCATAAACTAAAGAATGATTTGAATGATTATTTTAGGATACCAATATATCTATATTTTAATTATATTTGAATTATATTATATTTAACTGAATGGCTGGAAATAAAAAAAAAATTGACTTATGCTAGAAAGTAAGTTATTGTCTAAGTATTTAATTCATACTTTATGTACATTTTTTAATTTTAATCTAATAATATAATATGTTTTATTATTTATTTGAAAAAATACTAGAATAAAAATGATAAATAAACAATAAGTATATACATATATGTATATACAAAACTAATGTATTGCCTAAAAACATATATTTTCTTGTGACAACAGCTTTGAAAAAATCCTACATTTTCAATGAAATATACCAAACAATAAAACACATATTATATAATATCATAAACTAACGAATGATTTGGATGATTATTTTAGTCTACCACTATAAATACATAATAATAAAGATATATATCTTCATTATATTATTATTTTATATTATTTTAGTATACTAATATATTTATATCTTTATAAACTATAACTACTTAATTAATAACAAAAATAAATTTTTGTATCATTTTACTAAAACATTTAATTTATATTATATATTTAACACAGGACTCGCAAGGATCGCCAAGGATATGGCCAAGATAGAGCATGTTTTCTCTCAGCAAAAAAGTCCTTCTAACTCTGTTGTTTAAAGGATATTTGGGCTTTTGATTTCATAGTCGTACATCATGAATCCGTCCCCATATGCATGCCAAAGGACATCCTGATCGTCCTTCAAATGACGAAGTTACGAAGGATTTTTGAATTTTTGCCAAATTTTCCATGCCTACCCCTTGTAGATTTGTTCGAAAAATTCATGTTTGTTTTTTTTTATATAATCTTTATTTATTTAATGACAATCGGCAGTTATTTTTAAACGTATTTACAAAAGCTATCGACCGGCCAAATAATATCTAAATTGTTGTTGTTGTTTTCGAGATAAACACATTTTTAGTTTTCGACTACAAAATTAATTCGATCCCCAAAAGTATGCAACATTTCTTAATTTTTGGACTTGCAAATTTTAAATTGCGGAGTCGAAAAGAAATGCAAGAAATCGAAACAAAATTAGAAAATCATGAATATCTCGGGGACCTTTGGTCAGATGATAGTCCTTGTTAAGACGAGTTGATTGCCACAGGACTTGCAAGGATCGCCAAGGATATGGCCAAGATAGAGCATGTTTTCTCTCAGCAAAAAAGTCCTTCTAACTCTGTTGTTTAAAGGATATTTGGGCTTTTGATTTCATAGTCGTACATCATGAATCCGTCCCCATATGCATGCCAAAGGACATCCTGATCGTCCTTTAAATGACGAAGTTACGAAGGATTTTTGAATTTTTGCCAAATTTTCCATGCCTACCCCTTGTAGATTTGTTCGAAAAATTCATGTTTGTTTTTTTTTATATAATCTTTATTTATTTAATGACAATCGGCAGTTCTATCGACCGGCCAAATAATATCTAAATTGTTGTTGTTGTTTTCGAGATAAACACATTTTTAGTTTTCGACTACAAAATTAATTCGATCCCCAAAAGTATGCAACATTTCTTAATTTTTGGACTTGCAAATTTTAAATTGCGGAGTCGAAAAGAAATGCAAGAAATCGAAACAAAATTAGAAAATCATGAATATCTCGGGAACCAAAAGGACGATCGAAATGTCCTTTGGCCAGCTGATAGTCCTTGTTAAGACGAGTTGATTGCCACAGGACTTGCAAGGATCGCCAAGGATATGGCTAAGATAGAGCATGTTTTCTCTCAGCAAAAAAGTCCTTCTAACTCTGTTGTTTAAAGGATATTTGGGCTTTCGAATTCATAGTCGTACATCATGAATCCGTCCCCATATGCATGCCAAAGGACATCCTGATCGTCCTTTAAATGACGAAGTTACGAAGGATTTTTGAATTTTTGCCAAATTTTCCATGCCTACCCCTTGTAGATTTGTTCGAAAAATTCATGTTTGTTTTTTTTTATATAATCTTTATTTATTTAATGACAATCGGCAGTTCTATCG
This sequence comes from Drosophila formosana, assembly GCA_035045625.1. Lineage (NCBI taxonomy): Eukaryota > Metazoa > Arthropoda > Insecta > Diptera > Drosophilidae > Drosophila > Drosophila formosana. Next base: position 934,067 of record JAWNOW010000173.1, on the reverse strand, counting down.
ACCGGCCAAATAATATCTAAATTGTTGTTGTTGTTTTCGAGATAAACACATTTTTAGTTTTCGACTACAAAATTAATTCGATCCCCAAAAGTATGCAACATTTCTTAATTTTTGGACTTGCAAATTTTAAATTGCGGAGTCGAAAAGAAATGCAAGAAATCGAAACAAAATTAGAAAATCATGAATATCTCGGGAACCAAAAGGACGATCGAAATGTCCTTTGGCCAGCTGATAGTCCTTGTTAAGACGAGTTGATTGCCACAGGACTTGCAAGGATCGCCAAGGATATGGCCAAGATAGAGCATGTTTTCTCTCAGCAAAAAAGTCCTTCTAACTCTGTTGTTTAAAGGATATTTGGGCTTTTGATTTCATAGTCGTACATCATGAATCCGTCCCCATATGCATGCCAAAGGACATCCTGATCGTCCTTCAAATGACGAAGTTACGAAGGATTTTTGAATTTTTGCCAAATTTTCCATGCCTACCCCTTGTAGATTTGTTCGAAAAATTCATGTTTGTTTTTTTTTATATAATCTTTATTTATTTAATGACAATCGGCAGTTATTTTTAAACGTATTTACAAAAGCTATCGACCGGCCAAATAATATCTAAATTGTTGTTGTTGTTTTCGAGATAAACACATTTTTAGTTTTCGACTACAAAATTAATTCGATCCCCAAAAGTATGCAACATTTCTTAATTTTTGAACTTGCAAATTTTAAATTGCGGAGTCGAAAAGAAATGCGAGAAATCGAAACAAAATTAGAAAATCATGAATATCTCGGGAACCAAAAGGACGATCGAAATGTCCTTTGGCCAGCTGATAGTCCTTGTTAAGACGAGTTGATTGTCACAGGACTTGCAAGGATCGCCAAGGATATAACCAAGATAGAGCATGTTTTCTCTCAGCAAAAAAGCCCTTCTAACTCTGTTGTTTAAAGGATATTTGGGCTTTCGATTTCATAGTCGTACATCATGAATCCGTCCCCATATGCATGCCAAAGGACATCCTGATCGTCCTTCAAATGACGAAGTTACGAAGGATTTTTGAATTTTTGCCAAATTTTCCATGCCTACCCCTTGTAGATTTGTTCGAAAAATTCATGTTTGTTTTTTTTTATATAATCTTTATTTATTTAATGACAATCGGCAGTTATTTTTAAACGTATTTACAAAAGCTATCGACCGGCCAAATAATATCTAAATTATTGTTGTGGTTTTCGAGATAAACACATTTTTAGTTTTCGACTACAAAATTAATTCGATCCCCAAAAGTATGCAACATTTCTTAATTTTTGAACTTGCAAATTTTAAATTGCGGAGTCGAAAAGAAATGCAAGAAATCGAAACAAAATTAGAAAATCATGAATATCTCGGGAACCAAAAGGACGATCGAAATGTCCTTTGGCCAGCTGATAGTCCTTGTTAAGACGAGTTGATTGCCACAGGACTTGCAAGGATCGCCAAGGATATGGCTAAGATAGAGCATGTTTTCTCTCAGCAAAAAAGTCCTTCTAACTCTGTTGTTTAAAGGATATTTGGGCTTTCGATTTCATAGTCGTACATCATGAATCCGTCCCCATATGCATGCCAAAGGACATCCTGATCGTCCTTTAAATGACAAAGTTACGAAGGATTTTTGAATTTTTGCCAAATTTTCCATGCCTACCCCTTGTAGATTTGTTCGAAAAATTCATGTTTGTTTTTTTTTATATAATCTTTATTTATTTAATGACAATCGGCAGTTCTATCGACCGGCCAAATAATATCTAAATTGTTGTTGTTGTTTTCGAGATAAACACATTTTTAGTTTTCGACTACAAAATTAATTCGATCCCCAAAAGTATGCAACATTTCTTAATTTTTGGACTTGCAAATTTTAAATTGCGGAGTCGAAAAGAAATGCAAGAAATCGAAACAAAATTAGAAAATCATGAATATCTCGGGAACCAAAAGGACGATCGAAATGTCCTTTGGCCAGCTGATAGTCCTTGTTAAGACGAGTTGATTGCCACAGGACTTGCAAGGATCGCCAAGGATATGGCCAAGATAGAGCATGTTTTCTCTCAGCAAAAAAGTCCTTCTAACTCTGTTGTTTAAAGGATATTTGGGCTTTTGATTTCATAGTCGTACATCATGAATCCGTCCCCATATGCATGCCAAAGGACATCCTGATCGTCCTTCAAATGACGAAGTTACGAAGGATTTTTGAATTTTTGCCAAATTTTCCATGCCTACCCCTTGTAGATTTGTTCGAAAAATTCATGTTTGGTTTTTTTATATAATCTTTATTTATTTAATGACAATCGGCAGTTATTTTTAAACGTATTTACAAAAGCTATCGACCGGCCAAATAATATCTAAATTGTTGTTGTTGTTTTCGAGATAAACACATTTTTAGTTTTCGACTACAAAATTAATTCGATCCCCAAAAGTATGCAACATTTCTTAATTTTTGAACTTGCAAATTTTAAATTGCGGAGTCGAAAAGAAATGCAAGAAATCGAAACAAAATTAGAAAATCATGAATATCTCGGGAACCAAAAGGACGATCGAAATGTCCTTTGGCCAGCTGATAGTCCTTGTTAAGACGAGTTGATTGTCACAGGACTTGCAAGGATCGCCAAGGATATGGCCAAGATAGAGCATGTTTTCTCTCAGCAAAAAAGTCCTTCTAACTCTGTTGTTTAAAGGATATTTGGGCTTTTGATTTCATAGTCGTACATCATGAATCCGTCCCCATATGCATGCCAAAGGACATCCTGATCGTCCTTCAAATGACGAAGTTACGAAGGATTTTTGAATTTTTGCCAAATTTTCCATGCCTACCCCTTGTAGATTTGTTCGAAAAATTCATGTTTGTTTTTTTTTATATAATCTTTATTTATATAATGACAATCGGCAGTTATTTTTAAACGTATTTACAAAAGCTATCGACCGGCCAAATAATATCTAAATTGTTGTTGTTGTTTTCGAGATAAACACATTTTTAGTTTTCGACTGCAAAATTAATTCGATCCCCAAAAGTATGCAACATTTCTTAATTTTTGGACTTGCAAATTTTAAATTGCGGAGTCGAAAAGAAATGCAAGAAATCGAAACAAAATTAGAAAATCATGAATATCTCGGGAACCAAAAGGACGATCGAAATGTCCTTTGGCCAGCTGATAGTCCTTGTTAAGACGAGTTGATTGTCACAGGACTTGCAAGGATCGCCAAGGATATAACCAAGATAGAGCATGTTTTCTCTCAGCAAAAAAGTCCTTCTAACTCTGTTGTTTAAAGGATATTTGGGCTTTTGATTTCATAGTCGTACATCATGAATCCGTCCCCATATGCATGCCAAAGGACATCCTGATCGTCCTTCAAATGACGAAGTTACGAAGGATTTTTGAATTTTTGCCAAATTTTCCATGCCTACCCCTTGTAGATTTGTTCGAAAAATTCATGTTAGTTTTTTGTTATATAATCTTTATTTATTTAATGACAATCGGCAGTTATTTTTAAACGTATTTACAAAAGCTATCGACCGGCCAAATAATATCTAAATTGTTGTTGTTGTTTTCGAGATAAACACATTTTTAGTTTTCGACTACAAAATTAATTCGATCCCCAAAAGTATGCAACATTTCTTAATTTTTGGACTTGCAAATTTTAAATTGCGGAGTCGAAAAGAAATGCAAGAAATCGAAACAAAATTAGAAAATCATGAATATCTCGGGAACCAAAAGGACGATCGAAATGTCCTTTGGCCAGCTGATAGTCCTTGTTAAGACGAGTTGATTGCCACAGGACTTGCAAGGATCGCCAAGGATATGGCCAAGATAGAGCATGTTTTCTCTCAGCAAAAAATTCCTTCTAACTCTGTTGTTTAAAGGATATTTGGGCTTTTGATTTCATAGTCGTACATCATGAATCCGTCCCCATATGCATGCCAAAGGACATCCTGATCGTCCTTCAAATGACGAAGTTACGAAGGATTTTTGAATTTTTGCCAAATTTTCCATGCCTACCCCTTGTAGATTTGTTCGAAAAATTCATGTTTGTTTTTTTTTATATAATCTTTATTTATTTAATGACAATCGGCAGTTCTATCGACCGGCCAAATAATATCTAAATTGTTGTTGTTGTTTTCGAGATAAACACATTTTTAGTTTTCGACTACAAAATTAATTCGATCCCCAAAAGTATGCAACATTTCTTAATTTTTGGACTTGCAAATTTTAAATTGCGGAGTCGAAAAGAAATGCAAGAAATCGAAACAAAATTAGAAAATCATGAATATCTCGGGAACCAAAAGGACGATCGAAATGTCCTTTGGCCAGCTGATAGTCCTTGTTAAGACGAGTTGATTGCCACAGGACTTGCAAGGATCGCCAAGGATATGGCCAAGATAGAGCATGTTTTCTCTCAGCAAAAAATTCCTTCTAACTCTGTTGTTTAAAGGATATTTGGGCTTTTGATTTCATAGTCGTACATCATGAATCCGTCCCCATATGCATGCCAAAGGACATCCTGATCGTCCTTCAAATGACGAAGTTACGAAGGATTTTTGAATTTTTGCCAAATTTTCCATGCCTACCCCTTGTAGATTTGTTCGAAAAATTCATGTTTGTTTTTTTTTATATAATCTTTATTTATTTAATGACAATCGGCAGTTATTTTTAAACGTATTTACAAAATCTATCGACCGGCCAAATAATATCTAAATTGTTGTTGTTGTTTTCGAGATAAACACATTTTTAGTTTTCGACTACAAAATTAATTCGATCCCCAAAAGTATGCAACATTTCTTAATTTTTGAACTTGCAAATTTTAAATTGCGGCGTCGAAAAGAAATGCAAGAAATCGAAACAAAATTAGAAAATCATGAATATCTCGGGAACCAAAAGGACGATCGAAATGTCCTTTGGCCAGCTGATAGTCCTTGTTAAGACGAGTTGATTGCCACAGGACTTGCAAGGATCGCCAAGGATATGGCCAAGATAGAGCATGTTTTCTCTCAGCAAAAAAGTCCTTCTAACTCTGTTGTTTAAAGGATATTTGGGCTTTTGATTTCATAGTCGTACATCATGAATCCGTCCCCATATGCATGCCAAAGGACATCCTGATCGTCCTTCAAATGACGAAGTTACGAAGGATTTTTGAATTTTTGCCAAATTTTCCATGCCTACCCCTTGTAGATTTGTTCGAAAAATTCATGTTTGTTTTTTTTTATATAATCTTTATTTATTTAATGACAATCGGCAGTTCTATCGACCGGCCAAATAATATCTAAATTGTTGTTGTTGTTTTCGAGATAAACACATTTTTAGTTTTCGACTACAAAATTAATTCGATCCCCAAAAGTATGCAACATTTCTTAATTTTTGGACTTGCAAATTTTAAATTGCGGAGTCGAAAAGAAATGCAAGAAATCGAAACAAAATTAGAAAATCATGAATATCTCGGGAACCAAAAGGACGATCGAAATGTCCTTTGGCCAGCTGATAGTCCTTGTTAAGACGAGTTGATTGCCACAGGACTTGCAAGGATCGCCAAGGATATGGCCAAGATAGAGCATGTTTTCTCTCAGCAAAAAATTCCTTCTAACTCTGTTGTTTAAAGGATATTTGGGCTTTTGATTTCATAGTCGTACATCATGAATCCGTCCCCATATGCATGCCAAAGGACATCCTGATCGTCCTTCAAATGACGAAGTTACGAAGGATTTTTGAATTTTTGCCAAATTTTCCATGCCTACCCCTTGTAGATTTGTTCGAAAAATTCATGTTTGTTTTTTTTTATATAATCTTTATTTATTTAATGACAATCGGCAGTTATTTTTAAACGTATTTACAAAATCTATCGACCGGCCAAATAATATCTAAATTGTTGTTGTTGTTTTCGAGATAAACACATTTTTAGTTTTCGACTACAAAATTAATTCGATCCCCAAAAGTATGCAACATTTCTTAATTTTTGAACTTGCAAATTTTAAATTGCGGAGTCGAAAAGAAATGCAAGAAATCGAAACAAAATTAGAAAATCATGAATATCTCGGGAACCAAAAGGACGATCGAAATGTCCTTTGGCCAGCCGATAGTCCTTGTTAAGACGAGTTGATTGCCACAGGACTTGCAAGGATCGCCAAGGATATGGCCAAGATAGAGCATGTTTTCTCTCAGCAAAAAATTCCTTCTAACTCTGTTGTTTAAAGGATATTTGGGCTTTTGATTTCATAGTCGTACATCATGAATCCGTCCCCATATGCATGCCAAAGGACATCCTGATCGTCCTTCAAATGACGAAGTTACGAAGGATTTTTGAATTTTTGCCAAATTTTCCATGCCTACCCCTTGTAGATTTGTTCGAAAAATTCATGTTTGTTTTTTTTTATATAATCTTTATTTATTTAATGACAATCGGCAGTTCTATCGACCGGCCAAATAATATCTAAATTGTTGTTGTTGTTTTCGAGATAAACACATTTTTAGTTTTCGACTACAAAATTAATTCGATCCCCAAAAGTATGCAACATTTCTTAATTTTTGGACTTGCAAATTTTAAATTGCGGAGTCGAAAAGAAATGCAAGAAATCGAAACAAAATTAGAAAATCATGAATATCTCGGGAACCAAAAGGACGATCGAAATGTCCTTTGGCCAGCTGATAGTCCTTGTTAAGACGAGTTGATTGCCACAGGACTTGCAAGGATCGCCAAGGATATAACCAAGATAGAGCATGTTTTCTCTCAGCAAAAAATTCCTTCTAACTCTGTTGTTTAAAGGATATTTGGGCTTTTGATTTCATAGTCGTACATCATGAATCCGTCCCCATATGCATGCCAAAGGACATCCTGATCGTCCTTCAAATGACGAAGTTACGAAGGATTTTTGAATTTTTGCCAAATTTTCCATGCCTACCCCTTGTAGATTTGTTCGAAAAATTCATGTTTGTTTTTTTTTATATAATCTTTATTTATTTAATGACAATCGGCAGTTATTTTTAAACGTATTTACAAAATCTATCGACCGGCCAAATAATATCTAAATTGTTGTTGTTGTTTTCGAGATAAACACATTTTTAGTTTTCGACTACAAAATTAATTTGATCCCCAAAAGTATGCAACATTTCTTAATTTTTGAACTTGCAAATTTTAAATTGCGGAGTCGAAAAGAAATGCAAGAAATCGAAACAAAATTAGAAAATCATGAATATCTCGGGAACCAAAAGGACGATCGAAATGTCCTTTGGCCAGCCGATAGTCCTTGTTAAGACGAGTTGATTGTCACAGGACTTGCAAGGATCGCCAAGGATATAACCAAGATAGAGCATGTTTTCTCTCAGCAAAAAATTCCTTCTAACTCTGTTGTTTAAAGGATATTTGGGCTTTTGATTTCATAGTCGTACATCATGAATCCGTCCCCATATGCATGCCAAAGTACATCCTGATCGTCCTTCAAATGACGAAGTTACGAAGGATTTTTGAATTTTTGCCAAATTTTCCATGCCTACCCCTTGTAGATTTGTTCGAAAAATTCATGTTTGTTTTTTTTTATATAATCTTTATTTATTTAATGACAATCGGCAGTTATTTTTAAACGTATTTACAAAAGCTATCGACCGGCCAAATAATATCTAAATTGTTGTTGTTGTTTTCGAGATAAACACATTTTTAGTTTTCGACTACAAAATTAATTCGATCCCCAAAAGTATGCAACATTTCTTAATTTTTGGACTTGCAAATTTTAAATTGCGGAGTCGAAAAGAAATGCAAGAAATCGAAACAAAATTAGAAAATCATGAATATCTCGGGAACCAAAAGGACGATCGAAATGTCCTTTGGCCAGCTGATAGTCCTTGCTAAGACGAGTTGATTGCCACAGGACTTGCAAGGATCGCCAAGGATATGGCCAAGATAGAGCATGTTTTCTCTCAGCAAAAAAGTCCTTCTAACTCTGTTGTTTAAAGGATATTTGGGCTTTTGATTTCATAGTCGTACATCATGAATCCGTCCCCATATGCATGCCAAAGGACATCCTGATCGTCCTTCAAATGACGAAGTTACGAAGGATTTTTGAATTTTTGCCAAATTTTCCATGCCTACCCCTTGTAGATTTTTTCGAAAAATTCATGTTTGTTTTTTGTTATATAATCTTTATTTATTTAATGACAATCGGCAGTTATTTTTAAACGTATTTACAAAAGCTATCGACCGGCCAAATAATATCTAAATTGTTGTTGTTGTTTTCGAGATAAACACATTTTTAGTTTTCGACTACAAAATTAATTCGATCCCCAAAAGTATGCAACATTTCTTAATTTTTGAACTTGCAAATTTTAAATTGCGGAGTCGAAAAGAAATGCAAGAAATCGAAACAAAATTAGAAAATCATGAATATCTCGGGAACCAAAAGGACGATCGAAATGTCCTTTGGCCAGCCGATAGTCCTTGTTAAGACGAGTTGATTGTCACAGGACTTGCAAGGATCGCCAAGGATATAACCAAGATAGAGCATGTTTTCTCTCAGCAAAAAATTCCTTCTAACTCTGTTGTTTAAAGGATATTTGGGCTTTTGATTTCATAGTCGTACATCATGAATCCGTCCCCATATGCATGCCAAAGGACATCCTGATCGTCCTTCAAATGACGAAGTTACGAAGGATTTTTGAATTTTTGCCAAATTTTCCATGCCTACCCCTTGTAGATTTGTTCGAAAAATTCATGTTTGTTTTTTGTTATATAATCTTTATTTATTTAATGACAATCGGCAGTTATTTTTAAACGTATTTACAAAAGCTATCGACCGGCCAAATAATATCTAAATTGTTGTTGTTGTTTTCGAGATAAACACATTTTTAGTTTTCGACTACAAAATTAATTCGATCCCCAAAAGTATGCAACATTTCTTAATTTTTGGACTTGCAAATTTTAAATTGCGGAGTCGAAAAGAAATGCAAGAAATCGAAACAAAATTAGAAAATCATGAATATCTCGGGAACCAAAAGGACGATCGAAATGTCCTTTGGCCAGCTGATAGTCCTTGTTAAGACGAGTTGATTGCCACAGGACTTGCAAGGATCGCCAAGGATATAACCAAGATAGAGCATGTTTTCTCTCAGCAAAAAATTCCTTCTAACTCTGTTGTTTAAAGGATATTTGGGCTTTTGATTTCATAGTCGTACATCATGAATCCGTCCCCATATGCATGCCAAAGGACATCCTGATCGTCCTTCAAATGACGAAGTTACGAAGGATTTTTGAATTTTTGCCAAATTTTCCATGCCTACCCCTTGTAGATTTGTTCGAAAAATTCATGTTTGGTTTTTTTATATAATCTTTATTTATTTAATGACAATCGTCAGTTATTTTTAAACGTATTTACAAAAGCTATCGACCGGCCAAATAATATCTAAATTGTTGTTGTTGTTTTCGAGATAAACACATTTTTAGTTTTCGACTACAAAATTAATTCGATCCCCAAAAGTATGCAACATTTCTTAATTTTTGGACTTGCAAATTTTAAATTGCGGAGTCGAAAAGAAATGCAAGAAATCGAAACAAAATTAGAAAATCATGAATATCTCGGGAACCAAAAGGACGATCGAAATGTCCTTTGGCCAGCTGATAGTCCTTGCTAAGACGAGTTGATTGCCACAGGACTTGCAAGGATCGCCAAGGATATGGCCAAGATAGAGCATGTTTTCTCTCAGCAAAAAAGTCCTTCTAACTCTGTTGTTTAAAGGATATTTGGGCTTTTGATTTCATAGTCGTACATCATGAATCCGTCCCCATATGCATGCCAAAGGACATCCTGATCGTCCTTCAAATGACGAAGTTACGAAGGATTTTTGAATTTTTGCCAAATTTTCCATGCCTACCCCTTGTAGATTTTTCGAAAAATTCATGTTTGTTTTTTGTTATATAATCTTTATTTATTTAATGACAATCGGCAGTTATTTTTAAACGTATTTACAAAAGCTATCGACCGGCCAAATAATATCTAAATTGTTGTTATTGTTTTCGAGATAAACACATTTTTAGTTTTCGACTACAAAATTAATTCGATCCCCAAAAGTATGCAACATTTCTTAATTTTTGGACTTGCAAATTTTAAATTGCGGAGTCGAAAAGAAATGCAAGAAATCGAAACAAAATTAGAAAATCATGAATATCTCGGGAACCAAAAGGACGATCGAAATGTCCTTTGGCCAGCTGATAGTCCTTGTTAAGACGAGTTGATTGCCACAGGACTTGCAAGGATCGCCAAGGATATGGCCAAGATAGAGCATGTTTTTTCTCAGCAAAAAAGTCCTTCTAACTCTGTTGTTTAAAGGATATTTGGGCTTTTGATTTCATAGTCGTACATCATGAATCCGTCCCCATATGCATGCCAAAGGACATCCTGATCGTCCTTCAAATGACGAAGTTACGAAGGATTTTTGAATTTTTGCCAAATTTTCCATGCCTACCCCTTGTAGATTTGTTCGAAAAATTCATGTTTGGTTTTTTTATATAATCTTTATTTATTTAATGACAATCGTCAGTTATTTTTAAACGTATTTACAAAAGCTATCGACCGGCCAAATAATATCTAAATTGTTGTTGTTGTTTTCGAGATAAACACATTTTTAGTTTTCGACTACAAAATTAATTCGATCCCCAAAAGTATGCAACATTTCTTAATTTTTGGACTTGCAAATTTTAAATTGCGGAGTCGAAAAGAAATGCAAGAAATCGAAACAAAATTAGAAAATCATGAATATCTCGGGAACCAAAAGGACGATCGAAATGTCCTTTGGCCAGCTGATAGTCCTTGTTAAGACGAGTTGATTGCCACAGGACTTGCAAGGATCGCCAAGGATATGGCCAAGATAGAGCATGTTTTCTCTCAGCAAAAAAGTCCTTCTAACTCTGTTGTTTAAAGGATATTTGGGCTTTTGATTTCATAGTCGTACATCATGAATCCGTCCCCATATGCATGCCAAAGGACATCCTGATCGTCCTTCAAATGACGAAGTTACGAAGGATTTTTGAATTTTTGCCAAATTTTCCATGCCTACCCCTTGTAGATTTTTTCGAAAAATTCATGTTTGTTTTTTGTTATATAATCTTTATTTATTTAATGACAATCGGCAGTTATTTTTAAACGTATTTACAAAAGCTATCGACCGGCCAAATAATATCTAAATTGTTGTTGTTGTTTTCGAGATAAACACATTTTTAGTTTTCGACTACAAAATTAATTCGATCCCCAAAAGTATGCAACATTTCTTAATTTTTGGACTTGCAAATTTTAAATTGCGGAGTCGAAAAGAAATGCAAGAAATCGAAACAAAATTAGAAAATCATGAATATCTCGGGAACCAAAAGGACGATCGAAATGTCCTTTGGCCAGCTGATAGTCCTTGTTAAGACGAGTTGATTGTCACAGGACTTGCAAGGATCGCCAAGGATATAACCAAGATAGAGCATGTTTTCTCTCAGCAAAAAAGTCCTTCTAACTCTGTTGTTTAAAGGATATTTGGGCTTTTGATTTCATAGTCGTACATCATGAATCCGTCCCCATATGCATGCCAAAGGACATCCTGATCGTCCTTCAAATGACGAAGTTACGAAGGATTTTTGAATTTTTGCCAAATTTTCCATGCCTACCCCTTGTAGATTTGTTCGAAAAATTCATGTTTGGTTTTTTTATATAATCTTTATTTATTTAATGACAATCGTCAGTTATTTTTAAACGTATTTACAAAAGCTATCGACCGGCCAAATAATATCTAAATTGTTGTTGTTGTTTTCGAGATAAACACATTTTTAGTTTTCGACTACAAAATTAATTCGATCCCCAAAAGTATGCAACATTTCTTAATTTTTGGACTTGCAAATTTTAAATTGCGGAGTCGAAAAGAAATGCAAGAAATCGAAACAAAATTAGAAAATCATGAATATCTCGGGAACCAAAAGGACGATCGAAATGTCCTTTGGCCAGCTGATAGTCCTTGTTAAGACGAGTTGATTGCCACAGGACTTGCAAGGATCGCCAAGGATATGGCCAAGATAGAGCATGTTTTCTCTCAGCAAAAAAGTCCTTCTAACTCTGTTGTTTAAAGGATATTTGGGCTTTTGATTTCACAGTCGTCCATCCTGAATCTATCCCTATATGCATGCCAAAGGACATCCTGATCGTCCTTCAAATGACGAAGTTACGAAGGATTTTTGAATTTTTGCCAAATTTTCCATGCCTACCCCTTGTAGATTTTTTCGAAAAATTCATGTTTGTTTTTTGTTATATAATCTTTATTTATTTAATGACAATCGGCAGTTATTTTTAAACGTATTTACAAAAGCTATCGACCGGCCAAATAATATCTAAATTGTTGTTGTTGTTTTCGAGATAAACACATTTTTAGTTTTCGACTACAAAATTAATTCGATCCCCAAAAGTATGCAACATTTCTTAATTTTTGAACTTGCAAATTTTAAATTGCGGAGTCGAAAAGAAATGCAAGAAATCGAAACAAAATTAGAAAATCATGAATATCTCGGGAACCAAAAGGACGATCGAAATGTCCTTTGGCCAGCTGATAGTCCTTGCTAAGACGAGTTGATTGCCACAGGACTTGCAAGGATCGCCAAGGATATGGCCAAGATAGAGCATGTTTTCTCTCAGCAAAAAAGTCCTTCTAACTCTGTTGTTTAAAGGATATTTGGGCTTTTGATTTCATAGTCGTACATCATGAATCCGTCCCCATATGCATGCCAAAGGACATCCTGATCGTCCTTCAAATGACGAAGTTACGAAGGATTTTTGAATTTTTGCCAAATTTTCCATGCCTACCCCTTGTAGATTTGTTCGAAAAATTCATGTTTGGTTTTTTTATATAATCTTTATTTATTTAATGACAATCGTCAGTTATTTTTAAACGTATTTACAAAAGCTATCGACCGGCCAAATAATATCTAAATTGTTGTTGTTGTTTTCGAGATAAACACATTTTTAGTTTTCGACTACAAAATTAATTCGATCCCCAAAAGTATGCAACATTTCTTAATTTTTGGACTTGCAAATTTTAAATTGCGGAGTCGAAAAGAAATGCAAGAAATCGAAACAAAATTAGAAAATCATGAATATCTCGGGAACCAAAAGGACGATCGAAATGTCCTTTGGCCAGCTGATAGTCCTTGTTAAGACGAGTTGATTGCCACAGGACTTGCAAGGATCGCCAAGGATATGGCCAAGATAGAGCATGTTTTCTCTCAGCAAAAAAGTCCTTCTAACTCTGTTGTTTAAAGGATATTTGGGCTTTTGATTTCATAGTCGTACATCATGAATCCGTCCCCATATGCATGCCAAAGGACATCCTGATCGTCCTTCAAATGACGAAGTTACGAAGGATTTTTGAATTTTTGCCAAATTTTCCATGCCTACCCCTTGTAGATTTTTTCGAAAAATTCATGTTTGTTTTTTGTTATATAATCTTTATTTATTTAATGACAATCGGCAGTTATTTTTAAACGTATTTACAAAAGCTATCGACCGGCCAAATAATATCTAAATTGTTGTTGTTGTTTTCGAGATAAACACATTTTTAGTTTTCGACTACAAAATTAATTCGATCCCCAAAAGTATGCAACATTTCTTAATTTTTGAACTTGCAAATTTTAAATTGCGGAGTCGAAAAGAAATGCAAGAAATCGAAACAAAATTAGAAAATCATGAATATCTCGGGAACCAAAAGGACGATCGAAATGTCCTTTGGCCAGCTGATAGTCCTTGTTAAGACGAGTTGATTGTCACAGGACTTGCAAGGATCGCCAAGGATATAACCAAGATAGAGCATGTTTTCTCTCAGCAAAAAATTCCTTCTAACTCTGTTGTTTAAAGGATATTTGGGCTTTTGATTTCATAGTCGTACATCATGAATCCGTCCCCATATGCATGCCAAAGGACATCCTGATCGTCCTTCAAATGACGAAGTTACGAAGGATTTTTGAATTTTTGCCAAATTTTCCATGCCTACCCCTTGTAGATTTGTTCGAAAAATTCATGTTTGGTTTTTTTATATAATCTTTATTTATTTAATGACAATCGTCAGTTATTTTTAAACGTATTTACAAAAGCTATCGACCGGCCAAATAATATCTAAATTGTTGTTGTTGTTTTCGAGATAAACACATTTTTAGTTTTCGACTACAAAATTAATTCGATCCCCAAAAGTATGCAACATTTCTTAATTTTTGGACTTGCAAATTTTAAATTGCGGAGTCGAAAAGAAATGCAAGAAATCGAAACAAAATTAGAAAATCATGAATATCTCGGGAACCAAAAGGACGATCGAAATGTCCTTTGGCCAGCTGATAGTCCTTGTTAAGACGAGTTGATTGCCACAGGACTTGCAAGGATCGCCAAGGATATGGCCAAGATAGAGCATGTTTTCTCTCAGCAAAAAAGTCCTTCTAACTCTGTTGTTTAAAGGATATTTGGGCTTTTGATTTCATAGTCGTACATCATGAATCCGTCCCCATATGCATGCCAAAGGACATCCTGATCGTCCTTCAAATGACGAAGTTACGAAGGATTTTTGAATTTTTGCCAAATTTTCCATGCCTACCCCTTGTAGATTTTTTCGAAAAATTCATGTTTGTTTTTTGTTATATAATCTTTATTTATTTAATGACAATCGGCAGTTATTTTTAAACGTATTTACAAAAGCTATCGACCGGCCAAATAATATCTAAATTGTTGTTGTTGTTTTCGAGATAAACACATTTTTAGTTTTCGACTACAAAATTAATTCGATCCCCAAAAGTATGCAACATTTCTTAATTTTTGAACTTGCAAATTTTAAATTGCGGAGTCGAAAAGAAATGCAAGAAATCGAAACAAAATTAGAAAATCATGAATATCTCGGGAACCAAAAGGACGATCGAAATGTCCTTTGGCCAGCCGATAGTCCTTGTTAAGACGAGTTGATTGTCACAGGACTTGCAAGGATCGCCAAGGATATAACCAAGATAGAGCATGTTTTCTCTCAGCAAAAAATTCCTTCTAACTCTGTTGTTTAAAGGATATTTGGGCTTTTGATTTCATAGTCGTACATCATGAATCCGTCCCCATATGCATGCCAAAGGACATCCTGATCGTCCTTCAAATGACGAAGTTACGAAGGATTTTTGAATTTTTGCCAAATTTTCCATGCCTACCCCTTGTAGATTTTTTCGAAAAATTCATGTTTGTTTTTTGTTATATAATCTTTATTTATTTAATGACAATCGGCAGTTATTTTTAAACGTATTTACAAAAGCTATCGACCGGCCAAATAATATCTAAATTGTTGTTGTTGTTTTCGAGATAAACACATTTTTAGTTTTCGACTACAAAATTAATTCGATCCCCAAAAGTATGCAACATTTCTTAATTTTTGGACTTGCAAATTTTAAATTGCGGAGTCGAAAAGAAATGCAAGAAATCGAAACAAAATTAGAAAATCATGAATATCTCGGGAACCAAA
This sequence comes from Drosophila formosana, assembly GCA_035045625.1. Lineage (NCBI taxonomy): Eukaryota > Metazoa > Arthropoda > Insecta > Diptera > Drosophilidae > Drosophila > Drosophila formosana. The sequence goes on along the minus strand of JAWNOW010000173.1, from coordinate 918,573 downwards.
AGGACGATCGAAATGTCCTTTGGCCAGCTGATAGTCCTTGCTAAGACGAGTTGATTGCCACAGGACTTGCAAGGATCGCCAAGGATATGGCCAAGATAGAGCATGTTTTCTCTCAGCAAAAAAGTCCTTCTAACTCTGTTGTTTAAAGGATATTTGGGCTTTTGATTTCATAGTCGTACATCATGAATCCGTCCCCATATGCATGCCAAAGGACATCCTGATCGTCCTTCAAATGACGAAGTTACGAAGGATTTTTGAATTTTTGCCAAATTTTCCATGCCTACCCCTTGTAGATTTTTTCGAAAAATTCATGTTTGTTTTTTGTTATATAATCTTTATTTATTTAATGACAATCGGCAGTTATTTTTAAACGTATTTACAAAAGCTATCGACCGGCCAAATAATATCTAAATTGTTGTTATTGTTTTCGAGATAAACACATTTTTAGTTTTCGACTACAAAATTAATTCGATCCCCAAAAGTATGCAACATTTCTTAATTTTTGGACTTGCAAATTTTAAATTGCGGAGTCGAAAAGAAATGCAAGAAATCGAAACAAAATTAGAAAATCATGAATATCTCGGGAACCAAAAGGACGATCGAAATGTCCTTTGGCCAGCTGATAGTCCTTGTTAAGACGAGTTGAATGTCACAGGACTTGCAAGGATCGCCAAGGATATAACCAAGATAGAGCATGTTTTCTCTCAGCAAAAAAATTCCTTCTAACTCTGTTGTTTAAAGGATATTTGGGCTTTTGATTTCATAGTCGTACATCATGAATCCGTCCCCATATGCATGCCAAAGGACATCCTGATCGTCCTTCAAATGACGAAGTTACGAAGGATTTTTGAATTTTTGCCAAATTTTCCATGCCTACCCCTTGTAGATTTGTTCGAAAAATTCATGTTTGGTTTTTTTATATAATCTTTATTTATTTAATGACAATCGTCAGTTATTTTTAAACGTATTTACAAAAGCTATCGACCGGCCAAATAATATCTAAATTGTTGTTGTTGTTTTCGAGATAAACACATTTTTAGTTTTCGACTACAAAATTAATTCGATCCCCAAAAGTATGCAACATTTCTTAATTTTTGAACTTGCAAATTTTAAATTGCGGAGTCGAAAAGAAATGCAAGAAATCGAAACAAAATTAGAAAATCATGAATATCTCGGGAACCAAAAGGACGATCGAAATGTCCTTTGGCCAGCCGATAGTCCTTGTTAAGACGAGTTGATTGTCACAGGACTTGCAAGGATCGCCAAGGATATAACCAAGATAGAGCATGTTTTCTCTCAGCAAAAAATTCCTTCTAACTCTGTTGTTTAAAGGATATTTGGGCTTTTGATTTCATAGTCGTACATCATGAATCCGTCCCCATATGCATGCCAAAGGACATCCTGATCGTCCTTCAAATGACGAAGTTACGAAGGATTTTTGAATTTTTGCCAAATTTTCCATGCCTACCCCTTGTAGATTTGTTCGAAAAATTCATGTTTGTTTTTTTTTATATAATCTTTATTTATTTAATGACAATCGGCAGTTATTTTTAAACGTATTTACAAAAGCTATCGACCGGCCAAATAATATCTAAATTGTTGTTGTTGTTTTCGAGATAAACACATTTTTAGTTTTCGACTACAAAATTAATTCGATCCCCAAAAGTATGCAACATTTCTTAATTTTTGGACTTGCAAATTTTAAATTGCGGAGTCGAAAAGAAATGCAAGAAATCGAAACAAAATTAGAAAATCATGAATATCTCGGGAACCAAAAGGACGATCGAAATGTCCTTTGGCCAGCTGATAGTCCTTGCTAAGACGAGTTGATTGCCACAGGACTTGCAAGGATCGCCAAGGATATGGCCAAGATAGAGCATGTTTTTTCTCAGCAAAAAAGTCCTTCTAACTCTGTTGTTTAAAGGATATTTGGGCTTTTGATTTCATAGTCGTACATCATGAATCCGTCCCCATATGCATGCCAAAGGACATCCTGATCGTCCTTCAAATGACGAAGTTACGAAGGATTTTTGAATTTTTGCCAAATTTTCCATGCCTACCCCTTGTAGATTTTTTCGAAAAATTCATGTTTGTTTTTTGTTATATAATCTTTATTTATTTAATGACAATCGGCAGTTATTTTTAAACGTATTTACAAAAGCTATCGACCGGCCAAATAATATCTAAATTGTTGTTGTTGTTTTCGAGATAAACACATTTTTAGTTTTCGACTACAAAATTAATTCGATCCCCAAAAGTATGCAACATTTCTTAATTTTTTTTTCTTTTTTCTTTTTTTTTTTTTTTTTTTTTTTTATTGTTAAAAATGTTGTATATTTAATAAACTATTTTGCTGCTATCTATTTGACAGCTTAATCTAGTTGAAAATTAACAAAGAACAGGGAGTGATCACTTCATGTGAAATTAACTTATGATTTGATTATTTTAAATGCTATATGTACATATATATAAATTAACCTATGACAACTGGAAATTATATTATAATTCTGGTCGGTAAGTCAACTGGGTACAGCTTACGTAGTCTTCTTTTTCTTGGCTTTCTTTTTAGACACCTTGCAAGCATATTGGGGTGTCTGTCAAGTCTTTCCATATAGTTTTTAGAAAGCGATTGAAGGACGTCACCCACCTTTGGCACCTTTAGATCTCTTTCAATATTGTCGTTTCTTATGTACCAAGGGGCATTACATAGCTTTCTTAATATCCTGCTTTGGGACACTCTAATTTTGCTAATATTGGATTTAGCGGCTACGCCGTAGATTTGAAAGGCGTATTTCCAAATGGGACTAATTATAGCTTTGTATATCCTTACTTTGTTATATAATGATAATTTCGTCGCAGACAGAAGCCACGACATCTTCCCTGCTTTGGCCATGACCGTTTTCTGGATCATGGTGGTATGATGCTTGTATGTTAGCCTCCTATCTAGAATCACACCAAGATACTTGTGATGCGATTTATGAGATAGTGTTGAACCTTGCATGTATATGGGACCGCAGATTCGCGGCCTTGTGGCAAACGTGACGTTCGCACACTTTTCGCTGTTTATGCCAATGTTCCATTTTTTTGCCCAATTTTCGAAACATTGAACATATTTTTGAAGACCTTCTGTTGCTTCATCAATACTCTTACTTCTGATCAGCACTGCAGTATCATCAGCATACGTAGCTACCATAGCGTCTTCCTCGTCAATGCCCGATATCACTCTGTTGGTCGGCATATCCGATGTGAATAGCGTATACAGAGTAGGACCCAATACGCTGCCTTGCGGGACGCCTGCGCATACTAAGCGCTTGGTGGATTGCTCGCCATCCACAACCACACTGAAGGACCTGCCAATTAAAAAACTGTAAATTAGCTGGAACAGCTGGGGAGTGAGAATTGGTCGAAGTTTAAATAGTAGTCCATCGTGCCAGACCCTATCGAAAGCTTGTCTAATGTCCATAAACACCGCCACGGCATACATTTTGTGCTCCATTGCACAATAATTGGTCTGTAACCATCCACATCAGTGTGTTGTTTCTCAGGCTTTGGAATCATGGTTATAAGCGCCATCTTCCAGATGCTAGGGAAGTAGCCCAACCTCAATATGGCATTGAGCAGCAATACTATAAATAGTAACGCTCTTGTTGGAAGGAGTTTCAACGTTCTGTTGTCTAAGCTGTCGTGTCCTGGCGACTTCTTCGGTTGGAGTTTTTTAACCAGATGCTCTACTTCCTGCAGAGTGACGGGATTTGCTGGCAAGTCCATCTGATAAGGCATGTCCATCTGCATCTTCACAGCATGACGCACTACCTCCGTAGTAAAGTTAAAAGGTTTGAATCTCTCCTCAAGGCTGTTTGCGAAAACCTCAGCTTTATCCTGACTGGAATAGCACCAATTGCCATCGGAATTTTTAATTGGAGACTTCCTGATGGCTTGCCTTTTGAACCGATTTGTCAGTTTCCAAAGAGAGTAGTTCGTAGATGCATCAGGGCCGACTTCTTCCAATAGATCATCAATCTTATCTTGTTTATGCTTTGTCAGCACTTTCTTCACCCGGTTCGATAATCTTTTGAAGATTTGGTGGACTCGAGGATCTCCCGTTCTCACATATTCCTTTCTAACCTTTCTTTTCAAACGCAACAATGCTACTATGTTTTGTGGCAGTTGTACAGTAAAACATTTACGTTGTGTACTTCTGGGAGCAGCTACAGTTGAGGCTTCTGTGATGTTGCGCATAAATATGTCAATAGCATCGTCAATATCTGCAGCACTATTTAATTCCATATTTAAGTTTATTCTGCAATCCATTTCGAATTGAAAAGCTTCTATACAAGAGCCAGGCGAGAGTGTAAAATGTCTCTTTGGTTTGCGCTGCACTGATTGGTGTAATGTGGCTACCAAGGGCAAGTGATCAGAGGAAAGTTCGTAGTGCGTTTTGATTGAAAGGTTGTCATAAGAGATACCATTCACCACATAAAAGTCTATGGCGGAGGGATTATTCTGTGTGTTGTCTGAATAGAAAGTTGGCTCGCCACTAGCTAAGATTTGATATGCTCCGCTTAAGACGGCCTCTTGTAAACTCTTACCTCGACTGCAAGTCCTTTGGTTTCCCCACCAAGGGTGTTTGGCATTGAAGTCTCCACCTGCTATGAATCTGTTACCCAAGGATTGAAGTAGGGTATCAAAATCCGCCTTAGACCACGTCAAGTTTGGTGGGAGGTATAGGGAAGCGATTTTGATGCGTCCTGCACTTGTATACACATTTACACAGGCAGCTTGTGCATTTTCTGTTGTTATATGCTCGTCCTGAGCGTGCGCTATGCTGGATTTAATTAAGATTGCGGCTCCACTTTTTGAGGTCCCGCTGGGATGGTTGGCGTAATACTGCTCAAATCCTGGTAGGAAGACTTTTTGACCAGGACGCATGTGCGTTTCTGTTACTAGCATAATATCAATTTGATGCGCGCCTAGGAAGAGTCTAAGTTCTTCGTTATGTGTAATTAATCCTCGCGCGTTCCATAATCCGATGTTCAGTTTTGGATAAATCATTTTGATATGAGCTTCTGGATCAGATCGCGAAAGGCTCTGTTTGATTCGATCGCTTCTTGCATTAGCTTGAACATCAAATCCATCCTTGTGTTTAAGTCTAAAATCGCTTTTTCTAAAGATCGAAACTTATCGTTTGACCGAAGCTCTTCCTCAGCGCCATTTGACTTGGTCCAATTCTGTTTTTTTTGGATATTGACATTTTTGTCTCTCGCTTGTCTTGCCATGTCTGCATACGAAAATCCATTTTTTACGGAAGCAAATGGTATAAATTGCGCAGATGAACTTTGCTTATCTCTATTATTCATATTTGGTAACCCGTCCTTGGGCAATCTGGCCTCTGGCTTTAGTTTTTTGGCAAGCTCGATACGGGTTTTACAACCTTTGTAGTTGGAGATATGATCTTCTCCGCAGTTGGCACAAATACTTGCGTCTCCTGAGCGAAGCTCGCAGCACTCAGCCCCAGTAGGGTGATCACCTGAGCATTTGCCACATATTGGATTTTTGAGGCAGTAATTCCGTGAGTGTCCAAAGTCTTGACATCTAAGACATTGGACCAGCTCCTTACTAGGTTTGGATTTTAATATAGTCACTCTATGTTTTCCAATTTGCGTGATTTTAAATGCTTCCGAAGCATTTGGAGTCTGCTTAATATTGACAAAAAACATACTTTGCCGCGTTTTAATGTTTACGATTTTCTCATCGTCCTGCTCGCTTATAGGTATGCTTTGCCAATTCGGCTTCCGGGGGCAGTATATGTTCAGTACTTCGAAGCCTTTGTCTGCAAAAGACCGCTCGATTAGCTCCTTTGGTACATTTGGATGAATGTCTTTGAGTACTAGTTTCAACGCTTTGTCTTGCCGAAGCTGATGGTGCCAAAACTGACACTTGTTAGCTGTCAGTGTCTTGACAATACATCTAAAAGCATCAGCATTTGCTGCATAAATGCGCGAGATTCCAGATCTCGACGTGCGAATATAAAATTCGTCAGTCCGTGCATTAAGCGACGACTCGAGATTTGCGAGGTTATTAACCATTGGTACACATATTGCTGGAGGTTTTGGCGCAGATTTTTGCTGTTTGGGTCTGTCGTTAGGCTCTGAAGCTGGAGGTTCCACAGGGTCATCCATTTCCATTAGTTCTTCCGCTTCGTCAGCAAGAGCAGCAAACCTATTGCTACGCATGGTAGAAGTCAAGCGGCTGCTCACATCGTTTCGAACGTCAGTTACATTGATTGGTGTTATTTTGTTTTTGGCAATAATCTTTGTTGCCTTTGTACTTCTTTGCTTTCTTTGCAGAGATACCATGGGCATTTGAAAAGAGCATCCATTATTTGGCTCTGTGCTTGGCGTAGCTCTAGCTCTATGAGCACTTTGGCTTTTCTCAATTGTGACAGTAGGCGCAGAGCATATGTATTGGGACGAAGATGAAGCGACTGAAAAAGTAAGCGCTCTACTAACTGCCGTTGTAGTAGTGGTGCAAGTAGACGTCGCTGCCCAATTAGTTGTTGCATCAAATTGCGACGATCTTAATCCACTTGTAATAGATGCACGTATATCTTCGGGTGATTCACCAGCTATTTGTCTCATCGCCTCGAAATCCAGCGACTTGTTCCCAAGCCGGGAGTGAGATGATGCATTATGAGTCATGATAGCGCAAATCAGCAATATTTATTTACTAAATAATGCATTTGCAAAGTGTTTGTCACACAAAAGTTTTTGCAGACAGATTTGTCTGCAGAAGAACAAAATCAAAACACACAGCGCTAATAACGGTCTCGCTATGGGGACCAAGCGCGGTGAAGGGCAAGCGAACGCCGACGAGCTTGGCAAGCGCGGGGCGATCGCGACGTGCGGGTTTGTTTACTTATGCGCTTATCTTTGTTTCGATCTCTTGCTAGACGACACCGTCTGGACGGCGTCTGAGAAGAGAAATGCAGCTGCAAACTAACTGTTAACTAACAAAACTTGCAGTAACTGCTTAGGCAAAACACAACCGACTGCGACGACTGACTGATTGCGAGAGTGATTCTTAATTTTTGAACTTGCAAATTTTAAATTGCGGAGTCGAAAAGAAATGCAAGAAATCGAAACAAAATTAGAAAATCATGAATATCTCGGGAACCAAAAGGACGATCGAAATGTCCTTTGGCCAGCTGATAGTCCTTGTTAAGACGAGTTGATTGTCACAGGACTTGCAAGGATCGCCAAGGATATAACCAAGATAGAGCATGTTTTCTCTCAGCAAAAAATTCCTTCTAACTCTGTTGTTTAAAGGATATTTGGGCTTTTGATTTCATAGTCGTACATCATGAATCCGTCCCCATATGCATGCCAAAGGACATCCTGATCGTCCTTCAAATGACGAAGTTACGAAGGATTTTTGAATTTTTGCCAAATTTTCCATGCCTACCCCTTGTAGATTTGTTCGAAAAATTCATGTTTGGTTTTTTTATATAATCTTTATTTATTTAATGACAATCGGCAGTTATTTTTAAACGTATTTACAAAAGCTATCGACCGGCCAAATAATATCTAAATTGTTGTTGTTGTTTTCGAGATAAACACATTTTTAGTTTTCGACTACAAAATTAATTCGATCCCCAAAAGTATGCAACATTTCTTAATTTTTGAACTTGCAAATTTTAAATTGCGGAGTCGAAAAGAAATGCAAGAAATCGAAACAAAATTAGAAAATCATGAATATCTCGGGAACCAAAAGGACGATCGAAATGTCCTTTGGCCAGCCGATAGTCCTTGTTAAGACGAGTTGATTGTCACAGGACTTGCAAGGATCGCCAAGGATATAACCAAGATAGAGCATGTTTTCTCTCAGCAAAAAATTCCTTCTAACTCTGTTGTTTAAAGGATATTTGGGCTTTTGATTTCATAGTCGTACATCATGAATCCGTCCCCATATGCATGCCAAAGGACATCCTGATCGTCCTTCAAATGACGAAGTTACGAAGGATTTTTGAATTTTTGCCAAATTTTCCATGCCTACCCCTTGTAGATTTGTTCGAAAAATTCATGTTTGTTTTTTTTTATATAATCTTTATTTATTTAATGACAATCGGCAGTTACTTTTAAACGTATTTACAAAAGCTATCGACCGGCCAAATAATATCTAAATTGTTGTTGTTGTTTTCGAGATAAACACATTTTTAGTTTTCGACTACAAAATTAATTCGATCCCCAAAAGTATGCAACATTTCTTAATTTTTGGACTTGCAAATTTTAAATTGCGGAGTCGAAAAGAAATGCAAGAAATCGAAACAAAATTAGAAAATCATGAATATCTCGGGAACCAAAAGGACGATCGAAATATCCTTTGGCCAGCTGATAGTCCTTGCTAAGACGAGTTGATTGCCACAGGACTTGCAAGGATCGCCAAGGATATGCCCAAGATAGAGCATGTTTTCTCTCAGCAAAAAAGTCCTTCTAACTCTGTTGTTTAAAGGATATTTGGGCTTTTGATTTCATAGTCGTACATCATGAATCCGTCCCCATATGCATGCCAAAGGACATCCTGATCGTCCTTCAAATGACGAAGTTACGAAGGATTTTTGAATTTTTGCCAAATTTTCCATGCCTACCCCTTGTAGATTTTTTCGAAAAATTCATGTTTGTTTTTTGTTATATAATCTTTATTTATTTAATGACAATCGGCAGTTATTTTTAAACGTATTTACAAAAGCTATCGACCGGCCAAATAATATCTAAATTGTTGTTATTGTTTTCGAGATAAACACATTTTTAGTTTTCGACTACAAAATTAATTCGATCCCCAAAAGTATGCAACATTTCTTAATTTTTGGACTTGCAAATTTTAAATTGCGGAGTCGAAAAGAAATGCAAGAAATCGAAACAAAATTAGAAAATCATGAATATCTCGGGAACCAAAAGGACGATCGAAATGTCCTTTGGCCAGCTGATAGTCCTTGTTAAGACGAGTTGATTGCCACAGGACTTGCAAGGATCGCCAAGGATATGGCCAAGATAGAGCATGTTTTTCTCAGCAAAAAAGTCCTTCTAACTCTGTTGTTTAAAGGATATTTGGGCTTTTGATTTCATAGTCGTACATCATGAATCCGTCCCCATATGCATGCCAAAGGACATCCTGATCGTCCTTCAAATGACGAAGTTACGAAGGATTTTTGAATTTTTGCCAAATTTTCCATGCCTACCCCTTGTAGATTTGTTCGAAAAATTCATGTTTGGTTTTTTTATATAATCTTTATTTATTTAATGACAATCGTCAGTTATTTTTAAACGTATTTACAAAAGCTATCGACCGGCCAAATAATATCTAAATTGTTGTTGTTGTTTTCGAGATAAACACATTTTTAGTTTTCGACTACAAAATTAATTCGATCCCCAAAAGTATGCAACATTTCTTAATTTTTGAACTTGCAAATTTTAAATTGCGGAGTCGAAAAGAAATGCAAGAAATCGAAACAAAATTAGAAAATCATGAATATCTCGGGAACCAAAAGAACGATCGAAATGTCCTTTGGCCAGCTGATAGTCCTTGTTAAGACGAGTTGATTGTCACAGGACTTGCAAGGATCGCCAAGGATATGGCCAAGATAGAGCATGTTTTCTCTCAGCAAAAAAGTCCTTCTAACTCTGTTGTTTAAAGGATATTTGGGCTTTTGATTTCATAGTCGTACATCATGAATCCGTCCCCATATGCATGCCAAAGGACATCCTGATCGTCCTTCAAATGACGAAGTTACGAAGGATTTTTGAATTTTTGCCAAATTTTCCATGCCTACCCCTTGTAGATTTTTTCGAAAAATTCATGTTTGTTTTTTGTTATATAATCTTTATTTATTTAATGACAATCGGCAGTTATTTTTAAACGTATTTACAAAAGCTATCGACCGGCCAAATAATATCTAAATTGTTGTTGTTGTTTTCGAGATAAACACATTTTTAGTTTTCGACTACAAAATTAATTCGATCCCCAAAAGTATGCAACATTTCTTAATTTTTGAACTTGCAAATTTTAAATTGCGGAGTCGAAAAGAAATGCAAGAAATCGAAACAAAATTAGAAAATCATGAATATCTCGGGAACCAAAAGGACGATCGAAATGTCCTTTGGCCAGCCGATAGTCCTTGTTAAGACGAGTTGATTGTCACAGGACTTGCAAGGATCGCCAAGGATATAACCAAGATAGAGCATGTTTTCTCTCAGCAAAAAATTCCTTCTAACTCTGTTGTTTAAAGGATATTTGGGCTTTTGATTTCATAGTCGTACATCATGAATCCGTCCCCATATGCATGCCAAAGGACATCCTGATCGTCCTTCAAATGACGAAGTTACGAAGGATTTTTGAATTTTTGCCAAATTTTCCATGCCTACCCCTTGTAGATTTTTTCGAAAAATTCATGTTTGTTTTTTGTTATATAATCTTTATTTATTTAATGACAATCGGCAGTTATTTTTAAACGTATTTACAAAAGCTATCGACCGGCCAAATAATATCTAAATTGTTGTTATTGTTTTCGAGATAAACACATTTTTAGTTTTCGACTACAAAATTAATTCGATCCCCAAAAGTATGCAACATTTCTTAATTTTTGGACTTGCAAATTTTAAATTGCGGAGTCGAAAAGAAATGCAAGAAATCGAAACAAAATTAGAAAATCATGAATATCTCGGGAACCAAAAGGACGATCGAAATGTCCTTTGGCCAGCTGATAGTCCTTGTTAAGACGAGTTGATTGCCACAGGACTTGCAAGGATCGCCAAGGATATGGCCAAGATAGAGCATGTTTTTTCTCAGCAAAAAAGTCCTTCTAACTCTGTTGTTTAAAGGATATTTGGGCTTTTGATTTCATAGTCGTACATCATGAATCCGTCCCCATATGCATGCCAAAGGACATCCTGATCGTCCTTCAAATGACGAAGTTACGAAGGATTTTTGAATTTTTGCCAAATTTTCCATGCCTACCCCTTGTAGATTTTTTCGAAAAATTCATGTTTGTTTTTTGTTATATAATCTTTATTTATTTAATGACAATCGGCAGTTATTTTTAAACGTATTTACAAAAGCTATCGACCGGCCAAATAATATCTAAATTGTTGTTGTTGTTTTCGAGATAAACACATTTTTAGTTTTCGACTACAAAATTAATTCGATCCCCAAAAGTATGCAACATTTCTTAATTTTTGAACTTGCAAATTTTAAATTGCGGAGTCGAAAAGAAATGCAAGAAATCGAAACAAAATTAGAAAATCATGAATATCTCGGGAACCAAAAGGACGATCGAAATGTCCTTTGGCCAGCTGATAGTCCTTGTTAAGACGAGTTGATTGTCACAGGACTTGCAAGGATCGCCAAGGATATAACCAAGATAGAGCATGTTTTCTCTCAGCAAAAAATTCCTTCTAACTCTGTTGTTTAAAGGATATTTGGGCTTTTGATTTCATAGTCGTACATCATGAATCCGTCCCCATATGCATGCCAAAGGACATCCTGATCGTCCTTCAAATGACGAAGTTACGAAGGATTTTTGAATTTTTGCCAAATTTTCCATGCCTACCCCTTGTAGATTTGTTCGAAAAATTCATGTTTGGTTTTTTTATATAATCTTTATTTATTTAATGACAATCGTCAGTTATTTTTAAACGTATTTACAAAAGCTATCGACCGGCCAAATAATATCTAAATTGTTGTTGTTGTTTTCGAGATAAACACATTTTTAGTTTTCGACTACAAAATTAATTCGATCCCCAAAAGTATGCAACATTTCTTAATTTTTGGACTTGCAAATTTTAAATTGCGGAGTCGAAAAGAAATGCAAGAAATCGAAACAAAATTAGAAAATCATGAATATCTCGGGAACCAAAAGGACGATCGAAATGTCCTTTGGCCAGCTGATAGTCCTTGTTAAGACGAGTTGATTGCCACAGGACTTGCAAGGATCGCCAAGGATATGGCCAAGATAGAGCATGTTTTCTCTCAGCAAAAAAGTCCTTCTAACTCTGTTGTTTAAAGGATATTTGGGCTTTTGATTTCATAGTCGTACATCATGAATCCGTCCCCATATGCATGCCAAAGGACATCCTGATCGTCCTTCAAATGACGAAGTTACGAAGGATTTTTGAATTTTTGCCAAATTTTCCATGCCTACCCCTTGTAGATTTGTTCGAAAAATTCATGTTTGGTTTTTTTATATAATCTTTATTTATTTAATGACAATCGTCAGTTATTTTTAAACGTATTTACAAAAGCTATCGACCGGCCAAATAATATCTAAATTGTTGTTGTTGTTTTCGAGATAAACACATTTTTAGTTTTCGACTACAAAATTAATTCGATCCCCAAAAGTATGCAACATTTCTTAATTTTTGAACTTGCAAATTTTAAATTGCGGAGTCGAAAAGAAATGCAAGAAATCGAAACAAAATTAGAAAATCATGAATATCTCGGGAACCAAAAGAACGATCGAAATGTCCTTTGGCCAGCTGATAGTCCTTGTTAAGACGAGTTGATTGTCACAGGACTTGCAAGGATCGCCAAGGATATGGCCAAGATAGAGCATGTTTTCTCTCAGCAAAAAAGTCCTTCTAACTCTGTTGTTTAAAGGATATTTGGGCTTTTGATTTCATAGTCGTACATCATGAATCCGTCCCCATATGCATGCCAAAGGACATCCTGATCGTCCTTCAAATGACGAAGTTACGAAGGATTTTTGAATTTTTGCCAAATTTTCCATGCCTACCCCTTGTAGATTTTTTCGAAAAATTCATGTTTGTTTTTTGTTATATAATCTTTATTTATTTAATGACAATCGGCAGTTATTTTTAAACGTATTTACAAAAGCTATCGACCGGCCAAATAATATCTAAATTGTTGTTGTTGTTTTCGAGATAAACACATTTTTAGTTTTCGACTACAAAATTAATTCGATCCCCAAAAGTATGCAACATTTCTTAATTTTTGAACTTGCAAATTTTAAATTGCGGAGTCGAAAAGAAATGCAAGAAATCGAAACAAAATTAGAAAATCATGAATATCTCGGGAACCAAAAGGACGATCGAAATGTCCTTTGGCCAGCCGATAGTCCTTGTTAAGACGAGTTGATTGTCACAGGACTTGCAAGGATCGCCAAGGATATAACCAAGATAGAGCATGTTTTCTCTCAGCAAAAAATTCCTTCTAACTCTGTTGTTTAAAGGATATTTGGGCTTTTGATTTCATAGTCGTACATCATGAATCCGTCCCCATATGCATGCCAAAGGACATCCTGATCGTCCTTCAAATGACGAAGTTACGAAGGATTTTTGAATTTTTGCCAAATTTTCCATGCCTACCCCTTGTAGATTTTTTCGAAAAATTCATGTTTGTTTTTTGTTATATAATCTTTATTTATTTAATGACAATCGGCAGTTATTTTTAAACGTATTTACAAAAGCTATCGACCGGCCAAATAATATCTAAATTGTTGTTATTGTTTTCGAGATAAACACATTTTTAGTTTTCGACTACAAAATTAATTCGATCCCCAAAAGTATGCAACATTTCTTAATTTTTGGACTTGCAAATTTTAAATTGCGGAGTCGAAAAGAAATGCAAGAAATCGAAACAAAATTAGAAAATCATGAATATCTCGGGAACCAAAAGGACGATCGAAATGTCCTTTGGCCAGCTGATAGTCCTTGTTAAGACGAGTTGATTGCCACAGGACTTGCAAGGATCGCCAAGGATATGGCCAAGATAGAGCATGTTTTTTCTCAGCAAAAAAGTCCTTCTAACTCTGTTGTTTAAAGGATATTTGGGCTTTTGATTTCATAGTCGTACATCATGAATCCGTCCCCATATGCATGCCAAAGGACATCCTGATCGTCCTTCAAATGACGAAGTTACGAAGGATTTTTGAATTTTTGCCAAATTTTCCATGCCTACCCCTTGTAGATTTTTTCGAAAAATTCATGTTTGTTTTTTGTTATATAATCTTTATTTATTTAATGACAATCGGCAGTTATTTTTAAACGTATTTACAAAAGCTATCGACCGGCCAAATAATATCTAAATTGTTGTTGTTGTTTTCGAGATAAACACATTTTTAGTTTTCGACTACAAAATTAATTCGATCCCCAAAAGTATGCAACATTTCTTAATTTTTGAACTTGCAAATTTTAAATTGCGGAGTCGAAAAGAAATGCAAGAAATCGAAACAAAATTAGAAAATCATGAATATCTCGGGAACCAAAAGGACGATCGAAATGTCCTTTGGCCAGCTGATAGTCCTTGTTAAGACGAGTTGATTGTCACAGGACTTGCAAGGATCGCCAAGGATATAACCAAGATAGAGCATGTTTTCTCTCAGCAAAAAATTCCTTCTAACTCTGTTGTTTAAAGGATATTTGGGCTTTTGATTTCATAGTCGTACATCATGAATCCGTCCCCATATGCATGCCAAAGGACATCCTGATCGTCCTTCAAATGACGAAGTTACGAAGGATTTTTGAATTTTTGCCAAATTTTCCATGCCTACCCCTTGTAGATTTGTTCGAAAAATTCATGTTTGGTTTTTTTATATAATCTTTATTTATTTAATGACAATCGTCAGTTATTTTTAAACGTATTTACAAAAGCTATCGACCGGCCAAATAATATCTAAATTGTTGTTGTTGTTTTCGAGATAAACACATTTTTAGTTTTCGACTACAAAATTAATTCGATCCCCAAAAGTATGCAACATTTCTTAATTTTTGGACTTGCAAATTTTAAATTGCGGAGTCGAAAAGAAATGCAAGAAATCGAAACAAAATTAGAAAATCATGAATATCTCGGGAACCAAAAGGACGATCGAAATGTCCTTTGGCCAGCTGATAGTCCTTGTTAAGACGAGTTGATTGCCACAGGACTTGCAAGGATCGCCAAGGATATGGCCAAGATAGAGCATGTTTTCTCTCAGCAAAAAAGTCCTTCTAACTCTGTTGTTTAAAGGATATTTGGGCTTTTGATTTCATAGTCGTACATCATGAATCCGTCCCCATATGCATGCCAAAGGACATCCTGATCGTCCTTTAAATGACGAAGTTACGAAGGATTTTTGAATTTTTGCCAAATTTTCCATGCCTACCCCTTGTAGATTTTTTCGAAAAATTCATGTTTGTTTTTTGTTATATAATCTTTATTTATTTAATGACAATCGGCAGTTATTTTTAAACGTATTTACAAAAGCTATCGACCGGCCAAATAATATCTAAATTGTTGTTGTTGTTTTCGAGATAAACACATTTGTAGTTTTCGACTACAAAATTAATTCGATCCCCAAAGGTATGCAACATTTCTTAATTTTTAGACTTGCAAATTTTAAATTGCGGAGTCGAAAAGAAATGCAAGAAATGGAAACAAAATTAGAA
The DNA here is from genome assembly GCA_035045625.1 of Drosophila formosana. Taxonomy (NCBI): domain Eukaryota; kingdom Metazoa; phylum Arthropoda; class Insecta; order Diptera; family Drosophilidae; genus Drosophila; species Drosophila formosana. Next base: position 903,139 of record JAWNOW010000173.1, on the reverse strand, counting down.
AATCATGAATATCTCGGGAACCAAAAGGACGATCGAAATGTCCTTTGGCCAGCTGATAGTCCTTGTTAAGACGAGTTGATTGCCACAGGACTTGCAAGGATCGCCAAGGATATGGCCAAGATAGAGCATGTTTTCTCTCAGCAAAAAAGTCCTTCTAACTCTGTTGTTTAAAGGATATTTGGGCTTTTGATTTCATAGTCGTACATCATGAATCCGTCCCCATATGCATGCCAAAGGACATCCTGATCGTCCTTCAAATGACGAAGTTACGAAGGATTTTTGAATTTTTGCCAAATTTTCCATGAAGCTACTCCTCCACTCTTTCAAAAATGCTGGCAGAGAAAACCGGAGCAGAAGAAGGACTTGCGCTGCAGCTGCTAAAGGAGATAAACATCAATAATACAAGGAAGCTGGAAGTTGAATGATGGCAACCCACTATCAGTTTTTCTCTCTAAATTGAAGCCCAGAGCACCAAGTAATACTTAAGTTACTTCAATATAGATCCTAGATTTTATTTAATTTCAATAAAACAAATTTAAAAACAATCAATGTTTAACAATATATTTAATATACTTATTCTGAATAACACATGATCGATTAGACGCCACAATAAAAAAAATTATGATTTTGTTTAACAACAATAAAACCAAACAAAATGAATAGGTTATTTTTTAGGTATAACAAATGAAAAATGTTTAGGAAACATAATCAACCTCCAAGGTATTATAAAGCAAACTCATGTTATATAGATTATATGATTGAAAAACAATTGAATCAATTAAAAAAAAAAGTGTACACAATTAAGGAAGCTATTGATAACATCACCGAAAGAAGCATCACGAAAAACTCAAACTTTATCTTATTTTTTCATATTTTTGAAAAGAATAAATGAGGCCAAAGTCTCTATTTAACTAGCGATCCAGGTTTGCTTAAAAGTTTGCAAGCCCAAGCATGACCTAAGCGACAATCTTCTTAATTTTCCTTAAAAGATAAGATCGAAAAAATTAAAAAAACATAATAACAAAAAGTATATTAATCGTTGTTTTGTTCTATTTATATATTGTGCATAAGCTTTTCTATTGAACATTGCAATACAAACATTCCGACAGAGGATTTACTAAGTAGCTAGTGTTTGTGTATAGTATACATAGTCAAACTAACCCCAATTACTACAAAGCTGGTCATATACATACATACAAATGTATGTACGAATTTCCAATTAGAGTTTAATTATCTTAGAAAATGTATCACTAATCGTTAAAAAATCTCCAAAATTGGATTTGTAATAAATGGGTATGATAATTTTATTGAATTAAAATCGTTAAATGATTGGATTATTTCACGCGAATGCGCGAATGTAAATTTTGATATTAAAAGTGATTGTTAGTGTTGTTTGAATAAAATATTTGCGTCATATATCATCTTTTCCTCACTGTATAAAATTGACAAAACTTTCAAATTCTTTAATAGACACAAACTAAAAATGGTGTAATTTGTAGTGTGCATAACGTGTGCTTTCTCTACCTAATGTATATCTATGTACATACGAATGTAAATCTTGTAGTTGACTTTCTAATGCATTTTTAATGGGAACTTGGTATATATACCTATATATGTATATAGCTAAGACACTAACAGGGTATCTGGTCTTGTACAGTCGAAAATATTTAGCTTAGAGGTGGAAAACTACCGATGGCATAGATAGTGTTAAAATCAGTAGTAATAAATATAATATTTATGTATATTCCTTTGAGTTGAGCTAAGATTAAAATAATGCTGGAACTTTTCTATGAATCCAATGGAAAAACAAATGCCGACATCGACAGTTCTCCACGTCCAAGTTAGCTAAAGCTTCATGATTTCTAGACTGGTATTCCAGTACGGTCCTTTATCTTGCCAAGCACATTAACGTGCACTTTTGAAAAGCCACTGGGCTTTTTCCCCTGGGCAGGTGGATTATCAATGTGAGGTAACACTGCGTTGGAAACGCCCAAATCCAGTGAAGCAGATGACAGCGGTGACGAATGCTTAGAGTCGTCGATGTGAAAGGAGTGCTGAGTGCAAGTGTCACGTGAAAGAAGCAACTCATCGCTGCTAGGTCTTTGTTGCGTCGACGAGGGAGTGTAAATAGGCTGCAGTTTATTGATTTCATCATCGATTGCCTTGAATTGCCAACTCCAGTTGGCGCGATAAAGAAATGGTCGATGGTCGAACCGATTGTCGTCAGGGCTATAGCTTTCGGCATGCACCGATGGGGTTAATACAGTCATTTTGTGACGATTGATGGCGTAGCATCGAAAGAAGTGCTTCACTTTGTCGGCCACTTCCTTGGGACTGAGATCATCCTTCCATGTGGCCACCAGTTTGCAGAACATGCTGTAAGGTCCACAAAACGATTGCTTGCGCAAGCGTCCATACTCGCTCAACTCGGCATAGCTCATTCCCATATCTTGCTCATCGGTTTGCAGGAGCTCACCGTTCTCCTGCAATGGCTCCAATTCAGCTGTGGGCGGCGCGTCTATGATCGACTCAAGGACAGACAGATTGTACCTGTAAAAACAGTTTAAGTACACATTTTAATGATCTTCTTCATCATTTTGAGTGAGTGGAATGTGTACAGAAAAAAGTAAGAAAACTTACTTGTCCTTGGCATAGTTCAGGAAACGCTTCAAATCCGTTTTTGATATGCCGCCAATGGGATTTATATCAGCCGAAGAGCAGTCGTACTTTGTCAAGTAGCCGCGCAGCGATTCGTCCACATTGGCGGAGCCCAGAACAAGCAGACCACCTGGTCGATTGCGCACCCACAACATCAGTTGGGCAAACACGTAGGCAAGCACCATGCGTATGCGCGATTGGATATTCTGCAGCGCCAGATTCTGTCTAGCGCAACCGCCTTGGGTGCGAAAGACTGGTGTCAGTCCGGTGACCACGTTGAAAATGCCCAACAGCGCGTTGACAGCCAGATCAATGCTGATCTCGATATGATAGCTGCCCAACTGACTGGCCAACTGGGCGGCGCGACGCTTCGTCTCCTTGCTGCTGTTCACGCTGCCCATAAAGCACGTGACCAGCAGGCGGTTGCAAAGTGCCGCCGCATTATCCGGCGTATAATCGCTGTCGGCGAGTATTTTACGAATATCGTACAGTACTTGCGCATCGCCCTGCTGCACGGCATGGACGATTTGACGACACATCGAGTAAACGATCGTTGCCGAACTGCTCGAGTCAACGCCACCGCTAAGTGGCAGGAAAAATCCACCCTGTCCTGAGCGACGCAAATAGTCCCAGAGCCAGCAAGCGGGTCCCAGCGCAATCTCCTCTTCAATGGTCTGGCTGGTGTACTGAATTGGCGGTGTTGGCGACTTCAGCAGATCACTGTGCGTGGACAGCGCGAAGTCGCAGCGAACTCGCGGATAAGTCGCTGCACGCGCCGCCGTGATACAGCGCGATCGTTGACTCACACGATATGCCCGAATGTCCTCCAGGTCGATGGTGGCCAATGTGACCTCGACATCTTGCAGGGCAAATTGTTGACCACGCGCGATCAGCTCGCCATTCAACGCAATGGCCGAGCAACCATTGAAGTACACGCGTTGTCCATCACAACCACGCAAATTGCTAAACAGATATGCACCGCCGGCCTTGAAACTAGCATTGCGAATGAGATCCGCGGTAATGTGCGCCTTTCGCAATTCCATATAGCTGCCGGAGCCATTGACAATAATTTCGACGCCCGACAACGACATTTCGATATGCTTACTGCTGACGTTCCACAGTTCTTCGCATATCTCGTAGCCGATGCAAGTGTCTCGGGTCGCAATGACAGCATCGCCAAACGGCACCGTTTGCTGCCCGGTATGCTGGGAGATCAGACGCGGCAATATGTATTCGTCGGTTTGCAAGGCTTTCGTCCAAGCGGTGAACCAGCGCGACTCGCGATAGTTGCCATCGTCGCACATGGCCATCTTGGGGCGAATCAACAACAGTTGCTGATTGAAGAACGCGACACGGCAATTGTACGCGACATTTTGATGCATCACGGGCATACCGACATCGACGAGCATATTTTCGCTGCAATACCCAAATACAAACAAGTCAAAGGAAGCTCACAAAAACACCAGGACACTTGCTCACCAGAAAGGTGACATCATAATTTCTAAGAGCGTCTCCCATGAGTGTAAAAACGTGTCCGGCTCTCGAAAGTGATCCTCACAGCTATAGCCACTGTAAATGAACAATGTTTTTATTAATTAAACACATATTATTTAGTGATAGTTGGGATTCCAACTTTTTGGAATAAAATTAGTAGAACAATCGCACATGCACATCTCAGCATTTGAATTCTAAATTGAGTTAGCTTATGATTTTTATATAATATGTACCTGAATTTAATCTTCTTAGGAGTAAAAACCCTCAGAAGAGAATAAATTGCAACCTTAAAATAAATGGATCCATTTCCCGAAATACATATTCTATCTGTCATAAATAATAATATCTATAATAATAATATTTTTTTAATTCAGCGACAGCCGAACTCTTGTGGTTCGAGTAGCTGATCGCGAATAGTGAGATCGTGGGAAACAATATTGATGTGATCAACAAATAAGCGGAAGACAAGGCAAAGAAAGACTTAAACAAGTTCAAAAGTTCAGGCTTCACCTTAATCTTTTCTCTGAAACACTAAAAGATTGTTTATTAATATGCTTTCATTGGCATTGCAAACACTGTGAAATTAACTTGACAGTGCGGCACTGAAATCAAATCAGCAATATTTTGAAGTTTTGTCAAGCATCGATGCAATTTAAGTGAAAACTTCGATGGTGGGTTAAGACTTCAATAGATCGATGTAAGTCCGATGCTTTAAAATTATTTGGTTTTGCATTCCTTCACATCGATATCTTCAAAAACATTGAGAAATATCTGCAAAACAACATCACTACTACAATTTTATGTTGACTTTAAGTCTGTAATATATTCTATAGTTGCGATCTGTTCGTTATAATATTTGGAGAAACAATAAAAAACTATGTAAAGTTGTAAGAGAAAACCATTGCGATTAATGTTTTAGTTGTTTTCATTATAGAATCAGAAGGCGGTCCGACATTTCAAAAATAATCTCCTCACGGTATCTCTATATTCTACAGTTGCTCATTCAGACTGGCAGACATAACTAGATCGGCTTATAAGTGTTAACTTTACTTTACGCAAATTTCAATTTAATAGACTTGTTTCCTATACATATGAAATTCTACATATACCTCTGTGTTAAATCGTATGTATAAAGAGGGGTGTCTGAAAAATTTCCAACAACTAATTTCTATCATTTCAATACAAATTTAAGGAATATCAAATTTTAAATTTATATTATCGAGTTGAATATAAAAGTAATTGCTGAAATAAATATACTAAAACCCAAAATATTCTAAAAATAATAATAATAATAAAATTACGCTTTTGAGAATGTAATTAGTGCATCTAGCAGACTTGCCCATTTTAGTGGTGAATATTCGATTCCTAACGAGCAAGCTTATCATGCATTTTCATTTTATTTACGAAGGTGAGCAAACGAAATCAGGTGTTTAACATATTGCGAGGGGTAAACAGAACGTATAGACACAACAATTTAGAAAAACAGCTGCACGTTCGATACAAATAGGGGAAGTAAGTGAACATCGGAGCATACATGAATAGTGATGGTCTCATCATCAATTGAAATTTTTCAGACACCCCTCGAGTGTAATGTATGCTAATTTTAGTACATATATATTTTTGAGGTCCAATTTATAATAATGTGTTCACTTATGCATTCGTCCATGCTTACGTTAGATATAAATGTGTGTAAATAAAAGTAATCGCTGAGAATTCATTCGCTATCAACAGCGATTTATTAAGCGATAGCTCACAGAAAATTTACGTCGCGCAGCTGATAAGTAATCAGCTTACGCATGAGAACATAGATTCCGAAATCTATTTGCAAGATAGAAAGATTACATTTAATACAAAAAAACGAAAAAATAAAAGGAACAAACGAAAGATTGAGTGCTCAAGAATACAACAAAAAATGTTACCATGCCCGGGTGTGAAATATAATCTTTGAAACACAATTAGTTTCTGGCTTCTTATCACTAATGTCTGCAGAAGGAAAAAGTGTACCATATATAGTATTACACAGAAATAAATAAATAACGCAGTAATAAAAGAACTGCATTGAAGCATCAAAATCAATTGAAGCGACAATCAACAAACATTGGACTGCTGACATAGAAAAGTTGATACGGGTACGGACTCTGATTAAAACACTAAACATTTCTTGACACAAATACATAAGTAATGGCCACAGCCACAGTGTAATCAATGAAACTTTATAGTGTTGATCAATGTTATCAGCTGACGACTCTGCTTTTACTCTTTCAGTCGTTTTACACATATCAATGCGAATACTCCGCTGCGCCGGTCACCATCATCATGAGCAGCAACGTTAACCAAAGCCGCAGATTTGCAATTCTGGATTGCGATGGTGGCAGCGACGATGCTTGGGCGCTTCTGTTGCTCCTCCACGCCGAGAAGGCCGGACACCTTCGACTTTTGGCTGTGACTGTCACTGGATGTGGTAACACGACTTGCGAGAATGCGGCCCGCAACATGAGACGCATTCTGAAAGCCAGCTCTAGGGAGGACGTAAGTACTACCAGCCTGTATGCAATTGCTAATATTGCTGACGAGCATTATGGAATTTGAATATATTCCTCTTACGGGAACTAATTTAAATTGTTGACTTGCAAATATCAACTATAAAAAACAATATATTTAATTGTATCGTTATATAACACTGTGTTATAATACTACAAGAAAACAGTATGATTTTTGTTTAACGAACAAAAAATATATATAAACAGTTCTAACTTTTTCCCTACGAGTAGGACAAAAAGATATTCCATGTGTTAGATGATAATATTGACGATAATTCACAGCAGCAAAGTTTTAAATTCTTAACCATTAGAATTCTTTTACTTTCAATAAGTGAATAGAAAGTAAATAATTTAAAAAGCTCGAACTATTAAACGGTTCAATTACAGAACAAATCGTGCTCCACAGTTCGGATCTGATTCGACTTGCAGCCCTCGTTTTTAGTGTAGGAGAAAACTACTTATCGTACTTATCATCTTGAACTTTGTGTGTAAACCATTATATAAATTACTGCTCGTACCATGAATTTGTCAAATGGCCGACAATAAAGATAATCGTTTGTCTTTTTTGCTTTTTGGTTAGATTCCCATTTATCTAGGCGCAGTTGAACCACTAATTGCAAATAATGTCGATGATAAAAAGTATTTCCATGGACGTGATGGATTCGGCGATTGTCTGCAAGACGATCACTTCGAGGATGTGTCCAAGTTTGTGCAGCCGAACCATGCTGTGAGCGCAATTCGCGATCTGTGCGAGGAAAGGCCTCAGCAGATTACAATTATCATGGTTGGGCCTCTGACCAATTTGGCACTGGGCTACACAATGTATGGCGAACGATTTGGACGCAACATCAAGGATATATACATAATGGGTGGCAATTATCAGGGAATGGGCAATTCATCGCGTTCGGCCGAATTTAATTTTCACTCAGATCCGGAGGCGGCTCATGCGGTATTGTTAAAGACACGCTGTCCAATTACCATATTGCCATGGGAGCCATGCACCAAGGACTATTTTAACATATCGATTGTAAGTCAAAGCCAGTTTTTGTGTTGTTGCTGCAAATGTTGTGTGTCAAGCGGTACATACTATATACATGCTATATACATATGTATGTATTTATTTATTTATAGAATTGGCGATTGGAAGAATTTGGTAAACGTACCGCAGTCCTTAACCATCCTGCCATCAAAATGCTAACCGAGGTCGAGACAGCACAATGGATGCCCATGCAACAATATGGCTTCGATAATTGGAATCCATGCGATGCATTAATCGTAGCCACATGGCTCTTTGACAAGCAATTTGTCAAGAAAGACAGCTTTTGGCACGCAACAGTCGAGCTCAATGGAACATTCACTCGCGGCCAAATGGTGCTCGATCATTTAAGGGAGGGAACCAAATTTCCGGAGAATGTTCGCATCATCGAAAAGGTCGACGACGTGTTTTTCAAGCATATCGTCGAATGGATTGCCGGCATGCGAGATGAACAATTTGTATTAGCCTAAAAGTAATAAACTTATGTATTCGTATTAAAGATGTAGAACTATCGATAGTAGACAAACGATCGATCGATAATATTCGTTAGTATTGAATTTACTTATACACAAATTCCAAAGCTATAATAAACAATGTCTACTCTAAAAATATGCATATTTGAACACATTTCTCAGACAGGATCTTGTTAAAAAATTCTCTTTGAAGAATTGAATTAATTTGAAATAAACATTAATTACACGCTCTATGATATTTCGCCAGTATGTGAAATATTTATCCAAAAACATAGATGCTCAAACAACAAGCCTGGAGAGTTTAAATATAAATGGACCTTTTTCTTCACAATACACTGATAACAATGTCATTCACACTTGCATTATATATGTTATGCGTTTCTGCATGTCAATAACTACGCAACCAAATTACTTACCAAATTTCCAGCTCTGGTCCTGTTCGATAACTGGCTCCCATATCCTTGGCTTCTAAGACGGATTGCAATATTCGGGCCATATTTCCTTCAAAGTCCAGGGCCCATTGGTTTAGAGTTGAAACAGCCACCGTTATTTTTCGTCCCATTTTTATGAATTTTTTTTCGTTAATTAATTGTGTTATTGTCAGTCAAAAATCGGCAGTTTAAAATCGGCAGTAATCAACTGAAAATACACGATATGCGAAAGTTTATGTTAAAATCTGCCACTATTAAATTGATTGCGGCCACTTATTGAAGAGTTTTAGAGTTACTATGCTGTTTAAACTGAGTCGAAGACTCTGTGACACCAATATGTTTATTCGCCATTGCCGTTGCTATTGCTATTGCTATTGCTATTGTCTTTGTTGTGTTTTGTTTTTGTGTTTGCTGCAGTAGTAGTTATTGATCAAACAACAAAATCGGTTTGCCAGTTGGCTCGCTGACGTAGTCAATATCTATAAATAGACTTCCACAATTATTTCAGTCGCATAGACGCGAAAAAGACTGCGGACTATGAAACAATATGTATCAAATCCGGTAAATACTCTTCAGCTGTAACATCGAAACCCAAAATTTGACTAATTCGTTGAATAGTTGTTTGTGTTGGGGGGGTGATTTTATTTACTATAAATATGCATGCCTTTTAAGTTGATTTCTTGCATAGAAGGATAGGTTTGCTTTTCTGTAAATTTGAAGAGAACATCTAGGATCTGTAAATGGCATTTATGATTCGTTTATCTAAAAATCTAATAAGAGATGTGGGTCACGTTAGGAAAATTTGACAAGGACAATCGCCTGAAGCTTTAAACAAAAGTAGATTAACATGCAACATTATAACTAAATCCGCTATTGGTTTTATGAGTTAATGCTATGAGACGATATCCAGAAATTGTTTGCTTTGCGTCCAAAATTGAAGAATCACCCGAAGTTTGTGCTCAAGGCAGATTTAACAAATTTATTTGAAACCCAAAGCAGGCCGAGACATTATCTTCCATAAAGACACAATTGCACACACAGACAGGAATAATAGTTTGATTTGAGCACGAGAAAATACGTTTGAAAAGAAACAACACTTATTTACAAATTATTTAGCTAATCGTAACCATAAATTTTTACTCGTACAGAATTTAATAAAAGAAAACAGTTTTGCGACAAGGAAAGCACCGTGGATTCGGGTCGGATCGCCAGGACACCATGCAGAAGTGCGCTAAGGACAATTGGGCGGCCAGGGCAGCACATGAAAACATAGAGTCACAATACCAGAAGCAGTGCGATGGTGAGTCATATTGGTTTATTAAACCACAAATGGGGAAATCCGTCGATTAGAAACAAACAAATCATTTTCCCTTAAACATATTTAAATATTTCGTTCGCATTAACGTGGGCAACAGCTGGTGAATAGATTCATTGCCTCAAGTACGTACGAACTGAATATGTATCAATGGGCCAAGTCGAGACGAGTGCGTATCGAGATACCCTGTGATTGCTTGTAAACAAACTAAACGTTATAGCACATACCTGCGTACAATTGTGCAACATCTACAATGTGTGCTCGACTGTGCGATACCCGCACCCACTTAAACAGAAACACTTACAAATATTGGAAGTTTATCACAACATGACAGATAAGCACAAATCCACTATAATTAGATGATAACTCTACTTGCCACTTACTGGGAATTGTTTTATTTAATGTTAGTCATATGAAAGAATTCGCTATTTCTGATAGCAACTTATTTCTGATAGTAAACTTATTATGCCCAGGGTGCGTTGTGATCCTGAATGTAATTCAATTTAAATCAAATGAACTCACGGAACGAACATCAATTGAAAATATTGTTCTGCAACTGATGAATGTAAATGTGGCAATATTCATTGTAAGTTTGCTCACAGTCCTTAAACTGCAAATGCTATTTTTCTTGAATTTATTTATTGAGTTTAACGAACTGACACGTTGTTCGCTGTTGATTGGTTGCATAAAACTGAAATTGGCAATGCTTTAACGCCATGGACTGCAAACAATTGCAATTGTGAACTTATCGTGTGAAAGCCAAGAGAGTCCATTATCGGTGTAAATTAATAATCTCATTTACGAAGGCGCAGACAGTGTTGGCAATTTGGCTATTTTGTCTTCACTTCTCACGAGTTTACCAGAATCAATATACAGCCAAGTTTTCCCAGAACATTTGTGTCTACAGTTTTTACGATCTTCGCTCATGATCATGCGTTCATGATTTAAAATAACGCATCTAGCGATTAATGATAAATTTGAAAGAAACAAAATCGTTCTTTTATCGCTTTATGTTTGTACACACATATGTGCTAATAAGAGTACAGGGAATCTCTACAGACTAGCACATTTGAATTAATATAATATCAAGCTTATACATAATATATTGTCTTAGTTTTAAAATGTAAATATATTGAGAACTGAACATGTAAAATGAATTTAAACAGGTCTCTTGTAGTCCACACTTGAGTGCCAGTTTCTTACTTGATAAAACCTCATTCAGCCACAGATTGAGAAATACTTTCGTCTCTGCCAGCAGCGATTATCGTCTATTTATACGAGTACCACAATTGCTCGAGTTTGACTCCAACGTTCGATGATGCTATATATTTGTTATTTGATAGATCCTCATTGCAGTTACCATCGACAGATGTTAGCAATAAATTGTCGCTAACCATCAAATGAGTTTAAAAATAAATTTGTGACATTTCCTTAGTGAAAACATTTTGTTTGGATTTTTATAAAAGCAAATGTCATAAAAATCCCACAGGATTTAAATATCATCGTTGACAGCAATGAGCTAAATAAATATATACTTTGATGGTGACTTTTATGTGGTCAAAAGGACTTTCGCAAATAGTTGATTCAGTTAATATATGCATTTGAAATTGCACGAGTCCATAATATATACAATAAGTCCATTTAAAATTAGACAAATGGGGAACTATAGACCCAGCTTTGAAGCTATTTAATGTATTCGAGACCTGTCTGAATTATTTCTACTTGCATTGTATACAACATTTTTAAAATGCAGAGAATTCAAAAAGAGATGGGCAGCTATCACTATATAGCTCGACCATCGATTTCGTAAATGTCTTAAATGCTTGCAGCGTTTGTCATCGAAAAGACTCTTTTGTCCGATTCCTTGTAAAGTAGAAATTACAAGCAAATAAAATGCCAGCTACAGCGAGATACTTTGTACCCGATTTTGGCAAATAAACCAAATTAAAAAAGATAAAAAACAAGCGCCTGCACATTGTAGAATTATTCGAATTTGTATTAATGCTTTAGATAGTAATTCAAAATCACATTATTCAGTACTGACCTAGCGTACTGTATTGTCTCTAAATATGGTTATAGGCTAAATTATTGCAATATTAATTCGGAATTTAGTCATATGTAATGCGCGTATGTGATGTGCATATGTTAAAATAATGTAAATTCCGCAACAGTCGTACGCAGAGGGATGTGTGTCTAAACTTTCATTCATGTGCTGTTATTTTATACCCACTGCAGCAGCCAATGAAATTGTACTTGCTATGCAAATCGTACAAATTGGCTTCAATGGGCCGATTCAGTAAACAAATGTTACATATAAGAATTTTCTCTTAAACACGCTAACCTTGAGAGTCACGACAACAGCGTGCCAAAATAGAAAATACATAAATATTGTGATCAAGATCATTGCCGCCTGCTCTTGGGTGATATAATTGCGATGCTGCCTGGGGACGATTTGCCTGACACTTTAGCTAGCAAATTGTCGCGACACCTGTTTGGTATATGTCCAACAGCAACAGCAGAAGCAGAAGCAGAAGCAGCGAAGCAGAAACAAGATCAGTGTTCATAGATGTACACACAGAAATTGACATACAGCAACTTTGTTTTTGTTTCTGACAAATTAATTGATGGCATCAGATTTGTCGTACGTGGCGTCGATTTGAACCCCAATCGAGAGGGGGACGGGGAAGCTATCATTATTTGTAGAACGTAGTTTATGGCAAAGCGATTACCAAGGTATCCAAGGCTGGTTGCATATACTTATTTCGGTTTTGTTTCACTTACAGCGTAAATCATACTACAGACTCGTCGTAGGTCTACTTTGTTCTTCGTCTTGGAACAGAATAGGCAACGATAGCGACTAGCTTGTCTCTGTTTGTTTGTTTATTTGTTTATAACAGTTGCCGATTTTAGTGCGACCTCAATGGCTCAGAACGACGACAAACGACTCAGTTCGATTTTGCACAACGCGACGAAATGCCGCATAAAACGCCGCTAGTAGACGGATGAGTATAAGAGTGTGAAGTGAATAAGTAAATGAACCTACTGCGAATGTAGTTGATTTTTTTTTGAGTGCATCTGTATTGGATTTTTTGAATGTGGCCCCAAATAATGAGCAAAGCGAACAGTATCTTCACTGCAATAAGATAATACAACTACTCTGTCCAATGCTTGCAAGTTCTTTTTATTTTATGAAAAATAACCAGTAATAAATAATATATTACTAGCGAGTGATATTCAAGATGGATCTGAACGGATTCAGCGGTGGTCGCGTCCAATACTTACAGGCTCAACTATTTCCTGTCTGCACACTAACAGCATCCAATGGAGGTAATGCTCATTTAAAAGGATTTTATAAGGGTATAAGTAACAAACAATATCCATTTTGTGCAAGTGACTTAGAGTCATTTTGATATTTGTTCGAAACTCGTGCATTTACTACAATATCGTAATCCATATAATAAATTGAACTTGGTCAATCGTGTTGAATCACAAAACAATCTCTGCCTAGCTAAGTACTTATCTAGATTGTGATAACCTGTGCTTGCTGTAGTGATATTTTAACTATATTAAAGTGTACAGATTTGTGTAATATACTCACATTGCTTAATTTCTAAATTGTTCGAGTTGATTATGTTAAGAGCACCACGGTAGTTTAGTTTTTGTGCTAGCTGAGGTTCATACCAAATCGTAGTTTTTCCAATATATAGCTCGCATTGATTTCCTCCAAAATCGACCTGGAAAATGTATTAGAAGAAATGTATAAGATTTGCATTTGGTTTGACGAGTAAAGGAATGTTTTGTTAGTGTCGCGCTGTTATGACAACAATCCAAACAAAATTATTAACATACCATCGTGTCATGGGGTGAATGGGTTTTTCTAATGCCAAAGGTATTAAATATTAGCCAACAGAACGATACCTGAACTCAATATAGTTCAGCCCAATAAACCTACAAAGTACAAATTAAAAGCGTACATACAAGTTTATGTTTACATTGAGCAAAGCTTGCCACGAAAATATTGATTGGTACGCTATGCAGCCCGTGGACATAAATTGAGAAAAATGTCGAATAGATGAGTAAACATGTGGTTTTGCATTTAATTCATTTTACATATTATATAGAAGTAATCATAACAAAAGGTCCGCTTTAAATAAGCATATGACAGTATGGACATAAAGCACCGGTAATAAAGAACTTTTAGCAAATTTAGCGAATTCTTTGTATCACTCAAATTTAACAAGATTTTATATGTGCATGATATGTGCACTAAGTATTAAGGAATATGATTCCAAACTTTTAAAGATACAGCTGATTTAGAGACCGCTTGTTGAAACCCATAGTTACTCAAAAACAATTAATCCGATCGGTCTGAAACTTGAATACGTTATTCTTAACATTAACAGCTATAACATTGTATAGAATATTTCAAATCCATTAAGATCTGCTATAGACTGATAAACTGATTTGTTTGGAAAAACAGGAGCGACTTCGATCCAAATTTCCGTTATTTGTTGTCTTATTTCTTCCTAATCCAATTGATGTTACAATGTTGTGAGCTGTGAGTTGGAATGCCGTCGAAGAATCGGACATTCCTTTGGCATCACAAAACATCAACTAAATGTTTCAACCAATTTTTTGTACACTATGCAAATCGTGATAATTTGAAACAAGGGAAGTGATAAGTGAATGAACCACAAATCTGTTAAATCCATATCCAGAGATCCACAACCCCGAATACATTTCAGACAGTACGTACATAAATTCCTATATGCAATTTTATGGACACATATACATTTATATATATCCATATACGCAAATATTTATCAACAACCAAGCAAGCACATCATGCGAACTTTGTTTTGGTAGATATATTCATATGTATGGACGAATGCACATATGAATATGTTTGTACGTACAAATGAATATGAATATGAATATGAATATGAATATTTATATGCATGTGTGAATGCAAAAATACACATCGTTTACATATTTACGTTTGTAAAACGACAAACTGCAATTAAAACAAACAATGTATCCACATATTGAAGTACAGTACACGCTCGATACAATGCATTTGTCAAAAGCATTTCAAATTATTATTGGACAGGATTTCTAGCGTACTTATTTTTATTATTTCTTACTGAATAATAATACAAAATTTAGTGATCATATTGAAATAGAAATTAAATTATTTAGAATAACTATAATTTTATTAAAGTATGATCATTCAGTCAATACATTTTGGGGTTAATTTCCACTTGAGTACGTACGTACGTTACGTAGCTGAGTATTTGGTTCGTACTTGTTATTAATGTGTGAAGATTCATCTACTATATATCATTGGTTAATTGTTGGAAAATAATGAAAAACCATTTTTATAATTGTAAAAGGAAAACGATTTGGTTGCTCGGATATCATTATTATTTCACTTACTCTTCAAAATGTATATTTGATGTACATCACCAACACAAGCACATACATACATATAAATGTTTGTATATATTTTCGGTTCTTCAGAACAGATATTTCAATAGATTCGCTGGCATCAATGTGTTTGTTTATGTTTAATTGCCAAAAGCTATCGACTGCTCCGAGGCAAGGAGAAAGCTCACAAAATTGTCGAATCGAATGCTTCTTACCAGTGCAAGTGCAAAAATGAAAGCTTTGCTGTTATTATTTCTCTGGCTCTCATCGACAATAAATAATATTCACTGCTACTTGACGGCATTGCTTCTCATTTTCTTTAGTCCCCCATTGGGGACTCGGGAGAAAATGCCATGTGGCAAGAGGGGAAATGTACATATTGACGACGAGAGACGCCTCGAATGAAACATTCAACATATTCATACAATTCGCTGTTTTAGTCAACAGCAAACAGCGAACAATCAGCAACGTCGCACCAACGAAAGCAATTACTAAAAGTTATTTCTCGAGAATCGGGCCTCACAAAATATTTATTTTTTGTATTTTTCAGTTTTTGTTAATCGTTAAATAAGTTTGTATATAAAAACACATCTTGGACAAAGCGTTGACAGTTTTTGCGCTTACCGTTCTCGTTCAATTCAAAGTGCATTTTTTGTTAATAGGTGCAAATACTAAGAACCAAATAGACAGCAGTGGTTAATTCAACAATTAATAGGTGCAAATACTAAGAACCAAATAGACAGCAGTGGTTAGTTCAACAATTCCGTTGGTAAGCCAAAAACCTGCTGAAATTGCGCTAATATTCTGAACACATTTAAATCATATAAATCTAAATATGGCTGGGTTTTTCAAAATCCCGTCTCTATCACAAATCACATATTAAACTTAGAATGCAACTTTGCCTTTGAATAGAGTGTTGTCGGAAGGTCAGGGGTTTAAATTATGTCGCAAGTATTCGCAAGTTTTCATTTTTAATTCGGAGTTAAATATTTTTGTATGTTATATGAATTTGAATTTAAGTGCGCGTCAACATTGGTCAGAAAAGGACCTAATTTATTTATTTTCCATTCAACCCACTGGGTGCAATTTTGTCGTTGGAATCTTTGTCTTCAACAATGTGAATGACCCAAGGGACAGAGCGCTCAATCGCTCTGAGCAGATCGGCCGAAAGTCGTGGCGGAAAATATATTTCTTTATATTCCTTTTTTTGCAAATATTTTAATGTTAACGAAACAATATGTGTTTCGGCGTAGGCTCGAGAATGTCATATAAATTTTCAATAAAACTGTCAGCGGGGGGCTGTCATTTTTAAACATAGTATCGAATGAAATTGAATAAAGTTAAAAAATATAATTAAAATAATTATATCAAAATGCAACACATTCAATGCCGCATGTGAATCTGGCCAGAAAACATATCTTTTATATGTGGTCAATGCCGCCAACTGATAAACACATATTTCAAACTCGAAGAATATAGCGATAATGACATGGTTGAAGAAGTAAGATCAATAATAGAAAAACTGCAAATTTGAATCTATAGATAACGATCAAAATGACTACTATATATAATGATAGTAACATTATTAACAATGTTCTGTAAACGTTTTTGCACACCCAATTTGTCCAACAGATATATATACTTCCAAGTGATTATACAAGGAGTAATCCATAGGCGAAAATTGTGAAAATAAAGAAAGTGATTGAAAACAAAAAGTGTTGAGAACACGTTGATTTATTTAAGATAATTATTTACAATGTGAAATGTGTCCACTCGAGAAATAAGTCGCACGAGTTCAACGACTCTTTCTTATTTTTCAGCAAATTAGCGTGGGCTTGTGGGGCATAAATATTTGAATGTGTTACACATTATTTCCAATTTATATTTTTGCTTTTCTATTCACATTAAAAACACTACTTTAATCAAGGAATAGAAACAAACAGGCATTTATGATTTCATTAAGAGATAGTATATACTTGCATATACTTTATGTATATCTATAATGTCGTTAAATAAGTCTGTTAATTGTAATTCCGTACATCAGAGATATTAAATTGTATATTTCTGATCATAAATAGAAAAGAACCGTTTACCACGCGTAGCAAGTGTTTGTCGAAATTATAAATATAATATATTTTAAGCTATTTGATGGAATATGCTATTTTCGAATACATTTTAGGATTGCTAATTTTGTTAACAATTGCCCTCAACGGGAGTTTACTTATTTGATATTGTGTTAATTTATTGCATGCCTTAGCCGGCTTCCTTGGAAATTTTCTATCAAAAGGTCTGAAGACTAATCAACTAGTTCTTAACACTGATGAAAAAACATTGCGACCTGTTGCACGACTGAAAGAACCGCGTGATCTTTTCGCACTGCCGAAGGACAAGGACAATGATTGCTCACAGCAGGCCCCCAGATGGCCGATTGAATGTCAGGTGAGTAACTACTTGTAAATTAAAAAGATTATTCACATAGTAGTAGGATATTACACAAGTACGAAGGCAGTACTCTAGAGTGTACTCGACTACTACTCGTGTTGACAGAATAACACAAATGACAATCAACGAATCGACTCAATTAAGAATACTGTATATGACAAATGGAGGCCACTGAAATCACATGCACTTTTCTCATCGACAGGTCATTGAGGAACGAGTTGTCCACATTCCCTGCGTTCCGCCCCATGCAGAACCACTTAATGTGCCAACAGGCAATGAGCTGAAGCCGCGTCCAGTAGGAGAGGAAAATGGTATTATTGTGTTCACTTATTGTCCCATAAGTGCCGTCAACTATGTGAGTAGTCCATCAACATATGATCTTAGAACATTTTTGCCAGCATGCACCGTCGGCACAATTTATTATATTGGGTGGGACACCTTGGAGGTGGGGGTTCTGAATTGGTTGTAGGGACGTGCTCTTAATTTAAATGATCTTCAACAATCGAAACAGGAACACTCAAATCTCAAATTGAAAGCTGAGGACAAATCTAGCGAAGATTCAGATGATTCTTCCGATTCAAGAAACGATTTCACGCCAATCAGTCGTCGAATACCGCTTCGTACTGGAAAAGGGCAATTGAATAGCATATCGAAAATATTAAACAGCGTTGACGATCGCTCGACAAGCAACTCACAAGACGAAGAGGACGATGACTGCGATACAAGCGGTGAGGGCAAGGAGACACGCCTCGAGGGTGGAAGTGTCTGTCCCAACACTGGCGAAAGCAAATCGCAATGCTATGGCACAAGTACTGCCGAAGAATCCAACGATATCGATGATATCTGGACCAGCAATAGTACAGAATACAAGCCCGCTTCACCATATTACGTGCTCAGTGAGTTTGGCAAAAAAGTGCCCAAGGCGCTGATCAACGGCAAGGCCAACGACAATGACCAGCAGCAGCAGCAGCAGCGGCAGCCACCGCCAACAGTTGCCAACTCCACATCAAGCAAGGTACAGAACAACAGATATGCTGTTACACCTATCAAAATACCCAAAACAAACATATCCCGATTGGAAGCTGCTTTCCAATTGCCTTCCCGCTCCGCCACCGAAAAGTCCTCTTCAAATAAGGCCAAGAGAACCAATGTTGGTCTCGGTGGCGAAGCAGATTATAATGGTAAAGTTGTTGACGACCCGTTAAGCGATGCTAACTCATCTGCTCGCCTGGCCGGTGGGGCTGATAAGCGTGCAAGCACCAGTTCAAGTTCTGTGTCCGAGACGGATACGCTGGTGGGAGATGAAAGCGAAAGCATTCTAGCATGTAAGAGAGCAAATGAAAGATCACACGACAATCTAGCACAGACCAATACGACATTTGTAGGCATTTCTTTGACGGACTAAACTATTTTATCAAGGGCTCTACACAGAACCGTGCAAAGCCCAAAATGTTCTTAACAAAAAGCGAAACAAACACTTCGATAAATCCATTTTCTATGTTACGAAGACGTTTTTCTCAATTTAGGAGAGATTTAATATCAAATCTACGTTTTTAAAGATTTGGATCAAACTCGAATCTTAAGATGATGCCGTTTCAAAAATCGAATTATTAGCAAAATATCGATGCAAATATAAGACTGTAATTTATATATATGTAGGAAAGTAGGAAGACTGTAGGCCTCTCGTTTTAATATCAAACGTTAAAATTATATGTATATAAAAAAAAGAGCAACATAGCTTTCATGTTATAGGCAATTTCGTGTAAATTTATGAGTACGGATTAGGGCTAGAATTGGTAGTGTTGTTGAATATGTCGGACTTTTGAATTCTTATTAAGAGTTATTGGGTTTAATTATATGTATTGGACAAACTTATGCGTTAATGTTTTTGAAAAGGGAAAACACAGTTAACTTTATTTAAACCGGACGGTCTGAAAATATGCCATACATAATACTACACACTTATGGAAACCAAAACCGATTCCGCCCTTAGCATCCGAAAGTAGAATGCCAGAACCAACAGCAACAGCAATGGCCCAAACTGCACTGCCCAAGCAAACGGTGAGCATGGCTGCAGCTGTCGCGGCTGTGGCAAGAGGGCGGCGTCGTGGATTTGAGCCTGTACCGAGCTCGTCTGATATTAGGGTATCTAACACAAGTACAAAAAGCATCAATGCTAGCACCTATGTTGAACTAAGTAGCGTTAAGCCCAGTCCCGAGATCAGTATTAACGAAACTACATCATCGTTTCAATCCCAATCCACTTGCCACGATATTCCCCAAATGCAGTTCAGTCGCTCAGCAGTAGGTGGTGCCAAATTTGTGACCAACTGCCATCCAATGAACACGGAGGAGTACGATAGTCTGGAGTTTGAGTCGCGCTTTGAGTCCGGCAACTTAGCAAAAGCAGTACAGATCACACCCACCTACTACGAACTATACTTACGGCCGGATCTATATACAAGCCGATCCAAGCAGTGGTTCTACTTTCGCGTTCGACGCACGCACCGCAACATGTTGTATCGGTTTTCCATTGTGAATCTGGTCAAGTCGGATAGTCTCTACAATGATGGCATGCGACCCGTCATGTACTCAACGCTGGGTGCTAAGGAGAAAAGCGAGGGATGGCGTCGATGTGGCAATAACATTTCATACTATCGCAACGACGATGAGTAAGTTTATATTTGCATACGATTAAGGCTGGCCAACTATCGATTGATTTAACCTTATATAAAAATTCTTGTATCGAAGATGATTTCACCCACCATTTTCGGTTTACTGACAACATCGAAGTTTCTATCAAATATTTATCTACCTTGCTTAAATTCGTTTGAAGAAATTTACCAATTCTCAGTCAACCAGAAATTCAATATATTACAAATAAAATCGATATTTCTCCACCTCCACTTTCTCGTATGTTACAAGCTTCAAGGATGCGACTTCTAACGACTTTCCTATTCATTCGCAGAAGTAATAATACCAATGAGGAAGATGAGGACAATTCCAGCTACACATTAACATTCACCATTGAGTTTGAACATGACGATGATACTGTGTATTTTGCCCACAGCTATCCTTACACTTACAGCGATTTACAAGTATGTAGAGTCCAAGTTCAGAACATTTTCTATATGATCACCTTATTTTGTTATTAGGACTATCTGATGGAGATACAGCGTCACCCGGTTAAGTCCAAATTTTGTAAGCTGCGTCTTCTCTGCCGCACACTAGCTGGCAACAACGTATATTATCTCACCGTGACGGCACCATCCAATAATGAGGACATAATGCGCGTAAGTAAACTCATTATCTGTTCCTTGGGCTTTTGAAGCGATAATTGTATGCGAAACCTTCCATTGGCAGCGCAAGAAATCGATAGTAGTATCGGCGCGTGTCCATCCAAGTGAGACACCATCGTCGTGGATGATGAAGGGTTTGATGGACTTCATAACTGGCGACACAACGGTGGCCAAGCGCTTGCGTCATAAATTTATTTTCAAACTGGTGCCGATGCTAAACCCCGATGGCGTTATTGTCGGAAATACTCGAAACTCGCTAACCGGTAAAGACTTGAATCGTCAATATCGAACTGTTATTCGAGAGACATATCCATCGATTTGGTACACAAAAGCCATGATTAGAAGGTAATTTCTGTTTCTTACACTGCGTACGCAAAAACCTATTTCTGCACTTGAACAGTTTTCAAATTTGAGTATATATAATTTATATAAAAATTTGAACGCGTCCTTAATTATGGAAAGGTACTTGTAAGATGTTAGGGTTGTCGTAAAAATAAAAGACAAAAGACTTGATCCGTCCTACAGATCAAATGTGTCTTAAATGAGTTGCAATTGTTGAACATGCGGAAATTAGGCATTGTAAATGCAGCGTTAAGCAACCAAAAAAATTAAACCGACAATAATTTTTATTTGATCTATTATTTCAGACTGATTGAAGAATGCGGTGTTGCCATGTATTGTGATATGCACGCTCATTCACGCAAGCACAATATATTTATATATGGCTGTGAAAACAAGCGCAATCCGGAGAAGCGACTTACTGAGCAGGTCTTTCCATTGATGCTGCACAAGAACAGCGCTGATCGGGTGGGCATAAGATCTCCAGCTACGTTTTCTCGTTTTTGTTTAATATTTTTGTTGCTATTCCCTCGCACCTTTTGGCAGTTTTCGTTTGAAAGTTGCAAATTTAAGATCCAGCGGAGCAAAGAAGGCACTGGACGCATTGTTGTTTGGATGCTTGGCATTACAAACAGCTATACAATCGAGGCTTCTTTTGGCGGTTCCTCGCTGGGCTCGCGGAAGGGAACTCATTTCAACACACAGGTATGTCCTGGGGCATTATCTTGTACTATATTCTCTCGATGATGGTATTTCATGTGTTTGCAGGATTATGAGCACATGGGCCGTGCATTTTGTGAGACTTTATTGGACTATTGTGATGAAAATCCGAACAAAGTAAAGCGACATGCTAAACTATTTAAGCAAATTAAAAAGATAAGAAAACGCGAGAAACGCGAGCAGAAAGCATTGAAATTACAAAAAATGGCTGATCAGGGATGTATTCTAAGTGACAACAAGATCAAAGTGAAACGTTCTGTGGAGAAAAGTGTCTCCTAGGAAATGCTTTCTATTCGTTAACATTTATACACTTCAAATAACAAATGAACAGAACATATCGCCAGCCAACCGCTTTTTGTTACATGTTTGTTGTTGTAAATTTAGAAATGTTATGTTATAGTGATGCAAAAACATTGTTTTCATATCCTCCATAGCAAGAACTTTCAATCACTTTATTCCTATAGAAATTTTGGTTAGTTAAAGCCCAGGCGCATCACTTTTGTTGTTTAGCAGTATTTGGAAAAGAAATCACGATGAAGATAATGAAGGAAATCTCAATAGCGGCTCGATGTTTTTGCATCACTGTTCCGACTTTTCTTTTAAGCTATTCTATATTGTCGACTATATTCCTGACACAACCATATCTTGAAGATTGAATGTGCGTTTAGCATTGGCTTCGGTTTATATGTACTCCAATGCTATGCCAAATATTACAAACAATAATATTTATAATAATGTTGCCAAAATATTGAATTTGAATGCTGTCTATCGTTCATCGCAGTTTTTCTAATTTTTTTTCGATATCCTAGAGTTATCAATTAACACTTTATGTATTAAAGTCAAAACATATATCTATGAATATGTATATATATATATTTATATATATATATATAGATATATGTCCGTATACATATATAGTTAAGTATAAAACAATTGTATGTTTAGCGTAAGCATCTACAGCAGAGCATCGAAACGCACATTCATAATTCATTTGCTCACAATTGATTTTTTTTTTTATTTAATTGCTTAAGTACGATTTTTGTAGTTTGCCGTGTACTGTAAAATAAAATACTCGTCCACAAAAAAAACAATTGATGTAGTTAGAGGTTATTATTCATAGTATACTTTTTTTATGTTTTCAGACAGCTTTGCCAACCACAGCAATTTGATTAATTTACGCCACTAATTATTTCTCTTAATTTTTTGGAACATCTGTATTTTTTCACTAATCCTAATGAATTAACATTTACAATAGATTTTAAATTTACTCAAACAACAGGAAAGACTACGCTCCAAAATAATTGAAAGACTGATGCGCGAAGGCTCAAGTGCCGACGAACCGTTGAACATTCCATTATCAGATTACTCCAGGTATGTCATTAATACTATATGTACTTAGTACAATGCAAACACATAAAAAGATCGTAGCAATAATATCGATCGGAGGCAAAAGCTAATTTTGAAATGGCAATACTATACATCAAATTTGTCGCATTTTAAGTTTGACTGAACAATTTTCAATTGGGCCGTGGAATTAACTTTTAGTGTACGGCAATTTAGTAGACTTACATTCAAGTCTAAATACAAAAACTTGACTATATGACTTCATTTGTAACTCTTTTTTGTTCCTGAGATTTTTATATTTTACGGACAGAGAGAAGAAGCTAAGTCTAACAACACCGGAGAAATTGAAATCGACGTGGACTGATCTTGAGAAAGTTCCAATAGAACTGTTGATGAATTGATTTTGAATTTGTAATAAAACATCTTTCGTTTATAATTTAGCGACGAAGGCAACTGCAGTTCTAGTTCCGACAACGAAGGCAAGCATTCTATAGCTGCTTCAGACCTGGAAGGCCCTTGTTGTGCACCCATCCGGGCGCCACCCAGTTCCCCTGAGGTCATGAATGAGATTCGTAAGGTAGGTGGTTTTTTCATTGATGCTCAACACTCTTGAGGTCGCATTTAGAAGACTTAATTTAATTGCACGTTTCTGCGCATTCAAAATCTACAAGTGTTTCTAATTCAGGGAAGATGAACAAAATAGAGTCGCGGTTTCAGCACAACCTTGATTGCTTGGGTTATCTATTTTCATAAAAATTGTGCACTTCAGCTCAAGCTTAACAAAATATTTTTTAGATAATGTAATTTATATAGCAAAAGGTGTCGCCAGTTGCTAATAAAAACAATTGGCATGTAACTCGTTACTGTAAAACACGTAAAATTAAAAACAATTGCTTGTGATTTTATTATGAAAGTGCAATTCAGTTGAGCCGTCTAAATCGTTGATGTCACTGTGTCATCAACGCTTCCACACCCAACCACCATTAGTTTCGAGTTCGTCGAATGCACAAAGTGATGCACGTCTTGGACCAAATCTACTTTTCCCCGGTCCTCCAACGGAAATTCAAAGCACTGGCACGACTCAAGCGTCGTCGCCATAAATTGGGATGCAAAGCCGCGAACAACAACAACAGCAAGCGTATGGCTGGCGGCGAAGCTGCGAGCTTACTTAGCAGCCAGGCCTGTGAAAATGTAGCGTCGAGCAATGCACATGTTCAAATAACGACGTCAAAGTCTGCGCGGCAGTCGATAGAAGTCGAAAGCTCAGACAGCAATGGATCTCAGTCATCGTCGGACGCGGCAACAGATTTAAATAGCGATAGCAAGCCAACCAGTAACAAACACCAATCCACTCGTAAGAGAATCAAGAAAAAGAAGTTCATGCCTATCGAGAAAGGGAAATCCAAGACACTTAATCGTAAAATGCGCATCGATCGCAACTTACGACTTTGGTTGGCAAACAGAAGAATTTTTATTTTCCGCCGTAAAAACAAGGTATCTTAACATCTTCTAAGAGTCCCACTACTTCGGCATGTCGAAGACCTTCTCGCCTTAAAACATATATAGAGTGCATTACCTCACATCGGGATACCTCCCTTAGCAAAGGGAAAGAATATTGCTATATTCTATATTGGTAATGCATACAGTGTGTGTAAAATATCAAATACGTAAACTTGAGCGAATAATAGAAAATATTTTATTAAAAAATAGTGTCGACACGTTAACCATCACTGAATTCAATTCTCGTGTTAGTTCAGTGTCCATGTACTTATTCTTTTTATAGGGTTTGGTTTGTAATTATGAATAGACACCTGCATACCTATCTGCATAAACATATATGTATGTAAAACACGCAATGCTAATTATATTTATATATTTTAGAATCGAAAGCAGCGTGTACGCAGCAAGCCTTTGAAGAAACGTGGCGAAGTGGCGCGCACTGCACTCGACTTGCCCACCACCGATCCGGGGTCGGATTTGCATTTCTCTACAGACGATGAGGAACTTTCGCCAACTGGTAAAGAGGGATTCGGGGCAGTGGCGCCATTGCGTCACACATTACTTCAAAGCGAGTTGCAGCGCCGCTACATTGAGGAGATCGGTGATATGGTTGTGCAGAAACCGAAGTCACACTATCATCATATGCCGCCAGAATTGATCGTAACCACACCATCAAAGATATCTGGTCCCGGCGGGGTGAAAACACTCGAAATCTACAAGTTGACGCCGCGAACTGCACCCGAGCAGGAGGGCGTAAGTCAAGTGAAAGCCAACCAGGGAATTCCTGCTGCTGCTCGACGCACCTACTCCTGGCACAACCTCAATCAAGAAAGCGGACACGCCAGACCAAACTTCTTTGTTCGGGACCCCAAGCCGTCCGTGAAGATATACAGGGCACCACCACGTCGGTGAGTTTCGTAAAAACAAAGATATACATTTAAAAAACAGGACTGCGAACTTGGTTGGTTTTCTATTATACATATATGTATGTATGTATATATGGTTCAAATGATTCCAGTCGAGACACTATTATTATGAATATCTAGATGCGAACCGGTTTACAATCCCGTTACATACAAAACTTTAGTTGTGTTCTAATCTTCTCGTTATTGTAGCAATGTTCCCAGCAATTTTATACCCGTTGCCCAGCAAAGAAACGCCGTCAACGCTGATGATCTACAATTGAAGTTGTCATTGAAGAAAAAGATTTGGACGGGAGCCCACGGCGAGCCTGAGAACCGACCTCTGGCTTGGTACAAGGGCCATCAATGCAAAACGCCTACGCAGCTGGCTAACGTAATGGCCTCAGCGGCTGCAGCTACGACGGCGATGCGATCCACAGGAGGCGGACAGGCGCAGAACCTGTTTGGTGCAAACAACAAGGAACTATTGACATCCGCAGGAGGAAATGTGACGACTCCCGCTGCATTACCACCCGCTTATGTAGGTGCTCCGCGACGACCGCGCAAAGTAGATCAAGTCGATTTATTCAAGTAAGTAAAACCATTTCGTTATGGTATTTACGGTCCAACGTTTTCCACGCCAAATATACTTTTCGGTATATTTAAGTATATTCTGAAAACGGGAACGCTTTTTCGACACTAGTAGTTCTCAACCTAAAGTGGAAATTGTCATAACTGATTAGCTAAATGAAATTCACATCTTTACAGTGCCTGCTCACAAAAGTTGCTAATGTGGCAGCAGGAGCACAAGAAATTGCAGCCAATGCACGCTCGTCTCATGGGTGGCACCACCACCAGTGTCAAGTTGGACGATTCGCATGTGCAGATGCGCAATGGCAAACCCAAGAAGAGCACAAAAATAGCTAGCGATAGTGAAGTTGTTCCCAATACGGGGGGGAAGGGCAAGCGTAAGTCCAGCATCATCAAAATTGCGGAGACAACGCAACTGGTTACACGATTCTCCCGGACACGTAACAACACTGGATATTCCGCCAGCAATAACACGGCACAGAAACAGCAAATGACTCAAATGCAACGACTGCTTCTAAAGGGCACCGAGCAAATACACAATGCATCTGCAGCCAGCTTGCAGCAACAGTCAACCGTCGGACGCTCATCGACCAGTAAGTTTAAGACAGGCGGCATTGTGGTTACTGCAGTTCAACAGTCGATGGTCAAAACTGCCGGAAGTGCAGGTGGAGTATCCAGGCGAATGCGTCATGCTGGTGTACTGCACATTAAGAATGGCACGACTGCCGTCGCGGATGATGACAACGCTTTGCAGTATCGCCGTAACAGCTCCGTGCAGATTAACAAACCAACCACTGCGGGTGGCATCTCTTTAGACACGGTCAGTCTTGTTCGCAAGGTGAAGACTAAGTTAAAGAAGCGCAAATCACGCACGCTGGCGAAAGCCGCTTCAGCAGCAGTTAAATGAAACGAAAGTTACCGAAGTTGGCCTCTAATTGGGACAAACTCAGATACGCGGACCCGGACATTCCTCATATCTTAGACCTGGACCGACAGCATCATTCCCCTATCCAGCAACTTTATGTATTTGTATGTAAATTATTGTTTCCTAACCAAATTTTAGTCCAATTTTACTAAGTTAAGCTACTAATCCGCAGTCATAGAATAAGCAAAATATTGATGGATTAGTCAAAATGTGAGCACAATAGCATAGCAAAATTAATGGGGCCTCATAGTGCTTCAAAGTTTAGGCATTTATGTATTTTGTACATACTGTGTGTGATGTATGGAATGTTCTATAATAAGAAAAACTTAAACGATGAGAATATTAACCTAACTTGGCCGATTTCAAATTTGCAATAAAAATTAGAATTGTTTTGACACGACACTTGCTATATTGGACAATGTTTATCTTAAAGGTAGAGGTGGAGAACAATCAAGAGAACGGTTCTATTGTTGGCCATTGTCAAACTGCCATATATGACAGCCCTGCACTAAATCCAAATTGGTCCTTTGAATAATCATTTTTAGATTAGATAATTTTAATGCTCAATATTATCATAAAAATGTAGTAAAATATCCAATCTATCAAATCTCTCTACATTATTTAAATTTGAATGTATATGGATGACACTATCAACAAGTATCTATCGATGAAGAAAAACAATCATATGTCAATGGTTATGACTATTAAATGTTTTTCCACCTCTACTGTGTGATACATAAAAATTATGCAATTTTGATTTAATTGTTTTTGTTATTAATAGATGCAATGTAATTTAGCTAAATAAATTGCGGAAGGTAAAAAACGCATTCACCTAATTAGACCTCTCAATAATTTGAATACTGAAAACCTTATGATAAACTAGTAGAATGAATGAAGTATTAGATCGACTATCACAACGCATTAACATATTTAGATACAAAAACCTGTGTCCAAATAACAGAATAGTAGAGGACACTTTCCTCTATATTGTATTCTATAATAAAACAATAAAGCTCGAGATACAAATTCTCGAGGCTGAGAGAGAGACATCCTTAAAAATAAGGTCCTGGGTTTCTAAGTTGTGAATTGGGCCCATTAAATGAATATTCGAGTATTCTTGAGAAATCATATAAAAGTCATATGAATTTTGAAAGCCCAATTTTGCAAACTACATCTACAATTTTAGACACCCTTCCTTGGATGGTTGTTGTTGGGCTGACGGACTTGGGATCAAATGCCAAGCCGAACTCTAATATATGGAAAGATTTACAATACAAAATTTTAGACATGTTTGAGTTTAAAAATTCCATCAAATAGATAGAGGGTTAAGCCAAGTAACAATCCCAGTTAAGGAAGCAATAACCAAACATATGTTCTTATTGAACTTTCGAAATCATTTAAAAACAAATAAGTTCGGGTTTAGTCAAGATTGGACATTACCAGACCATGAAATTTCTCTCTACTTGTATAACCAACAATGTTAAAACTAAATTGGAAACAATATTAATATTAAGAATATTAATTATTAATCCTGCTGAAACAGTGCTCCTTTGTTACAGATCCTTTTTTTTTTTATAAATTGTCACAAAACATATCACCTATTGACACCATACTTAATAATTATTGTTTCGGTGTCATTTACACGTTTAACTAAAAAGTCCCTTTAGCCGATTTTATTATTAACTAATATTACATAGACACTTGTTTAAGTTTATTATCCGATTAAAATGAGGAATAATCAGGACAAGAGTTGACAACAATTGAGTTAACTGAATGATACATAACATGCCAAGTCTGCCAATACCTTTTTTAATATTTGTTTTTGCTACCGTTCCTGATATATGCTATGATCACAATAGATACAATCGTAACTACATTAATTCCTAATCGTGATCGCTTATAAGCAACTTGATTGCAAATTAAATATTTGGTATGCCAATAATTTTTGGAGTCACTGTTCATACATAGAGCTCACACAACGTGTTTGGACCCCAACATACTTATCTATGTTTTGAGTACTTTACATACCCCTTCTGAATCGAAGTGCTTTACATTCGGTCGCCGTCTATTTGTTACGCAACGTCGCGTGAATTATAGTTATATGAATAATAATAATAATAATGTAAGAGTACCGAAAGTAAACAAAATGTTTCTTGAATGTGACCTCTAAGGATGACAAAATGTTTTGTCTCTTTATCGCACAATGGTGCTTTTTGTATATCGATACTTTAGGATGCGATAACAAATTTGTTATCAGTTCTATCGGCTAAACGGTACGGACAATATTAATTGGTGGTAAAAAAAACTAGAAAATGTATTCGCAATAAATAAAACAATTTAAATATCAGCTATAATTGGGAAAATATTGTGCAACTGTAGCCCAACATATAATGATTTCGATAGTAGATCACATCTTGCGCCTATACAAAATTAATAACTTTTGATACTATTAAAATATCAAAAGAAAATTTTTAAATATATGATGCACAATGACGCTATTTATTTAGTACAAATTAACCCAACAAAATTTATAAAGATCATATCATTTGTTTTCTCGGTAACTTAAAAATTAACAACAACGTTCATACAAGTTGGGCTTTGTCACTATATTCTATTATGTTATGTATAAGTAAATATGTTTGAAACGTAACGTGCAGTACATACAAATCAATATGTAAGATCGATATTAACATTCGAGAGAATTTATCATCTATTCGACCATCGTTGCGAACTTATCGATTTCGAAAACTGAAAGAGACTGCTGTTTTACCTAACGATGGATAGACGCGAAGGCAAATGGGCATGGAAGGTGCGCTAATGCACAAAATATTACGAAATTAATAGGTGCAATTGCAGCTTGTGCCAAAATGCAATACTCACATGCTAAAAATTCAAATTCAGGAAATTTCAAGAGAACTATTTATATTTCTGATAAGACGGCATCAAAACTGAAAGATAGTTAAGCAAAAAAAAAGTACAAAATTAAAATATATTACATTCCCATTATTACCTGGCCTCTTCAAATTCCAAATAAAACCGAGTTTCTCAAACTTTATTTTTGTTGTCTATATATTTGCATAATGATGTGTTTCCTTAGCCAATATTGCCAATCATTCATATTTTAAGACTTAATCACTTGTTTATTGTTCTATTTTAAATTCTATCAATCCTCAAAGATAAGGCGCATCTACGCTCTTCCATTTACAATGGTATGCAAAATCATGCCGTGCCAAATATTCTCAAAGTGTTCCATCAATATCAAGGAGAGTTTATCTCAATTTGATTTACTCAACTAAAATTTCCAATTATTTGGTGCGTAGCTAAGATATTAAAACATGCAACATAATTATGTAAGAAATGTAACCACATTATAGTGGAAAAATTAAAATGGATTTTTGAATGTAAATGAAAAACATATGAGGATTAAACATTATACAGTTTTGAAAAATCTTCCGGAGATCGGCGGATAAAAAGAAACGGAAGAATCTCTTATCCTAAGAGTTAGCTTGTTTAGTTAAAGAACTCATTTATTATTAGTGTATATATAAGATTACAAATATGAATGGCAATAAAATATTCAATCATTTAAATTTCGAAACATAGCTTGCTTTAGATTAATTAACATATAGGTGGGCAGAATAAAATTCTGAGCTGTTTGCTGGGTCGCAAAAAATATATGTATATGTACATATATAATTAAATACAAGTATATATTTAGAAAAATGTCGATAATTGCACATCCAAGATAATTGCAACAAATTGTATATAAATTACAAAATGCAGTTTATGAATGCGCAATCGGCATTATAGTGTATACGTTCTAAACGTAAGTATTTGCATCATCAGAATGAATGTCCCGTGCCACATTATGGAAATGCCCATATGTGCATTGATTAGTTTCAAGATCTAAAATACCTCACTTCCTGTTGAAATGACGGTGAATGTATGGAGTTGAATATAAATTATAACAGGTAAGTAAATACATAAAAATATTATATTAGGTATTTGATGGTATTATTGATAACTCCTTTATTATCGAACAGCTTCCTTTGTAGTTTTAACGCACTAAATTCGTCAATGTGACCATATATACTTTTTCGTCGATAACAATTTTTCTGTGATGGAGACCTAGCTATCGAGTGTATGATGTTTGGAACAATGTAGAATAGAAACGCGCTGAGTCAATTGCGAAATATTTGGAGCAACTTTAGCAATACAAATTGTTAAATTGCCTAAAGATGGGATATGCAGTGCATTCAAATTAGGGCTTCTTGCAAACATGTATTATAAATTATTTCATTATTTCTGACTAACCTTAGAAAGAATAACATTTGTGGTATTTTAATATATTTTTAATGTATCAAACGTTTGTACACAAATTATGAATTATATGTGGTGAAAACTGGGTCTTGCTAATTATAGCTTTAAGATTTATAACGGTTGAGATTTCCAATTTTGAATTAAATAAATGGAATACCTCAACTGTCTGCCAATCAATATTGCAATGGATTTTTCGAAATCGTTAATCATCGTGTAATTGTTATCGATATTATCGATGTCGTCTCTGTGTGTGACATAAATACATACACACAAATATGTGCGTGTGTGACTGTTATAATTGTTAGCGAAAGAAAAGGCAAAACAAGACCCAGTGTCAAACAGCTTCGCTCAGCCAACAACAATCACAAACGAAGTACAAATGGGCAACTTTGTGAGCAGGCAAAATGCGGCTGTCGAGGAAGCGGATCACTCCACCAATCACGCCTACAAATATCCGCCACGAATTGGCAACTTCTTCAGCACCCATTTTATAATGGGAGGCGAACGCTTCGACACGCCCCAGCCCGAATCGTATTTGTTTGGCGAAAATGCAGACCTCAATTTTCTGGGCAATCGTCCCACGGCGTTCCCCTATCCCCCACCACAGGCCAACGAACCGACGAAAACTCTGAAGAGTCTCGTCAACATACGCAAGGAATCCGTTCGCTTTGTGCGTGTGCCAAACGATAATAAGAAGAAACTGAAATCCGGCGATGCGGATGCCGATTCCATCGAGCAGAACTTCAACAAGGCAAAGAAAGAGTTGAGTGAAAGCAGCACCAACCAAGTCGACGGCAACGTGATATGCAACATGACAGACCCCGAGATCGTGGCGCCAAGCTCTTCCTACAACATCGAGTTCACCTTCGATTCGGATGCTAAGTGCGCGATCACCATTCATTACTTCTGCACCGAGGATGTCACGCTCAGTGGCGTCACGTTCACGCAGCGTGAGGGTCTTCTGATGTCGTTCACGTCAGAGACATACCACTACGACAAGGGGATCAATCAGTGCTTCTCGCAGCCGAGCCACGTCTTCAATCCGCAGCTGATACCCGAGGATGATCTGGTCTACAATGCCGGGCGCGAACAGTATCCGGTGGCCATACACTGTGTGGTCGAGGAGGGCAACGAGGAGTGTCGGCAGTCGCACACAACGATTTGCGTGATCGACCATCATCCGGAGACAACAACTTATGTGCTGCGAGCCCTCAAACAGAAGATATTCGTTGATGGACTGTGCTATCTGCTGCAGGAGATTTACGGCATCGAGAACAAGGCGGTTAATAAGTCGCCATTGGACGAAGAGATCGATGACCATGGCAGTGAATGCGTCATCTGCATGAGCGAAACTCGCGACACCCTCATCTTGCCCTGCCGACATCTTTGTCTGTGCAACTCGTGCGCAGATTCGCTGCGCTACCAGGCCAACAATTGCCCCATTTGCCGTGCTCCATTCCGGGCTCTGCTCCAAATACGTGCCGTGCAAAAGGGCATCAGCAGCAGCAACTCTCACATGGTTCACCATCAGAATACACCGACATCGGTGGCTGGCGGTGGTGAATCTACGCCCATTGACATTCCACCGGGATTTATTCCCGTCTCACTTATAGAAGCTCTCAATGGACCGCCACAAGTGACGCGTGCCAGGTACTTAAATTATTTATATATATAAATCATTGTGCTCGCTTACCGTACATCTCAAGCGGTAAGAGGAATGAGTAAAAAAAAAGAAGCTAATTTAGCGAAACAGGATTTTACGATCAGCTGATTGTGACTATTAAAACAAACCCGATTGAAATGGAGATTTTACATGGCATATACTTTATTTATGCAGATAAATATAATAATACATACAAAATAAGGGATACGAGACAAATTTGGAAGAATTTCAAAAACGAATAAAATATATTTGTAAGATGCTTACATTATTTTGGCATACCGTGAAGCGGAAACAATCAAAATTTAAAAAGGTTCCAAGTTTGTAAAAAACTTGTAGTCACAATAAGGGAATTTATGACTTCTCTCCCATGGAAGCGCAACCATAGAGACAATTGTTCCTGTGGAAGCTATAAGATATAGTAGTATGATCTGGCCCATTTTTATATTATGTATTTATAACATTTTTCTGGATTTTTGGTGAAATTTTCATTTTGATAGCACATCTTGAAGTATTTATGGCTCCATACAATGTACATTGCTCGATATTGAATATATTATTTTTGTATAGATTGTTTTAATGTTAATGTTCGATCTTAAGAGCGCAACCTGTTAAGATTTGTTAGGAATCAGCGAAACTGCTCGACTTTAGCTTTTTGACTTATTTTTGATAAATTGAATTGCTTTATTAATTAAATATTGCTCCTATTGTATGTGCTTTTCTCATTATGTGCGATAGAAGCGTCGATCACGACATCATGGACGGCTCTACGGTGGCGGCTTCGACGATGACAAGCAGTGACAACGTTAAGGCCACATCCCCCATTAAATCGAGCAGCCAACGTCGATCAAAGATTAAAAAAAATGCATCAACTTGCACCACAACAAATGAGATGAACACGTTGACAACACAAACCAGCGGTGGTACGTCAACGGTATCTGTTGTCGAAATTGAAAGTGACCCCAAGAAGTCTACTCCTTCTTTAACATCGTCGTCGAAGGCAACATCAACGCCCACACTCAACTGCTCCCCAAACGTACAGGAGGTGCACATCATAAATGAGCGCCACAATAATGGTCTCAAGTACCACAAGCACAACCAAGCTGGTGGCAACCACGACGTCGTCGACGATGAAGACAGCGAGAATGAGAAACTGTCCCCACTGCTATCACCAGGTAGCCGAAGCAAAAATACATCTTGCAAATCCCTTAAGCAAGTGGTGGCCAGTCTGGGAATACGGGACGATGATGACGATGTGGTGGACGGTGATAGTCCAAATAGTGATGCAGCTGGAGAAGACATTACTGGCCATGATTCTCTCTCCCGCAAAAGTGATTCCTTAAAGCGAAGCAAGCACGCAGGCGAGCTTGCCGACTGTGAAAAGCCATCCACAGAGCCAGGCTTGTTGGCAGCCAATTTGAGTGCAGAAGAGTCGGATTATTATACACCAGATGACACACAAAATAATATACTGAGCCCCTTGTGTCAGACCGAACGGACAAAGAGCGGTGATTCCGGAAGTCGGCATGAAGCAATGTCCTCTGACACTAACATGTCCAGCTCGATTGGGATTGGCGTAGGATATAGTAGCACTGTGAAAAAGATTCAGAATCTGCACAAAAAATCCACATCAGTGGGCAACATTGTGGGACCCAACGCTTCAAACAGTTCTTGCGGTGGCGTTGTTGACTTAAAGATCAATAATGTCAGTTCACTTCCAGGTAAACAAAAAAATAATATTCATTATTAAAGATTACAAATCACTTGTAGAAAACTGTATATTTATTTAGCTTAGTTAGCAGCAACAAATATAAATACATACTTATATAGTATACAAAAAGTACGAAAATTAAAATCATACCCCCTTTATAAAATTACTAGCAAGTTTTCCATGCAATCAATAAAGTATATGGAGGACTTTCGTTAGTTTTGTATAAGTGTCTACTCACAAATGGATCTGAAAACTATCAATACGAACCCAATCCTGAACCCTTTCACTGTAATCATGTAATCATCATTTCTTTTAGTTTAGTACTTATTGTTTTTTTTTACATTTATATTTTGTTTTGAAATAAAAAAGATTTTAAAGGTGGGAACACTCAACGTAGTACAAAGAAGTGCAGACAAGGATTAAAATTGTAACACTTACAAATATTCGGGTTCCAGTGCATATGGACTATTTATTTTAACTGAAAACATTTTGATTTTGCAGATATGCTGGACAGCCCGGTTAGCGGAAATTCGGCATCAACGCGCAGTTCCAGTGACAGCTACTCATCCAGTTCATCAACTAAGCAATTGCTTAGCTCCAACCCATCCACAACGGCGGCAAACATTATTGTTGATGACAAGACTGCACTTCAAAATGCTGTCAATGTTTGAAATACATCCGTTTAACAACCAGTGCTAGGCAAATGTAGGGTGTTATTTGGTATAAATAAATATATGTCTATGTGAATGTATCATTATAAATTAAATATGGTTCAACATGATGTTAGCTTTTAACAAAACTTACAACTTTCTCGTATTTTTTCGCAATTCAAATTCGGATCCTACTCTTTCCATAAATTAAGGAGATATCGTAATAGAAAGGATGCTGCTGATGGGATGGAAAACCTTAATGTGATTGAAGGAGGCATATATACTCTTGAACAAAACTGTAACGCGACTTGACTACTCTCATTTTAACGGTTTGCGTCTTCACTTTTACTTTATGCAAACTAAAGATTTTTGTCTTTAATTATTGGTGTAAGAATTGCCTCTGTTTTCAAGAAATTTAATGTCGAAATGTGTTTAAAAAATTGGGTGTAATCCATATAACTACACAGCGAGAAATAAAAAAATTCGGAAGCATAAGCGACAATGTTTAATTTGAATGCCAGAGCATGGACACATAGTTATATCGAACTATATAGTACCCCATCAATAAAAAAGAATTTAGCAATACGGTTCTTTTATCTATCCACAAAAAAAGTTAGAGCCATGCAAGGATAATGTTTTTATCCCACAAACTTTGTCGCTTTATCTGTGAGAGAAGAATTTATTCGAGGTCAAGTAGTTAATAATAATTTTAACCGCATGGTCTGCTGTCAGACTGTCACTGTTGTTTGTTGGTATATATTTATGTTATATTTAAAAGGGCGAAGTCTCTGTAAATATATAATCTTAACATTTGATATGTTTCCCTAATTAGTACTTGCAAATTACAACTAATTTGATTTGATTTGATTTATTCAAAAAAATATTAAATTAATAATAAAATATATCTTATTGTAGTCTGTGCGAATTACGGCTGCGGAATTACTATATATCTAAAAATTGGTATACGGATTCTATTTACGTATTATTTAGGGAATGACAAAATACATACATAGATCACATGGAAATGCAAATTAAACCTTCTATTCACCGGCTGTGTAGTAATACCTTTTTTTCTATTTGACTATGAAGAAATTACTAATATTAAATTAAAATTATGAAAACCATTTGACGAAGATGGGGGTGTATGCTTTCAACACATTTTATTTATTATAAAATCCTCTTTTATTGAACATTGGAAATTGATTAATCAAAGAGTTAACGAAAAACATTATCGAAGCAAGTATTTTGAATGGGATGTTCAGAGACGCAATTGTATTGCAATCACGAATTGAATTGAATTAATTCGCGTTCAATTTTCAATTGGATATTGTCACTGCGTGCTTGACATGGGGAATTACACTTGACATATTCTAAAGAATATAAACCATTGCGTTTGTTTATGTTTGCTAAAGATGGACTAGTCAAAAATATCGTACACTCCATCCACTTAGTTGTTTTCTCTTTTTTTTTATAATAATCATACAAAATAAAGTACAATGAATTAAAAATAAATTAATGGTTTGTGGTGTTTTATATGGTAAATAACGTTTATCGGGTCTGGCCGGACACTGACCGTTGTCGGGCAACATTCGTCCATTTAGGGGATTGTCCGGTCAAAAGATTATGTCAATTTTAAATCCTCTACCCAAATGGAAAATTGAGTGATAAGCTTAAGGAAAGCTTCATTCCTGATAAGCGACATCAGCCGATATGACATAGCCATGCCTGTGTGCCTCCCTGTCTGTGTAAACACTTATACTTCAGAGACTACAAAGCTTGTCTGGAATATGGAACCCAAAACTTATAACTAGTCTGTCTAGAATTTGGTTGCAATCGGAATAAAAATCGGAAATTATTCAGGAAACAATTTTAAAGAAACAAACCAAATGCAGCTGAAAGGGCTCTGTTGCTTGTATGTGTATTTATCATACTGCAGAACTTTGGAAGTATCTGAGGCTTTAAGAACTGGAGCTATCTTATCTTATTTTTTTAAAACTTTGTTTTGTGCCACTTAAGCGAATGCAGAAATATGACAAAAACGAAACACACACTAGGGATTGGCGAAAAGTAAAGATCTTTAGTTTTTTTTTTATTGGAAAGATATTTTATGACGTGAAGAATTCTTTTTATTAACAAAATTGTAGAAGAAGAAAAGTTAATATTTCCCCAAGTTTCTCAATTATAACTGCGTTCGATAACTGATAACTGTGCAATATATTTTTGTGTTGCATTAACGCTGATAAAGTAAAGCTACAGTTGTCAACTCTGAAATGTGAAATACTCTCGGTGGATTGCTAATCAAGAAACCACATTTGCACCAAGAAGCCCTAGCCTAATATTTAATTTATTAATAGATCATTTTCTGCACGTTAGATATGACGTTTATTATTTAATTGATTTTAATCGTTTGTTTTTGGTCCTTCTAAACAAAATATACAACATAAAAAAAAATGATTAATTCATTAATCTCAAAAATAAGGTAGTAAATAACGGTAAAGGTGTCTAAGTGGAAATAAAGTAAATCGACGTGACAGTTAATTTGAATTCAACATTTAACAGTTACAATTAAATTGATTCCTACAAAAAGCTGCAAAGTGGCTAAATATTTAGGGTCCTCTGAAACACAATTTTTATTTTATAAGTTGTCAAGCTAAGGATATACAACAAATTATGCAAATCATATTAACCATTCACTTTTTCGGATAATACAAATTACGCGAAGATACAGAAGCATTTGGTAATCGCAAAATCTGTCAGTTTGCGATAACCTGAGCGTGTGCAATTGTTATTGCAATGTGACCAGGAATGCCAATAATTAGCGTCAGAGGGTGTAATCGATAACATCAGCAGCGAGCGATAGCTGCGAAAGCAGCAGCGACAACGACGCGGTTATGTTCGCAGCGTCTGAGTCGTATGTATAAATAGTAAGGGCCTGCCGTGGGTGCTTTCATTCTCTTGTAGTGTTTGAAGTGACATGAAAGTGACGACTTTGGGACACTGCAATAAGTCATGTATCAGCATGTCCAACCAAGCAACACAAATCATATTTATACCGATGGTGAGTGGAGCCGCCGAGCCGCACATTTTGTTAGCTCTCTAAATGAGCCACAAATTTGAAAAATGTCAACAAGCTTTCTCCATGCTCAGGGTTAACTGCACGATAGGCGCAATCAATTAATGGTTTGCCTTCGATGTAATTTGATGAACACATATGTACATCAATAACAGCCACTCTGGTACATCAAACGCATTCAGTCTGTTATTGCATTTGGAGCAGTCAGTTATTTCCCCAGCAAATTCAATAACACACACGCATCGTGGCCCACTAACAGAGCTCCTATGCAGAAACCCGTGAATACAGAAAAGTTGTAGTGTTAATTAGGCGCATGCGTTATCGCTGTGTGCGTGCGTGTGGGTGTGGGTGTGGGTGTGTGCGTGTGCGTGTGGGCGAATGCCAAACAGCTGTTCGCCGCACAATGTTGTTCTAAGCTCAGTGCAGTTGTAACCGGCCGGGCCGGCGCCCATGCGGCAAAAGTACTTTCCATTCGCTCAGAGGGTCGGAGTCACAGTTGAAGCTTATATTTCAAATTCATGAACCACGTTTACTTCAACTACTAGATTATAGAACTACATCTTATAAGTACTCCCGATATCATATTATCATTATACTAAATTGGATCTCATTCAATAATTTTGAGCGCTGTTTTAGAGTTAAAATATATACAAAGGCAATACGTCCACCTACACACTTTATATATCGTATACGTAAGTCTATATTTCACGTGTGGGCTTCGTATATATATACATATATATATGCATGTATAGGTACTAACATTTTTATGGGGTAATTAGCGGTTACATTTTGCCCAGTTGACAAGGCCAGCAATTGTTTTGCTTATTAGTCAGAAAAAGCAATTTGACATGATAGTTGCACAATAGATAATATTTAATAAAAATTTAATTACTAGTTACAACAATTCTAAGACGCAAAAATATATAGATGAAAAATTAAAATTTAAAATTTTGAATTTTTGGACGTAAATCATTAAATTTGTTTTCTTTTAAGTGCATCGCATATAAATGCACATTGTCAATTATTGCATCAATTTAAATGCAGCCGTCAATTTGAGATCAGTTAACAAGGATTCATGAGGATTTCACTGCGATTATAAACGTGTATGTCAATCAGGAAAACAGGTTTGAAAATCAATTAATTTCTCACCATGATTTTCTGTCACTACTGTCTAGTGACTGGACTATAGGTTTTAGAGCGCACTAACTGATATATATATATATCTTAAAATGTATATATTTTCAAAGGCTTAGTTAGTTAGTTGTCATAGAAACCATTTGAAAATCAATCATTTTTCACTACGATTGTACTCCGTCATCCCCAAGGAATTTACGACATTTGTGATAATAACGCTTTACGAGCTATTAAATCTTGACACAAAATTGATGTGTGCGTCAGTTTGTTTATCAAGTTTCTAAGAAACTTAGATTTTAAACAAATTGCAACATTTTGTTTTAAATTCTGATGAAAGCCAAATTCCCATTGCGCCTGGCATATGTATATATCATTTATAAATATTCTTAATTTATAAAGCCTATTTTGAGGTGGCAAATTCGGATTACTATTTATGTATAAACAATATTTTTGTATTTAAATTTATGAGTTTTTAATTTCCCATTTGTTTGTTATATAAATGCTTGAATTTGATTCCAGCTTATTTGTAGTTCGATATTTACATATGTTACAGTAGAAAAAGTATCAAATTACTACTGTAATTCGATATGAATTAGACAAGCGAAGAGTATTGTCTGGTACATAAACAATTTTTACGAGCATTTACAAATAGTTATTGGCAATGTCTTTGTCGGTAGGCATCATAATGCTGTTTAAAGGTTACGATGTGGTTAACCACACCAATAATGCAATATATGATGCCCTAACGGTTACGATAACGTAAGTGGAGTTTGTAAATCTAACAGGGAAGGGCTGCTATTGTTTTTGATGAGCTTTCTCTTGAAAATCATGGGTACTATTGATTAAGCTATATATTTCAAACCGTCCAATAAGATCTGTCAACCGTAAACACTCGTACAGAGATTTTAACGAATATGACTATCTTTCTAAGTAAATAAAAAGTCGAGACTCGAATTGAGCCGGTTCACTGAAGTATGTTACACAAATTTAATTTTATTGGAGTGAGTGGTCCAAAAATAAAAAGTTGAAATGATTATTTCATTGAAATTAACTAAAAACTAGAATATTCTCAAACTTTTAGTTCGAACAATAAAATCGGAAATATTACGCAATTGCGTAAGTGTGTCCGACCTAACACAAGGGAACTTTAAAAATATTCCTGTGGCAGGTCCTGACACGAATCATGAGTGTATTAGAATGTTTCAGACCAAAGCAGGCCCAAGCAAATTCGTAATATTCACAGCCGAAACTTGTGGCCGATGTCCTTCCAAGGTCACTTAGTTGAGCGCATGCGTTGAGCGAAAACTTTGTAGTAAAATGTATAACAACACGCGTAGGAACATGTTTACATACTTGCTTCAAATTCAGCTCTTATATACACTGTTGCTCAATTGAATAAGTTCAACACGACTGAAATAACCAAGCCAATCTTTCGCTATCCATTAAACAATTAGTCCAAAATCTTTTATAATTATTTATTTATTTTTGAAGTTTATCTAACAAAAGATATAGTTATTTTAATAAGGCTATGATCTCGTTGTTTAATTTCGAAGTATTACAAACTGTCATTCCCATAAAAATAATGAGGGAATTGAATATCTATTTGCACAGTCGCAGTCGAATAATGCGACTGCGCTGCTTCATTCAAAAAACCAAAAACAGAAATCCAACTCAAATCCAACTTGACCATATTCAGTTGAGCGGTCGTGTGAGGACTTTCAATGTACATATGTACATATTTATTACATATAGTATTCGCATTCGCACGTGCTGAGCGCTGAACTGCCTACGCACAGTCTTAAGTGTAGAACTGAGAGCGGGGAGGTTGGATTTCTCAGTATTTCCTTTTATGACGTAAGACAGCAACAAAGTACGATATTGAAATACAACTTGAGAAAATTTCTCTAAAAGTTGGGTTAGTATTGTTTCGTAAAATATGAATGTAGAATAATATAACCGTACTTAAATATGTTATATACATATATAAGTTGTCATCATTTATTGATTTGGGAAATGCGTAAAGTCAACTGATAGCAAACAATATGTTTTCGAACATTTTTAATAATCTTTTATAAATTTTATATGTCTGGGAACAGCAGGTGCGCATTTCTCGCCCTACAGCTGCATTAGAAGCGCCGACATTGTGATTGGACAAGTCACTATAGGAAAACAAAAAACATTCGAAAGTGTGCTGTACATTAAAAATGAAATTAAAAATAAAAGTTCGAGAAGTGAATGTTTACAGAACAGACAATTACTAATTAAAGGAAATAAAACAAAACGAACATTACCAGAAGATAATAAAAATAATTTGAATGCCAAAAATTGCACAAAAGGTGTTAAGAGAAATATTTCATTTTTTTTAATTTGCTGCGGTTTATAGAAGCTGCACAATAAGTTGTTAAAACTCTATTTTTGGTCCCGTAAATCATTATTAATTTCATAATAAACACAGCTTATAAAATTATAGTTAATTATAAAATTATTCTTAAAAGGCTTATTAACAATTTTTGTTTATTACATTTGTTGATAAATCAAAATATTTGTGGATATCAAATTAAGGTACATTGTACATTAAGGTAAACATTGTTCGTGATTCCATTTGAGGATTGTTGTTTTTTTGTAAATAAGCAATTGTAGGGTCGGCTGTGAACAGCAATAGACTTAAAGCCTCTTCAACCATCTGTGTTGGCCTTATTGGTACAAAAAAAAGTAGAATAGGATTTCAGATAGAATGATTCTTGATATTCGGCTTTAAAGTCAACTTTGATTAGCATTATGTCTTCATATGCCTACTTCCTACTAAATTAATTCTCCAATAATATTAAGTATAATCTTCTAGCTTGAAAATTGTATTTTCTTTTGGACCTGTGATCGAGCTATATATAGTACGAAGAAAGATCAGTATCATTTTGTAATTAATAGGAATAGTTTTTGTCTGTGCACAATTGTCGAGGGCTTGCAACTTCAAGACACTCTGGGTACAGAGCTGTGAACCGAACACGAGTATTCCACTTTATTTTGCACTTGCCCTGTACCATAAATTTCTATCGCAACAAATAAATTTATATGTATAGTATAATTTTTATGGATGATCATTAGCGCCATCATCAACAATTAGAGGAAACGGCGAGAGGGGCTATCGACGTCGCTGTGAAGTTTGCTCGTCACGAGTCAGATAAAAATCAATTGACTCAAATTAAAACGCGACGCGAAACCAACCGAATAAAAACAGATGACAGTTTGTCCGAACTCCTTTCAACATGAT
Organism: Drosophila formosana; assembly: GCA_035045625.1. NCBI lineage: Eukaryota > Metazoa > Arthropoda > Insecta > Diptera > Drosophilidae > Drosophila > Drosophila formosana. Next base: position 859,887 of record JAWNOW010000173.1, on the reverse strand, counting down.
ATAAATAGATACTTGCTATTTGATTGACAGGTTGGAAAAATGTAATGATTTTCTTTGAAACACTTACGCATAGTTCAATTGACTTTTAACCGACTTTCAAGACAAGACAAGGAGTCGTACAATTTGCAAATAAAACAGGGTCTTATACATACATAACTGTGGACGGCTCTCTGATTTGCTTCAAACTGTATTTTAGAACCTTCTGGTATAAATATGAAGTTTAATAAACGATAAACTCAAATTAAGATTCGAATATTACTGTCATAAAATGTATAGTCTATTTTCTATATAATCCCATTTTAAAGTTACTTAAATTATACAACCAATTCTTATTGACTTAAGAAAATGTATTAAAATGTCATAAAAAAAAATTGGGAATGTCCAATAAAAATTAATATCCTATAATTACGATAATAAGCTTAAGTTATTTAAAAAACAAACTATACATTCCATGAATGAATTTGTTTTGTTAAGCATCTTGATATAACGTGTGTTAATATATTGATTATCGGCCAATTTCAAACGTTTGTCGAGAGTATTGTTGAAAAAAATAAGCAAACAATCAAAGGTAAGTTTTTTATTTTAACTAATTTATTTTTACCTTCTTCCAGGTATAACCAAAACGAAGAACACACCAGTTGGATATTTATACACCTGCGTTATAGGAAGTGGAAAATAAGCTTAACGCTGTCAAATCAAAACAAGGAATAAACAAGACGGAACAATATACTTTTAACAGCAGTAAAGAAAAATCATTATTTTAAATTATGTCTGATTTATGTGGTTTATTTATAAGACAATCGAATAAACAATTTCGCTATACAATTGGCTGTTTGTTGTTTTTATTTGCCTTCAGTAAATTAGTTGTAAAAATTCTAAAATTAAAAATATAAATTTCTCTCAACGACTTTCACGATACATTTGCAGCCTCACGCTGAAGTCTCCTGCTGTACCCTCTCGACTTAGCTTTGCATTTATATAAAAAAAATATTCTAAGAAGAATGTCCCCTGGCAGGAATCGAACAGGAATCGAAAGACAAAAGTTAAGCTTCCCAAACTTAATGTTAAATGAAATAAATTGGGTTAGGTAAATTGATTAGATAACATTACACATACAAATGTGTTATGCACTTAATTTGAACAAAATTCCATGCCAATTTAAATATAGAAACTTCCACGGGCCTTGCGAGATTTGAACCCGGATCCTTACCATTTTGCGACTTTGACTTCAGACCATTGGCATCATTGACAATATTTCGAAACTTTGATAAAATAAAGTTAGAATTGGAATGTTCAAAATTTTCCACACAAAAATTGATATTAACATTGTACAAAAATGTAAGCTTTTACCTTTTGGGATCTGCGTTGATAGTACAATCAGTAAGTGAATGAAAACCAATAACTTTTTATATAAACATATACAAATAATACTATAGATTTGGTATCCAAAACTTTGAAATTTGTAATCAACACAGAAATTGTTGAATAATAATAATAATACATTCGTAGACATTAAGATGCACGTTATCAACATTTTCATCAGCGTCAACTTTATAGTAGGTTCTGTGCAAATATCTCGTGCGTTAAACGATGTTTTTGTTAATTGTGCAAAGCAATAGATAAATAAACGAAAAACGATACATTTCAATTAATGAACAAAATATTTCAACACTCAATAGCCATGCGACCAACAAATTAAAGGCAGGCATCGCCACCGCCCGCTAAATATTATACATGCGAGTATCTGTGTGTGTGCAAGCGGCCGCAAAACGATTCAAAACATTTATTTCTTATGCCCTGTTGAGAAATGGAAAAAAGGGTATCTTGACTGTGTGATTAGTCTTCAATTTGTATATTCAATATGAATTGGATTGCCAGGATCTACTTGAATCACAACTAAATAGAGATGGATAACAAAAGAGTCTGTCACTGCACTTCAGTTTATCGCAGACGCAATTAGAGCTGACTTTAAAAATGTATGGACTGTAAATGCCAATTAATTATAACTTTACATGCTTCATAGCAAAAGTCCAACAACCTAATAATGACGCGTTGATATGTCTGCAGAACATTCCACACATGCTTAGGGAGTATGGAAAATGCTGTTCAATTAAAAGATTCGATCTTAAAGTTAACATAGTTAGGTCAGCCAGTGGGGACACAGAGGTTAGTTATGAACAAGAGGCTAGAACATTTTTGGTTCGAAGATCCTTTCGTACGATTATTACGTACTAAATCTTTGAATTGTAAACATTTTCGAAAAATAAACAAACTGATTTGAAATCGTAAACATTGCAATAAACTTTCTGCTTCCCCGCGTACACATATGCATCACTGAAAAATGATAACCTAATTTACTTGGCTCTTATTGTCAAAATTCATTTTACACTTGCCGAAAAAAAGATGAAGAAGCTTTGCAGACAGCGCGTGATTATTAGTCAATAGCGGCGAAGACGTCATTTTCGTCGTTGAAATCGCTGTCGATGGTGACACGAGCCGCAGCATTCAGCGTCACTGACGGCGTGGATAGCGCGGGAGAGTGGTCAAAGCTAAAGCTTCACATTTTGAGAAAATATATCAGAGAGAACAACACCACATGAGCGCTCTCCAATATCTAATTTTGTTTGTTTTCTTTTTTAATTTGTATTCGCCTGTCTCAGTGGTGTTTGTTTGTATACCCTGCGTTCGAGTATATGGAAAATCAATAAAGCCATCTTCATATACTATATGGAAATGTAACATACAATCTTCGAGGTGGCACTTCGCACTCTGTAAATGATATATCACTTTGATCAGTATCAACAATTCAGGCGACAAAGATCAGTTAATCTGGCTGACAGTCTGTTGTCCGCGCAATTTCATAGAAATCACCATCTATTAACATATGTATCTAAACATGTGACGTGGATATATTATCACAAAAAAAAAGCTTTTATCTCACGACAATTTTATTTTTGCAGCCTCTACATTGAAGAACAATTTTGCTTGACCCCCTTTAGTTTCACCTACCAAATAAAAAAACTGCCAATCCGAGAAAATTCATTTTTGAATACATCTGAAACTTAAACAGCAAAGGGGCTCAAATAGTAGGGTTGATTTTTGCTCGACTAGAGTATTTCGGGGTTTTTTACGTCTATTAATTTGTTTAAGCAATTAACGGAAAACCCGTTCACATTGCCAACTTGGAGCGACACTTTTTCTAGTTAGGTTCGATTTCCAACGTTCGCAAATTTGCCATTTGAAACTGCATTGAGATAGAGAGCGGATTTTAAAAAAATTGAGCACTCATAAATACGAGTCGAAATGGAAAATACTGCCTATTGTGTAGAGTCAAAGCGAATAATACAAGCACTCGCATTTTAATCAAACTCAAATGGATGCAATTGGCAATGTGAATGCATCTTCGACCATATGAAGTTCTCCACAAATATAAGTTTTGATCCATCAGTTGGTATGTAATCCTTTAGTTATTCAAGATGTATGCGATTGGCTTTGGTTAATGAACAAACGACGGCTTGAGATAAAGATCGAAAGACGTGCACGACTTTGATATCAAAATAGATTGGTGGGATATGCAGCCATATGCATTCTCAAAGAACATTCTCAAAAAAGTATAATACATTTTTCAATAATACCAAGAAAATCACTTGAGTAAAGAAAAAAATATTATATTATTGTAAATTTGTTATGAAATTTAAATTTTATATGATCAACATTTTTCAACCATCATAATTGATATACTATAAAATAATTTGTGAAGAAAAATTCTGATAACATAGTGACATAAATAAAATTTGGACAGACTACTGTTGACAACTAAGATTGAAAACTTTCGTTATATAGATAATAAATAATTATGCTTTTGCTTTTAACATTGCTTTTGACAACCATAACAGTAAAGTAATTATATTCTGTTTTCAATATGAATGTACGATTTTGTTTTTCAGTATCAAAATGCTATCCAAGTTTATTCGCAAACCGCGTGACTTTGACGAGGCGATCGTCAGAATAATAGGAAATAATAATAAGAGACCGTTTATTTTTAATTATTTTGCGCGATAAACTAAGATTTAAATTTATTTACATATGAATGCGATTTATTTATATAGATATACACAAATATCTCGTCGTAGATATATGTATTTATACGATATACAAACATATACACAAATGCCTATACGCTATGGTCATCTCATAGTTGTCTATTAGCCTTAATCATTCGGGAGTCAGGTAATACTTGTAAACGCAAGGCTTATCACTGAATTCGATGTACGGAGAACAGCACGTTGGCATAGCATATCTATGTGTGAATCGCACATGATTGATACAATAAACAAGTGAAGCCCTAGCGTACTGAGAGCTTTCAAGTGAGGTAACAAAGTGCAATGCAGGAGAGCAAAGCAGGCATTTCATTTAAATATGAGCATCATGAGTGAGGCTCGATAAATTGGATATAAAAACAATTGGTCTGACCTAACAGTGAGAGAGCGAGAGGCAAAGACAGACCGAACCGAACCGGAGAGCGAAACACTTGAGGCTAGAGGCAGACGGAGAGAAAGTTTGATTCGTTAGCGATGTGATGAGTATGGAAACTCTGACGTTAAAGGCAGGAGAGAAATAACGTCTAACATCAAGACCACCAAAATTTGAAATTCTGATATTTGTTAACGCACAAAATCCCTCCTTTTTTATAAATAGACTACAGAAGTATATGTGCTTGTATCTACACATGTACCGAACATTTTATTCACCTTCGCTTCGCTTAATATATGTATGTATGTACGTACTAGTATAGCTGCAACATATTTCTCTACAACTGTGATATACAGATACTCGGATGTGTATATACATACATACGTATGTACATATGTATGTAGAATTCAATGGTCAGTTGCAAAGACGAATGGCAAACGACAAGCACAAGAAGTGTTGAATATTACAAACATATCTCTAATTCTGACCAACAAGAATAAGAATTGAAAAAATTAGCGAACGAGGACAAATTTCAGACACAGACACAGACACAGATACAGATACAGATACAAGGCGTATTTACGCGTATGCATGTATGTGAGAGGAAAGCGACCGCCAGTCCGACCGGGAGAGTTTAAATGGCGTACGCGACGAGAGCACAGCATCCCGGCGTTTCGTAGTTCGTGTCATCTTCGGGTCGCCCGAAGCGAGGCGAAATTCATTGCTAGCTTATCAACGGTATTTGACGAGGCGTTAGCTGCCCACTGTTTCAACAGTTGCCAGCGGTAAATCGCCCGTTCAGCACGCGCCTTCCCTCGCTTATTTTTATATATTTTGAGATTCGCTTTCGTTCGGTATATTCTTCGCTGGGAGCTGAAATTCACGGCGAAATAATTTTGGCTATTTATTATCCGTCCATGCCATGCGCGATAAAATATCACAACTATTTTGCTTGCAAAAAAACGCATGCAAAAATAATACAGCAGATAATAGAGGTGGGTGGATGAAATCAAATTATATTCTAACGTATTGTTATTGTTCTGTTCTGTTCTGTTCTGTTCGCTTCGTAACGCTTCTCATTCATTAGCCGAGAGTGTGTCTAACGTATCCATGTCTGTATGTACACTCATGTCTGCAAATACATTTATGTGAATGGCTAAATGTGTGTATGAAAGAACAAAATATAGCCACGTAGTAGCCGATTTTTGTTTATTTATCAATTTGATTAACGCGATAGACACACAATTTTTAGTGAGAGTGTTGATGTCAATACTGTTGTGATGCCGAGTGCCAAAATAGGATATTACATATGTACATATGTAGATACATTCATGTATGTGACAGACATCAAAAATCGTTTCCAACCCCAACAAGTATACGACCCATCGTGCAGTATCAGATTTATGCAGCCCTGTCTGTCGGCCTGCCGTGTGTCACGTACACCATAGAGCATCAAACTAAGTTTACCAACAAAATAAACTAAGAAGTTAGCAATTACACAATTGTTGGGGATCAGGAAATCAATTTCAATATGCCCATTCAATTCAATGGCCCAACGACACGGAATTGCGTATTATAGCGCACATGTAGCTCGGTGTTATTACGTTGAAAAATATTGCGCAGGGCTGCGAACAGTGCTGCCAACTCAGTTTTTGGCGAACAACAGGAAACTTCAAATTACTTATACGCCAGAAGGGTATATTTTGATTTTATAAATTAAAAAGGATATAAAAAAAACGTGGTTTTGTGTTTAGAAATCACCAATGGTGGATCGTGGATGTCCTAAGTGTCGAACCGTTTATTCCGTTTGTGTTACTTTTATATATACCCATGCTGTCGACGTCCACGTGCCGGAAAGCGAACGCTCGCTCTTACTTGTTTGGTGCTGTTGTTGCCTTTCGATACACAGCCTGCCCCAAAAATACGCAAAATGGGGTGGAAATTAAAAAAGCCACGAGTCGGGCACATTTTTAATTTTATGTGTACAACGTTTCACAAGTACGTCACAAGAAATCAGTTTTCAATTCGACTTTGTACACAACATAAACAGTCTTGGTTTGGATATCCTGATTTTGATAACAAATCACCGAAGTTTGTTAATCTTTAGTTAGTAGCCAAACATGTGGCAGGTTTATTGGCTTTCATGGGTACAGTGTGCACGAATATTTTTACAGGAGCACAGTGCCGACATGGAAACAAGGGAGAAAGCTACAGTTGAGAGGGCTCAGCAGAGAGATTTTAACTTTCACAAAGCAGTTAAGTGACTAATCGTTTGAAAATGGCTTGATCACTCAAATATACATACAGTATAATTGGTACACAAATATAATACACCTTAGAATACATTCAATTCTAATGATCCTTATGGAATATCTTCCAAGATTCCGTTCCGATTGCAACCAAATTTTTTAGTACTATTAAGAGTCAAAATTCAAGACTATAGAGTACCCAAATTCTGGACACTTGTCTTAAAAATAATTGTATATACTTTATGGGATTTAAGATGCCTTCTTCTGCCTTTTTTTATATTAGTGGCTGGTATTTTATTGCAAACTGACATCGAGCAGCCCTATTTGCCTAACTTTATTGCTATTGATGAACAACCTGTTTTAATTATCACATTTTCTAATCTGTTTTTGTTGTGTGCTCTTTGATTCATGTAGGACATAATGTGCCAACAAAAGCCACGAGCAACGGCGCAGGGGCAATGTGTGCCAATGGGTCTCTTGGAACAGAAGGGCCCGAAGCGACAGAGACCGACTCATCAGGGACCGGGCGGATGCGGAAGCCGCTGGAGAGGAATGGCTCAACGCAGAACGACACTGTTCACCTCGAGAGAAGGTAAGAAATGTCGCCTATTTCCATTAATATAGCGTAGGCTGAGCTATTCAACAAAATATAAAACAACAAATTACTCGAATTTTAATTGAACCTTATTTATGTACATTTTAGGCTGGGCCTCTTCAGTGGGGTGGCTTTAATTGTCGGAACAATGATAGGTAAGTAAATGTGGATATATATGTTTTTAATTATTATTTCAACCACTTATTTGCTATTTATTGAGTACCATTCCTATCACTACAAAAAAAAGCATTAGCAAACTGATCACGAACATACAACATTTTAATGTTAAAATACGTTCAGACTTCGACACCATTAAGTCTAACTCTTGACTGATCCGATCCGTCTCTCTCATGTCATTCTTTTGATTATGAATAATACAAAAATACATACAGTTAAAAAAAAGTTTCTTCCAAATCAAAATACATATACTAAAAGAAAACGTGGCGGAAGTTCCATCGTTTACTTTTGATTTTTATTAAATTGCTTAAATCATTCACAAAAACCTGCTATGGATGTTCGAAAGTCTGTTGTATTCAGGACATAATATTCAACAAACAATTAATAATAATATATAACAACAAAAATTGCAGGGTCTGGAATATTTGTGTCACCCTCCGGTTTGCTAATTCGCACCGGTTCTGTTGGAGTTAGCTTCATAATCTGGCTTGCCTGTGGCCTACTGTCACTATTGGGTAAGTACAAAACAGTTTTGAGCTAAAGAGTAAACAGAATAATATATAAATATACTATGTATACAAAGAGGGACATTTTGAGACAACCCTGCTATCTTTTCGTTTAAATTAATGTTGACAGAAAGTACGGTTTTATTCAATTTTTATAAGAGAGGAGTATAGATTGTAAGCTGTTTATATTTTCTAAGCTTATAACCGATATTAATTTCTTTGCGAAAACCTATGTATGTATGAGTAAAGGATACAGATTTCATAGAATGTATCAGACAAACATGTGTACTATATTTGACTTTCAATGTTTATTTCAATTTGGCATTCAGGCGCATTGGCATACGCTGAGCTTGGTACAATGAACACCTCATCTGGAGCGGAATGGGCCTACTTTATGGACGCCTATGGACCGGCACCGGCATTCCTCTTCTCATGGGTATCAACATTGGTATTGAAGCCATCTCAAATGGCTATAATATGTCTTTCGTTTGCACAATACGCCGTCGAGGCGTTTGTCACGGAATGTGATCCGCCGAGGGGTGTTGTGAAAATGGTTGCATTGGTAGCGATCGGTAAGCCATAGACTAAGAAACAGCCAGATTTCTCTGGCATATCGATTGTAGGCGGCTCCACTGTATATGTACGTGTCTTCTTGGCCGATTTGTTCTAAAAATAATCGTCCGTCTTAGGAAATGGGACAACAAGAAATAAGCAAAGACAAATGGTATTTTCCAGAAGCATTCCAAATTATTTTGAGGCCTGTGTAACTATATGTACAGTGGAAACCAACTATAAGGAAATCAACGTAGTCGCAGAGCAATAACATTTACTTGCATCTCTCTCTCTGTCTCTCTCTTGGTAGTCATGATCTTATTCGTCAATTGCTACAGCGTCAACCTGGGCATGGCCGTTCAGAACGTATTTACGGCAGCCAAACTTGTGGCAGTGCTTATTGTGATTTGCGGAGGGGCTTGGAAGCTGTTCCAGGGTAACACGCAGCACCTGTCGAATGCATTTAATGGGCCGATGCCGAATATTGGCGCCATTGCGACCGCATTTTATACGGGCCTTTGGGCCTACGATGGCTGGAACAATCTCAATTATGTAACCGAGGAGATTAAGAATCCCAGCAAGAATTTGCCGCGCTCGATAATCATTGGTATACCGCTGGTTACACTATGCTATGCTCTGATCAATATCTCATACCTAGCAGCCATGTCGGAGCAGGAAATGATCGAGTCCGAGGCGGTCGCCGTCACCTTTGGCAATCGCATCTTGGGTGCACTTGCTTGGCTAATGCCACTTAGTGTCACAGTCAGCACATTCGGCAGCGCCAACGGCACACTCTTTGCTGCTGGTCGGTAAGTCTCAACTCCACTGCTTTTAAATACTATATACGACATATACGAGTGTTATGGAGTATGCCTAAAATGTATCTATTATTGCAGTCTCTGTTTTGCGGCCAGCAGGGAGGGACATCTATTGGATATTTTGTCCTACGTGCATGTGCGTCGCCTAACTCCGGCACCAGGCCTCATATTCCACGTAAGTTCCAAATACCCCTGGACACAAACTATTTTTAGTAAACGACGGATTAAAAATATGATTGCGTGCACTGCCCAAAAACTACGCAGCTGTTTCACTGCTCAATAATCATTTTGCCCAACCAAAATTTGACTTTATTTTTGTATCTATTTCGCCATCAGAAAATTTTAAGGGAAAACAGTTTAATAGGGATCGGGTAGGAAGAAGGTTAGAGAGTATGCTGTGCTATTGGTCCTGAGGTTACTCAATTTTCAGACCCAAAAAGTTGGCTGTGACACTGTTGAGAATATTGGAGCCAACCAGTTAGACTGAAAGACAGTCTCCTCTATTCAGGGAGAGTCACATAAGCGGACAGATCCGAATTGACCAATATATTCCATCACCTGAGCCTGAGCTCTTGTAATATTATTTAAAATTTAAATGAATAAGCTAGTAATGGGCGATATTCACTGCCGAGTCTTTCACTTCGCCTTAAGCGACTTTAAGGACTCGAGTACTGTAAATTTTTAAAACACGAAAAACGACACAAAACAATTTAAATATACTATGAAATTTAAGTACAGTATTCAAAATAACTTGGCAGATAATTTCTCATGTCTTTCTTGCTCACACTTTGTTTAAGCTCACTCCACTGCGTAGTTTCATCAATCCGAAAGAGATAGACAATGCAATGGAAAGAGATAGACAAACCAAACACAAGTTACAAATAAAAATGAAATTTGTATATTCATTAAATTTACAGACAACGTCGTCAAATCTGCAATTGTAATTTAATTGTTGTTCATTTGTGGATCGGTACACAAAATCATAATCAGTAGTATTCCACTGAAATCCATTTAATTGTTCAGATATATACTAGACATACTTATTCATACCATAATATGTTGTTTCTATTTTTGCAGTCATTAATTGCTTCGGCAATGGTGCTCCATGGCACAATTGATTCGTTGATTGATTTCTTCAGTTTCACTGCATGGATATTTTATGGTGGCGCCATGTTGGCTCTCATCGTGATGCGCTACACCAAACCCAACTATCCACGGCCATACAAGGTGCCAATTATCATTCCGGTTGTGGTCTTGGTTATATCTGTGTATCTCGTAGCTGCGCCAATCTTTGAGACACCGCGCATCGAGTATTTGTACGCACTGCTCTTCATCTTTGCAGGCCTCATATTTTATGTACCTTTCGTCAAACTGGGAATGACTCCACGCTTTATGAGTAAGTATAGGGATACATTATATTCCATTCTAATACTATATCTAATTCACGTCCTTTGCATTTGCAGACAAGGTGACACTGTTTTTCCAATTGCTACTGGAGGTTGTGCCAACATCGTCGATGGCTATGTTCGAATAATCACGTTCATCATGTGCTCAATAATCTAAATGTTTTAGACGCAAGAGCAACAATATGTATTTACTTTTGTATAATGTAAGATGCAAAACTACTAAGCAAAGCAAAGATATATTTACACATACTGGTAGTAAAAAATAAACAAGATATGTGTATGTTTACGTTACAGAGATTATAGCAACTATTTAAAATAGTTGATGCTTACATATGATTCTGATTGAATTATATTGTACTATTTAGTTTTCGTGTCTTTCGCATGCTTTCTATGTGACATGAATCAGTTGAATTGTTGAAAATAAATCATTTCCAATTATTCAGCATACAAAACAAGTTACTGTTAAATATTATATGATCAAATAAACAAAGTAAAAAATCCATTTACTATATCTGTATATTTTCATAGCAATCCATTTGTAATTAATTTAAACAAACTTCACCACAAGCAACGTTCACGGCATCAGCAACTATATTATGTTTTTCTGATAAAGTGTACAAGCTCAATTTTATATAGTAGAAGAATATATGTACATATATAAAAATATTTATATATGTATGTATAAATGGCACGCTCTCTAAAAATGTCGTCTTAACTTGTGGCAAGCTTAGCCCGTCATCCTTAACTGCACCGCTAGAAGATAATGGATTTTTAAAAAGTCGCGGAGAATAAATTCACTTTTGGCTAACCTGCTTCCTTAATAGGTGGATCCTGAGCCAACGTCGTTCCTTCTCAAAGTAATTTCCTCAGGGCCCATTAACACCAATTCGTTGAATTTTCTGCCAAATAATATAAATATACACGCCTGGTCTGGACCCCTTAGCCAGCAAAAATATTTAAATTGGATTTTTATTAAACTAAATACACTTTTTTTTAATTTTTAAAACAAAAATGTAAATTAACAACCGATTTTTGATTATTAATTAAATTAATTGTAACAATCAAATCCTGTTTCTAAAATTCCCATAAACAAATAATATATGCGGAAAACCCCGTTTGTCCTGAAGATTTTTGTAGGATTTAATTTTTTTTATTTGCGGTCCCTGAAAAATGCATATAATAGTGTATCTTATTGGTACTTTAAATTGGCAGTGAGCTAGAAAAGCATTCTCAATAAATTGTATTTGCTATCATAGTACAGATTTAAGAGGCAGAAAAGTGCTTTCATAATTGCTAAATTTATCACTGCTGGATGTGAATATCGGACTTTCGGATTTTAAACTCTGGAAATAGTATGGCAATCTCTCGCATCGCCGACGTTTCGCTATCCGATCCGTGGCAAGCGTTTCGAGTGTCCGATAGCCCGTAGAGAGCGCGAATGCAATTAGGTTCGCTATAGACAGCCTTAAATACTTTAGTAGGCCCCATTAGTTGGCGCCACTTTGCAATGCACGATTCCGATTGCAATATAAATGCATAGCAGGGTCCGCTGTAATCAGTAAAGAAAGGTGAGCACTGGGAGTATATGTGAAGCTTTATAGCATAATCTATGCTATATGCACCTTCTCATGAAGCTGCTAAGGCGATGGTAGAAGAATTTGCCTTTGTGTTCTGCATAGAAACGTTCCGACAATTCCTCCGTAATACAGACTTCTTTGGCTTCCAGAACAGTGAAATTACTTCTTATTAATGTCTTAATTTGCTGTAGTGCGTAAGTATTACGCAGCACGTGTGGTTTGAGTAGTGCAAGAGTAATTTCCATTATTCAATCGGTCAATTTTTGTTAGCTAACGAATTCCTCAAAGAGCCGCAAAATGCACGTTGTGAAACACATCTATGTGATAGGCACTGTGGCTTTCAATAACATTTAACAACTCAAAGTTGCAGCAACAGAAAGTCTGAGTTGATAAATATTTTTCAAAAATCAAACTTTTGTTTTTATTATGATATAGTGATCAAATGGCATTGAAAAAGCCAAGTATGTATCGCTATTATTAAATCGAATGCAAATGCATCGATGTTTTCAGGAACTTATCGATTGTTCCCTAGTTCGTGATGAGCTGATGATTCAAGACAAAACAGACATTTAAAACAATAAGTAAATATTAAATTGAATAAATAAAATATAAAAGCTGGTGTTAGTTATTGCAAATCAATTAAATAAATTAAAAATGGATGGCTATCGTTTATGCACGATGACTAGCGGACAACTTCCATCGATATTTACCAGCTGTTTAATATCGTTATCGATAAACCGGTGCAGGTGTTGAAGTTACACAAGTCGCCAAAACAAGTAAAATTCTTGAAACGTGAGTTGAATTAAAAGCCGCACAAAATGCCGTTTATGAAAGGACGTGAGCCCATTCGCCGCACTATGCAGTATTTGAAAATGGGTAAACTAGTGCTGAAGGACAAGGTAGCCATATTCAGCGTTAACTACAATACCTACGGCGATCATCACACTGGAGCCAGGTGAGCGATACATTTGAATGCCAAAAAATAACAAAATGTTTCAACTTAACTCCTGGGCCACACAGGGACTTTGTGTTCTGGAACATTCCTCAGATACAGTTCAGGAACCCCGATGTGCAAGTTGTCACCATTAAGAACAAAACACCGTCGCCCTTCGTGCGCTGTTACTTCGATGATGGGCGCGACATCGTCATAGACATCGAGAGCCGGAATCGAGACGAGATCATAGAGCACCTGGTCAGAGTGGTGGGCAAGACGCGGTTAGTATTAATCCAACATCAACGCGGAATGCATGCCATCATTTCCTCTTTTTTTTGTGCAGCGAACAACTCGATGCGGAAGCAAGACTGGCGGAGAGTAAAGACAATCCGGCTAACTTCGGATACGGCTGTGAACGTCACTGTATCTGCGAGATTCCCGGCCAATTGCCGTGCCCGGGCACGGTGCCCCTGCCCGAGGAGAAGCGTGGCAAATTCATATTTGCACCCAAATAGTTGACGTCAAATAAATCGAAATTTGTTACATTTATTTAATGAAATGAGTCCGTATATTAATAAATTAAAAGTAAGAATATTGATATTGATAGCTGAGAGTGAAGTGCTTGCTTTAATGTCGCTTTGAATGCGGTGGCCGATGATGATGATATGGCGCAGATGATTTACTTTTAATGTATTTGCCATGCAGGCCGGAGGAGGTTCTCTGTAGAGCATCGCGATCCTTGTTGAATTGATACCTCTGAATGAAGGATACATTCGGCTCGCGGCCAGTCGGGTTCAGTTCGAGATTATCGTCTGCCTGTCGCTCCAACGTCTTGAGTTTGGCTTCTATGGCGCGAATCGCTTCCGTTTTACTTATCTTCTCTTCTCGTCTGCCGCTCCCCAGTGCTGGTATCTCAATGCGAGGCTTTGGCTTTTGTAAATCATCCTAACGAAAACAGTTGCACCGATTAGATCGAGAACACTAGGAATGTCTCTACTTAAAAATACCCTACTGTACGGCTACTTGTCATTAGATCCCTAACCTCGTAGAAGTCACATACAGCAATGGCTAAGACCACTAAAGGAGCAAAATTTGAAAGGCAGCCAACAACAAATTATTGTTAACATATTGCTATTGATCACTTTTACCTGAATAAATAAAAAAAGCTAAACTTAGTGAAATTGTATTTCACTACAACTATCTTGCCTTCAATTCAATTTTCGCGTATAGAACAAGCATATATTGATAATTGATACAGAACTTTGGCGACCTGAAGTATTCCAACACAGTCTTCATAGATATGCAGCAATATTTTGATAAGGTGTGATGGCCAATTGCACGAAATTGTAAATCTCCACCTAAGGTATTTTAAGGTCATATCTCGAAATACGAGAATTTAAAGTTAAAGGGACATATACTCGAATAATTATCTAAAAGCAGATTGATGCATTTGGCTAGTGTTTAGCTCTACAGGAATAACGATAATTAACACAAAATTCCATAAAGTATCTGATTGATGTTAAACTTTCCACTGCGCACATTTGCTCCAAGCCGAACATTGTGTGCCTGGCGTGAAACTATCCGCAATGTAAACGAAGAGTTGACAATCGTCCTGTTTACACCTGGAATCCCTAGCCGTATTGGTAATGAATTCAGTTAAAAAACTTAGAGAATGTTCGCACTATTGATAAAAACCAGTAGCACTTTGAGAAGTAGTTGTGACGCATCGCATAGTGACCCTAAAGGGTGCTTACGGCCCGTCTAACTATCGTAGCCGGATCACTCTCAGAGCTGTTTTGGTGTTTCTCTGACTCCAGGATCGTGGCATTCCCTGCACTGTTAATGGAAACACTTACGTATTTAATGTTCTTAGCCAGACGCACAGCTATCGAGCGACTCCCTACATTGGTGCCGTCCAGCTTCCACAGCGCATTGGTGGCGCCCTCGTTTTGAGCGAAGGTCACGAACGCGTATCCACGTGACTGGCCAACCATTGGTCCGCCCTTGTGGAAGAGCATGTCAAACTTCTCAATGGCGCCGCATTTTTGCATTAGTTTGAGAAGTTGAAACCGATAGTTGTCAACGGGGGAAAAGTGTGTAAATATTAGAACAGTTCTAGCAGTGCAATCGAGCGAGCTACAGTTCACAACTTACTCGGTAATCCGGGCATCCAGATTTCCCACCCAGATCCGTCTGTGGTCCTCGGAGTTGGCGTTGTGCTCCGTCGGAGAATTGCCACCGACGGCGTTGGCCGCTGTGCTCGACGAGCCACCCTGCATTCATCGAAAAACAATTAAACACACATTGATTACAAATAAATAAAGTGCTTATTGCTTATTAACTCACAGGCTGCGCCATATTTGGTGTAGATTGTAAATAACAAAAAAAAGAACAGCCCTGAATATAGTTCTATCGATAAGTCGATAATTGGCTGCTGCGCATTCAATTCATCGTTTGCGATCTAAGGATGAGCAATATTTTATAGTATGGAACTGCCGTTCCATATGCAAAATGCAACAATTACGCAACTTGAGACTCGTTTTCTTAATAATATTAGCAAATAATGTTTGCTGGGATTTCTTTACAATCTAACATAAATTTGACGTTATAACATTTAACAATGTGTATTTGAAATTATGAGACAGCTCCCTGGAAAATAGTTTTTTTTTAGAGATGAATCTAAAAGAATGAACAAAAAATGAATAAATTTGAAGATATTGAAATAGACTTGCGTTACTGATGTGTAACCATACGATACCAAGTGGAAAAGACGGATACGAAAATATCGATATGCAAAACTGCATAACACTGCCGATAGTCGTCGCACAAATATTGCAGACATCAGCGACATCGATTTTGTAATCAACGTTACTGGGTAACATTAAATCGATATTATCACATCACTATTGTGTAGTCATAGCTTTTGTGTGTTCAAGACGAATGCAACTTGTGTTTCTCTTCTTTCAAGTAACATCTGGATTTGTGTTCCTCATAATTGTTATTCATTATATTTATTATATAATAAATGCTGTTGCTAATGATTTCGCCATTACTAACAAAATAAACAATAGCTTACCGAAAGCCTGTTCTACGAAAGATACAAATCATACCAGACCATCTAAGGATCCAAGTTTGGAATCAGGAATTCAAGCATCTTATAAGTCGAGCACAATGCAATCCAACGATGATGCAAAGTTTATTAAAAAGTGAGTTTCCCACACACTAATTCGCACATGGCTACGCAAACAGTTAAATACTTCACTTACACTTGCAAACAAACTAGTTTTATTTATGCGTAACTAATTATAAGTATGTGTAATGTGTATACAGTCGGAAATAAACAATAAGATTCTCACTGTTTTTGGTAACAATTAGAGGCAGCGGCGCTGCTTCGACTTATTGATTTTTCAATTGCTTTGGTTGCCGTTGGATAATCTACACACACACATATGTACATACATATTTCGTACTCACACAAATACGCATACAAACAAATATATATACAAGTTCTTGTGTCAACTGGGCCAGGAAATCATATTTAACAGACGATTCAATGTTGAACAAAGCCATATTAAAGCCATGAATTAGCGTTGATAGCCAGATACTCTGTTTTATTGGTTACCAATCTATCTTATTGTTCAAACAAATATGTACAAATACTATTAAATTTACTAACAGTTTTTTGAATGTCTTTGCTTGACTACCATTTATTGGTGTAAAATAAATGCTCAACATAATAATAATATTTTCTTACACGGATAGCCAAAAAGACAACCTGCAGTGCTAAATTCTGTTACTTCCTATAAAGGGTTGCTAAAAACAGTACTAAGGTCACCATGTTCAGGTGACTGAAATGCAAACTTAGGTCACCATCTTAGGTTAACGGAAAAGGATTCTGAGCTGTCATTTAAAACCCATATTGTGTTTTAAATTAAAGAATAATAATAATAAATAATATATTTTATGGGGCCTGTTTGATAAATTTTCTGAATTATAATGAAATATCATAATTCGGCTATATATTAATAATAATAATATTGCCCTTTATCAATGTAGCAAAAACTGTGTTTACAAGTAATCAGACATTATTGTATTCCTATAATTTAGCATAGAGTCACATTGCTATTTAACGGATTTTGTCAAATTCAATATAATTGTGGAATCGAATGAATACAACTTGATATATATTGTGTGCTTTGAAATAACCGTTGCACCTCATTTGAACCAGTTTTTGATAGAATTTGTATATTTACTTCCAATTTGTTCCAATTTTTATACCCACCATCCATTTTTTTGCACTAAATATTTAACTTTGTGGCTGTTTATATTTAATACCAATAAATAGTTGCTGTTACAAATCGTTGATGTGAGATTAATTATTCCCAATTATATTTATTTTTAGACGCTGGAAGGGCGGCAGCATTGAACCACATCCTACAGATAAGGCCTTGATAGTTAACTACCAGTTGGAGGCGACTGTTTTTGGAGAACCTAATAATCCCATGATTGAAGAAAAGAAGGTATGCAATGGCTAATCCGAATTTAATGTAGACTCGTGCTCCAGTATTTCGATTTAATTGTTGTTTTCGCAATTTTTTTTATTAGTCCTTTAAAATAAACTGAGATAATTAGGAAGAGCACATCACAAGTTGCAATAATAGTATATGTATTTAGAAAATATATTTTCTATCAATTCCTAAAACTCAAATTATTTATAGCTTTTTTTCAAATTTAATAAGAATTTTCATGTCGGTTGTTTAGATGGGCATATTTAAACTTGTATTGTTTCTTATGTTTATTTTATTATTTAATATATATATTTAACCAGAAAACATATTTTTTAATATTTTTAAGTTGATTTTCAACACATTACTAACTACGGCAACCTCGGCAATGCAATTAATACGAACGAACTTACAAACTCACATGGGCTTAATATTCGCACACACCAATTCAGTTTTGGTTGCTCCGCTGATTCAAGCAAGTTTCAGCGTCGCAAAAAATAGTTATTTGGCAACTAATTTATGTTCTGAGGACATCAACCAAATGTTAAAAGGCCAGTGTTATATACACATACATTATGTTTTTGCAATTTATGTTCACAAAGACTTTTTGCAATTACGATGACGAGTTTGGATGAAAACAATTTGCGAATTTCGGAGCAGCTACTTAAAAATTTCAATAAGTTAAAAAAAATGTGAAGTTCTGGAGCACGGCTGATAATCGAATTATCAAAGCAAAAATTGTTATTTCATAATGTTATGTGATTTGATTTTTGTTAGCATTGCCAGAAAATCATACGCTTGCGCTCGTTAAACGCCAAAACAGATCCAGCGAGTCTGGCTCGAGAAGTAGTGGAGAAGTGTGATTTAATACACAAATCGCAGTTAAATGATGTCGAACAGATCATATTTTATTTAAAGAACCGCAAAGACAATGCAACGAATGGTGAGTGTAAAAAATCCCTACTAAAAATAAATTAGCATACGAATATATAAGTATTCATATTCTATTCCCAGATATTACCGATAACAGTCACAACAGTAATCGAAGAGCGACTGCTGTTCACAATTCTCATATGCGCTCTTCTGCG
Source organism: Drosophila formosana (assembly GCA_035045625.1). Lineage (NCBI taxonomy): Eukaryota > Metazoa > Arthropoda > Insecta > Diptera > Drosophilidae > Drosophila > Drosophila formosana. Next base: position 841,007 of record JAWNOW010000173.1, on the reverse strand, counting down.
CGATCGCACACTAACGTTGCGGCTATGACCAGCAGCACTATGGGATCAGTATCGGGTGGTGCAACAGCACTTACAGCGCCCCCGACAGATCCAGTATCGATTAATAACATTGATGAGTATGTGGAGCTCCTATACGAAGAGGTGGCAGAGCGAGTTCGTGGATCAGCTATGATATTGCAGATAGCACGCAATGCCGATAATCTAGAGGAACTGGAAAAGAACGGTAAGTAATTGATCAGATGAAAAATGTATGGGATACTTTTAGCTCTCTGGTCTAAAAGCGTCAACAAAAATATTAATTATGGTAAAAATCAGTAGAAAATATTTGTCTAAGGCATAATTAAAAATAATATTATTAAACTTCGTCTGAAAACCTCTGGTTCATGAGCTTTATTGCGATCCCAACCTTTGACATTCCTAAGATGTAAGAATTTGTATATCCCTGATAGATATAGACCATGAAGTTTTTTTGTGATCTTCTGTGTAAAGTATTCGCTTAACTAAACTATAAATTTATTGTTTTTTATGTTACAGAAGCGTGCCTCAGTGCATTGTCTCGCGTTTTGCGCGAGGATTGGCGCAAATGCCTCGATCTTTCCACCAACATAATTTATATATTTTTCTGCTTCTCCACCTACACCAAGTTCCATCCTCTGATTGTTCATTACAAGGTAAATGTAAAAAATTCGGATGAGTACCATCAAAATTAACTTGTAAATTCAAAATAGATTGGATCACTGTGCATGGATGTCATCGACTATGAGCTACGTCGCTACGAGACGATGCGCAATGAGCTGGACGTGCGAAAGCAGCCTTATGATTCCACTCCACTTTCTGCAAAAGCCAGTAAAGAGAAACTAAATCGCAGTACTGACAACTTTCTAGACATTATGAACGAGGAGAAACCCAAGGACGTACGTATAATAGAATTTAAATTGCCAAATATTCATAATGACCAACGACTTCTAACGGAGTTGATCAAAATTTATTTATCCGATACTTCAATGTACGATTCTTCTCTTTTGTAGATGGAACCTCCTCGACGACGAATACCGGAGTTAAAACAACGTCCAAAGTCCGGCAACTGGAGTAGCTTTCACGGAACCATGTCTTCTTCATTAATTAAAAGTCAAATACTCAACAGCAGTTACCATGAGGCATTGTCCGCGGGAACTGGAACTCCTTGCAATGCCAATTCAAGTGCAATAGATCCTGCATATTCGGTTGATTCGAAAGCGCAAAGCAACGAGTCACTTGATCATAGCGATCCCAAAGTCAAAAAGGAAGAATTCGATCGACTCAACAAACAACTGAAGATGTTCGCCAAAAAACAGGAACAATTGTTGCGCGTTGCCTTTTATCTCCTACTAAACATGGCTGAAAACGTAAAGTTGGAAGAAAAAATGCGAAGAAAGAATATTGTTAAAATGCTGGTGAAAGCACTAGATCGCCAGAATATTGATCTGCTTATGCTTGCCAGCACTTTCCTCAAGAAATTGTGCATTGTGGGCGACAACAAAGATGAGATGTGCAATTTAAACATTGTGGCCAAGCTACCTCGCCTCTTTCAAAACGCGCATACGGATCTTGTCCAAGTCACACTCAGGCTAGTATTTAATCTATCATTTGATGGAGCGATTCGTAGGCAAATGGTCGCAGCTGGTTATCTGCCCATGCTTATCAAGTTCATCAACGATGAGAAGCATCACGCTACTGCAGTCAAAATTCTGTACCACATGAGCCTCGATGATAAAGTGAAATCCATGTTTACCCACACGGAGTGTGTGCAAATGGCAACTGATGCTATCATACTGAATCTCAATGTAAAGGTTGATCCCGATCTTATAGCGTTGTGCATCAATTTATCGCTAAATCATCGCAATGCACAGATTATGGTCGAAGGCAAACGACTACATAGCCTAATGGATCGGGCCTTTAAGTATCAAGATGCTCTACTCATGAAATTGTTGCGCACTCTATCGCAGCACGAATCCCTGCAACTGCTGTACATCGACTATGTGGGGGATCTGGCTCGAATTCTGACCATATGTGACAATGAGTCCTTTATTGTCGAGTGCTTAGGCATACTAGGAAATCTTGCGCTGACGGACCTTGATTATTCACAAATCCTACAAAACTTTCAATTAATTCCTTGGATACGTCAATTATTAATTCCCTGTGCCAGAATGGATGATCTTGTGCTCGATACAATCGTATATCTTGGCACATGTGCTTGCGACGAACTTTGCGCACTTCTCTTCTGTCGTGCTAAGGTCGTTCTATCGTTAATTGAACTGCTAAAAGCCAAGCAGGAAGATGATGAGATTGTGTTGCAGATCATTTTCGTATTCCAACAGATACTTCAGCACGAGAGCACACGCGAATATATGATAAAGGAGACTGAGTCACCAGCCTATCTAATCGATCTCATGCATGATAAAAACGAAGCAATCCGAAATGTATGCGACTATTGTCTGGATATTATAGCCATCAGCAATAGTGAATGGGCTAAGCGAATTAAAGTGAGTACTCATAGTTTTCTAATAGAAATCTGATTTTTCATTTAGTAAACATTTCAATCCAAATTATCACTGCAAAATTACAAAATTTAGATTCTTTATTTTGGCTTACTTATTTTGATAACTACCCTTGACTCAGTTATAGTTTGAACTAGATAAATATATATACTATATACTATTTATTAATTGCAAATGTACAATATTGTTTTACTCACGCAGCTGGAAAAATTCCGTAATCACAACTCACAATGGCTCTGCATGGTAGAGTCCCAACAGGATCGTGAAACCGAACAGGACTTCTTAGAAAATAACGACGAAGATAATGATTTGGACACGTATTTACGATCTGAGTACCTAAATAATTGTGACCTTTATAATAGCTCAAACATTAACGAGCACGATAATGACACTAATAGCACCAATAGTAACAATCCAGGCAGTCCAACTTATAGCAGGCCAATCAGCACGTAAGTTGATGGTTTAATATTGTTTTCAAGCATCCATTTACAAATCTAATTTCGTTTAGTTACCGACGCAGCCAGGATCTTGACGAACTGTACAATATGACATCTAGTTCGAAATCACAGGGTTCTAATCAAGGCGCCAATGAAAGCAATTATATGTTTAAGCCGCAAGATGGTGATGACATGAATGAAGAGCTGGCATAGTTAAGAAATTAAATAAATAATGTATATTTTAATGCAAAATTAGTCAGTGTTGTCATTATAAAGTGTATCTGTTTCTAACTTTTTTGTTTCAAAACGATATTCACTTGTTGAAGATTTCATTTGTAAGGAAACTTCTTGCTTAAACTGTATTGCACTTAATACAAAAAAAACGTGGTCTCAATATTATTATTTTTGTTTTAGCATTAATCAAAAAGATTTTTATTTAATGCAATAAATACATTTTTATAATGAGAAAATTACCGACCTTAATTTAGTAAAATTAGTTTTTGATATTTTAGAAGCATTTTGCTGCCGGTGCACACGATATTTCTTTCTTGAAAACTATTCTAGCCGGTTCAGCAGTCTGTAACTTAAGGCCGTGAGCCAAAGGAATGCCTCCCGGTAATACGGACCATCTGTCAGTTTCAATGCTATCTTGAGTGATATCGGCTCGAGGTAATCACCGATCGACAGACCACAAAAACGCCCACCGACAATACACCCCGTCTAGAAGACGCGTATCAACCCCAAGAACACCGACTGCATCGCCGACACTTAACTAATCTGTGAAACAAAGCTTAATTCAGAGGTACATCATCAATATCAGAATGCGTTATTATTAGATTGTAATTTTTACACAGATTCAATTAGCTAATACATTCAATAACTATTGATAGTTTATAATAACTACCGCATACTATCGATAGTTTTCCCACTCTTAAAACCTATTTTAACTACACAAACAAATATGAATAACAACAATCAATGAATAAACATATAACACATACGAGAATACAAGCTAAAGAATTTGTACATTTAAAAATCACTTATAAAATCGACGAGGTAAATATTTGCTTTAAGATCTGTGGCAACTTTGTAACATCCATACATACAAAGCTTTGACCCGCCGGCATTTCAGTTATGATTCTGAAAGAACAAGAAGCTCATATAAATATTCAAAGAAGTTATAGTCCATATTAACAACTACGTACTCCTCTGCCTCTTCCGCGAGACTGCCAATAAAGATGACAAAGCCTTTAACTTTGGGCTCCCCGCTTCGAAGCGCCTGCGCCAGATCCTTGGGTGCAATTCCATAGCGGGCGAGATTGGCATCGCTAAGGACTACCACAGTACCATTGTCATAGTTGTCCTCAGCGCTCAACGAGGAACAAGCTTCGCGTGCTGCTTTCACTGTGCTATCGCCAGACCAACAATATTGTGAGTGAGCATGCATCTGACGAATTGCCATATATCGTTCCTTGTCGTTCTTTGGGGCGCTAGACGCATTCACGAAGGGTAATTCCCATCCCTCGCCGCTATGACCGATTATGTCGTAAATTATTTTCTTTTCATATCCATGGAAGGCTTCCATGACCATGACGACGGCCTCTAATTCACGATCAAGACGCCCATCATAGCCATTGAATCTGTTAAGTAAAAAATTACGAATGTTACGATTTCTGTTTTCTTGAATATTATCAATAATTTCATACCTGTACATGGATCCAGAAACATCAACAACAAGCTTGAGACGATTGGGTTGCTCCTGAGCATGATCAGCCTCAGGATTAGCCTCACTGCGTCGTTTATAGATGTTCTTCTCGCCGGTGATGCCCTCAATGAGTCGTGTGTCGTCCAGCTCACCATCAGTCTGATATTTTTGCCATAAGCGTTCTTTGCTCTTCGTCTGCATTGCCTCTAGAATAGCTTTGAGCTGTTGCACTTGCTTGCGGTTGGGCTCGCTATACTGTGCATAGACTTGATGATCGAATGGGGACATTTTAATCTCTTGCAATTTTTGCTCAAATGCCTTGCGGTTCATTTCACGTGCCGCACGTTTAATATCCTCTGGAATGGACTCTTTCTCCTCGTCGCTAAGTTGATGAACACGATGTCCCTTGTCCAGCCGAAATGGTCCACCTTTTCCACCCAAACCCGCTGTGTCACGTCCACCGCTGCCGCCCGCCCACGTATTGCCGCCCACATGAGGCTCGTTTTTCGGATCCACTTTGCCGAATTTGGGCCCTGAGACTCCCAAGCCACTATAGCGTTTGACGCTTAGCTGAAGCTCCTTTTTCTCGCGCAGGATTTGTAGTTCATTTTTGGCATATGCCTCAATTGGCAGACCATGCTTCGACAACACCTGTGTGACCTGATCCAATGCTTCCGGTTGGTATCGATCGAAGTCCAAAACATTTCCCACCAGCTCAGACATGTCCTCTTGCGGATAGCGCTCCAAATGCTTGACTATGTTCACAACCTCACGCGTAGAGTACGGATAATTAAGTAATCCCTCGTCGGCAAGAGTTCGTAGTTCGCCAAATGCGTTCACCAATTTTCGAAGGGTTTTAATGGGTACATTCGGTCCGTACTGCTGCAGTAGGAAAATTTCCGAATCTGGCATTGGATTGTCGATGGCATGACAGCTAAAAATGTCTCCCAGTGCCGCAAAGAAATCGTTGCCCAGGAACGGAAAACCGGGACGATTTGCCAGTACAATAAGTCGAAAATCTGGATGCGTCTCTATGAAATTAGATGTGCCGTCTGCTCGAGTGTTATTCGGAGGTACAATGCGTCGGCCATCTGAAAGAATCATCTCGCCGCTTTCAACCAGATTACGCAAAATGCATGTGACATTCACAGGTGCTTTGTCTGCCTCGTCAATGACCAGGACATGACCTGCTTTTACGGCTTTGACCAATGCGCTGTCTTCAAAAACGATTTGACCATCGCGTAGTGTTGACTGCACCGTCAAACTGTGCACCGTCGTATCCCTATGCAGTTGTATATATTCGCGGGGTCGTCGCATAAGTTCCAGTAGCCGATCGATGAGCTTGTTTTTGCCCACGCCTTGGTTGCCCACCAATAGCAGGTGCTCGCCAATTAAATAGTCCTGCAATAACCGTTCCAGGAGCACAACATGTTGGGACATTTCATAAAATAGAGTGCTCGGCACTTTTGATTGCTGCTCCAACATTAATTCCGCCAACTGCATCTCAGTTGCGCCAATTCGCAGTTTATTGCCAGTCACATTAATTCGGCTAGTCTTGTTTCTGTCGACGTATTTATCATTTGAGCTACGATGAATACCAGCTTGTCCCATGGCTTGCTCCAAGCCGGCACGCGACAACGATGGCATAAACTTAATGAGGAATGTGTTTTGCAACAACTCGTAGACATCGCTGTCTGGATAGGCAGCTAGGCGCCGGCCCAGCTTTAGTAGCTGTCGGGTTGATAGCGTTCCCGATAAACTCTGAAGCATCGTATCAGTGGAGCTACGTAAGGTGTGGGCCAACTGCAACAGAAGTTGCATCTTAGGATCCACTTTGCCGCAAAACTGCGACAGAAGTTCGTTCTCCTCACTTTGCTGCAGTGGCCGTAGTTCCTGATAGAGAAACATGCTCAATAACTCCGGAGTGAGCCAGCTAGATTTTGTGGTACCCATTTTTGGTGGTTCGGCCAATGCTATAATCCGGAATGATTCGCTTATAGGCAAAATGCCGAGTTTGGTTAAATCGTTTTCACTGAGTCCTTGGCTAAGAAGCGCTTGGTAGCGATCCGACCGTACCAACGTTGTACCATCACACAATTGCACCTCACGTTCGTGAATTATTCTGTAGATAATGCAAATCAATCATAGATTAAATTGATTAATAAACGTATTGAATTAGAATGTAATGCAATGTAATTCTAAAATATCACTTACCGTTGCAAAACAGCAGATGTACTTTTATGCAATCGATGAAGTCCATTTAAAATAACAACAGATCCAGTTTTTGCTGCTCGCACCAAAGGCGAATCTTGCCAGATAGTGTCGCCCTCAGAGTTGGTAACGCGCTGTTGTATCAAGTCCCTAGAGGTCATGTCTTCGTAGAGCATCATTGGCTCTGTACTCTGATGCAGCAGACGCATTAGCTGCTTTGTAAGCGTGAGTTTGCCTACGCCCTTCTCTCCGACCAAACAGATATCGCCCACAGCATACATTTGCAGCAATGAAGCGAGCACTTGACGTTGATGGGCCAGATCCACAAACTTTTCGTTTGATACTGCAATCGATCCACCAGGCAAACGCAGTTGTAGACCGTCGAGACTCACTTGGATTGAACCTTTTTCTTCCTGACTTGTAATACTCTTCACCTTGTGGCCTGTCGTTCGCTGAATATGAAGACTCTCCAATAATTCGTGGACACGCTTCTGTTGCTCCTTATTTAATATAGTTTGGTACGGATAAACAGTTGAAATGACATCGTGTAGGGTGAGCGCTGGATTTGTTTGCTGAAAACGAAAAGAAAAAAGTATTTTGTATTTCATAAAAATAATAATAATGTTAATATCACAATATAATAGTTACCAGCATCTGAACTGCCAAGTGCAGATTATGTAAGGGAAAGTCGGGCAATTGAATTTCTTTGTCAGCCTTTTGCAGGGTCAAAGCAAAACTAAGTAGTTGCTTTAATTTCTCGGCAGGCACATCAGATGCTAGGTGATGCAAGTCCTCGTACAGCTCCAAAAAAGTGCTCGACGGGACATTTCGCGATTGAAACCGCGAACGAAGTGGCGGGTCGAGTGGCGTTCCCTTATATTTCTGGGCAGGCAATCCGAGTGCGACGACACGAAAGTCTTCAGAGACTCGCAGTATTCCCCATTGGTCAAGTTGCTCTTTTGTGTGAGTCTGCAAAATTTCGAATTGGTTGAAAATATTATCACAGTCATTATCATCAGTAGAGAATTATTAAATAATACATGAAATAATATGAAACTATTAGAATCTGGCACTCTCACCTCTAACAATTTATCATATCGGTCAGGGGCCATTAGAAACTTGCCACTTTCCAGATGCATTTCACGATTCTCCAGCAAATTGTTGAGAACTGGCAACACATTGCGTTCGACATTCTCGACTCCGTCCAAAACTAAAACCCGTCCATGGAGTGCAGCTCGCACTGCGCATTGATCATAGTATGTTGCAGTTTTATTCTGGATCTCACGTCGCTGCTTCAGATCATTTTCGGTAGTGTCGCGACTCAGAGCAACATATTCAAGTTCACGATTCGTCAGCTCCAGGTACTGCATGACAATTTGTCGTCTGAGCGGCCCAGGGGATCCGAGAAGAAACATGTCTTGCTTCAATGAATCCTTTTGTAGCATCCATCGCAAATGATGGAGTCGGGACTGACTCATTTCAATTGATCCATCACGTGCGTAATTAACTAAAAAACCAACATATTGCTTTAAATTATATGTACATATGTATAAGTCGAAATTTCTTTCACTACTTTTTGATGAATAAGAACAAATAAAGTCACATCCTATTTCATAAAGTATGTATACATATGTATTGAATTTACTTTAGCATTAGATACCAGTCCCAGGATAAATATCATATGATCCACCTCGATATTTGGTTCTTTATTGAAACGAAGGAATTTCTAACCCAATTTATTTATTTGTAGTGAATAACCCAATTAATTATATGGTCCCGCATGTACATAGGACATAACGAAACGAATAGTTATTGCTTTTAACTATTTAATGGACTGGGTACAACTCCTTCATAAAATTGCTCACATTACCAATTCTCTAACATAAAAACTACTATATTTTCCAATTTCATATATTCCATTGTCCATTTAAGTACCATAGGTATAACAACTTAGATGTAGCCATGTCCCTCTGTGTTTGTGAATACCTTGATCTCAGAGACTTAAAAAGCTACCAAATTTATATACTTTGATATTCTATATATGCTGCTAAGTAGATTTAAATTCTAAATGCAGTGCGGCCGTTAAGTGCAAATGATGTGAAATGAGCGGTTGTTTTATTTGTAGATAACGGATAGCAGGTATCTCACAGTCCTGCTGGGTATTTAAATATATAGACATGAACTTTGCAGTGGTGCAAACTATGATTCCAAAATCGATTAAGGTTACAATTACTTCGGCTTATTCGCTTTGTAGACAATCTTACTACTTCGCATATTATTGCGTTATTGTTGCATATATTTTTATGTACGAAGTTTGAATTCAATTGTTTGGCTTTAGTATATATGTACATATGTTTATACAAGTTGGTATGTTATTTGTAGGAAATCCATGCTTGCATAACTTGTCTATTTGATCACTGATATCAGAAAGTTTGTTAATGATTTTTGTGTTGTGTTGTCAGTTTGCTCCCAGTAAACTTTAACTTCTAAAGCACGAAGATCTTCGAGAGGACATTAAATGGATAAATGGGTTGAAGTTAATCTATTCATCTAATGATAAACAATGAAAATATGCGTGTATAACATATATGGTACAATAGGTAGAGAGATGATTATGCTTACACTTAAACATTATACTCTCCGCTTTGCTATTGTCAATTGATGCATAGGTGACTAGATAATAATGTTCTTATTCAAGTGACGAGTAGTATTCGTATTCATAACACTGTACTTTGGACCTTTCGGAATTAGTAGACTTTACCATATTTATGGGGTACCAAATGAATGTTTTTCGGCTTTTTTAAGCGTACAACTACATCGCCAATGGTTATCTGTTCACCATCTAAATCTTTACTATCCCTGGCAATTGTCGTGCAGCGTCGTCCCCATACGGTCTTCTGGAGGCTTTGGCGCACTAAAAATCCTCCGCGATGTTGTAAATGGATTAACATAGCTGTTATCGTCTATCAACATACAATTAAGAAAAAACAAGAGAATTCTATATTATCCGATATTTATTAATAAAGACGTTGTATTTTTAAGGAACAGGCAGTTAAATAATAACAAAATGATAAACGTGTTAAGCATATGTTCAATTCAGAATAAGTTCAGTTGAACCATTCCAAAATGAGTGAATGAACTACAAATCAGACTGCAAATCATATGGTTGTTCATTTGAGTCACATTATAGTCTATTTACACTTTGGTCTTCGACCGTCAAAGAAAATGTTTTATCTGTTATATTATAAATTATAAAATATTTTAAAAAGAAAGCTTAAACTATTGTGAATTAAGAAGAAAAAATTACTTGGCGGTATGTAATTTTATTTAGTGCATTTGAAATATTTAAAAAAAAATTGTATTATTGCTTTTTCCAATACATTGTTTAAAGGTTAATTTCTGAATGAAGCGATGTACTTGGTTTTTTTCTTTAAGCCGGATAGTATATTTAAATGGTTAACCATGGTCACACTGTCCGTAATATGTTTCTGAAACCACGAAAGATTCAATGTTTTTAATATACAATATCTGATATTGTAGTTGCCCAGAACAAAGAGAAGCAGTTTTTTTGTATTTTTAATAAACATTTTTTTAAGTATTAAAACTTGTGTATTTTATATGTACATACATATGTCTATAATTAGGTTTGTGCTGGACATGTTGATGTGATCTTTTTTCAAAATGGTAAACATTTCATGTTATTGTATATTATATTTAATTCACACATCTTTTCCCTATCATTATCAGAAGAACCAAATTTTAATACTGAGCTTCATTATCTGTATTGGGACGAACTTGAGCTGTGGGCAGCATTTAACATCCCAGCCGAACATAATTTTAATTTTGAGCGATGATCAGGATATAGAATTGCACGGCTTACATCCGCTTCAACAGACGATGAAACTGTTCAACACATATGGTAGTCAGTTTACACATGCATTCACAAGTACACCCATTTGCTGTCCATCGAGAGCAAGTGTTTTGTCGGGTCAGTATGCTCACAACCACAAAACATTCAACAATTCCTTGAATGGTGGTTGCAATGGACAACTATGGCGCAACAAAATCGAGCCACGAGCATTGCCTGTGCTATTGCAAAAGAACAACTATCAAACTTTCTTTGCTGGCAAATATTTAAATCAGTACAAAGGGCATGAACTTCCGCCCGGGTGGAATGAATTTCACGGACTCCATGGCAACTCACGGTACTACAATTATACTCTGCGAGAAAATTCAAAAAACGTCAGCTATACTGACGAATACTTAACCGATCTTTTAACCGTGCGTGCAGCCAACTTTATTCACAATGCAACGCTAAATAGGATGACAACAGGTCAGCAACCATTTTTTGCAATGATTGCGCCACCAGCTGCCCATGAACCTTTCACACCAGCTCCACGTCATGCCGGTTCATTTGCCGATGTTCAAGCGTTGCGGACACCAAGCTTTAATGCTCCAGATGGGGGTAAGCCATCAGCTTTATACTAGTCTTTATAATTATACTAGTTCTACATGTAGTCAACATAGAAGGCCAAATTTTCACAGTATTCCTTGCACACAATAGTTAGTAGTAATTTAAATGATCCCTGTTATATTTGCGGTTAACAACCGTTGTTTAAGCAGGTTTGTTATCTTTCCTAGAAGATCATACATCAGTGTTATGAATGTAGCTATTCCTAAGAATATTTTGGAATTCGTCCACAACTTTTGATAAAATGTAGCAAACAATTGTATGCATTGTAAATGTGCGAAATGTCTACTATAATTTTGTCTTTTTATTTTTCATTTATTTTTTGCTGTCTGTATATATAGAACTAGAATTCAATCTTTAAGTTTAATTTTTAGTCACACTAGAATTTTTTATTTAAAAAAAATGGGTAGAAAGTATCACACAGTCGTGTATGCTCGACTGTAGTCTTCTGGTTTGAACTAATTTTGTATTGTTTAGATAAGCACTGGCTCGTCGGATCATCTGAACGTCTGTCAAATGCTGCAGTCTCCACTATAGACACATATTTTCAAAAGCGATGGGAAACACTTCTGGCAGTAGATGAAATGATGACTGCTTTGGTAGCTGTGTTGAATGCAACGCAATCTCTTGCGAATACGTACATTATTTACACTTCGGACAACGGATATCATTTGGGTCAATTCGCACAGCCGTTCGACAAACGACAGCCCTACGAAACTGACATCAAAGTGCCTCTACTTGTCATGGGACCAGATGTGCCAAAAAATCAATTCATACATACTCCCGTCAGCTTATTAGATATCGCGCCAACAATATTGGAGTGGGCTGGAATATCAGTTCCAGATTATATGGATGGTAGCTCATTTAGGGAAGATTTAGCTGCAGAATATAAAAACTCGACACTGCAACAGACGAAACATGAGCGCACTTTACTTATTGAATATTGGGGTGAAGGAAATGATGATACATATAATCCGTTGTGTCCTTGGCAACGAAATGACCATTTATCTCAATGCAATCCTGTCGCGGAATGTCACTGTCAAGATTCTTGGAATAATACGTACACATGTGTGCGTGATTTTCGTTACAATCTCGATCGCATCTATTGCGAGTTTCAGGACACTGAGGTAATCTATTCTATATGTAAACAGTTCGCTTCTGTTTTTCGAATATATTTTCGTATTTTCAGCACTTCGTGGAAGCATATGATCTGGCAGAGGATCCTTATCAAATAAAAAATATTGTGAGTGATATGCTTCCCATTGAACAAGCCACATACAGTATTCTGCTCGAGAAACTAAAAAAATGTGCTGGTAAAGAATGTCGTGAGTGAATCTTGGATCGGGTTTCCGAACTTCAAGTATTATAGGTGGAGTACGACTTCTGAGTTCAAATACAAGCCAGTGTTTGTGAAATGGTTTTAGAGCGAATAAGCTATTGATTTTTTCGACTATTTTTTTTCCTATTTATACATATTTATGTGAAATAAAAAATAAAATGAGTTCGTTCAGTTCATATGTACATATGTATATATTATATATATATATATATGGTAATATGGTATCGGTAATATTAATGGTAACAAACTGTTAATAAAATTCATTAAAGAAAGCAACAAGGTATTCCAAAATATAAGTTTTGTAGTACAAATTTTTATAGCATTTTTAACTGATTTTTAAAGATTGATTATTTTTGGGATTTGGGTCGAACTACAAAAGAAAAAAGTTAAACGCAAGTCTCTCAAAAAGAGTTTTAATAATAATAATAGAGATAACAATTCCAAATATGAGAAAAAATAAAATCAAATAATCACGTTCGTTACAGTTTGTTTTTAAAGTGTATAGTCGCAAATTATATACAAACAAATATTGCCGGAATCCTGTCTGATTGGATTTTCTATACCAAAACTAGAGAATAATCGGCGTACCGAACTCCTAACTTGGCCTAGTAGAGCACTTTTTAAGATTTTAGAATCCGAACTATAATTTTTATTCTGTCAACGAATGTTTTATTTTATTTTATAGGAATAAGAATGTTCTTTTGGATTTATGGTTATAGTATTAAGCTCAACAAAATTGTTTTTGATAAAAAAAACCTGCTTCGCAATAGACTAATTTTTTGTATTTAACATGAGTACTTCTCGTATATACACAACTTTTAAATATGTGCTCTTAATAACTTGTCTTTATATCGAAAATTAGTTTTCTAATGTAAATTTTGAATTTAGCGTTATAAATAATTGGGGGAGACTTAAAAATAAATCACGTCCACCGAATTAAAACAAAATCAAGAATGTTTTCAGTCATATTTGGAAGTTTAATAAAGAAACCTAAAAATCTTCAGTAGGCGAGTTGAACTTATAGAACGTCATCCACCACAGTCAACAAGTTCGTCATGATCAATTTATCTCTCACCTTTATCTGAGCCGTTAGTTGTTGCAAATTATGAATCCTTTGTGGTTGAGTGTTGAAACCATGCTTCATCAGATTCCGATTGAGCGTACTGTATTGAATGATCGTGGGTGATATATAAAAACATGCCGCTTATAACATTTACAAGCTTATAACTGTGCAGCTGCGCCAATTCATCAGCATATGAAACTGAGCACAGCATGTGTTCGGTATATATTTAATTTTTTGTCTTCTTAGCTTCTCCAATAAGAACATAACCGGGTTACTGTTTGGTTATCTAGTAGAAATGGCGCGTCTTTTCTCCGGAGACGAGTCCACCAACGTGATAGTAACGCTCGAGGCCATTTAAGCATCTACGATTTAAACATCTACCAGCGATAATCTACATTCGTCAGTAGAAAATAGTCACTTTGATTCAATTATTTAAACATACAGAAGAGGTTTCCTGAAAACAACCGCGAACTCATTTTGGAGATGGATTCCAGGCAATAATTGTCACAATCGATAATCGACTACAGTTTGTGCGAAACAGTTAATTGCTATCGAATAACCACCACTAACTACATTTTATTTATTATTAAATTATTTAATTAAATATTTGTTTATTTCATTTTAATTATTGTTAATTAATATTAAGTACTTTCATTTTGATCATCTACTTAAAAAGGGCATATCGTGTTTTGAGATACTTTATATTGATTAGTATTTCTTCTAAGGTGTATTTTTATTTGTTTAATATATATATATATATATATATATTTAAAAAAATGTTTGTTCTGATAGGTATTTATTGTTATTATTTGAAGAAAATCCTTTCAAATGGCATGTCATGTGTAGGTTGTTTACAAAGTCGCAGATATATCCGATTAATGTAAAATTAATATGATGAATTGTAAATTAAATAATTATAATAAACTACTATAATTATTCATCTTTTGATTACTATTTGTTTTTATATTAGTTTCTTCCTATTAACCAAAAGGGAATAGGCTATTGCGCATAAATACATCCTTAAAGTGTTGTGAAACGATAGGCAACGAAACGATAAGAAAAAATTGCACGAACAAAAATTACATATACTCTATATCTACCATAAGTAAGCTGGTTAAATCAATAGTTGTGTCAATATTAGGACTCTACTAAATTACATATATGTACATACATATCTTCTGATTTTCTATAAAGTAGTATTGCTCTGCGTCTCCGAAAAAAGTTTTTGTCATTTGAAGATTCTATCTATAAAGCTTCGAAAATAACAGCACAAACTATTGCAATTACAATATGTGTAAGCTCAACAAAAATATTAAATATATTGAACTCCATTTTTATATTATTTTTTTATTTTTAGACGAATTGTTTATTTGTAGAGAACAATCAAAAAACTGCTACATGATCATCGAGTATTATGTAATAAATTGTTGAAAAACTACATGTAAGAAATTGTTTCTTTTAACGTCAGTTTTTAATAAATTAAAAAGATAAAATCTATTTCTCTTTATTGTAGTAATTTCCAATTCCGTCATTCCACTGAATTCACCCTTCTTGCTATTTCCTGACTAACAGATGACCGATAATCGTTCATTTCATGCGTTCCCAAGGGGTTGTTAGCTTGTCAGTGGTTTTTCGATATCGATAAACATTTCGTATGAAACTATTGGCCTTACAATAAACATAAAAATCGATGATTTACTTCACTGTTTTCGTGTTCGATTTTGTGGTCAAAAAGATAGAGAATACGTGAATGCCATTTATTGCAGTATTTAACTAGCATTATGGCAATACATGCATTTTGAAAATATTGAAGAAACAAGCACAATGCATTTGGTGTACACAGTGCTGCGTGATTGAAGTGAGAATTTGATAAGAAAATCATTTGTAACTATTAAAAATAGTCTGTGATGTGTACTGCTGCTGCTGCTGCTCTTTCGGTGCTGCTGCTGTAGATGTAGATGTAGATGTAGCTGTTGCTGGTGCTGCGTACACACAACACGTAGGAAACACTACCATGTTGACTACTACACTCTACACTCTAAATATGAAGTGCGAGCGAGATGGCTAGTGCTACTAGAATCATTGTATACAACATCTCTCACACACATACGTACATACATACATGCAAGGCAAGCAGCGCGCGGGCGCTCTCGTCGTAGCCGACATCATCAGCCTTAGTGACTACATGCTACATACGTACGTACGTACGTACGTGTATGTACGTATGTACGAAGTATGTAGAGTATAAAGAAAAATCAAAAACAATACAAAATCGGTATTCTTTATTACGGAACGGAACGAATCCTCAACGCACATCCAAATCTAAACAAGCGACAACGCGCAAAATTGTTTATGTACATCATAATGTACGCAATGTAATACAAAAAGCGAAAAAACGATAACGAACAGAAAAAAACTGCTCAATGAAAACATTTCAATCGCAAGCAATGCCAATCGAAATACATGTAAATATAATTATGTGATATTTGTTTTGTTTAGCATTTAATCGAATGTACGTTGGTGTTCATCGTGATGAATGTGTGTTCAAGTGTTTGCATTATGAATGAGGACTAGGCAGAATAGTGATGAAGAGAGTGGGGGGTGAGAAGGAAGCAACGAAATGAGGAGGAGGGGGGAGGCAGAATCCCAGTTACTACTTCACGTATTTACATATGTACACACATATATTTGTATTTGTATTTATTTGTAAGTGTGTGTGTGTGTGCGTGAATTATTGCCGGACTCCGACATCGTGTAATTAATACGATTAATTAACTGAGTGATCATCGATTATTATCAGAAACAGTTTCAGTGCAAATGCAATAATATTTGTTGTGTATTACATCGATTTTTGCCTTCTATCTCTCAAAAGGAACCACTTCTTCTGTCTGTGGCCTCCCAACATTGAAGTCAAACCCAGTTTGCAATTTCGCCGTTCGTCGTTCGCCGTTCGCCGTTCGCTGTTGTCATCTCTGGACTTCTCTGACTTGACTTCGTCGCGCCTCCACCAAATGGCTGCTCACGTGGATTTAAGAGCTCGCTAGGCAGACAGACACAGACAGACCGACAGACAGACGGGCAGACCGACCGACCGACCGAGAGACAGGCGGACAGACAAAGCATTAGCGTTTAAATGCGTCATTGACATGGACACCAACAACACACAGTTAACTGCAACGCCCGAGTTAAAGCCGTCGTCGTATGCCAACTGCAGCGTGCTCCAGGAGACATCCTCAGCAACAACAGCAACATCAGCAACAGTAACAACAACAGCATCAGGCGCCTCTTCAGAACAGCAACATGAATCGACTAACAAGCGTGGAACGTCGCAAGGATTCAATGCAAGTGCAACTGGAACTGTTGGCTCAACGCAGACAGCAACAACGATAGCCAACACAACGGCTGCCACGGCCCTGAACCTGCCACCACCAACGTCAACGTCATCGTCAACGTCAACGTCAACGCATCCAAGTGCTGCAGCTGATGTCGCTTTATTGAGTTGTCTATTGCCAGCGCCGCCGCCATTCACAACAACAGCAACAACAGCAGCAGCATCAGAGACAACCACAACAGCAACACCTCCACCATCAGAAGCAATCGGAGTAGCTGCGTCCGCGTCCGCACCTCTTTGTCCCAGCGACTTTGACTCGGACACGGAACTTTCAATTGTTGCAGCAGCAACACAAGCAGCAACAGCAGCCACAATTGCCGATCATTCGACAACGCCGCCGCCGCTCCCGGGTCAGGTCTCGAACTCAGTCTCAGCAGCGTCGGCTGCCATTGCAACAACGTCGCTCAATGGTCACAGCAGCAATGCAGCAGCTGCAGGAGCGACGCATCCAAGTCTAAACACCAAACAGCAGCGCCAACAGAAGCGACGACGCGAGCGTGCACAGCGCCTGCAGGCAGAGCGCGATTCGAGCCGCTGCAGCAATAGCGGCAACAACTCCTCAGCCAGTGTCTTGAGTGCCGCAAATTTGATTGCGGGCGCCACAGTTGTCAGTCTGGGCATGGTGACCACCACAACGACGACCACCAGCGGCAATAATAACAACGCTGGCCTCGCACCCGCCATGCTGCTGGCCAACAACAACAATACCAATAACAACCACAACCACAACAACAATGTCTTGGGACCCGGCAACAATGCAATGCTGTATCACCTTAACAGTGCCGGCAGCATGGGCGAAGACAGCAACAACTCGAATGGCAACTTCACCAGCAGCAGCAATGGCAGCAACAATCTGTTGCCACCCACAGACAGCATTGCATCGCTGCTCCTGAATCC
This sequence comes from Drosophila formosana, assembly GCA_035045625.1. Lineage (NCBI taxonomy): Eukaryota > Metazoa > Arthropoda > Insecta > Diptera > Drosophilidae > Drosophila > Drosophila formosana. The sequence continues at coordinate 822,956 of JAWNOW010000173.1, read as the reverse complement.
GCCACATTCGCCAGAGTGCAACTCTGGCCTCATGGCCTCGCCCAGCGACAGCGAAGGTGAATCGCTTGACGAGGATCTGCTTTCGACGTCGTCCTCTTCAACGTTATTGCTGCCGCGCGATAAGCCTCCGCCAAGGCCGCCACCCCCAGTGCGTCGCAAGCTGCCGCGATCGCCGGTACTGGAGGAGGAGATCATCGATGGATTTGCCATATTAGAGTTCAAAACGTATGAAGATCTTGAGGTGAGTTTTTCCCTTCACATCAATCTCTCTCTTTCACAGCTCTACAAGCAACCGTCAAAGCATTTATTTCAAAATTGCTTCCCATATGAGATCCTTAAATCGATTACCTATTTAAATTTTGGTATTAAAAGGAAATAGCTGATCTAATAGATTTGGAATATGAAAAAAACAAGATAACTGTTAATGCAAGAATTAATTAAATCAAGATAAAATCGATTTGTAAGCATGTGAATGCGAACTCTACGCATTTAAAATATATATTATTGGGTTATCGAACTTCATATATGTACCTGTATGTATTCCATTTCAGTTTGCAATCAAATTGGGCCAAAAACGCAAAGAGAAACGTCTGTCGGCTCTAGAAGAGCTGACATGCACGTATAGCATCGAGGAAATGAAAATGCCAAAGATCATCGATACAGGACAACCTCATCCGCTTCGCACCAGCAACAACCTGTCAAACAACATGAAGGAAATTAACCATCATCATCTTCCACGGGCCGTCAACATTGGCAGTGCAATTGTAGTTACCACTACCAACAGCAGCAGCACCACAACCAATATTAATATTAACAATAACAATAATAATAATAACAGTAGTAGTGCATACACTGCGGTGCCGCTGGCACCCGAGTCGGAAGCGGAGGTATCCTGGACTGGAGATCATCAATATCGTCATCAGCAAGAGCATCAGTTAACTGGCAGTGCCAGAAACAATAATAATAAGAGTAATCTAAGCATTAGTCTTAACACCAATGCTAATCAAAACGAAATTAGTAATAACCAACACATGGGCCAAGCCAAGCAAACGGAGTCGTCCTCTGTCACCAACAACTGCTGCAATGCATCCATCGCGGAGTCCTCCATATTGGAGAATGGCAACGACAAACCGATGGCGGATCAGATCACATTAACATCGCCGATGTCCGTTGGTTTCGTTGTTCCCGACAAGGAGATCAGTAGTGGAAATACCGCAATCAATTCTCAAAATTCCAACAGCAATCTTAATCATCCAACTACAGAATATCTAAGCAGGAAAAGTACGAAATCTGCGGATTCGACTGCAGTCAAAAGTCAACTGAGTGCAATGCTATCATCGTCATCGTCCTCATGCCCAAAAATCAAAGTGAGTTCTCGAAACCCCATTTTTTTTATCGAAAGATCCATTATTAACTCTCAAATACCAACAGAAGCTTAACAACTTTGAAAGCAACGACGGCGATGTGGTTGCATCAGCAGCAGCACCAAACGTTGAGGCCACCGGACTGACGCTGCAAATCCAAGACTTTGCAAATGGCTCGGCGAAAATTGTTGAGACCACAAGCATTCTACTTAAGAAAGAACACGATGTGAATGAAGCATTTACTGATGTAAGTTGCAATACACATAAGCAGGCGTGCTCCGGAATTCACATACGCTTTCGTTATACAATTTGGTAAAAAAAAAAAAAAAACAAATAAATCTTATTGGGTTTTTTGGTGTTCCACATCAATTTTCACATGTAGTATTATTTTTTTTTTAATATGTTTTCCGTTTCTAAAGTGTTGATTTCGTTTGTGTGTTAGATTTGAAGAAAATAACAAGCAAGGTCTTAGATTTTAATAATTTAATTTCAATTTTTATTTTATTAAATTATTCATATTAGGTTTTTTTTTATAAAAATTGAAAAGCCTTCTGATGTCTTTTAAAGCAATTGTAAAACATTATTTTTTAAATTGCTTTTTAGCAATATTCAGCCATTTTGAATTAATAATTACGTTAAATAAGTTTAAAGGGCCGTGAATATCCTGTTTTTTTTTAAGAAATCAATTTTTACTTAAATTTCATTTACTTTGTAATAAACAAATACTTATGTCAGTGAATCAGTTAAAATTTACGAATTATGGAGACCCAACCACGAATTTTACAAACGTAACTCGAAAAGACCACGAGCAAATTAATACTGGAGCACGACTGAAATAATTTAATTTATGTTAACAAGATACTTACATTTCAACTATATTTTGAACAGGTTTCAGATCATTGCAATAGCAACAACAAAGAAACTAATATCGTAAGTACTATACAAAAATGACAGTAATTCAATACAATATTATATATATATTTTTTTTTCTTATTACAGTGTGATACAACTCAAGGCGAAAGTACGGTAAGTTTAAATAAAAACAAGAATCGAATCAAAAGGGGGTACTGCGACGTCGTACATTATGATGTACCCGATTTCAAGCTAAGAATGTGCAGAAACTTGCATCTAACGGCTTCCAATGAATAAACTTTTAAACTTTGTGTTTGTTAGAAATAAGTTTGAGTTAATAATAACACTTAAAATTGCAAAAACTGTTATTTTAAAGTCAAGTATAAATCTTCAGAAAGAATAATTTATATAGATTCCCTCTCAAATGCCTCTGGAAACTGATAACTATTATTTCTTTATTAACAATCCCTTTAGTTGTTATATACAAAGTAGCGTTCTTTATACTTGAATTGTGCATTGCTTTTAATTTTTGTCTTCCTTGAAAAAAATCAATCAAGTATATATGTATGTATATATTATTGATGAACATCAACAGCCGAGTTGATTTAGCCATGTCTGTCTGTCCGTCTGTGTAAGTGGGTGGATTTCGGAATCTATAACAGCTAGGGATACCAAATTTGGTATATAGATTTCTGCATTCATTAATTATTTTGGGAAAAAAGAGATATTAACTGCACAATTTTGCATAGGCATAGCAAATATAAACGTGTTATGATTAATAGCTAGTGGGCGTAGGGTATCTCATAATCGGTATAAGTGCCATATTTATATTAAGAAGGTATAGTTTTTGGAAACTTGCATAAAAAAGCTTTTTAAATTATCAACAAATTTTACTTGGTCTTGAATTAAATGTGATAAGACAATCGAAAATATTCTGGAGATACTTCTGCTTATTAATAAATATAGAGTTAATTATATATAGTTGTAGATCACCAATATTTACTTCCTTGCATTTATGCAAGAGTATACAAAAACAAAACATACTTACTGTCTCGCTTGTTTTCGTGTTAAAATTTCCAATCGGAAATAATTAGTATCCTGAGAATAGAAAAATTGTAAAGCAATATTTGTTTAGGTTTTGAATTTTAATATATGAGTAATTCTCAATACTGATTCTTTTAATCCTGAAGTTTTTGTTTAATAAAATTCTTTGTAAGTTTTCTGCGTATTTAACTAGTTTGAGAACTAACAGCCTTTAAAATAAAGAAACATTGAATTGTCAATGTAATCTTAATTATTTTTGTTAGACGTTCCCAATAGATAGGGTGTATTTTACGGTGGAACACTCTACTATAATTATTATAATTAAGGAATACAAACAAGTTAATCAAAGTTAATGCATTGTTGATTGTTCTAATTTTTTTTTTACATTTACACAGAGTTCGGAAAACTTGATTGCTTTCGTTTTTCCTTCAACACCATCCCATGTTGCGAGTATTTCACCCAGGCAAGCCACCACGTGCAAGTCATCCGAATATCTTCTACAAGCGCAGACCATTCCAACTGAATCTGCGACCGGTGACAGCGATCTATCTAAGACATCAACAGCCGCTTTGTCAACGTCTGAAATGAGCCCAGCGTCAAATACTTTAACATGCACAGAAGCAATTGGGTCCCATACAAGTATAAAGAAGAATAGTGGTAGTGCAAACAGCTCTTCTTCGGATGGCAGTTTACAACAAAAAAGCGTCGGTGCAACAAATGCAATTATGTCGACGAGCTCTATTTCAGAGACTGCTGATAGCTTACACTTACAGTCAAGTACAGATAATAATTTAATGGATGTCAAAGTAACCCATCAACCTGCTGCGCCATCCATTTCACAAGTAAGTAGCTAATATACCATATATTTAACAGCTTTTTACACCGGTTCATTTTGAAAAAAAATTACATTTATTATGCTCCACCTGAGTCGTAAACTTTTTCCACTCGATGATCTGACTCTCGATCTTGCACAATTGTATTTCTAATATACGCATTAAACATAACAAATGTTTAAATTAAAGATTTTATATTGAATCTCCGAAGCTCATAATAGTACTAAATTTATGGACTCAAAAGACATTAAGGAATGATTAATATTGAATTGGCCCTAGACATAACAAGGCATGCTAAAATTTACATTTATTTTATTTCCAGGTATCCAACGTTAGCGTATCATCAGTTGGTTGCGATTCACATATAACATCAGCATCATCTGTTCAATGCAGACTTGGCCAATCTTCGTCAACAAATGCTCAAGAATTGATTTTAAGCTCCAAGATGGTCACATCATTGGGCATCGAAGCTGTTGTGCCACCACGACCCACAATTCCGCAATTGTTGACTGGTGGCAATCCCTTGACTCCGGTTTCTGTGGCACAACTACAAGGCAGTCCGTTTGGCGAGCGGACGTCTAGCATAAAATCAAATGATAAATCAATGATATTGACTAGTGATGGGAATAGTGCGACGCCTCTTCCAATTGATTTGCAAAAAAATGCATCTACTATGCCAGTGGCCATGCCTCCGAATGCAGTCGCCAATGGATTCCTCGCGGGCTATTGTGCACCGGTCAGTTGCAGTGCAACATCAGCGGTCTTATCATTATCAGGAAGCAAAGGGCTTTCAGTTCCAATGACCTCCATGCCACCGAATTCATCCAGCAATAGCAATTCGATTGCGACAGCTGTGGTCGCTTCTGGCATGACCAAGTCACCATTTAATACCGGAATGAATCCTGTTGTTGGATCTGCAGTCGGCTCGTCATTGGTTTTTCATGGTGGACCACCACCACCGTTGCCCCATTTAGGAGGTGCAGGTGGACATCCAATGCTAATTCAATCGACGCCATACCGTACACCTTATGCAAACTATTCATTGTATACACCGTATAGTAGTGTAGCGCACGGACATGGACAATATCTGCCTTCAGTGCTACCAATAGTGGCTCCAAACACATCATCAGCATCTTCACCCCACCGCAACAACAGTCGAGAACCGACGCCAGCTGCTGCGACATCTCTGAAAGCACCCGTAACAAGTACAACGACATCACAGCATCAGCAGCAGCTGAACGTCAGTGGGATTTCGGGATTGCGACCTGTTACTCCACTTGGTGGCTATGTGATTAGCAGTAGTGGCGCAACGACAACAACAACTGCAGCAGTACATTTGGTAAACTCGACTCATCCTCATCCCCATAATTTATCGGTGTACGCGGCAGGAGGTGTCTTTGGTGTATCATCAACCACGGGGCCAGCAATTACCACAACAACACCACAACTGTCAGCACCCGTCGTAGCATCAATTGATGTTACACCGCAACCGCAATTACATCCACCTGCACCACCTGCAACGCAAATGCTCTCACAATCTGGTTATCCTTCTGCCCATCATCTGACGCCACAATTGCTGACATCATATTCACAGTTTGCACCACCAGCAGCGCCACCAACACATCAGTCGCCATCAGTGCGCTGTAGTTCCACTTCAGCAATCAGCACCAGCAACAATAACAACAGCAACTCAGTTGTCACTGTACAAAATGCAATGACAACGATGTCGTCAACATCCTCAATAAATACGCCCATAGCGTCATCATCTTCATCTGTGATCCAAAAAAATCTTTCACCCAAAAGCGACAGTCCTAGCCGAGATCGGGACGTCAATTACAGGTACATATCACATTTCTATAATTGTAACTAATAACTGCAAGAGTAAATTCAATAGAAACAACAATTTATTTTATATAATTTCCTACATTTTATCCTTACTTTGTAACACATAGTTTTGACGTATTCATTTTTATAGGATGCACAATATTATATATTCTGAATCAGTATCCGTCCGTGTGAACACCTAGTACAACTTAGGGACTACGAAATTTATGATTCCTCTACTTCCTTGAATACAAAAAAACCTATTGTAAGCTCTGTTTTAAATCGGGTTCCCAGAACTTTATCACAAATGATTGTTAATGGTTTCTAAGAACATGGAAGTTGTTCAGTTGTAAAGTTTTGTTCGATTGGTATAATCACCTAACGTATTTTATTGAATGGGAACCAGGTATCTCACAGTCGGGCACACTCGACTGTTGCTTTCTTGTTGTGTTCTTTGTTTTGGTTTAGAACTATTGCAAATCATACATGAATTGTAAATGTTCATTCTATTAAAAAATAAAATCTTTATTAGCAGCATCTCAAGCGTTCGCCCAAACAATACAATATCGATGGCTGGCGCACCTCAAGGCATCACGTTAGGCTCGCAATTCTGCGGGATTATGCCGTCGACACCTATTAGTGGTGCCCCCGTATCATCATCGACTGCGCTATCGACCGCCTCAACTCATTCGGTTTTAGCAGTTACCGGTCCCAATATGGCCAATTATTCTCCAAAGACAGGGCTGTGGCTAAAGTAAGATATTTGAAAAAGCAAACAAAAAAAATGCAGTTAGTAAAATTGTATTCTATATTCCAGCTCCCCAGTAATGCATCCTTCAGCGATTCCTCCGTGTGCATCATCAGTGCCAATTGTGTCAAGTGGTAACGTGCGACCATCACCTTCCCCACTGAACTCTGGCGCTGTAGTTGGAACACCAACGAGAGTTATTGGAAATGCATTTTCGCCGCACGCCTCAACTCATTCCAACACTGTTGGCAGCGGAAATGCATCTGTGCCAGGAAACTTTCAGTCAACGTTCTTCGCCACACCTCTCGCACCGCCGCTTCCATCATCAATTACGCCTACATCTATGCCTATGGCTATTAGCAGTAGTTCCGTGACGATGTTGCCCATGGTATCTCACACTTCGGCAGTTATTGCAACGATGACTACAGCGACAACAACAACATCATCGGTTACCACTGTGGGCACTGCGCAATCGACAATCCCAACAGTGTCGAGTGCGGTAACACCCACAGCTCACCCATTTTCGGCCGAATCTCTCTTTCAACCAAGCAAAAGTATGCATTGTAACCATGGGTTTCGAAATAGCGGTGGAGAATTATGGAATTATAGTCGTCATACCTTAAGATAATTTTTTTAAACTATCGATGATTATCCATAGTGGCCAGTACTAATTGAATGTTAATACTAGTTTACAAATTGGTATTATTTAAATTCTAAACTGCTCATCATCTATGGCATTAATATTTATATTACGCTCATTAAATTTCAATTTAGCTGAGAGTAACTTACATTCTTTATGTAGACATTCATTTATTTTAAATACTTCATATTTTTTAAATTGAGTGCAGGTCTCAAGTCGATAGTTCTCCACCTCTATTGCAGAGAATAAAGTGTCGGATTAAATATTAATTCTATATGTTTTCCATTTTGTTTAGATGACCAGGCAGACTTATTGCGTCGCGAGCTCGATAGTCGTTTTTTGGATCGTTCTGGTTTGACCCAACCACCACCACCAACATCTTCGTCATCATATTTACGACAAGAGCTGCACCATCATCAACACCAGCATACGCATCTGCATCAACATCCACACCCCCAGATGTTGTCTTCAGCAGCATCTATGTCGGCCGCTGCTAATACTATATTACCACAAACACCGCCAACTTCAGCGCAAATATTTCCACCACCACTATTTAAAGACATTCCGAAAATTCCCGCTGTCGATCCACAATTTTATCGTGCTGGCATCGGACTGCCTCCTGGATATACTGGCTATAATCCAGCAGGGCTACTTCATTCTGGATTGGGTGGACCAACTCCGTTCATGCCACCAAACCATTTGACCTCATTTGCTCCCAAGGTAAGCATAATTCATACACAAAAATTCCGATTTAACACTGATTTGTTCGATCTCGAAGATGCGACATTCGTGCGATTTTCTAACTGCATACTATATACTACATATAAAGTAAACTAAAATACTATGCAAGTAAAATACTACACATTTTTGATAAGTTCGCAGAAATTTTTGAAATTAATGCATTTCTTCTATGCTACTGATTCTTGACATGACATCCTTAAAGATAGGAAAATGAATTTTTGCACAGATACCATAAAAATGGTATCGATTAGCTAATAGGAAATAATTTGAAAATACAATTTTTGTTGAGTTCCTTAATGGGTTCTTAAACATGGGTAGGGCTTTCTGACTTTATAGGGTTGCAATCTTGCTTATCTAGAGCTATTTTTTTTTATATGTGGTCCTTCTTTTTTTTAAATACCCTCTTTTACTTACCCTCCAAAGGATCTTAGTAAACTCCGTTTGAACTCTTTGGTGAGCTGGTTCCAATGAGCTAACATTGTAGATCAAACCATTATGGAATTCCCTTTAAAAGTTCATTCTTGGGTTTCTATATCAATTGCGAAATAAGATTTGAAGTTCCTGTATTGCCTTTAAAAAATGTCATCTCGTTCTTTTTCTATGCTATGCATTTTTCGCATTATAGTGTGAAGCATTAAAACCTTTTTTGCTATCGCTTAAACTTTGTATATTTTCAGCGTTTATATTATTCTCGAACGTAGTTTTTCTTTTGTAAAAAATGTCAGAAACAAATGTGTGGAAAACATATATATGAGCAGTGAGAGAGATATCTTCTCTCTCATTCATGCTAACATGTTTTACTACCGTGTAATAGGACTTGTGTTTTGTAACTATTCGTTGCAATAAGAACTTTTTAATTTAAATGTTTTGTTATGGTGTTCTCACATCACTTATATTTTTGGACACCATCGACTATCCGAAATCGTCGATGTTGGGGTCGATAGCTAGCAATAAAGAAAAACCTCGACAGTTGCTCAATATTTTTGCATCACTACTAAACACTTGCTATGCTATGACGTTGTCTACTGAATATTACAATGAACTCATTTGTTGCACACTTACATATCTATACAGAACACTATGTCGCTACCTTCAGTGTCCCCTACTATAATACCATCGATCTCTAACCCCTCCAAGGTCCTCCCGCAGCGAGTGGTATGTTAAACATTACGTGTAGCACTGCTTCACCCCTCTAACTGCTCATATCATCTATTTTCGTTTATTTACATAGAAAACTGGACGTTGGAATGCTATGCATGTTCGCATTGCGTGGGAAATTTACTATCACCAAAACAAGCAAAGTTCTGAGAAATTAGTGTGTACGGCTTCGATTGTTGGCACCAGTCATAGTAACTGCAGTAGCAGTATCAGCGTCAACTCTGTAACTTCAAGTACACCCGGCAATGGCAGCAGTATGGTGGGCAGTGGACCATCAGGCAGTGGTAGTGGTTCCGTTAACAACATTGCCACATCTGTTGCGAATGGAAACGTGATGGCAGTAGGCGGACCCTCGCCAGCAGCACTTGGCATGAAATCGTCGCCGGCATTGACTTTAAGTTCTGCGTCGCCGCACTTACTTCATCGATCAGGTGAAATGCCTGCAGCAGCAACATACGCTAGATCGCCATTCGAAGCTTCGCCCCTAGCTGCCAGTTTTATCGGGGCACCACCTAGTCATATTGGTCAGTTTACTTGTTTTATTGTGATCCAAAACTAAAAAACTCACACTAAATATACTCTTTCTCTATGCGTCTGTACAGGTACAGCAGTCTCCCCCTTCGGAAGGTATGTTGGATCCTTTGGTTTTGGCGGCCTGACACATTTCGGACGGGACATTTCAGTGAGTGGGCACTTAGACGCATGGAGGTAAGTAGCATCTTATCAGATTACGAATATAGTTATAAAATAGTTGTTGTTGATGGCTATGTTATCGACCTTTAAAGATACCCTATCTATTATCTTGGACTAGAAAAATTATTATTGGTATTTAAGTGAATGCCTAGAAACTACAAAATATGATGTGATTAGAACTAAACTTACAATTTTGAGTCTGTATGTCTATAGGGGAACTGGTGTTCCCTTATTTATGCAGTGCCATAGGACAGTTTTGAGCACCCCTGCTATTTATCTATTAGACAATAAGAGGTAGATTATTGGCTAAATACTCAAGTAAATTGGGCCTATCATTAAGAAGCGGGTCTGGGGTTATAGCCTTGGAAAAAATAGCACAAATCAAGGGCATCAGCTATTTTTTTTCTACCTATTCCTTTAATCGAAGTCGGGTACCGCACAGTCGGCTGTAGTTTTCTATATTACATTGCTAACGTAATATAATATGCGTAATCTATTTTTCAGAACGAGTTCCGTGCCACGCTCTATAGCTTACCACCCTACGGTTACATCTGGACCAAGTGGCTGGCCAATTAAAACGGATCCTGCTCTGGAGAATGCACGTCGAGAGGCTGAAGAACGAGAACGGGAACGTGAGATAAGAGAACGAGAGCAGAGAGAACGTGAGCGGCAACGACGAGAGCGTGAAGAACGCGAAAGAAAGGAGAAAGAAGAGAAATTGAAGCGTGAGCAGCAAGAGCGTGAAAGAGAGCGAGAACGTGAACGGGAGCGTAAAGAACGCGAGCGGCGTGACATTGAACGCCGTGAGATGGAACGTGAAAGGCTAATGCAGCAACAACGAATCAACGAAAGTAATAAACAAGCATCGGCTGCAGCAGCGTCGTCATCAACAGCGCGGGATCGTTCACCTCATCGCAGCATCGGCAGCATGGTTGGTGATCACAATACGGAGATTCGCATAAAAGAGGAACATCCGCGCTCCACCAAAGAAGAACAGGATGTGATGCTTATGCGTGCGTCGGCGGCGGCTGCTGCTGGTGTTGCCGTCGGCGATCCACGCTATCACCCATCATCGTTGGCCGCGGCACAGGCGGCGAATGCAGCGATAGCGACAGCTCATCATCATGCCAATTTCATGGTTTCTACAGGTCGGCATGGGCCACCGCATGGGTTGCCACCGTCATCAGCGTCTCATTTGTCGCGCAACATGATGCCACCCACATTGGGTGTCGGTGGACCACTCGCTCACTTTGCCCCACCTGTTCCGCCCCCATGGGGTATAGAAGCGTACCGGGATCCCTACCCAATCTTACGTTACAATCCCATCATGGAGGCAGCGTTTCGTCATGAAGCCGAGGCTGAGCGTCAGAAAGTTTTGAGTATCTATGCGGCCCAATCTGCAGCTCATTTGCGGGGTAAAGAACCAAGTCCCATACCTCCGCCATCAATGGGTCCATTGGGTCCACCTCCCACACATCTTCGCATGCAGCCTCCGCCACCGAGTGTAAGTCTAATGACATCATCAACCGCGTCACAGCAACCTTCTCAACCATGTCAGCAGCCGCAATTGTCGTCCATGGGAATGGGGAAGGCGGGACCAGGAGGCGCACCTGGACCGCCAACGATGAATATGTCTGTACAGCATATGATGACAGTTGATCCTTTGAAAAAGGAACCTGATCATAGCATTGGTATTGTGGTGAGTTCACCTGGGACGGGTATTAGTCATGGTGCTGTTCCAGCAAGCGTCATAGGCATACCATCGGCTGCTTCCCCAGCAACGCCAAGTCGATGATAACCTATTACAAATATGATACTGATACCTTTAGAAAAATAAAGAAGTTTTGTCAAATTTCAAGCACTTCCATTTTTGTCAATATTTGAATTTGTATTCTGCTCTTTGTCCCTACCTCCACTCAATAACACATCTGAGCCTGACAAAAACACCAAGATAGTAAGCGCAACGCTTTTGTAATATAAAAAGAATGAACGATAAAATATATATTTTAATTTAATATTAAAGTTGCAAGATAAAATATGATATAAACAAAACATATTTTACCTACTGATCAAAAAAAGGAATCCACGGTCATTAAAAAAGATCCACTTGTTCTAAGATTATATTTATGCGAGCCATAAACTTTCGCAACAAGTTGCTTCCCACTTACGTCTACCCGCAGCGACAGGCACATACTCGTATACATACAACTATATATTATGTATTTGTATATATATACATATATATTACTCTTTTATATATGTGTATATATATATTATATATAAAATAAGACTTTAAATTTATAAAAAAAAAAAAACAACACCGAATACCTATTAGTTTAATTAGATATTTAGATTTGCATATAAATACTAGAGCATTTGTATTATTTGTATAATTCGTGGACATAATTATACTCAAATGTACATATATATAGCATATAACATATAGGCATACATATTATATATACACGCATGCATACGTAACAAGATACAATTTGATAATAATTAAAACAAAAAAAAAAAACAATTGTTGTATGGTACATTTAGCAACTTGTGGAATCATACAATACCATTCCAATCGTGCATTATATGTTTCCATAAGTAAATTCATGTATGCCGGTAATGTATATAAATAAATTTAAAGATATTGATAATAGAAACATTGCTAATAATTCAACAAAATGTGTTTTAATTTATCAACGCAGAACCTTCGTAAGTTGAGTAACTCACGTTCCATGCTTTAAAGTTTGTGGAAAATAGGTTTAATGCTGAAATACATAGCGCCATCACCATTATCTACAGCTATAAAATATCCAAATACTTTATGACCGAAATTTGAGTTATTTTAATTTTAGAAATTTTGTTTATAGCCTCTTGGTTTGTGAGAGCTTTACTTAGATTTACTGCACTACATCTAAATCATACTAAAATGTTTATAGCTGGTTAATTGTTACAATCGATTCTCAAAATTATCCTTAATTTACTTGGGTTTATCGTTCACGAAACTATACTTAATTGTTTCTATTACCCTAAGGATGGCCAAGGATCTCAAGTTCAAATGCCATTTTTTACTTGTTATACCCGCTACCTCTAAAACCGTATTATAACTTAGTACCAACAGGGAATTGATATACATACGTATGTGACAAACATCTCCGACCTCATAAGTACATATGTATATTCTTGCTCAGTGTCTATCTGTCCACATCAGCACTTAGATCTCAGAGACTAAGATTTGGGCACACCATCCTCGAAATTTTTAGATTTTGTTCGACGAGCAATATGTCTGTATATTCGATTACTTATATATTTCTTGGTATATTTTCTATATCATAAGTGTTTTGCATTCTCTCAAAATGCAGAGCGGGTATATGACAGTCGAGCACTCTCGACTGCAGTTTTTTGTACTTGTTTTGGAAATGATTTATATCGAATAAGGTAAAATTTTATCAAAAATATAAGCGAACCGCAAACAGTAATGTTATCTCTTATTGTCGTTATCTCGTTTGATATCAAGATACGGTTTCTGATGGCAGCGTTAGGCCTTTGTTGGATAGTAATAACGCTTTTAAGCTGGTTGCTTCCTTTTATGCTCTCATATTTATTACTATAAATACTAATAACGTTCGTTGAGAATGTGTTTTCATTTTTTTTTTGTTGCATATCTTTCGGATGTACTGGTTATTTAGTCATCGATAAGAGGCATATCACAGCACTTGTAAACGAACAATTTTACCTACAAATAATTAATGTTGCTTATGTAGGAGACTTTTGACTTGTTTTTGTCAGCGTGAGGAAAAATGATGCCGAATCAACAACTATTGATCACCAAAGCCATAAACAGCGAAAGTAAAAGTTTATAACAAAACCACTAATCAAGCAATCTCGATTCGAAAATACCCTGTAATAACTAATAAGTTGAGTTGACGGTTTTTAAAAATTAATAATTGAAATTAAATAAAGCATTTTCGGCTTATTAGATTTTATATACTTATGTATGTATATTTGAATTCATAGTTTTCCAATATTTTGGGTCAAATGCATCCTTTTCTTAGAATTGTGTATACTCATAAGACCATATTAATTATTTTGTAGTCTAAAAACTACATATCAAAATAAATTCTTTTATCAAGGTATTGTTTGAGGCGAATTGTTGTTATTTAAAAAAAATGTTTGATTCGGAATAAGTGGTCAAATTGGAAACGGAATTTAAATATCGACACATTTCCGCAAAAGTATGAATGTTACAAAAATGGAATTTTGGGGAAAAGTGTTTTTTTGTTTGTTATTAATAGGATCATTGATTTGAAAATTAAATAAACAATACTATTGTAGCACCCTAGAATATATATTAATATATATATATATATATATATATTTAATTGCATTAAGAGAAGTGTCAAATCTATTGTAATTTCGTGGAAATACGTGCTAAATATGGCAATGCTGCTTAAACTTTAAGCATATGAAGGTGTGTTGCTTAGTTTGTTGTAATGTTGTATGCCTTGTTTGTCCATTTGCACTGGGTATAAAATTTGATAATTTCGTTGTTTTTGGTGGGGAATTTCCCAAATCAGGTCTAAGTGCCGGCTTACATCATATGAAGAAAGCTGTTGAGTATGTTTAAGCATTATACAAATACTCGTGTCGTGGAAGTGCTTTGTCAATTTTGGTATTGTTATTGATTTCGGAGACATCATATTGTTTATGACACCCTTCTGTCTTCGATATTCGGAATAGCGAAAGTCAACGGAACAAGATCGTCACCGTCAACAGCGACTGAGCGCGGGTTATTGTTACCACCACAGTATCTTTCAATTTGAACTATTATGCTGTAGTCGACATACGACAGCCGGCATCAACAGCAGCAAGCTCGGGATAGTATAGTACAATTCTGCAATATTTATTATTATTTGAAATGTTACTCGCTCGTTCAGTGGATATTATTTTAGTATTTTGCTTTATCCATTCGATATTAGCTAAACAAGAAAAGTCGGGTCAGTAAATGAAAGTGTGTCAAAATGTGGTTTGGCTGGAGACTTGCTCCATATTATGAAATTGTTAATTGAATACAAGTGAAAACATATTAGAATGTTGTAGTGGGGATGCATGACTACACGGTGATGATTGGGTCTAATTCAAATAAATATCTATCGCGTATTTAGCAATCAATATCTATATAAAGAAGAAGTGTTTCCATTTGTTTTTAATTAGTTTATGCAAATATAAAAAGTGCGATTTGAGAAAATCATTTTAAAATTCTAGCATTTTCGATGAATGAAGTGCTATAATGGGCAATACAAAGCATTGAAATTTAACGTGAATACTACAATTTATTTAAAGTTCGACAATTTGGAGGATCGAATATAAATAATGGCTTCGGATCGGAAGTAGCCTCTGTACCAAACTCGGGACTAGGACAGCGTTTTGGTTATCCAGGACCAGGACTATCATTGGGCTGTCCATTATGTGACTCATCTGTTTATAGCTATTGCTCACACAAGATGGTACACGACGCCTGCTGCTGTGATTTTACAGGTAATTGCTTCTACGTGATCCAATTAAAATCACGTATTAAAACATAATAAGCTTAGAAATAAAATACGTCGAATGTCCGAATTGCACGTTTCAGAACAAAATAATAATTCCCAAATATTCAAACTTGGTAAAGAAAATGTTGCGCTCGCTACGATACTATAATTTGACAGGGTTTGCTAAAAAAATTAATCAATTCAGTATTCTGTTTTTTTTTTTTGAAAAGTAGTTAACAATATTAATCATATATTTATTCTTCTGATTTCACAGCATCACCGCAGCTGCGTCCGCCTCAATGTGCATATTACGACTGTTCGCTTTTGTATGCCAAGTCCTGCTATGAACATGCTCTTATTAAAAACTGCTGCTGTAACAATCCATACTGAACGTTGCCGCTTAGAAATCGAGCTCTTGCCTATATTATTAGAATATTATATATTTTGTAATTTTTAAATGTTAGTTCTAAGAATTGTCATGTATGCTTAATTTATACTTATCAAGGTAATTGAAAATAAAATGAGCTGTTAAGTTTTTTTAACGAATGTATAAAATGTATATTGGATAAATTGATGGGTTTTGTTAAATTTAAAAAAATAAAAAAATAGATATGTAATTGTAGTTGCACAAAGTCGCTAACTTAAATACCTCGGAAAAATCGTGTAAGCCTATAAACGCAAGTTGGATAATAATTCATGAACGCCCGTACCGAATTTAGATATAAATAAAATTCATAGATTGATGACTTATTTTTATATAAATATTCTTCTATTTATGTATAGAGGATTTCGTATATTGATCTGAGAAAATATTTTGATGAAATATAAAGTTATTATTACTGAGGGCCGCTTATGTATTTGTCATACACGGACTAAATTAGGGAAAATATGTGTAGTTGAATGGATATCGGATGAGCTTTCGATCTTTAATACAAACCTGCCTTTAAGCACGTCTTCACCTCAAAGGAAATGAACGAACGCTTCTATATGAGGAACGACGATCGCGGGATATTAGAATGCCGTACGCTGCTCGTGACTTAAGACGTGATCGTCGAAGTGCGCGAATGTCGAGAGTGATTAGGGATAAATAATTCCATTCAAGACTGAAATTGATAGTGAATCTTAGTGGACATAAAAATATTTTGTTCCAAAACCTCTTAAAAGCTTAACTCGACTATTCCATTTATAATAAAACATAGCTAGTATACTGCAAGCACTTGAATCACATCGAAAAAATTATAATAGCTCACCGGATTTCTACAATCCATTACCCGAAAACAAATTAGTACGAAACAAACATATAACATATCATTGTATACTTCATTTATTAAACGAAAAGGACAAAAAATCCATGAATCAAACTTGATGTAATATTAGTTATATAACAATTGCTACACTATATTACACAGTGAATTTAAATATAATCAACACCTTCGGTAGTTGGCTCCGTTGTCGATTGAACTTTGAATATGTTGAAAGGAGGCAGTGACTCAGTTGTTCCTTCAGGTCCATCCGTCGTTATCTTTTTCGTAGACCATGAGGTTGTTGGCTTAAGAGTTGTAGAGCCAGGAACGGTTGGCTTCGATGTTGTTGGCTTCTGAGAGCTTGGCTTCAATGTTGTGGAGCTAGGAACAGTTGGCTTCTGAGTTGTTGGCTTTAAAGTTGTAGGTTTTTGGGTGCTTGGCTTTAAAGTTGTTGGTTTCTGGGTGCTTGCGCTCAAAGTTGTTGGTTTCTGGGTGCTTGGCTTCAAAGTTGTTGGTTTCTGGGTGCTTGGCTTCAAAGTTGTTGGTTTCTGGGTGCTCGGCTTCAAAGTTGTGGAACTAGGAACAGTTGGATTTGATGTTGTTGGCTTCTGAGTTGTTGGCTTCTGAGATGTTGGTTCCTGGGTGCTTGGCTTCTGAGTGCTTGGTTTCTGGGTGCTTGGCTTCTGGGTGCTTGGCTTCAAAGTTGTTGGCTTCTGGGTGCTTGGCTTCGATGTTGTTGGCTTCTGGGTGCTCGGCTTCAAAGTTGTGGAGCTAGGAACAGTTGGCTTTGATGTTGTTGGTTTCTGGGTGCTCGGCTTCAAAGTTGTTGGTTTCTGAGTGCTCGGCTTTAAAGTTGTTGGTTTCTGGGTACTTGGTTTCAAAGTTGTGGTGCTAGGAACAGTTGGCTTCAAAGTTGTTGGCTTTTGGGTGCTTGGCTTCTGGGTGCTTGGCTTCAAAGTTGTAGAACTAGGAACAGTTGGCTTTGATGTTGTTGGTTTGTGGGTGCTTGGCTTCAAAGTTGTTGGCTTCTGGGTGCTTGGCTTCGATGTTGTTGGCTTCTGGGTGCTTGGCTTCAAAGTTGTGGAGCTAGGAACAGTTGGCTTTGATGTTGTTGGTTTCTGGGTGCTTGGCTTCAAAGTTGTTGGTTTCTGAGTGCTCGGCTTTAAAGTTGTTGGTTTCTGGGTGCTTGGTTTCAAAGTTGTGGTGCTAGGAACAGTTGGCTTCAAAGTTGTTGGCTTCTGGGTGCTTGGCTTCTGGGTGCTTGGCTTCTGGGTGCTTGGCTTCTGGGTGCTTGGCTTCAAAGTTGTGGAACTAGGAACAGTTGGCTTCTGGGTGCTTGGCTTCGATGTTGTTGGCTTCTGGGTGCTCGGCTTCAAAGTTGTTGGTTTCTGAGTGCTCGGCTTTAAAGTTGTTGGTTTCTGGGTGCTTGGTTTCAAAGTTGTGGTGCTAGGAACAGTTGGCTTCAATGTTGTTGGCTTCTGGGTGCTTGGCTTCAAAGTTGTGGAACTAGGAACAGTTGGCTTTGATGTTGTTGGTTTGTGGGTGCTTGGCTTCAAAGTTGTTGGCTTCTGGGTGCTTGGCTTCGATGTTGTTGGCTTCTGGGTGCTTGGCTTCTGGGTGCTCGGCTTCAAAGTTGTGGAGCTAGGAACAGTTGGCTTTGATGTTGTTGGTTTCTGGGTGCTTGGCTTCAAAGTTGTTGGCTTCTGGGTGCTTGACTTCAAAGTTGTTGGCTTCTGAGTGCTTGGCTTCAAAGTAGTGGAGCTAGAAACAGTTGGCTTCAAAGTTGTTGGCTTCTGGGTGCTTGACTTCAAAGTTGTTGGCTTCTGGGTGCTTGGCTTCGATGTTGTTGGCTTCTGGGTGCTTGGCTTCTGGGTGCTCGGCTTCAAAGTTGTGGAGCTAGGAACAGTTGGCTTTGATGTTGTTGGTTTCTGAGTGCTTGGCTTCAAAGTTGTTGGCTTCTGGGTGCTTGACTTCAAAGTTGTTGGCTTCTGAGTGCTTGGCTTCAAAGTAGTGGAGCTAGGAACAGTTGGCTTTGATGTTGTTGGTTTCTGGGTGCTTGGCTTAAAAGTTGTTGGTTTCTGGGTGCTTGGCTTCGATGTTGTTGGCTTCTGGGTGCTCGGCTTCAAAGTTGTTGGTTTCTGAGTGCTCGGCTTTAAAGTTGTTGGTTTCTGGGTGCTTGGTTTCAAAGTTATGGTGCTAGGAACAGTTGGCTTCAAAGTTGTTGGCTTCTGGGTGCTTGGCTTCGATGTTGTTGGCTTCTGGGTGCTTGGCTTCTGGGTGCTTGGCTTCTGGGTGCTCGGCTTCAAAGTTGTGGAGCTAGGAACAGTTGGCTTTGATGTTGTTGGTTTCTGAGTGCTTGGCTTCAAAGTTGTTGGTTTCTGGGTGCTGGGCTTAAAAGTTGTTGGTTTTTGGGTGCTTGGCTTCAAAGTTGTTGGCTTCTGGGTGCTTGGCTTCGATGTTGTTGGCTTCTGGGTGCTTGGCTTCTGGGTGCTCGGCTTCAAAGTTGTGGAGCTAGGAACAGTTGGCTTTGATGTTGTTGGTTTCTGAGTGCTTGGCTTCAAAGTTGTTGGCTTCTGAGTGCTTGGCTTCTGGGTGCTCGGCTTCAAAGTTGTGGAACTAGGAACAGTTGGCTTTGATGTTGTTGGTTTCTGGGTGCTTGGCTTCAAAGTTGTTGGCTTCTGAGTGCTTGGCTTCAAAGTTGTTGGCTTGTGAGTGCTTGGCTTCTGGGTGCTTGGCTTCTGGGTACTTGGCTTCGATGTTGTTGGCTTCTGGGTGCTTGGCTTCTGGGTGCTTGGCTTCAAAGTTGTTGGTTTCTGAGTGCTTGGCTTCAAAGTTGTTGGCTTCTGAGTGCTTGGCTTCTGGGTGCTCGGCTTCAAAGTAGTGGAGCTAGGAACAGTTGGCTTCAAAGTTGTTGGCTTCTGGGTGCTTGGCTTCAGAGTTGTTGGCTTCTGAGTGCTTGGCTTCAAAGTTGTTGGCTTCTGAGTGCTTGGCTTCTGGGTGCTCGGCTTCAAAGTAGTGGAGCTAGGAACAGTTGGCTTCAAAGTTGTTGGCTTCTGGGTGCTTGGCTTCGAAGTTGTTGGTTTCTGAGTGCTTGGCTTCAAAGTAGTGGAGCTGGGAACAGTTGGCTTCAAAGTTGTTGGCTTCTGGGTGCTTGGCTTCAGAGTTGTTGGCTTCTGAGTGCTTGGCTTCAAAGTTGTTGGCTTCTGAGTGCTTGGCTTCTGGGTGCTCGGCTTCAAAGTAGTGGAGCTAGGAACAGTTGGCTTCAAAGTTGTTGGCTTCTGGGTGCTTGGCTTCGATGTTGTTGGTTTCTGAGTGCTTGGCTTCAAAGTAGTGGAGCTAGGAACAGTTGGCTTCAGAGTTGTTGGCTTCTGAGTGCTTGGCTTCTGGGTGCTTGGCTTCTGAGTGCTTGGCTTCAGAGTTGTTGGCTTCTGAGTGCTTGGCTTCTGGGTGCTCGGCTTCAAAGTAGTGGAGCTAGGAACAGTTGGCTTCAAAGTTGTTGGCTTCTGGGTGCTTGGCTTCGATGTTGTTGGTTTCTGAGTGCTTGGCTTCAAAGTAGTGGAGCTAGGAACAGTTGGCTTCAGAGTTGTTGGCTTCTGAGTGCTTGACTTCTGGGTGCTCGGCTTCAAAGTTGTGGAGCTAGGAACAGTTGGCTT
The DNA here is from genome assembly GCA_035045625.1 of Drosophila formosana. Classification (NCBI taxonomy): domain Eukaryota; kingdom Metazoa; phylum Arthropoda; class Insecta; order Diptera; family Drosophilidae; genus Drosophila; species Drosophila formosana. The sequence goes on along the minus strand of JAWNOW010000173.1, from coordinate 802,634 downwards.
TGATGTTGTTGGTTTCTGAGTGCTTGGCTTCAAAGTTGTTGGTTTCTGGGTGCTTGGCTTCAAAGTAGTGGAGCTAGAAACAGTTGGCTTCAAAGTTGTTGGCTTCTGGGTGCTTGACTTCAAAGTTGTTGGCTTCTGGGTGCTTGGCTTCGATGTTGTTGGCTTCTGGGTGCTTGGCTTCTGGGTGCTCGGCTTCAAAGTTGTGGAGCTAGGAACAGTTGGCTTTGATGTTGTTGGTTTCTGAGTGCTTGGCTTCAAAGTTGTTGGCTTCTGGGTGCTTGACTTCAAAGTTGTTGGCTTCTGAGTGCTTGGCTTCAAAGTAGTGGAGCTAGGAACAGTTGGCTTTGATGTTGTTGGTTTCTGGGTGCTTGGCTTAAAAGTTGTTGGTTTCTGGGTGCTTGGCTTCGATGTTGTTGGCTTCTGGGTGCTCGGCTTCAAAGTTGTTGGTTTCTGAGTGCTCGGCTTTAAAGTTGTTGGTTTCTGGGTGCTTGGTTTCAAAGTTGTGGTGCTAGGAACAGTTGGCTTCAAAGTTGTTGGCTTCTGGGTGCTTGGCTTCTGGGTGCTTGGCTTCTGGGTGCTTGGCTTCTGGGTGCTTGGCTTCAAAGTTGTGGAACTAGGAACAGTTGGCTTTGATGTTGTTGGTTTGTGGGTGCTTGGCTTCAAAGTTGTTGGCTTCTGGGTGCTTGGCTTCGATGTTGTTGGCTTCTGGGTGCTTGGCTTCTGGGTGCTCGGCTTCAAAGTTGTGGAGCTAGGAACAGTTGGCTTTGATGTTGTTGGTTTCTGAGTGCTTGGCTTCAAAGTTGTTGGTTTCTGGGTGCTGGGCTTAAAAGTTGTTGGTTTTTGGGTGCTTGGCTTCAAAGTTGTTGGCTTCTGGGTGCTTGGCTTCGATGTTGTTGGCTTCTGGGTGCTTGGCTTCTGGGTGCTCGGCTTCAAAGTTGTGGAGCTAGGAACAGTTGGCTTTGATGTTGTTGGTTTCTGAGTGCTTGGCTTCAAAGTTGTTGGCTTCTGAGTGCTTGGCTTCTGGGTGCTCGGCTTCAAAGTTGTGGAACTAGGAACAGTTGGCTTTGATGTTGTTGGTTTCTGGGTGCTTGGCTTCAAAGTTGTTGGCTTCTGAGTGCTTGGCTTCAAAGTTGTTGGCTTGTGAGTGCTTGGCTTCTGGGTGCTTGGCTTCTGGGTACTTGGCTTCGATGTTGTTGGCTTCTGGGTGCTTGGCTTCTGGGTGCTTGGCTTCAAAGTTGTTGGTTTCTGAGTGCTTGGCTTCAAAGTAGTGGAGCTAGGAACAGTTGGCTTCAAAGTTGTTGGCTTCTGGGTGCTTGGCTTCAGAGTTGTTGGCTTCTGAGTGCTTGGCTTCAAAGTTTTTGGCTTCTGAGTGCTTGGCTTCTGGGTGCTCGGCTTCAAAGTAGTGGAGCTAGGAACAGTTGGCTTCAAAGTTGTTGGCTTCTGGGTGCTTGGCTTCGAAGTTGTTGGTTTCTGAGTGCTTGGCTTCAAAGTAGTGGAGCTGGGAACAGTTGGCTTCAAAGTTGTTGGCTTCTGGGTGCTTGGCTTCAGAGTTGTTGGCTTCTGAGTGCTTGGCTTCAAAGTTGTTGGCTTCTGAGTGCTTGGCTTCTGGGTGCTCGGCTTCAAAGTAGTGGAGCTAGGAACAGTTGGCTTCAAAGTTGTTGGCTTCTGGGTGCTTGGCTTCGATGTTGTTGGTTTCTGAGTGCTTGGCTTCAAAGTAGTGGAGCTAGGAACAGTTGGCTTCAGAGTTGTTGGCTTCTGAGTGCTTGGCTTCTGGGTGCTTGGCTTCTGAGTGCTTGGTTTCAGAGTTGTTGGCTTCTGAGTGCTTGGCTTCTGGGTGCTTGGCTTCAAAGTTGTTGGCTTCTGAGTGCTTGGCTTCTGGGTGCTCGGCTTCAAAGTTGTGGAGCTAGGAACAGTTGGCTTTGATGTTGTTGGTTTCTGAGTGCTTGGCTTCAAAGTTGTTGGTTTCTGGGTGCTTGGCTTCAAAGTTGTTGGCTTCTGGGTGCTTGGCTTCAAAGTTGTGAAGCTAGGAACAGTTGGCTTTGATGTTGTTGGTTTCTGGGTGCTTGGCTTAAAAGTTGTTGGTTTCTGGGTGCTTGGCTTCAAAGTTGTTGGCTTCTGGGTGCTTGGCTTCGATGTTGTTGGCTTCTGGGTGCTTGGCTTCTGGGTGCTCGGCTTCAAAGTTGTGGAGCTAGGAACAGTTGGCTTTGATGTTGTTGGTTTCTGAGTGCTTGGCTTCAAAGTTGTTGGCTTCTGAGTGCTTGGCTTCTGGGTGCTCGGCTTCAAAGTTGTGGAACTAGGAACAGTTGTCTTTGATGTTGTTGGTCTCTGGGTGCTTGGCTTCTGGGTGCTTGGCTTCAAAGTTGTTGGCTTCTGAGTGCTTGGCTTCAAAGTAGTGGAGCTAGGAACAGTTGGCTTGAAAGTTGTTGGCTTCTGAGTGCTTGGCTTCAAAGTAGTTGGCTTCTGAGTGCTTGGCTTCTGGGTGCTTGGCTTCTGGCTACTTGGCTTCAAAGTTGTTGGTTTCTGGGTGCTTGGCTTAAAAGTTGTTGGCTTCTGAGTGCTTGGCTTCTGGGTGCTTGGCTTCAAAGTAGTGGAGCTAGGAACAGTTGGCTTCAAAGTTGTTGGTTTCTGAGTGTTTGGCTTCAAAGTTGTTGGCTTCTGGGTGCTTGACTTCAAAGTTGTTGGCTTCTGAGTGCTTGGCTTCAAAGATGTTGGCTTCTGAGTGCTTGGCTTCTGGGTGCTTGGCTTCTGAGTGCTTGGCTTTAGAGTTGTTGGCTTCTGAGTGCTTGGCTTCTGGGTGCTTGGCTTCAAAGTTGTTGGCTTCTGAGTGCTTGGCTTCTGGGTGCTCGGCTTCAAAGTTGTGGAACTAGGAACAGTTGGCTTTGATGTTGTTGGTTTCTGAGTGCTTGGCTTCTGGGTGCTCGGCTTCAAAGTTGTGGAACTAGGAACAGTTGGCTTTGATGTTGTTGGTTTCTGGGTGCTTGGCTTCAAAGTTGTTGGCTTCTGAGTGCTTGGCTTCAAAGATGTTGGCTTCTGAGTGCTTGGCTTCTGGGTGCTTGGCTTCTGAGTGCTTGGCTTCAGAGTTGTTGGCTTCTGAGTGCTTGGCTTCTGGGTGCTTGGCTTCAAAGTTGTTGGTTTCTGAGTGCTTGGCTTCAAAGTAGTGGAGCTAGAAACAGTTGGCTTCAAAGTTGTTGGCTTCTGGGTGCTTGACTTCAAAGTTGTTGGCTTCTGGGTGCTTGGCTTCGATGTTGTTGGCTTCTGAGTGCTTGGCTTCTGGGTGCTCGGCTTCAAAGTTGTGGAACTACGAACAGTTGGCTTTGATGTTGTTGGTTTCTGGGTGCTTGGCTTCAAAGTTGTTGGCTTCTGAGTGCTTGGCTTCAAAGATGTTGGCTTCTGAGTGCTTGGCTTCTGGGTGCTTGGCTTCTGAGTGCTTGGCTTCAGAGTTGTTGGCTTCTGAGTGCTTGGCTTCTGGGTGCTTGGCTTCAAAGTTGTTGGCTTCTGAGTGCTTGGCTTCTGGGTGCTCGGCTTCAAAGTTGTGGAACTAGGAACAGTTGGCTTTGATGTTGTTGGTTTCTGGGTGCTTGGCTTCTGGGTGCTTGGCTTCAAAGTTGTTGGCTTTTGAGTGCTTGGCTTCAAAGTTGTTGGGTTCTGAGTGCTTGGTTTCTGTGTGCTCGGCTTCAAAGTTGTGGAACTAGGAACAGTTGGCTTTGATGTTGTTGGTTTCTGAGTGCTTGGCTTCAAAGTTGTTGGCTTCTGGGTGCTTGGCTTCTGGGTGCTCGGCTTCAAAGTTGTGGAACTAGGAACAGTTGGCTTTGATGTTGTTGGTTTCTGGGTGCTTGGCTTCTGGGTACTTGGCTTCAAAGTTGTTGGCTTCTGGGTGCTTGGCTTCTGGGTGCTTGGCTTTGATGTTGTTGGCTTCTGGGTGCTAGGCTTCAGAGTTGTTGGCTTCTGAGTGCTTGGCTTCAAAGTTGTTGGCTTCTGAGTGCTTGGCTTCTGGGTGCTCGGCTTCAAAGTTGTGGAACTAGGAACAGTTGGCTTTGATGTTGTTGGTTTCTGGGTGCTTGGCTTCTGGGTGCTTGGCTTCAAAGTTGTTGGCTTCTGAGTGCTTGGCTTCGATGTTGTTGGCTTCTGGGTGCTCGGCTTCAAAGTTGTTGGTTTCTGAGTGCTCGGCTTTAAAGTTGTTGGTTTCTGGGTGCTTGGTTTCAAAGTTGTGGTGCTAGGAACAGTTGGCTTCTGGGTGCTTGGCTTCTGGGTGCTTGACTTCTGGGTGCTTGGCTTCAAAGTTGTGGAACTAGGAACAGTTGGCTTTGACGTTGTTGGTTTGTGAGTGCTTGGCTTCAAAGTTGTTGGCTTCTGAGTGCTTGGCTTCGATGTTGTTGGCTTCAGGGTACTTGGCTTCGAAGTTGTTGGTTTCTGAGTGCTTGGCTTCAAAGTAGTGGAGCTAGGAACAGTTGGCTTGAAAGTTGTTGGCTTCTGAGTGCTTGGCTTCAAAGTAGTTGGCTTCTGGGTACTTGGCTTCAAAGTTGTTGGTTTCTGGGTGCTTGGCTTAAAAGTTGTTGGTTTCTGGGTGCTTGGCTTAAAAGTTGTTGGCTTCTGAGTGCTTGGCTTCTGGGTGCTCGGCTTCAAAGTAGTGGAGCTAGGAACAGTTGACTTTGATGTTGTTGGTTTCTGGGTGCTTGGCTTCAGAGTTGTTGGCTTGTGAGTGCTTGGCTTCTGGGTGCTTGGCTTCTGGGTACTTGGCTTCGATGTTGTTGGCTTCTGGGTGCTTGGCTTCAAAGTTGTTGGTTTCTGAGTGCTTGGCTTCAAAGTTGTTGGCTTCTGAGTGCTTGGCTTCTGGGTGCTCGGCTTCAAAGTAGTGGAGATAGGAACAGTTGGCTTTGATGTTGTTGGCTTCTGGGTACTTGACTTCAAAGTTGTTGTCTTCTGGGTGCTTGGCTTCGAAGTTGTTGGTTTCTGAGTGCTCGGCTTCAAAGTAGTGGAGCTAGGAACAGTTGGCTTGAAAGTTGTTGGCTTCTGAGTGCTTGGCTTCAAAGTAGTTGGCTTCTGGGTGCTTGGCTTCGATGTTGTTGGCTTCTGGGTGCTTGGCTTCTGGGTGCTTGGCTTCAGAGTTGTTGGCTTCTGAGTGCTTGGCTTCAAAGTTGTTGGCTTCTGGGTGCTTGGCTTCAGAGTTGTTGGCTTCTGAGTGCTTGGCTTCTGTGTGCTTGGCTTCAAAGTTGTTGGCTTCTGAGTGCTTGGCTTCTGGGTGCTCGGCTTCAAAGTAGTGGAGCTAGGAACAGTTGGCTTGAAAGTTGTTGGCTTCTGAGTGCTTGGCTTCAAAGTAGTTGGCTTCTGGGTGCTTGGCTTCGATGTTGTTGGCTTCTGGGTGCTTGGCTTCTGGGTGCTTGGCTTCAGAGTTGTTGGCTTCTGAGTGCTTGGCTTCAAAGTTGTTGGCTTCTGAGTGCTTGGCTTCTGGGTACTCGGCTTCAAAGTAGTGGAGCTAGGAACAGTTGGCTTCAAAGTTGTTGGCTTCTGAGTGCTTGGCTTCTGGGTGCTTGGCTTCGAAGTTGTTGGTTTCTGAGTGCTTGGCTTCAAAGTAGTGGAGCTAGGAACAGTTGGCTTCAAAGTTGTTGGCTTCTGGGTGCTTGGCTTCGATGTTGTTGGCTTCTGGGTGCTTGGCTTCTGGGTGCTTGGCTTCAGAGTTGTTGGCTTCTGGGTGCTTGGCTTCAGAGTTGTTGGCTTCTGAGTGCTTGGCTTCTGGGTGCTTGGCTTCGAAGTAGTTGGTTTCTGAGTGCTTGGCTTCAAAGTAGTGGAGCTAGGAACAGTTGGCTTCAAAGTTGTTGGCTTCTGGGTGCTTGGCTTCGATGTTGTTGGCTTCTGGGTGCTTGGCTTCTGGGTGCTTGGCTTCAGAGTTGTTGGCTTCTGGGTGCTTGGCTTCAGAGTTGTTGGCTTCTGAGTGCTTGGCTTCTGGGTGCTTGGCTTCTGAGTGCTTGGCTTCTGTGTGCTCGGCTTCAAAGTTGTTGTTTTCTGAGTGCTTGGTTTCAAAGTTGTGGTGCTAGGAACAGTTGGCTTCAAAGTTGTTGGCTTCTGGGTGCTTGGCTTCTGGGTGCTTGGCTTCAAAGTTGTGGAACTAGGAACAGTTGGCTTTGATGTTGTTGGTTTCTGGGTGCTTGGCTTCAAAGTTGTTGGCTTCAGAGTGCTTGGCTTCGATGTTGTTGGCTTCTGGGTACTTGGCTTCGAAGTTGTTGGCTTCTGAGTGCTTGGCTTCTGGGTACTCGGCTTCAAAGTAGTGGAGCTAGGAACAGTTGGCTTCAAAGTTGTTGGCTTCTGAGTGCTTGGCTTCTGGGTGCTTGGCTTCGAAGTTGTTGGTTTCTGAGTGCTTGGCTTCAAAGTAGTGGAGCTAGGAACAGTTGGCTTCAAAGTTGTTGGCTTCTGGGTGCTTGGCTTCGATGTTGTTGGCTTCTGGGTGCTTGGCTTCTGGGTGCTTGGCTTCAGAGTTGTTGGCTTCTGGGTGCTTGGCTTCAGAGTTGTTGGCTTCTGAGTGCTTGGCTTCTGTGTGCTTGGCTTCAAAGTTGTTGGCTTCTGAGTGCTTGGCTTCTGGGTGCTCGGCTTCAAAGTTGTGGAACTAGGAACAGTTGGCTTTGATGTTGTTGGTTTCTGGGTGCTTGGCTTCTGGGTGCTTGGCTTCAAAGTTGTTGGCTTCTGAGTGCTTGGCTTCTGGGTGCTTGGCTTCGATGTTGTTGGCTTCTGGGTGCTCGGCTTCAAAGTTGTTGGTTTCTGAGTGCTCGGCTTTAAAGTTGTTGGTTTGTGGGTGCTTGGTTTCAAAGTTGTGGTGCTAGGAACAGTTGGCTTCAAAGTTGTTGGCTTCTGGGTGCTTGGCTTCTGGGTGCTTGGCTTCAAAGTTGTGGAACTAGGAACAGTTGGCTTTGATGTTGTTGGTTTCTGGGTGCTTGGCTTCAAAGTTGTTGGCTTCAGAGTGCTTGGCTTCGATGTTGTTGGCTTCTGGGTACTTGGCTTCGAAGTTGTTGGTTTCTGAGTGCTTGGTTTCAAAGTTGTGGTGCTAGGAACAGTTGGCTTCAAAGTAGTTGGCTTCTGGGTGCTCGGCTTCAAAGTTGTGGAGCTAGGAACTGTCGGCTTTGATGTTGTTGATTTCTGGGTGCTTGGCTTCAAAGTTGTTGGCTTCTGGGTGCTCGGCTTCAAAGTTGTGGAGCTAGGAACTGTTGGTTTCTGGGTGGTTGGCTTCAAAGTTGTTGGCTTCTGGGTGCTCGGCTTCAAAGTTGTGGAGCTAGGAACTGTTGGCTTTGATGTTGTTGGTTTCTGGGTGCTTGGCTTTAAAGTTGTTGGCTTCAGAGTTGTTGGCTTCTGAGTGCTTGGCTTCTGGGTGCTTGGCTTTGATGTTGTTGGTTTCTGGGTGCTTGGCTTCTGGGTGCTCGGCTTCGATGTTGTTGGCTTCTGGGTACTTGGCTTCGAAGTTGTTGGTTTCTGAGTGCTTGGTTTCAAAGTTGTGGTGCTAGGAACAGTTGGCTTCAAAGTTGTTGGCTTCTGGGTGCTTGGCTTCAGAGTTGTTGGCTTCTGAGTGCTTGGCTTCTGGGTGCTCGGCTTCAAAGTAGTGGAGCTAGGAACAGTTGGCTTTGATGTTGTTGGCTTCTGGGTGCTTGGCTTCAAAGTTGTGGAGCTAGGAACCGTTGGTTTCAAAGTTGTTGGTTTCTGGGTGCTCGGCTTTAAAGTTGTTGGTTTTTGGGTGCTTGGCTTCTGAGTTGTTGGCTTCTGCGTGCTTGGCTTTTGTGTGCTTGGTTTCTGTGTGCTTGGCTTCAAAGTTGTGGAGGTAGGAACGGTTGGCTTTGATGTTGTTGGCTTTTGAGTGCTTGGCTTTTGTGTGCTCGGTTTTTGTGTGCTTGGCTTCAAAGTTGTGAAACTAGGAACTGTTGGTTTCAATGTTGTGGAACTAGGAACAGTTGGCTTTGATGTTGTTGGCTTCTGGGTGCTTGGCTTTTGTGTGCTTGGTTTCTGTGTGCTTGGCTTCAAAGTTGTGGAGGTAGGAACGGTTGGCTTTGATGTTGTTGGCTTTTGAGTGCTTGGCTTTTGTGTGCTCGGTTTTTGTGTGCTTGGCTTCAAAGTTGTGAAACTAGGAACTGTTGGTTTCAATGTTGTGGAACTAGGAACAGTTGGCTTTGATGTTGTTGGTTTCTCAGTGCTTGGCTTCTTGGTGCTTGGTTTCAATGTTGTGGAACTAGGAACAGTTGGCTTTGATGTTGTTGGTTTCTCAGTGCTTGGCTTCTTGGTGCTTGGTTTCAATGTTGTGGAGCTAGGAACAGTTGGCTTTGATGTTGTTGGCTTCTGGGTGCTTGGCTGTTGTGTGCTTGGTTTCTGTGTGCTTGGCTTCAAAGTTGTGGAGGTAGGAACAGTTGGCTTTGATGTTGTTGGCTTGTCAGTGCTTGGCTTCTCGGTGCTTGGTTTCAAAGTTGTGGAGCTAGGAACGGTTGGCTTTGATGTTGTTGGCTTCTGGGTGCTTGGCTTTTGTGTGCTTGGTTTCTGTGTGCTTGGCTTCAAAGTTGTGGAACTAGGAACTGTTGGCTTTGATGTTGTGGAACTAGGAACAGTTGGCTTCGAAGTTGTTGGTTTCTGAGTGCTCGGCTTCAAAGTTGTGGAGCTAGGAAGTGTTGTCTGTGGCGTTGTTTGCTTTTGAGTAGTCGACTTCGATGTCGTGGAGCTTGGCACAGTTGGCTGCGAAGTGGTAGATGTCTCGGGGCTTGCAGTAGATGTTTTTGCAGTAGTTCGATGAGTTGTTTGAATGGTGGTTTGGAATGTCGGCTTTGGAGTCGTGCTCTTTGTGGATGGTGTTGTGTCGTCTGGGCAGATGTGAGGTGTAGTTGTTTTGTGTTGACATGGCTGTTTGGTTGAAGTTGTGGTGCGATGTTCACAAGTTGGTGTCGTTGGATGGTATTTGCATGGCGTGGGGGGCGGGCGAATTGTGGTCGTATGGCTTGTCCTGTTATTGCAGGGGTTCCGGAAGTGTAATACGATCTCATTGTGATTATCGCCAGGTGAAATACGAATATGTGGCCCGAAAAGAGTGAATGTAGCGCCTGATGCGACTAATAAGCATAATATCAGCAACTTCATACTGTAAACACTTTTAGATTTAAGCGCACACGAATTCTATTCCGATTTGTTTGCTTTCGAGGCAAACCACTGTACGAGCAGTCTGACGACGGCCTTGATACTAGCATTTGACGACCCTAAAACTTAGTATTTAAGTCATGGTGCCCAAATTGCAGGTATTGCAACAATTTACAAATTGTTTTCTATAAATATATTCCCTAATTAAATAGTCATACAACGGATGCATACGCTCTGCCAGGGCACGCACTAGTTTCCAGTAAGTTCTAGCCAAGCTTACATAAGGCATTACTTATCGGAACTGCAAGAGGGGGCGAGCTTACATATATGTATGTTTGGTGCTTGAGTTCATTGATAAAGGGCCAAAACAGCACGTAGGTTTTTTTTTTTTTGAATCATACTCGTACTGACTAAATTCTCGTTGGCACGCTCCCACAATATTTTTAAAAAACGTTTTGTAATTTTAACGATTTTACTACGTTTCCATTCTTTATAGTCAGCCGAGCAACTCTCATAGCATTTAAATATAATAGACAGCTTGACTTTCAACGTTATATTTTCATTATTTTGAAGATTTTATTGAACTGCAATAAATTGCGAGTAAAGCAGAAGTAGTTGCTGTTAGTTAAGCAAAAAATTTGATCGCAGAAGAAGTTGCTAGTTAATACTATAAGTAAAACAGAAACCGTTGCTCAAATCCAAGGGGACGAAAACGTCTATGTATGTTAAAGTAAATCAGAAGCAGTTGCTGTTAGTTAACAGAAGTAGTTGAGAGTAAAGCAGTAGAAGTTGCTTTAATGCAGAGACGAAAACGTTAAACAGAAGAGGATGCTGCTTTTGAGAAGTTTGAATACGAAAGTAAATCGGAAGCAGTTGCTACTATGAAGCAGAAGAAGTTGCTAGTTAACACTATAAGTAAAACAAAAAACGTTGCTCAAGTGGGTCTGCTTGCGCACGTCTAGCAGAAGAGGATGCTACTGTTAATTAACAGTGGCTGTTAATTAAGCAGAAGCAGTTGCTGTTAATTTACAGAAGCAGTTGGTAACGCTAAAAGTATAACAGAAGGCGTTGCTCGAATAAAAACGTCTAGCAGAAGAGGATGCTACTGTTAAGAATTACATATGAATGTTAAAGTAAATCAGAAGCAGTTGCTGCTGTTAAGCAGAAGAAGTTGCTACTTGACGCTAAGAGTAAAGCAGAAGACGATGCTCGAACGCAAGAAAGCGACAGCGTCTATCAGAAGAGGATGCAAAGTAAAACAGAAGCAGTTGCTACTTTAAAAAGCTTGTACGCGAGTGCAAGCGAGAGCGCGCTAGTCGATTGTCAAAGTAAGCGCTCGCTGATCGTGTCTATCACACACATGCAAGTTATCACCCAGCTCGCCAAGTCTCTCTTATTCAAAATATAAACAATAAACAAATTGCTAATTGACTCGCTTGGCGATATTAGATTTAAAGCCAGCTCAGCTAAAATCTCTAAGTGGCGCAGCTGCAGCACTTAACGTAAACAACACTTAAAGAATACGATTGCGCATTTTCCAAATAACGTAAACACAGCCTTTGCTGCGCAACTCCTTCTATAAACATAAACATAATCGAATTTCACAATAGAGCTTTCGATCGCGTCAGCCGCCCTTTGCGAGCTTTCTAGAAAGAAGCTTTTTCATAATGTAGCTGCCTTGCAGCATAAGATACAATTGTACTTTTAATTCTAATCTCGGTTTCATAATAAACGGATGTGTTGAGCTCCGCTAAATAAAAATTATTTTTTTCAATACTGTACAACAGCATTGATTAATTGGCGCCCAACGTGGGGCACGCGTGTAAAAACACTAACAAGAATTATTATTGTAAAAATCCTAACAACAAATAGGATAGTGAACCAATATAATTCTAAATAAAGTGATCGCGAAAAAGCATACGTAGTGATTCCGAGACGTAACACAGTTACGCGAATTGTAGTGATACTGAGACGTAACACAGTTACGCAAATTTAAAAACAAATTACAAACGCAACACATATAATAAAAAGTTGCAAGTGTACAAAGTTATTGTGAGTGAACTAAACAAAGCACATGACAAAGTAAATAAACATCAACAAACACAAAGTGCTTGAGATACTACTGTGCTCAAAGATCAAATTGAAGTGGTATAAACCAGAATCATCTATAAACCAAATATTTTAAAATCCAAAAAAATCAAGAAGGAAGACAAAAGTCCAAAAAACCCAAGAAGGAAGACAACGCAAAGCGACCAGAAGGAAGACGTGAGCCATCAATAAACTATTAATATTTTCTATATTTGTATATACCTATATTTACTAATAATATTAAATTGTTAAAACTGGATGCATTAATCGAAAAATTTGAAAGGCTCAAAATGGCACAAAACAATAATAATAACTTAACAGCAGACCTTGTAGCTCAGTTGATAGCAACACAGACAAGGGCACTTCAAGACCAAATTACACAATTAAAGGATCAATTAACATCCAGTACTAGTACAGTTACAGAGTTTAAACCAACCGAAATTAATGAATTAATTAGTTGTAGCGAGACTTTTGATGTAATTAAATCAGTTCCAGAATTCACTGGAAACTTCAATCATTATGTTAGCTGGCGTGAAGCAGCATGCGGCGCTATGCGAATGTACAAAGATGGAAGTAGGAAGTACGTAGGCGCGTTAACTATACTCCGGAACAAAGTAACAGGAAAGGCAAACGATACCCTTACCAACCATGGTACGGTATTAAACCTCGAAGCTATACTAGCAAGATTAGACTTTGCATATAGCGATAGACGACCCATTTACATTATTGAACAAGAACTTAGTGTCTTGCGACAAGGCAAAATGTCCGTTCTTGAATATTACAATCTCGTTAACAAAAAACTAACACTATTAATAAACAAAACAATAATGACATATGGTGATGAAGTAAAAGTAATTTCGGAAATGAACAAAAAGAATAGAGATAACGCATTGCGAATCTTTATAACAGGCTTAAACGGTTCATTAGCAGACATATTATTCTCAATAAAACCAGAAAACTTACCTCATGCTTTGGCTAAAGCCCAGGAGCTTGAAGCCAATTACCAAAGAGCAAATTTTGCCTATCATCACTTCTCTAATAACATGCAAAATACTAATACTACACAGAACACTAATAGTAACTTCAAGAATCAGCAAAAGAAAGCTGAAGTTCCAAATAATAACAATAAATATGACAATACTAATAATTTGCGATTTAATCAAGTTCCGGTTAATCCCAATCAACATTTTAATCGTAATAATCAAACAGTACCAGAGCCAATGGAAATAGATCCATCAATTCAAATTCAAAACAGGCCACCTTATCAAGGTAACGCTCAGGCAAACAAACGAGATCATTCTGTTTCTATGCAACAACCAAATAAAGTAATGCGCGTTAACAATATCCAAGAAGATCATTTTTTAGATCAAGAGGGGGACATCTCCCATACGTCTACAGAATAGACAAAAAGTTAAATAAAAAATTTAAAGTATTAATAGACACAGGCGCTACTGCGTGTTACATTAAGAAAGGTACTTATAATGATGCACAAGAATTAGTAATTAAGAAAAGAGTTAAAACTATACATGGTTACAGTATAATTACACATTTTAGTAATGTAAGTATTTTTGATAAGAACTATAGATTCTATGAAATTGAGAATCTAGGAGCAGACTTGCTAGTCGGATATAATCTGCTAAAAAGTATCAAAGCAGTAATCGACCTTGCAAATGGAACTCTGCAATATAACAATAAAATTGAAAAGCTAATTTGCGAACAATCCAATGAAGTTACAGCAGAAAACATACAAAGCTCTGATGAGTCTTCTGCTGTGGTTTCCTATTTGAAACAACAAAAAGAAATAAGTACAAATCTGTCCTTATTCCAAGTTTCCGAAAATGAATCATCGTCAAGTGAAGCTACTAGCCAACCCAAGGTAAAACGAAAGAAAAAAGTTAAAAAGAGCAGGCGCCTTAAAACGTCAGTATCCTCTGAAACAAATTCTACGTATTCTTCGTTGTGCAAATTGAATCATATAATTGACGAGACAGAAAATTTAAATGTTCTTGAAAAACAAGTTGTTCAAGAAATACAATCAAAGCATTCACAGATCCAAACATGTCTTCCCTTTAGAACAGATGTCAAAGGAGAAATTAGAACGTTGGATGATAATGCAATTTATAGTAAACAATACCCTTATCCGCATTCGGTTAACAATTTTGTTAACCAGGAAATAAAAAGGTTATTGAATGAAAACATTATAAGGCCTAGCAGAAGTCCTTTCAATTCTCCCGTATGGGTAGTAGGCAAAAAAGGCTTTAACGAAGATGGTACTCAAAAACATCGGTTAGTTATTGATTTTAAAAAACTAAACGATAACACAATTCCGGATAGGTATCCGATGCCAGACCCAACAGTAATTTTATCAAATTTAGGAAAAGCACGATTCTTCTCAACAATAGATTTAGAATCAGGCTTTCATCAAATTCTAATGAAAGATGAGGACATTGAGAAAACAGCTTTCTCTATTAACAATGGAAAATATGAATTTCTTCGCTTACCATTTGGATTAGCGAACGCCCCAAGAATTTTCCAAAGAGCCATGGACAATATACTGCGGGAAAAAATTGGTAAAACTTGTCATATCTACGTGGATGACATAATAGTTTTCTCAGAAACCGCAGAACAACACTTCGATGATTTAAAGGAAATTATTGAAATATTATTTAATGCAAACATGAAAATATCTCTTGAAAAATCAAAATTCTTCAGGAAGGAAACTGAATTTCTAGGATATATGGTATCCCACAATATTATAAAAACTGACCCACAAAAGATAAAAGCCATTGTGGATTACCCTCTTCCTATTAATTTAAGAGAATTACGAGGATTCCTTGGCCTAACCGGATATTACAGAAAGTTTGTAAACAACTATGCTAAAATAGCTAAGCCATTGACAAAATACTTACAAGGACATAACGGTATGGTTTCAAAACATATGTCGAAAAAAACAGAAATAATATTTGATGAAGAGGCAACCTTAGCTTTTGAAAATTTGAAATCACAATTAGCTGCAAAAATAGAACTTACACAACCAGATTATTCTAAGAAGTTTGTTCTAACAACAGATGCATCCGATGTAGCAATAGGAGCTGTACTTTCACAAGACAACAAACCAATTACATTTGTTTCCAAAACATTAAATAAAACAGAAAGAAATTATGCCACTAATGAAAGGGAGCTTTATGCCATAGTTTGGGCATTAAAAAATCTCAGAAATTATTTATATGGAGTCACAAATTTAGAAATTCATACAGATCATCAACCACTTTCATTCGCAGTTTCTGCACGAAACCCAAACTCAAAAATGAAAAGATGGCATGCTTTTATAGAAGAATTTTCTCCAAAAATTTTTTACAAACCGGGCTCAACTAATGTTGTTGCAGATGCTCTATCAAGAGTAATAATCAATAATATTACTAACACAGATAATGAAGAAGAAATCTCATCCGATAACGAAACAATACATTCTGCTGAAAGTAGCTATGAAACAGTAATCCATGAAACTAACAAACCATTAAATCAATTCAAACAACAACTTCTTATTTCAAAAAATAAATTCACAATTCACGAAAAATATGATGTATTTAACAAAACAAGACATATTATAGAATATGACACAGTTGAAAATTTAATAATAATTTTAAAAGAATTTCTTCAACCCAATCTCACTACAGGTATTCATTGTTCTCCTGAAGATTTATATGAAATCCAAAGCCCAATAAAAAATACTTTTACAAATAAGTTTCTTTATACCAAAAAATTTTCTCAAGACATTGTTAATAAGGAAGATCAAGAAATTATTATAGAGGAAACACATGCTCGTGCTCATAGAGGGTTTGACGAGAATCTTAAACAAATTCTTAGATACTATTATTGGCCAACTTTATACACGAAACTCAAACAACATATACGCTATTGCGAGATTTGTAATAAAAATAAATATAACAGACATCCAAAATTAATACCCATATCTAAAGCACCTATTCCAGAAAAAGAAGGCGAACAATTACACATAGATATTTTTTACGCTGAAAAACTTATTTTCATTACCTGTATTGACGCATACTCAAAGTTTTTAGTTATAAAACAGATTGATAATAAATTAAATATGGAAAATAAAGTTTTAGAAATTATTCAAACATTCCCATTTGCAAAATCCATTATGATGGACAATGAACCAAGTTTTTCGTCAGCACAATTTAAATCTTCAATGAATCGCGCAGGCTTAACTATTTACTTTGCAGATCCTAGACACAGTGTAACAAATGGACAAGTTGAAAGAGTTCACTCGACTTTAATTGAAATTTCTCGTTGCATTCAAGAAGAGTATAAAATAATGGACTATTCAGAAGTCATATATCGAGCAGCTAAAGAATATAACAATACAATTCAATCAACTACACAACAAAAACCTTGCGATGTATTATTTAATAGAATAGAACATGAACATTTACCAGACCAGCTAAAAACTGCACAAGCCAAAATGTTAGAGTATCATAATGAAAAGAGATCACCTAAAGATTATCATGTTGGTGAAGTCATTTATGAGAAAAACTACGGTGAAAGAAATAAACTGCGACCCAGATATAAAAAGCAGGTAGTTAAGGAAGACTTGGGAAACAAAGTAAAAATTAATAACAGAGATCGGATAATTCATAAGGACAACATTAAATTCTAAAAAAAAAACAAAAAAATATTTTTATATACATTTTTTTATATATTTTTTTATATAATTTTTTATATATATTTACTTTAACATTTTTTATATATATTTTTTTATATACTTTTTATTCAGCATGTACGTGCTATTCAATTTATTCATTTTACTTCCAATTTGTGGTTCTGAAATTGTCAATTATTCAAATGACGACTACGTCTTACTCGAGGATACAGACAATCTTTTATTATATGAAACCTACGGCGAAGTTTTTCACGTTACTAATTTAAGTTTTTATAACGATATTTTTGAAAAAGAGCTGACATTTTTTAATAACAAAAACAATAGTATTGATTGGGAAATAACCATGGAACTCAATTTAATCAAAACACTACTTTCTCAACTAACACCGCACAAAATTATTAAACGAGGTATCAATGAGCTAGGCACAATTTTTAAATGGATCACAGGCACACCAGATCATGATGACATGATAACCATACAAACTAAAATTAACGATCTAGTAGAAAACAATAATAAACAAAATAAAATTAACTCTGCACTTTTTAATGAAATAACTAAAGTAACAGAAATTCTAAAAGATATTAAATTCAACAAGGAATTATTATTAAAAAAGTATCGACTTAAACTACTGTCAGTTGACCTACAAGATCTGCTCGACACTATTACATTCTCAAAAGCCAAAATATTAAATCCTAAAATTTTAAATAAAGAAGACATGACAAAAATATTCAATCACGAAAAATTAAATATCACATTAATTGACCTTTTAGATGTTTCATCTTTTTCAATTGTATCATTTAAAGGATTAATTATAGTTTTTATAAAATACCCATATATTAATTATAGCTGTAAGTTATACCATGCTAAAGCCATATCACAAAAAGACGGAAATTAATTGCAAACAATAAAGTTGCTAAATGTAATAACACGTTTTATCCCATTGAAAATTTTAAAAGAGAAATTTATAATAGCTTTGCACAAATTATTTTTGATTCAAATTGCTTCATAAATCTCTTAAACAAAAAATTTACAAGTTGTACTAAAATAACCGAAAAAAAATAGACCAATCGATATAATAACAGATGGCGCTATTCTAGTGTCAGGCACAAACTGTATTAATGATACATGGTTTACAGGAACTTATCTTGTTACCTTCAAAAACACTGTAATCATAAACAACATAACCTATACTAACGAAAGAGAAAAAATTCTAGATTATGTAAAACACAATAAATTCACGAATTACTTAATTACTGATTATCAGCCAACAAATATTACAGAGCTTCAAATGGAAAATACAAATATTTTGTCTAAAATTATTATTAACCTAGAGAATAATCATTCAAAATTTACATTTTTATTATTCTTAATAATTTTAATTTTCATTATGATAAAGCTTCTAAAATATTATCCCGCATATTTAAATCCATTCAATTTAATAACATCATCAATTCCAAACACGCGAAATCAAGAAATAGATACCGATATGCTAAACAGATTAAATCAACAAATTGAACTTTTGCTACGAAACCATTAAGTATCGGGACGATCCTTCTTAAGAAAGGGGGGAGTTATCACCCAGCTCGCCAAGTCTCTCTTATTCAAAATATAAACAATAAACAAATTGCTAATTGACTCGCTTGGCGATATTAGGTTTAAAGCCAGCTCAGCTAAAATCTCTAAGTGGCGCAGCTGCAGCACTTAACGTAAACAACACTTAAAGAATACGATTGCGCATTTTCCAAATAACGTAAACACAGCCTTTGCTGCGCAACTCCTTCTATAAACATAAACATAATCGAATTTCACAATAGAGCTTTCGATCGCGTCAGCCGCCCTTTGCGAGCTTTCTAGAAAGAAGCTTTTTCATAATGTAGCTGCCTTGCAGCATAAGATACAATTGTACTTTTAATTCTAATCTCGGTTTCATAATAAACGGATGTGTTGAGCTCCGCTAAATAAAAATTATTTTTTTCAATACTGTACAACAGCATTGATTAATTTGCACGTATTAGAATATGTGTATTGTTTGTATGTGTGCAAATTAATCAATGCTGTTGTACAGTATTGAAAAAAATAATTTTTATTTAGCGGAGCTCAACACATCCGTTTATTATGAAACCGAGATTAGAATTAAAAGTACAATTGTATCTTATGCTGCAAGGCAGCTACATTATGAAAAAGCTTCTTTCTAGAAAGCTCGCAAAGGGCGGCTGACGCGATCGAAAGCTCTATTGTGAAATTCGATTATGTTTATGTTTATAGAAGGAGTTGCGCAGCAAAGGCTGTGTTTACGTTATTTGAAAAATGCGCAATCGTATTCTTTAAGTGTTGTTTACGTTAAGTGCTGCAGCTGCGCCACTTAGAGATTTTAGCTGAGCTGGCTTTAAATCTAATATCGCCAAGCGAGTCAATTAGCAATTTGTTTATTGTTTATATTTTGAATAAGAGAGACTTGGCGAGCTGGGTGATAACTCCCCCCTTTCTTAAGAAGGATCGTCCCGATACTTAATGGTTTCGTAGCAAAAGTTCAATTTGTTGATTTAATCTGTTTAGCATATCGGTATCTTTGGAAAATTCTTGGGGCGTTCGCTAATCCAAATGGTAAGCGAAGAAATTCATATTTTCCATTGTTAATAGAGAAAGCTGTTTTCTCAATGTCCTCATCTTTCATTAGAATTTGATGAAAGCCTGATTCTAAATCTATTGTTGAGAAGAATCGTGCTTTTCCTAAATTTGATAAAATTACTGTTGGGTCTGGCATCGGATACCTATCCGGAATTGTGTTATCGTTTAGTTTTTTAAAATCAATAACTAACCGATGTTTTTGAGTACCATCTTCGTTAAAGCCTTTTTTGCCTACTACCCATACGGGAGAATTGAAAGGACTTCTGCTAGGCCTTATAATGTTTTCATTCAATAACCTTTTTATTTCCTGGTTAACAAAATTGTTAACCGAATGCGGATAAGGGTATTGTTTACTATAAATTGCATTATCATCCAACGTTCTAATTTCTCCTTTGACATCTGTTCTAAAGGGAAGACATGTTTGGATCTGTGAATGCTTTGATTGTATTTCTTGAACAACTTGTTTTTCAAGAACATTTAAATTTTCTGTCTCGTCAATTATATGATTCAATTTGCACAACGAAGAATACGTAGAATTTGTTTCAGAGGATACTGACGTTTTAAGGCGCCTGCTCTTTTTAACTTTTTTCTTTCGTTTTACCTTGGGTTGGCTAGTAGCTTCACTTGACGATGATTCATTTTCGGAAACTTGGAATAAGGACAGATTTGTACTTATTTCTTTTTGTTGTTTCAAATAGGAAACCACAGCAGAAGACTCATCAGAGCTTTGTATGTTTTCTGCTGTAACTTCATTGGATTGTTCGCAAATTAGCTTTTCAATTTTATTGTTATATTGCAGAGTTCCATTTGCAAGGTCGATTACTGCTTTGATACTTTTTAGCAGATTATATCCGACTAGCAAGTCTGCTCCTAGATTCTCAATTTCATAGAATCTATAGTTCTTATCAAAAATACTTACATTACTAAAATGTGTAATTATACTGTAACCATGTATAGTTTTAACTCTTTTCTTAATTACTAATTCTTGTGCATCATTATAAGTACCTTTCTTAATGTAACACGCAGTAGCGCCTGTGTCTATTAATACTTTAAATTTTTTATTTAACTTTTTGTCTATTCTGTAGACGTATGGGAGATGTCCCCCTCTTGATCTAAAAAATGATCTTCTTGGATATTGTTAACGCGCATTACTTTATTTGGTTGTTGCATAGAAACAGAATGATCTCGTTTGTTTGCCTGAGCGTTACCTTGATAAGGTGGCCTGTTTTGAATTTGAATTGATGGATCTATTTCCATTGGCTCTGGTACTGTTTGATTATTACGATTAAAATGTTGATTGGGATTAACCGGAACTTGATTAAATCGCAAATTATTAGTATTGTCATATTTATTGTTATTATTTGGAACTTCAGCTTTCTTTTGCTGATTCTTGAAGTTACTATTAGTGTTCTGTGTAGTATTAGTATTTTGCATGTTATTAGAGAAGTGATGATAGGCAAAATTTGCTCTTTGGTAATTGGCTTCAAGCTCCTGGGCTTTAGCCAAAGCATGAGGTAAGTTTTCTGGTTTTATTGAGAATAATATGTCTGCTAATGAACCGTTTAAGCCTGTTATAAAGATTCGCAATGCGTTATCTCTATTCTTTTTGTTCATTTCCGAAATTACTTTTACTTCATCACCATATGTCATTATTGTTTTGTTTATTAATAGTGTTAGTTTTTTGTTAACGAGATTGTAATATTCAAGAACGGACATTTTGCCTTGTCGCAAGACACTAAGTTCTTGTTCAATAATGTAAATGGGTCGTCTATCGCTATATGCAAAGTCTAATCTTGCTAGTATAGCTTCGAGGTTTAATACCGTACCATGGTTGGTAAGGGTATCGTTTGCCTTTCCTGTTACTTTGTTCCGGAGTATAGTTAACGCGCCTACGTACTTCCTACTTCCATCTTTGTACATTCGCATAGCGCCGCATGCTGCTTCACGCCAGCTAACATAATGATTGAAGTTTCCAGTGAATTCTGGAACTGATTTAATTACATCAAAAGTCTCGCTACAACTAATTAATTCATTAATTTCGGTTGGTTTAAACTCTGTAACTGTACTAGTACTGGATGTTAATTGATCCTTTAATTGTGTAATTTGGTCTTGAAGTGCCCTTGTCTGTATTGCTATCAACTGAGCTACAAGGTCTGCTGTTAAGTTATTATTATTGTTTTGTGCCATTTTGAGCCTTTCAAATTTTTCGATTAATGCATCCAGTTTTAACAATTTAATATTATTAGTAAATATAGGTATATACAAATATAGAAAATATTAATAGTTTATTGATGGCTCACGTCTTCCTTCTGGTCGCTTTGCGTTGTCTTCCTTCTTGGGTTTTTTGGACTTTTGTCTTCCTTCTTGATTTTTTTGGATTTTAAAATATTTGGTTTATAGATGATTCTGGTTTATACCACTTCAATTTGATCTTTGAGCACAGTAGTATCTCAAGCACTTTGTGTTTGTTGATGTTTATTTACTTTGTCATGTGCTTTGTTTAGTTCACTCACAATAACTTTGTACACTTGCAACTTTTTATTATATGTGTTGCGTTTGTAATTTGTTTTTAAATTTGCGTAACTGTGTTACGTCTCAGTATCACTACAATTCGCGTAACTGTGTTACGTCTCGGAATCACTACGTATGCTTTTTCGCGATCACTTTATTTAGAATTATATTGGTTCACTATCCTATTTGTTGTTAGGATTTTTACAATAATAATTCTTGTTAGTGTTTTTACACGCGTGCCCCACGTTGGGCGCCAATTAATCAATGCTGTTGTACAGTATTGAAAAAAATAATTTTTATTTAGCGGAGCTCAACACATCCGTTTATTATGAAACCGAGATTAGAATTAAAAGTACAATTGTATCTTATGCTGCAAGGCAGCTACATTATGAAAAAGCTTCTTTCTAGAAAGCTCGCAAAGGGCGGCTGACGCGATCGAAAGCTCTATTGTGAAATTCGATTATGTTTATGTTTATAGAAGGAGTTGCGCAGCAAAGGCTGTGTTTACGTTATTTGGAAAATGCGCAATCGTATTCTTTAAGTGTTGTTTACGTTAAGTGCTGCAGCTGCGCCACTTAGAGATTTTAGCTGAGCTGGCTTTAAATCTAATATCGCCAAGCGAGTCAATTAGCAATTTGTTTATTGTTTATATTTTGAATAAGAGAGACTTGGCGAGCTGGGTGATAACTTGCATGCGTGGGAACTTATTGGGGTGGCTTTCAGTTTAGTTGTTGTTGTTGTTGTTGTTGCTGCTGCCAAAAAAAGCACAGCAACAAGAGAGTGAGAGAGCGAAGTGATAAAGAGCGCTAACATATAATATTACACGTACACCGAAACACATACATACATGTGTATTTTTGGATGTATTGGTGAACGTTTTTCTGCTTGCATGTGAATTCAATTCGCAAATTTAAAAAGAAATTTTAAATAAATTCCCTTGCAGATAGAACAAATACAAAATATGGAAGTAAGAAAACAAAAACACATATTTTCAAATGTTGTTCATATACAAATCAAAGGCAAGCTGTGCAACAAAAATGTAGGAAAAACAAATCGAAACATAATAACAAAACGATTCTGAGGAAAGAATACACATAGAAATTTAATTAATATTTGCCATTAAGAATTTTCAAAATTATTTATTTAGCGAAATAGTATTACTTATTTTCGAAATAATACTAAAAACTTATTTTTACTTGGCAGTTATGATATCGGCAACTCTCTCAAAAATTCAAATTTTCAATGCCGATGAAGCTGGGAGTTTTGTACGACTTCTTTTGGCTGCTTAATGATTTCATCGTCGTTCTAAATCATTCAGGAACATAAAAGGCCAATTTAAAATAGATATACATATGTATTTCTTTATCAAACTTCAAGGAAAGTAAATGTTCAACTAATTATTATAAATTATTATTATATCAAAGTCAAGGCGAATCGTCTCTCATAGCTTGAGTCAATCCTGAGTATCCATAGCCGACGTTGTCGTTATTTAATTATTTATTATTAGGAAGAATTATCTCACGATTTAATTGCTTTTCTGCTGCTCAGTTTCCTTGACAAAATATTAATATTAAACCGATGTTTTCCGACACAAGTAACTAAACACAAACATTTTGGTACTCGAATGACAATATGATCATTTATTTTTTATTTAGACTTCATACTTTTGTCATCATCATTTGTAGCTATTCATACTTGTTTAATTCTTATTTTGTAAATTAGTGGCTCGCTCGAGAAAACATTATTATTCACATATACTATACATTTTCGTACATAATAGACATAACAGACAACATATTCATTTTGCAATCATCTATTGCCTCGATTCGCATTTACATTCTTTATTTGTACCCATGGATTATGTGAGTAAAAACAAAACATACATATTTTGAAAATATGAATATTCTTGGCAAATTATTAGAAACGGTTTATTTGCCGGCGCATTTTGACGAGGTGATTGAAACAACTGAAATAAAATTTAAAAAAAAATATTTCTATTTGACCCCAACAGATCGTTCATGAAGGGGAAATGTTACATTAAAAATAGTTTGGCAGATTTCACTATGCGAATGGTCACAATCCTTACAAATAATTGATCATAAACACAAAAATCTAAAAAGTGGAAGCTATGGCTTTGCTGTGATTTACATAAAAAAAAAAACAATTTCATGGGAAAATAAAGTGATGTAATCCACTCACATATGCATATGCTTAGAATGTTCAATTGTTTGCGAGACAGGCGAAAGATGTTGAAATTTGGAAATTAACTTAATCTACCTACGTTATGGATACCAACAATCAAGTTATTCAAATTGCACAATTGTAGTGTTTTAAATTATTTTGTGGAAACAAAGTGTAATGATGTACGATATAGTCGATCATGCAACCCCTCATAGGCACTATATATAACTTTATGAACTTTATGCAACAGAGGGCAGTGCTTTCCGTGACCTCCACTGTAGATAACAAATTCTTTACTATATGTTACTTGTATGTACAATTTAAGGCAAGATCGACTCCGGAGTTGGCCAGAACTCACACGATGACGGAAGAACAGACTGACGTGACTACTTACTACAGTAAACCGGATACATTCTACTGTTGTATGTATAAATGTTGCGCAACGTTGTTCAATTACCAGTATGTTAACTAAATAGACTAACATTATTTTATTGACTATATCTAGTGATCTATGTGTTTGGAAGTAACTCTTTCCCTGCACCCCTCTACACCTCATCGTCGCTTGTTTGGGGGCACAAGACCTGTTCCTGCCACCAATCGTGAACTTCGTAGACCGCGTTAGCCTGATTGTTGAACGGCAACAGTTTGCCACTGCCTCCAATGAGCTGACTCATCATCGCGGAGGAACTGCTAAGGATGCCGTGATGATGCTGATGCTGATGATGATCCCCATAGCCGTGCAAGGCGGCTGTGGCAGCTATCGTCTGGTTGATGATCGGATAGTGGAACTGCCCGATTTCGCTGAACATCGTCGAGGACTTGTTGGTGTCCCGCTGCTTGCCCAGCTGCCCCAGTTGCGTCACATGTGGCAGGGTGGTCATCGAGTTCTTTTTGCGCTGTTGACTGCTAATGTGTAGGCGCTCCTTGTCGCTCAGCGTCGAGCGCTGCTGCGGATCACTGGAGGTGGGCGCCAAAAACTTTCGTCCCGCCGAGCTGCCGGTTGAATCACTGCGGTTGAGGGCATAACTCCGCTTGCCGCCCACCGCCATGACGTGGCGAACACCCGAGGCATGCACCTCTGAATGGGTCAACACTACGGCGGCGCTGCTGTTGGCATCCTTCTCATCGTTTTCGGTTGAGCTCAAGGTGGGCGAGAAGGCGTCGCTGGTGGGCGGACAGGTGCCAGCAACCGCGCCGCTAATTGTACTTATTGCGGATTTATCCAGACCTCCGCTGGGCGCCAGGTCCTCTTGAACATTCGGTCGCATAACAGACTGTTCGTTCGTGGCACGTAGACCGGCAATCAGTGAATTTTGTTGCTTCTAAATGTGCAAACAAACAAAGAAACACAATTGTCAATTAATTGCGCTTTGGAGATACGAATTCCAATACAGCTTACACTGGCATTTTGTGCACGTATTTTTTTGAGGCAGCCCTCCAGCCAGGTACGTATAGTCATCTTGGCCACCTCCTCCTCCACCAGGTACTCGAATTCCTCACGAGCCAGCAGTTCCTCCAGCTGCAGTGCTTTCCGAATGTCAACAGATCGGTACGACAGCATGCTAGAAGTGATATGTGTTTAGACTGTGGGTGCGTGAGTGTAGGAAGAGTGACCTACTTGATGACATCATGGAATGTCACATCCTCGCCATTGTGAAGCTTGTCCAGTTCATAGCACATGTATTTGAAGAGCAAGCGATCCTTTTGCGGATCGCACTCGAGACGACCTTTCAAAAGTCGCAGAATGAACTTCACCCTGCGCACGGGAATAACACCACGCTGGTGGATGTCGACAATGTTCCAGGTGTTCTGAAAGTTGCGTATGTCTGCGTAGGAAAGCAGGGCGTCCTCCTCATTTGAGTAGAATAACGAAAAGTTCTCCATGATAATAGCTGCGATTGCGAACGATGGCAATTACTCAAAGTACTCGTACTCAGAAATGTCGATGTTACTTACCCACAAGTAGGTTAAGCACAATGTACGTGATGATCACGTAAAAAGTGCAGAAATATATCAGACTTGCTGTGAAATTTCCGCAATCGGTTTCCCAGTAATTTCCCCCCAGCGTACAGTATGGAGGCTGAACCATGCAATCGTGCATGATTTTATTCCAATCCTCGCCAGTGACGATTCGAAACAACATTGCCACTCCGGTCACCGGTGATCCAAAGTTCGCCCGCCGCCCAATGCCCTCTCCATATTTGACAGTGCCTTGAAGAAACACATTGGATACCACAACTACTTAACGCTCGTATGGCAGAGTGCTTACCAAATAATATTGTTCCGGCCAACGCATAGAAGAAGACCAACAGAAACATTCCAAAGATGATGAAGAACGATTTGCACACTGATACGCCCACCGTCAGCATCAGCATTTTCAGAGTCGTGTGTTTACCGGTTATGGTAAAGAAACGCAGAATAACTACCATGAAGCCAAAGAAGTAGGACAGATCGTTCTGTAGAGCAAATCGGCGAGAGAGAGAGGAGTATGAAATGTTAGAAAACTGTTCGTAAATATAAGCTTACAAATACAGCGTGAGCCTTTATGTTAAGTATTCAATTAAAATGATCACACTTTTCTCCCGATTCTGATCATACCCTGAGAATTGTCTGCAATATGATCCAAATGACGCCGGCAACCGTGACCAGCAGATCGTAGCGATTGCGTCTGGACTGCCAGTATCCACGGGGTGTGAAGGCGATGTTCTTCATCACCACCTCAACGACAAAGACAAAGGTGAGCACAGCGCTAACAATAACCAAACGCTCCGTGTGCACCTCTCCTTTGATCCACTGCAAAAAGCGAGTACGATTTTTAATCGGATCAATTGAATGCTTTGATGTTGTGCGAACTCACTGTGATAGACAACAACATACTGTTGATCAGGACGACCACAGCGATGACGCGCTTGAAGATAATGTGCTGGGTAATATCGTAGGTAAAGGCACGAATCTTTCGACCATCCGGTCGCGGTGGCAGATGAAGTGGCTGGGCGATCTTGAGACGCTTCTTCAAGTCGCACCATCGCCTCTGGTCGACGGTTAGCAGCGCTGTGCCTTTGTTCTCCGAGTAGTTTGCGATAACAACGCCCACAAAGAGGGTCAGTCCAATCATGCATCCCAAGAATATGTAGATGTGAATGTAGATGGCATGAATCTAGAATTGTAATAAATTGGATCAACACCATTGCATCGCATCCAATGATTCGTTTGTGGATTCGAATTACCGGTCCAACTACTTTGATAAGCACGTCACGGACATCCAGCCACCCCTTGAAGGACAAGACCTCGAACAGGGTCAGCATCGCATCGCCGATATTGTCGAAGTTGAAGCGACGAGGATTCGCCCAGACGCGCGGCACCAACATGGCCGGATACGACTCATCCGGCCCTGGAGTCAGTTTCATTTTGGTCACAAACACACGTCGCATGAACACGCCGACGCAGTCCTCGCGTCGCAGTATTGTCGGATCATTGCAGCGCGCCAAGCGTCCGCCATAGAGCTGCACACCGTAGCTGGCGAATATGAACATCAGCAGGATGAGCAGCGTGGATACCAAGAGGATCTCCTTAAAGCCACGGCACAGCTCATAGACCACTTTCCGCATGTGCGGCACCAGCGTGAAGATCCGCAGCGGGCGGACGCAGCGTAGAATCATCAACAGCTGAGCCGCCGAGTTCGTGGGTATATTGTGTGGCATCCAGCAGAGAAACGATGTCGATACCACATATATAAATACATCCAGCGCGGCAGCCACGTCCTTAATGTAAGCCTTGGGCGTGAAGAACAATCCGTCGGCGAGAATTTTGAGTGCGAGCTCCAGGCTCATAAATATCACGAATCCATATTCGGCTATTTGGAGTGTGGGATGATCCATGAGGCGGTAGCTGGGCGTCTCAAACATCATGGAGATGCACGAGAGTGTGGTGGCAAAGATCATCACCCAGTCCAGGTAGGTGACCAGGCCCAGGAAGTTGCTGGAAGGTGCAAAACAAAATTGAACAGACTAAATTGAGAAATGAAATTGTGAAACCTACTGCAAACTCTTGTACTGCACTTTGCGCTCCTTGCCCGTCAGCGGATCCTTGAGTCTCGCATCGTAGCGCGCGTGCACGATCTTCTGGCATATCTTGCGAAAGCGACTCTCGCGCGGCACCAGGAACAGCGGCGTGTCAAAGAACGGATGATTCTCCCTCAGATCCTCCTCCCGCTGGTTGCGTCGCATCTCCGCCTGCTGCCGCTTTGCCTGCAGCAGCTTGATGTCCAAGTCGTGAGGCCTGGCCCGACCAGAGTTGGCGCGTGGAGCGGCCGCAATGTCGCCGTTCTCCATCAGGTGCTCGTAGGTCTGCTTCAGCTTGATCGAGCCAGAACGAACGCTGCGGCGTATGGAGCGTGATCCGAATCTATGAATTTGTAGCGCACAACACATCAAACGAATCGTGCCGCTACCGGGCAACAGATACTTACTTCTTCTGGTCCACCCGCCATGGCTTCGAATGCGTGATGGTGCCCTGCGACTTCAATCCACCCTTGGTGCCCACCACTGGCAGCATGGCTGAATCTCCCAGCATCAGACGTTGATTGTTGCTATCACTTTAAGTGAAAACAAAATGATAAGCGTTGCACTATAGTTTCAAGAAATTTGTCAGCCTTGTTACTTACTTAATTATGTGGGTGATGGCCAGCTTTCGAAGGCTGCTGCCGGCAGCTCGCACCTTGGCAGTTTTGTTCATGATGCGAACAGGTTTCTGCTTGCGAAACACAACGTTGGACTCCCAGCACTCGGACATGGGTCGCTTGCAGCTTTCGACCATCGATGGATCGTCGGTTTCCAGTTCGATGACAAAGTGCTTCATGAAGCTTTCGCGTACCTTGGGCAGCATAAAGTCGTTGGGAATGCGGTGCAGTATCGTCATTTGCGGCGAGTCTGGAAACTTTTCAAAGATGCGCAGGCGAAAGGGGAGCGTCTCTTTGATCTCAGCACTTTGCTCACGGAACTTGAGCTGCTTCAGCTTCTTGATGTCCTCGTCCAATTCCAAATTGTCCAAAATAACCGCGACGAAAAGACTGAGCACGATGAGTGTGACAAACAGATGATAAAGAATGAAGTAGACGGCAACCAACGGCGTCAGGGTTTTGCTTGTTCGTATCATGGTCTCGTCCATCACCTCTACCCACGCCTCTTGCGTGAGGATCTGAAACATGCTCATGAAGGCTTCGGGGAACGACTCGAACTTGGTGAAGTCGCACAGGAAGCAGAACAGCTGCATTGAAATGCTCGAGCTAATGATCAGCAGACACATGGTGAAGATGATCAGCGAGCCAAGCTTCTTGCCAGGGCCAAAGATCTTGTAGACGAAGCCCTCCAGCATGGGCGAGGCCTTTATGAGTCGTACCACTCGCAGCACTTGGAAATACGTCAGTCCCGACAAATAGAAGATGGGCACTATGTGCAGCGTGGTGCCCGCAGCCAGCAGCAACTCAAATTTGTGTATCGAGTGCTTGTAGTAACCGCGCCAGCCCAGGCAGTAGATTTTGAACAGTGTCTCCAGATCGAGCAGGCAAGTGAAGGCCACTTCGATGTAGTAGTATCTCTCGTAGAAGATGTGGCGTGGTCTGCCGTCGTGCTTGAAGGCCATCGTCGCCGTCACAATGCCATTGGCCAGGATCACGGTCATGACCAGCATGCGAAAATACGGGGATCGCAGAATGGCGTGGCACGTCTCGGGCGCCAGTCCGCCGTGTTTGTTGTCATCAATGGTGACCAGACGCCAGCCGGAATCGTTGCCGCTGAGGATTTGCGAGGCAGCCGTTTTTTGGATGTGTCCTCGGGCTCCCCACATCTGTTGGAACTGGACGCGTATCTCATTGAAAGTCTCCGTGATCACGGCTATGAAAACGTTCTTCACCAGCCATGCCAGGAAAAATATCATCGTGCTGAAGTAGAAAGCAGCTCGCCAAGCGGGCAGCGAATCAATTGCTCGGTACATAATGAACACCCAGCCCTCCTGCGATGCCGCCTGGTACACGGTGAAAATACTTGTGGCAATGTCCTCGAATCCATTAAAGCCAATCACATAGCTGCTCAGGAAGTCCATCTTCATGCATCGCATGCCCGGCGAGCACTGATACCCCGAATCTGGATCCATCGAGCAGAATGTGTCTGGTATCGCCAGCGAGTTGATTGTTAGTACTCTATCGGGAAATGTGACAGGATTAATAAATTTAGTTCAATGAAGAAATATGGTATATATTCGATGGGCTGCAAACCTTAGCGACACTTCAAGATCTTATTTTTGATCATAAATAATAAAAATATAACAGTTGATTCTACAGACTTCGGTGTTCAAGTCCTCGTTGTTGAGGATTTACTTAACTTTTGATTACAGTTTCTCTACCAATTGGCAGCTTTGATTTAAAACTTAACTTGATTCCACGACCACGAACCCATCCCGATCTGATATGTCTTGAGATCTGCAACCCTGATGTGTGCTGTACTTACGGCCTGCCCAAAATATCGTACTCCGTATTGTTCATCACACAGTGGTTTTTCAGCTCGCCAAAGAACTGCACTCCCAGCAGTCCATATAATGACATGAAGAACAAAAAGAAGAGCGTCACATTGTAGATTTGCTGACTCGATCGTCTGAAAATTAAAATAATTGTGACGGTCGTTGCTTGGTTTGCTGAATCACGTTAAATAGTTACTTGAAAATTTGATTGATGCGACTCTTGGGCATGCTAAATTTGAGGAAAACTCGCAGGAAGCGTATCATAATAAGAGGACGAGGTGCCCGCATTATCGATAGATACGAGAATCTGAAAATAGAATAAGGATTTCGCATGATTCGCAATTAAAATGTTGTGTACCAAACAATTGCTATTGTGCAGAACATTATCTTTAATAATTAAAAAAAAAAATGTATATTTTATATTGCAATCGATGCCACTCAAAAATAATAATCCCATTCTTAAATTAGTCAAAATTAATGTTGTTACCACTTATTGGCAAAAATAAACCATATATGTTATGACTTTGACTCACTTTGCCACAATTTCAAGAACTTCGAAGATCTGCAAGATGATGGAGACCCACAGAAAGCTGACCATAGACGCGTCGAACTGGCACCAATGGTCCTTTAGATATGGCACCTCACCCTGTAAAGTATATAGTAAGAGTCTGCAGAGTAAACCGATACGAGACTACGACTCACATGCAAGACGCCTCGAATGTGCATTTTAGCAATCATCTCGGCCGTAAAGAGCACCGTCACAGCCGTGTCCGAAACGAAGGTGATGTACTGCAGCAAGGGATACCGCTCGAATGTCTTGGGTGTGTTGAGTGAGACGGAAGCCAGCGAGACCAAGGCACACAAACGCATCAGGCGTCGCACCCACAGCTTGTTGACCCACTCAATGTCGGCGCTCTCGTTCAGCGACTCCTCCGGCCCGTAGTCGGCCAGGAAGGGCTCGCCACCCTTAAGGCTCTGCTTGCGGCCCAGCATTATTTTGTTGCCGATGCCCGTCGCGATGCCCAGTCCAATGGGCGGCACACCCGTAATGGCTGCGCTGCCCACAGTGCTGCTGATGCCGCCGCAGATTCCCATGCCGGCAGTGGCGGCCCCGCCGCCCAGACCGCCAATGCCGCCCAGTAGGTTGAGCCCACCGCCTCCCACCGAGCAGACGGTGGCGCCTGCTCCATTGTTGTGGGCCGCATTGTTGGCGATCGTTGGACCAACTGCTCCCACTGCGTTCGATGTTGTCCCTCCAGCCAGAGCTGCAAGCACAAATCATTTGTAGTCTATTTTTGTTTGCCATAGTGCTTGAGTATTGAAGCTTTGAGGTGAACTTATCAATGGTAAATAAAATATGTCATTTGATCATAAACGTATTCTAAGCAAAAGACTGAAATGCTCAAGAAATGATAATAATTTGAATTTGAATCTCATCGGTATAATAGAGTTGCTGGCCTACCTCCAACCGGCTGCTGCTGCATTCCGAAGGCAGTACTGCTGCTGCCGCCACCACTGCCGCTTCCCGAGTTCACAATGTTTGTTGTTGGACTGTTGAGCGTGCTGGCCGCATCTTGTCGAGTACCCAATCCGTTGCCAGGACTGCTTCCCGGCGATGGATTGAAGCTAAAATGACTAGCTAGCTGTTGCTGCTGCTGCTGCTGCTGCGAGCTTCGCAGATGAGCGTGCAGACTTTGATTTTGACTTTGGTTTTGATGGGGATTCGATAGGGACAATGAATGCTGATGCTGTTGCGGTGTCAAGCTGTTGCCACTGGAGGAACTGGTGCTTGCCGTCGCTGGCGTTGTTATCCCGCTTGCCGAGTGAAAATTAACGCCTCCTCCCGTGCGTTTGTTCCTTGCAGCTGCACCCAAGCGTCGAATCTGTAAGCGGTCAATCATTCATGCAGCGCATACTGGTCCAACCTGGGCCGTAGTTAATTGTCGCTGCCCATTCGAATATAAAAGAGAAAATTCGAATAATTCAGTTTTATGCTACATTCATTTCACTCATTTATTCCACAAGCAAGAAAGCTACAATTCATACTATATATTTAAATGAACATCCACATTAAGTAACATTCATTTGCACCTACTCCGTTAAATAGTTAGTTCTTCACACAGTGTTTAATTTTCTCAAAATGCATTTACATTTCTCAAAATATTTTCATGATTTCCATGAATAAAACATGCCTCTTATAAGGTTTTCATTTTATCGCTTAACTGAAAATTTAAATGTAAATAATTTAAAGTACTACTATTATAATTAAACAGTTAAAGTGTAATTGCAAATTGCGCCAAACATTTCTTTTTTTTAAGGTTTGAAGTCCTCACATCAAATTAAATTATAGTCCTCACATCAATAAAAATTATATTTTTTAAAACAACAAAAAAATATTTAAATTTTCTAAATTAATTAAATGCATTCCAAGCTTGAAAATTGAATTTTTGCAGCGAGTTTACAGAATTTTGGCCACTGTTCAAGACTTGTTAGATTTGTAACAAAACTGGCACATTTTAAATTTGATAATACATCGGATAATTAAAAACTTGTTGTTTTCTTGATTATTTCGTAAG
This sequence comes from Drosophila formosana, assembly GCA_035045625.1. NCBI lineage: Eukaryota > Metazoa > Arthropoda > Insecta > Diptera > Drosophilidae > Drosophila > Drosophila formosana. The sequence continues at coordinate 770,360 of JAWNOW010000173.1, read as the reverse complement.
GAATTGCCATCAAATAAGAATAAGAAATATTGTTTCGATGAATTTATTTATATTTCTGTAAAATATTGGTACATTTGTTTAAATGTTTCCTATATTTGATAACTTGGTGTGATTATTTGATAATTTTTAAAGTGGAATTAAAACTATCGTAAATAATTATTGAATTTGAATTTTCTTTATTTTTTTGTTTGATTTGAAGCTATTTATTTTGTTAGGTCAGCGACTAGAAATAAAGCCTTAATTGCATGCCCAATTCATAATTTAATTCATTAACTTACATTTAAATGAAGAAAAGGTAAACAAAGGAACGGTAAAACTTTATGCTTAATTTAATTTTCATATAAGAACGTTGGCAATTTATCATTTTCTTTATTATACATACGTATAGTATAACACAAATAGACAATTAGTTAAAGTATTCCCTGTCAATATTTATATTTGAACAGTTGCCGATGAGAAAAAGTGTGCACCGAACAACCCTCATGACCCGACGCGAGAGCGGCAAATACCTATATACATATGTATATACAATGTTTAAATACATATCTATGTATGTATGTTTTTACAAATACGTACACATAAACAAAATACACACACACACACACTCACACACGCATGTATATGCAATAATATGTACTTACATACACAAAAAAATGCGCGTTGATAATTTATCAACTATTATTTGGCGTTAAATCACACATTAAATCCTGTGAACACTTTCGGAGGACAATAAACAATCGGGACATTAATAGATAAATGTTCCTTGTGACTGCTTGATTTTAAATTGTTATTATTTATTATTGAAAGTCGTTTTGGATTTTCGTGCTTGTGATAACTATGCCCCATTCATTCATATGTCACTCAAATTTACGTTTAATGCAATGCTCCAGATGACAATACCACAACAACAACGTACGCCAGAGCTCCAACTTAACGAATTCTTTTATTTGGATATGTATATTTGTGTACATCGGTTAGTTGATAATAATAATGTTAATAACTACGAACTCGAATTGAACATTTAACGAGCTTCTAAATATTGCAACAAAAGCACAGCGAGCAAGAAACAATGACTACAGAGACAGAGTCGAGCTCATTTAGACAGGCAGGCAATACCTTAATCAAGCAACTGTTCAACACTTAAGTTTTGCCATCCTCCCAGTTGGCGACCAGTGCTGCGCATTTGGCTGTATTCGCGCTAAATCAAACTATGCTATCAACACCGAAGTCAGTGGAGTTGAGAAGTCTCTGTAATTGTGGCTATTTTTAGAAACACAATTATTTATTCAACAGTTTTTCAATGTTTCGATTTTGTATCTATTTACATTTCAAATTTATTTTTGAAGTCCTTTCTGTAATTTGATTTTGATGAAAAAGCTTGTAGAATGAAAACTCTCTAAGCGGTCACTTAGTTTTGCGGAGTTTTCTATTTTTTAATACAAATGTGTTTCTGATTAATAAATAAAATAATAGAAAAATGAAATGACATATTGTTTTATTCATATTTACAAAATTTATTACACAAATGTGATGCAAAACATGATCATTCACATCATTAGAGACAATTTGCCATCTTAAACAATAATTTTTTTTATTGTCAGTCATTTGCACAAACTCATCCTGGAAAAAAGAAAGATGAAAGACAAAATAATAGAAAAAATAAATTACATATTTTTTTATTCATATTTACAAAATTTCTTACACAAATGTGAAACAAAACATCAGCATTCGATTCATTACAGAAAATTCACCATCTTAAACAATATTTTTTTGATTGTCAGTCAATTCAGAAAAGATTTAGCTTTTTTGGTTATTTGCACGAACTCATCCTGGCAACGAAAAAGATGCAGAGTAAGCAACACTGTTGGCGTCTGCGCACTGGCGAAGGCAGGCAATGGGTCGATGAATGACAACATGAATCGGGACAACAGAGGCGAGTGTATTGTATTGTCTAGAACGTGAGTTTTCAGTAAACACAGAACTAAAAATGGGCGCCACGGCCTCGTGTAGGAGATCCACAGACCCAGGCAACTCCGAGGCTGACGATCCCGTCTACCGCAAATGCCAAGAGTTGAAGGCAAGTCCTCTGCCCGAATTTTACGTAACCTTCCATCTAAACAGCCAAAGAATCTCCTGCCCTCAGATGGAACGCTGGATACAAATGCACTACCAGATCAAGCAACGGGAACAAGCGCTGGCTATTGCCCAGCATCGCGAACTCTTCTACTGGATGAGTGGCTTCTATTTGAGCGCCTTGTACGGCTGTGCCAGCTACTACCAGCGGGTAAAGCGGGCATCGGCTTTGGCGCCGCTGCTGCCTCTCACCTTTGTGATGGGCTACTACACGGACTGGGCTTATGGCAGCAAGCTGCATCGCATTCAGGGTGATTTCCAAAGCGGTTATCTATCATCCTATTTGTTGTTACCTAATTGTTTGTCTTTTATTTAGCTGAAGCAAATATGATTATGGAACACGAACAGGAGCTGCTGCATTGGCCTGGGGGGCTCCCCACAGTCGCTGGCATTGACGAGGCTCGCGTTGAGGTTGAGATGGAAAAGAAAATGCATCCCCATCACATGTAGGCGCCTCCCTGAGTCCACTTTTATTGTACTTGTATATTGTACAACGGTTCCACGCCATTTATAAACCCTCGTATGTTATATAGCTTTACGAGTGTACTTCGCTTGTCTAACAATTTGATGCTCAACAATAATGATAATTGCGTTAAGTATGTAACCCAATTTTTTAATAATAAGTCTAAAATGTACGAATTGTTTCTCTCGCCTGCCGACAGATATTTGGGGGTGAGGCTTCGTACCCTTTGGCCTGAGGTTAATCCTCATAGAATATATCGCCAGGTGCCAAATTTTTACTTTAATAATTTATGAACAAACTATAGTTATTTGGAATCCATTGCCACTTATATATGTATGTCTAGTCTAGCTAAGTTTTCAACGAACTCCTAATACTCAATTTTCAAATCTAATAATCTATTTTAGACAACAACTTACTGTTGTCTTCTATGCTATATCTTCTTATCGAACTATTTTTACCCAACTATTTTTAACAAAAGGCAGGCCAATAGTTTCATTTGTATTAAACATGAAACATTCAGGAAATTAATATAACATGAAAGATAATTTCGCTATTTTAAAATGTATTGAATTATTTTCGCAACTATTAACTTCTTGTTTTAGTTTTGATAAGAATAACGCATTCAAAATGAATGGACCTGAAAGCGATATACGATAGGAATCGCGTTCCAAACTGACTTACATATATAATAATTCAGAAAATCGTGATAAAAATAATAATTGTTAATAGAAGATATATACTCGGATATGTAATTATTTAACTATGTATTTATGTGTATATAATAAGAAAGTATTTGTCGCAAGATCAAAAGATGAGCCCAGTTCCATTATTGATATTTAAAATGCATGTTTCTCCCTACTGAACTTAATAGTGTTCATGTGTATCATCCAGTAAGTTGTGCTCGATAAGAGCCCGACTATCCTTTTTATAGTGTGCCTCACAGAACTCGCCGATTCGCATGCAGGCTTCCTCAATCATAGTGGACGGTACTGTAAGGACAATGCGTACGTAGCCCGGATACTCAAAGCAGCTGCCGGGTAGACAAAAGACACTTTGCTCATTCACCAGTTCCTGTACAAAATTCGTGTCGTCCTTGAATTCCGGGAAGCGTTCGATGCAGACTCCAATCATCATGTACATGGCACCGTTCGGCATTATCGGGTTCAGGCCGCGCACTTGCTTCAATAATTTGTAAGCCAGTTGGGCATTGGACTGCGTAAGCAACAAAATGAAATATATGTATATGAGCACAATTGAACAAAAATAATGATTGTGCGATAGGGAGAACTTACGTAGAGCACTCCAACTACTCCATCAAAATAGCTTTGGGGCGTTTTGGTTAAGATGTCGGGCAATGCGCCTTGAATGATCGTATTGGAGCCTAGGATCCGACCGCACATATTCTTGAGGCCGGTTATTGCGTTACCCAGACGCCTATGCTGATCGTGTATTATAATCCAGCCCATTCGCCAGCCAGGCACCAGAAAACGTTTAGTCAGCCCGCCGCAGGACAACACAGGCACTTCACGTGTCAAGCTGCTAACTGCCACATGCCGTGAGCCCGGAAAGACAAAATGCTCATAGATCTGCAGAGAGAAAGGAAATACGAATTTTTGTTTACAAATATTGAGTTGTGTAGTGTGATCCACACTGAGACACCCGCTACCCATATGCAGCTGTAGCTGAGTAACTTCCGATATTAATTATCATATCATAACGAATTGATTCCGATTGTCGTCGTTTGTATTATATTATTAAACTAGTTGTTAAAATTACTTCAATGAAGTCAAGTAATGTTTTCTGTATTATAAGCATCTATCATTGTACCGACACTTCAATTTTAAGGAAGCCGTAAATCTTTCGATGAATGATATAAATATTAAAATATTCAATTGTAATTGTAGTTGGTAGCTATAATGCGCAGTTGCCAGCAGTATTCACTCACCTCGTCAGCAATGATAGGGAGATAATGACGCTCGCATATATCGACGAGCTGCAGAAGATGCTCTTCATCAAAAACGCTACCACAGGGATTACTCGGGTTGTTGATCAACAGTGCGGATGTGTTCTCATCGATCAGACTTTCCAGCTGCTTGAGATCAGCACGCCATCCCAGTTCGGGCAAAAGATCATAGTAGCGCACTTCAATGCCCAATCCTTCGGTGAGAGTGTGATACAAACAGAATCCAGGACGCGGTACCAGCACATTTTGGCCGCGATCGGCAAGAGCTAATATGCAATACTCCAATGCCGAGGAGCAGCCGCTGCAAAGTACGATATCGTTGGGATCTATCTCGCCCCCAATCCGTTGATGGGCACTGTACTTGGCCACCGCCACACGTGAAGCCTCATGGCCCTGTGTGTGAGCATAGCCGTTAAATTTTCCGCTCTCCACAGACCGGAGCACCGCCTTCATGGTTTCATCGGCGGCTTTCAGGTTGCCGAAAATCGTGGGATCTCCTGTAATAGATGCAAAGCTGATTCAGAAATGTTGCCAACATATTGAAGTAAAAGCTACAGTCAAGTGTGCTCGACTGCGATACACCGTTTTTGACAAACCACAAAAAAAAATTGTGACTTTCTGAATATACCGACAATATAATGAAATTAAGCTTACATGGTAAATAATAACTTTTAAGTATTTCATTCGACTAAATTCTGGAATCATTTACATTGTCGTTATTATCATAAAATATCTATTATCTCTAAATATCTAGAAAACTACAATTTATTATATGTGAACATAGTAATTTAGATGAGATGAAAATATAAATCCTGTGTGCATTTAATATCAATAACCGAATAATTCGGCCGGAATAGAGAGATCTCTAGATTTCGACTGTTTGCTAATTAATTGCGCAATTTGGGATTGAATGAAGCTATAGAGACTTGGCAACACCTGCGCATTTTTACGCATACAGAATATTTTGCAAAGTGTCTCATCTGTGTCAAGTGAAAGCCTGTATAAATATCTGGCTAAGAACTACTTTATATCGTATGTTAAAGCTGTTTTCAATTTCAGAGTTAATAAGTATTATCCTCGAATATTCTTAATGATCTAAACTCGTTTAACATATTCGTTAAAGTTCCCATCTATCGTTGGAGCAATGATAAGCAAGTGACTATTATACGAAATCAAATCGAAGCGTTTCTGATTCTTGATCTTGTTTGTTGTTTTTCTCGGAACAGGTGAGACTACATTTTATGCAAATGCATCAAAAACGCGCGCGCTGACAATAACAATAACAATATTAATATGTAACAACAACTGTCCAGAACTCGCGTTTTCTTAATTTTATACAAATAGTGGTCGGCCCATCTAGCAGTATTGCATAAATTTAATAGAAACTCGCAATTTGCAGGCATCGCTAAACTTTATATTAGCATCAAGTTTATTTTGTTAAAAACAGCAATCAATACAGTTAAAGTTCGATTTTGATAGACTCCTTTTGTTGCATAGTTTTGTTGAGTATTCTGACAGTACTTTTCCGAAATCGGTAAATACAGGAAGAACTTTGAAAAAATCCAATGCAATGGGACTATGGGCGTTACTTAATCAAGATGTAACTACGACTGTCATATGAAGATAATTTTTGCAACAAAAATTAAAAAAAATATGTACTATTCATTTATGAATATAAAGAATTATTTTGTAATAATTAAATAAATTTTTAATCAGTTGAACTTTGAATTGATTGCAATGGGACCTATGGATGGTACTTTACCAAGATGATAAATATAAAATAACTTTGGCAACAAATTAATCAAAAAGTACTATTAATTTATGGATATATACAATTATTTTGTAATAATTTAAATTAATTTGAAAGCACTTGATTTTTTTTAAACACAAATAGGTAATCGTTGTTAAACAACTTTATCAAGTAAATAACTGCAATAAAAATGCATTATTTTCAGTATCTTAAGCATATGAATATAGTTTTATCTGTTGCAAAAAAAACACAATTTAAAAAAATTATACACCAAAATTGATCAGTATCCAATAAACTGATATAAACTGATGCCTTGCAAATTATGCAAATTTGTGTAGAATCACCATTTCACTATTTTCTATTGGGAATTTCTGGTCGTCCCAATAGTAATGCATTTAACACTGACATGGCAAGTGAACACTAATGATTGATTTTATTTGGGGAACCATCATTTGACGACTTACGCACCTATGGAAAGGGGAATCATGGGCTTTTGTGGATTCGGCTTAATTTTCAGGGCCTCGACAATATTTCGAATGCGATTATGCGTATTGAGCGAAAGCGCCGAGCCCTTCACCTTCCAGGCACTCCGACGCTTAGTGGACACAACAGCATCTTGGATGTGGGCGGTGTCCAGCTCAAGTTGAGCGATCGATTCATCCACGACATCGACATCATTAGGAACTACGATCGGAGGGGAACCACTTGCAGTATTACGGCTGCCAATGCCAATGGTGCGCTGAAACTTGTAGCCTTCGTTTGCAACACTGCTGGGCATTATCACCAGGCAGGCGTTGGTTTTTTAATCACGAATCAAAACAAAAATAAAAAAAAAAGAACCGAGAAAAAACTACGATTCGACGTCAAAATCCAATGCGGCGAGTGAAATGGCTCGTTTAACTTTTCCGATGTGCACAACTCAAATGAATGTAAAATTTGAATCCTGTTTTTCATTCCACACAAGCATTAGAAATTCAATCGGTTGGCTAATGCGCTGTTTGGACAAACGATGGCGAAGTGATCACGGCGAATTAGGTCGCGGCGAATTCTTGGCTAAAACAACACTGATTTACCTGGCTGATCTCATAGTGCTTTTATTGGCCTGGCCTGGTCTTGGCTGACTGAACCGTTTAGCCATAATATTATATATTTACTCGTACGCGATATACAGTAAATATCGGTTATATAACGCATTGCAAACGAATACGTATAAGCCGTTGTTTTAGCGGGCAGTACAGAACTAAAATACATACGTATATTCGACTTCAATTGCATTAGTGCAAATTCATTTGAATACAACTAAAGGAAATTGAAATGGTAAATTTGGAAATCAGATAATCAGAAATAATAACAATAATAATCCAATGAGAGTAATTTTTAACACCAATTATTTTTGGGTTTGTTTCGATGTTTAAGTGGTAAAGTAGTAAGTAAAATATATGCGATTACATGTCATATCATGCACTTTAAATAAATAAAGTTTCGGTTATAGTCCACAAACAGAAAGTTTTTAATTTTAGCCAATAATTTTGACTAGAAAGCAAGTAATGCGTTGCGTATAAGCGATATCTACTGTATATACGATATTGATAGCCGAGCTTTCGTATGCATATCGCACATAATCTTACAGCGCAACACGCTTCACGGGAGGGCCGATCCAAAGAACAACAACTTACTACTTCGGCTCGAACTCGGGCTTCATTCTGATTTGAATACTGGCACTGGAGAAAAAATATAATACTTATGCATATAAGCAATATGTAGATTCATAAAATCTGGTTAGACGAGGAACCAGATCTAAGGTTTGATAAGCAACCAGCATGCTTCATAAACACAAGTTGTCCAGAACTTTTTAGGGAAAATACTCGAATTACGATTGAGTAATCTCGTTTAATTTTTTTTTCACGCTGATATCGATTCTGTAACGATATTCGTCAATGTCGATCAGTTAGTAATCACTGTATATAATGTTATGCTAAGCTTGCATACATGCTGGGAAATTGAGAAAAGTGAGTAAACAGTAAGATCCGAAAATATATAAAGGATATAAAGAGACATAAGAAGGATGATCACTAATAATAGTGCCATTGGACTCATCTGCGCTTTCACCCGGCCATCCTTCATTCTAATATAACATAATTTTATAATTCATAAAAAAATAGCTTGTAGCGAATTAAAAATCGAAATGAAGAAAAAAATTAGGGTTTGATGATCGGGACATGGTATTACCATTGGTAAGTATAAAAGACACAAACAAAAAAAAACGAATAAAAATACATAAATATATTAAAGAAACATATTATATATTATAGTGCCAAAAATATATAAATATTTTCTTGATCAAAATTAAAATTGTAGCCATGTCCATCTGCTTGCCTTCTGCCCCATAAGAAAAGAAGAAAATAAAACAAATGATTGGAATTATTTTAAAGATAGAGCTTTACATTTTGATGTTGATTAAGCTAAGTTGCTTTGGTCAACAGTGGGAAAGTGAATATAAATATTTTTAGTTGTCGAGGACAGGGATTTTCAGTCAAGTTCAATTGAATTTTCAAATAACAATTCGGTTCTAGATTTCATACGAGCATTCTTATTCTGCTGCCTATTCGGCGGACTAAGATATTTTCGAATTAGCAGTTTTTGTTTAATCAGCATCTTCATACACAAAATTAAACGATTATTACACTCTGAACAAGGTGAAAGCGCTTTGTTTTTGTTTTCGCCAATCCGCACTGATTTCTGGCATGCGCTCAATCAGTCGGCCAGCGAAAGCTTTGTGCGAAGCAACTTGTTGTTGGCTGATTTAGCTATAGTTTCGTATACCCGCTATTTTGGGGTAGAACGGTATTATAAGTTTGTGCCAACCGAAAGTGTATATAAAAGGGATTTCCGATCCCTAAAAGATATATATTCTTGATCAGCATCAACAGCCAAGAGGATATAGCCATGTCCGTTTGACTGTTAGTTTATATGAACATCTTTACATCAGAAATATCTGCGCGTTATAGTTATGCCAATGAAGTTAATTTTAAAACCCCTGCCCCGCAATTCAAATGAAAATCGGAATTGTAAATCTATTCTTTAATTTTGGCAGTCACTTAAAAAACGATTCAATAAATGATTTCCTAGATATTTCTTACATACGACTGCAATTTTAGTGCTGCAAATTCTGTTAATAACAGTTTTAGATGTTCTGAAGATGCTAAAAGCCGAAAATTGCTAGCTTAAAAAATGAATGCTCCGAAAAAAAATACCGGGTACCTTACAGTTGAGCACTCTTGACTATGGCTTACTTGTTTTTGTTGAATTTCAAATTTTTGGTCAATTTAAATTCAAATCAATTTAGCAGACAACAAATTTGAAACGTGCCCGATCACTATTCTGCAATACCTTGATTCCGTTAAAATTGTGATAAAAACGTATTGTGGATATTTACGACCTGTAAAGCTTATATATGTTCTTGACCAGTTTTCAGAAACCAAGTCAAGATGAAACCTTCTTATCAGACTAAAATACTGTTTTATTTTTATATCTCTGACTTAAATCACATTGCAACAATTTATGGAAAAGTCATCATAATTTTGGCATTGAGTAATCTCACTGAGTGAAAAATTTACAAGTTGCTGCAACGGTTCGGTTATTTAGAACACTATTTATTTATTATTTCACTATTTGTTTGAGTATTATCGTTATACATGGACCGGATTTCTCACAGTCGAGTGTGCTCGACAAGCTAACTTATTTTAGTTATTATTGTTACTTTGGAAATTTATGTTTACCCATATGTAAATGTAGATGTCAACTCACCTTGTACATTGTAATTGATTAAACTTCAATCTAAATTAATTTAAACTAGATTATCATATTTATGTACGTATATACGAAAATTAAATCTTATAAGTGGTTAATTTTAGGTAATGGCAATACATAAATGTTAAGTTAAATAAAGTTATATTTTAAATGTTGGTATTCAAATAAATCTATTTTATATATTTTATTATCCAGGCACACAACGATCTTTCATTCCTATATTTATAATGTCGGTAAGGTATCGATTTGACTCATTCCCCGATAAGTCCGATTATCCATGTATATATCACAAAAGCTTCGATCGCTACCTACCTCAGATCGCTCGATCGAACTTGGAATCTAAGTAATAAAGAGCAAACAAAGTTCTAGTAATAGTCATCCATTATCCAAAGGTTTTGATTCGAGCTTTGGAGCACTTCAATGATAAGTCAAAATATGCCAAATACATAATAAATCATTATTTATCTTTTTTATTTTTACAACTCTAATATAATACAAGAAAAAAAGGTAATGGATATTCCTAAAATTATATGTATACAGTTGAATTATAAATTGGTTTTACATTAATGTTCCCAATATGCTACAAAAAATATTAATTATTTTGGAAACATAGCAAATGGGAATGCCACTATATTTTGTACGTTGTTTTTAATCGACATTTAATTATTTGTATTGTTAGTAAACTGCAAATGAAGTTTTTAATTATCATGACTAATCTAATCGAATGTTCGCTGAAGATAGATTTGACTACTTGCGCTTGAACATGTTACTAAGGCGTCGCTTAGGAGGAGAATTCTGTAAATGGACAAACAAAATATGCAATGGTTAAGAAACAAATGTGAATTATGAAAAGAACACTGCCTGTCATTCAATTATCCAATGTCCTTCCTTAAACTTTAATTTAATTATTGGCGATATAATATGCGCTGAGTATGATTAACAACACTAGTATGAAATCAATGACCGTCGTACTGAAGAATAAACTTAAAATTGATATCAAAACTAATAGCGATAACATAATTATAAGCACGAACAATTGAGTGATACTTATATAATATCCATTACGTGTTTCGCGAACGCGAACATCGTCGACGCATTGCATTGTGGTTGTAGTTATCTGCGGTAAACGATGCGTCTGAATGTGGCCCAAGGAGTAAGTGACCCATGATTGACGAGGATGATACAGACTTGTTGTGATAGAATCGATGTTAGTGTCGATGTCGAATGTTTTTGTTGCTGACAAAGCAAGAGAGTTTACATTTAAGTGATGAGTGAGCTCAGCCCTATCGCCAGCAGCACGGCAAGTGCACGACCGATTCTCCCCCAAACGTTGTTGCGAAATCGCACTAATATCATTATGGTCATGGTTAACATATGTGGCGACCAGCGCCCTTAACATCGCTGGATGTTCCTCTTCCGTCAAGTTCGAGTATGTGTCATTCGTATTTGCCGTGTCAACAGTAAATGTTTTGGCTGCAGCATCCAAACTTTGCTCCAACAGCACAGATTCCACCTCCGATTCAGCCTCTGGTTGCACCTCAGATTCTATCTCAGTTTCTTCCATGGAGTTTAGCGAAAGATTTGCAAACAGCAGCGTCGCTTCCATGACTGAGAACGAAGGATTAAGGTTGTGCTTGGTAATGCTGTTATTGTTGTTATCGGTATCGTTATGCTCATCTGATGGCGACATTGCGTTGACTTCCGGCGAGTCTGTTTCATTATCGTCCAGTTGCCGAGCCACATCAAAACATCCATAGCGCTTTTGACGCATTTTCCTTTGCTGCTGTAAACGTCGATATCCAACTTTTTCTTTTGTAATGGGTTTGCAGCGTGATCTGCCTTTGGCAAAGATACTTCCGTGCAAACAAAATGAAACCCGCGGAGGAGTCTCAGCACGTTTATGATTGCCCTTAATCGATGCAGCGCGGCTGCTGCCTGCACTGCTTGTGGACGCTAAACGGCGTCGTCGGCCGTTTGTCGTGGCCAGCAGCTCAGCATTGGATAAATGCGGTGTGTTCTGGCTGTCTTCTGATTGATGGTTGTCTGATGTGGCATTATCTTGAGCGATCAAGCGCTGGCGATCGTAGTTCAATTGTCGCCTAACAGCTCTGGGTGTTGATGTACAAAACACGGAACTGGAACCAGACTTAATATTTCGACTTGGCACAGTCGACAGCAGACGATGTTGTGGTTGCTGCTGTAACGGATATATGTAGGTTTTGCTTTAAATCGAAGATTGTGGTACTAACCACATACAATCACAAAGACAAGGACGAGGACAACGACTGACGACAGGCAGGTTACAATAGGCAATATATCATATATGTTATGTGAGTTATATACACAGAAATACAAATCCAATGCAAATCGGAATTTGATTACAAACTTACCTCATCGCGTGGCAAGAAATTACCGCCGCCGCCACCACCGCCTGCCCCACTGCTGCCCATGCTGAAACGTGAGGCAAACATTTTGAATCGTGCTGGCGTTTTGGCCGTACCATTCTCGTACGTTTCGCGTAATACTTCGCGCGGTGGCTCTGAGCTGCCAAACGACAAACGCCCACCATTTTTACTGGGCGTTGGGGGTCCTGGTCGTTTGTAGTGCGTGCCCATCGACCTTTTTCGCGTATTGGCACCGTTACCATTACCTGTTATGCTGAGCAGTGCGCTCATGCTGTCATCCAGGTTGAGTTGACACTCCTATCACAGATGAGAAGACATTACATACATTTATAAAGGCTTAGAAATATTTCAATCGAATGGCCAGAATTTTGGCACCATATTACAGAACACATTACAGAAAACAATTCTTACATCATTTTTTTTCTCAGACATCCGACATTATTCATGTGCATTGGAACCCATTAATTCAGAATTAAGATAAGAAGACTAAGCTTTAGTCGTTTCCTAAATATTTAATAAACTTAATTCAAAACAAAAGTATTAAAACCTCAGGCAGTTTGACTTTAATGAGCAGGTACGTATTAAGGTGGTCAAGCATTTTATGCTGTCATATATACCAAAAACCGAAATGTTTTATATATTAAATATTAAAAGTTAATATCGAATTTTATGAGTCAAAGCGAGCGTCCGCTGAATGTTTGTCAGTGTGCTATGTATGCATCGAAAAGATTTTGGAGTAGGTTTTCTTGATTTGTAAGTGATAAATTGTGTTCTTGTGTAATTATATGAAATTGAAAACATATTTACTCCAAGGACTACATTGTATATGGGCCAGTCAAAAAATTACACCAACTAAAAACGGGCATGTATGTATTTAGTCTTGAAATGTAGCGAATTATTTTCATCCAATCCGTCCGTACTGTCTGCTGTTGACTATGTTATTTTCGACAGCTTCTATTGCTATAAGCGTGAATATTATTTAAGCTTACTTTGAGGTCATCTTCCTGGGCGCCTACGTCATACTGTGCCGCATACGCGCTCTTCAAATGTGGCGGCTGCAACGAATTACGATATTGCAGCTCCTCAGCACTATGTAGGTGAGGCAGAGAAATGCATCAGTGATTGAAACATTACAAAATATGTATGTATATGATAGTTGCTTACGTCATATTCGGCACACGTCCCAACTTCAGATCTGTCAAATAGGTATTGTTGAAGACCTCGCCTTCTTCATCCTCCATAGTAAGATTACTGCCCAAATTAGCCGAAGGTACACTTGGGCGTTTAAATGGCTGCCATTCCTCGTTAGCCGCTTGCTCGGCTTCTTGCAAGTGACGTAACTTTGTACTAAGCACAGCATGTTGCTTTTGCTGATCTAAGATCTTTTCATTGAGACGCACAATTTGATTGGAAAGCTTTCGCGTGTGTTCCTCATACTTGACGTTCTGCAAAAAAACATATATTTTGAATGTAGAAGAGTTTTGATTGCATGTTCATTCAAGTGAATGTCAGCACACTTTATATTCTACTAAATGATTACTGACCTGAGCTCTGAGTTTTTCCAGCTCGGCGTTCACACCAGCCGCATCGCTCTCCTGCTTCTCCTTCATTCGTGTCACTTCCGCCATGTACAGTGTGCGCTATAGTTGTCAAGATTTTGTGGTTGTAAACACGACAGAGAAACACACGTTAAGCGTAAACGTAGTGCGTGCGTTAGTTAAGACCAATGGGGGGGGTGAAGTGAAATGTAAGTGAAAGAGAAGCGAACAACAAATGTTAAGAGATAACATTAAGGACAATAGCAAACATGAAACTGGCACTAAACTGAAAATAATATTAACTCTATGCCTTGCAATACCGCTTTGCTCGTCTCTCAGAATAATAAAACTACAAACATTTGGCCCGCAAAATATTTATTTAAAAGGCACTTTACAAAAACAAAATGCAAATAATAATAAAAAAAAAAATAAATATATATAAATACTTGAGGTGGCACTTCATCCTAAAACTCTATTGGTTTTCGAGTGATTAATTTAATGTCAACATTGTTGTTCAATAGTATTATGTAAGCCACGGCGATGGACACCACCAGCATAATCAAAGAACTGAAACAAGTATTGTGGCACAAGCCACCGATTCGTGCATTTTTTGCGACTTGATCGTTGAAAGTTAATTTCGGGCTTGTATGAGGAGATTGTTGTGCGGGTTTTTCTGATTTGACGACATCCTGCCAAAAATTTGTTGATTCAATACACTGAGACTTGCAATATTGAAAGAAAGTTTGCTTATTGCCTACGCAAGTAGAGTGAGTTGGTAATGACTGATTTAAACGGCGTAATAGAGGAAGAAAAGAGGGAAAAAAGGGAAGGAAATTGTTTTAAATACGATAAGATAAATGTAAACGTAATCTTATTGTGTTTTGTATGTAATGGATTTAATTGAATTGCAAAAATATGTACGTTAAGCATCCCATAAGCTGATCTTCACTAGCTAACTACCTGTAGAAAAATCGCCATCAGCACAACCATACACAATCAATTTGAAAAAATTTAGATGTCCTATGTACTATGTGTATACCCAAAAGATAGCTATGAGATTCCATATCCATCGGTTAGTAATGTAAATACTGCATACATACAAGTACAATCACATTAAAAACAGTGTTGCCAACTTCGAAAGAAGCTGGAAAATTGACAAATTTAAAATAATAAAAGACATGTTGATCAAGCTATTTTCACCTAAAAAAAGTTACATTTTATTGTAATCTATTACTTTTTAACAATTTACATAAAAGGACGGAAATCTATTTATTTCACCCCTTAAACTATATTTTTAAATTCTTAATCATTGTCAATATAGATGACAGTTTATTTTTTTACGCGTATACAACGAGAGTAATTTTAAAAGCTAGAGTTTTTGGTTTAATATAATATAATATAATCGAAATGATCTCGGATAAAACATGCACGTCGGACACTACTTCTTCATTCTACCTTTAACAATTATTTTCTATTTTGGCAACACTTAATTTAACGTCTCACTCCAAAAGAAGCCTTCTACGACAACGTAAAACATATATTCGCAAGCTAATTGGTTCACAAGAACTGTAGTTATTTATAATTGTGTGCAGGCGAAATTCATATTTCGCATTTAGTTAGTAATTTCTTGTAGCAGATAGAAAAGATACTTGGGTTAGAACGCCTAGTCAATTTAACGCCACCTGGCAAAGAACGGAAGCAAAAAGTAAGCACCGCAGAGTACTAATTTACTTACCATTTTGGTTTTCATCTTTTCTAATTTGCCTTCCATTTCAAAGCGCTGATCTTTCAATTTTTGCTCGAAGTGCCCAATCTCCTCTTTGGCATCGCGATACTTTGCCTGCAGTATCTGGCAGTCAAGCTCCAGCTGCTGCCCTTTAGTGTTTTGATGTGACATTTGCTCCTTTGATTTTTGCAATGCATCGCACATTTCAGTACGACTACTTCGCGATTCAGCAAGTTCGGTATTGAGTTCACGTATCTCATCCTTTAGGGTGCCGAGCATTCGTTGATATCGAACATCACGCTCCACGGTTTTCTCGCGCTGCACTTGCAATTCTCTCCTTTTTTCATTCAGTTCGCTCTGAAGCGATTCGTGCGCATTGCGAGTCTGATCCAGCTCCTGCAACGCCTCTGATAATTGTAGCTCAACGATACGCAACTGCTCTTGCATATCCGAATCGAAATTTGTTGTGAATTGGTTATTATCGTTCTCGCAAGAAGGCTGACCGTTTAAATCCGATTTAGTCTTTGCACACAAGGCGTCTGTCACGTCAACATCCTTAACACAAGGCTGAACTTCATTGGGTTTTTCGTTGATTGAATCATCATTTGAAACGTATTCGACCTCCTTCATATCGAATTTATGCGCATCTCCGTTGGCTCGACTTACAACCTCCAGACTAAGTCGAATCTTTTCTTGTTCAACAATATTTAATTGTTGCTCTAGTTCGACCCGTTTTAGTTCTAAATTTTCGCAAGTTTTTTCGAGCTCAATTATTCGATTATGTTTGGCAACACGTTCCGCCTCCTCCACAGAGCGTTGCTGCTCCAAATGAACCAATTTCTCCTCAGCACGATTCACACGCTCCTTGTTTTGCCGCAACTCTGACTGCAGGTTCTCCTTCTCATTTTGCAATGTTCGGATTAGCTCGCATTGTTCGTCTTGGCCGAGCTTGGCTTGATTAATTTCTCGCTGCTTTTTGGATAGGACGGCTTGGTGTTCGCCCAGCTTTACGGCCATTTTTTCCAAACGCTTGGTGGTCAGATCCAGTTGCGTCTTAATTTTCTCCAGTTCCTCCTTCTTTTTGGCAAGTGTATCTTTGATATCTTTTTCATCAGCCAATTTCTTCGCGTCCAATTGCTTGATTTGATTTTCCAAAAGCTGGCATTTACTTCGTTCACTATCAAGTAATTTGCGATCATGCAACAATTGTTCATCACGCTGCTGTATCTTCTGTAGGCCTTCTGTCAATTGTTGATTTAAGTTGGCGATCTGTTTTTCCGATTCCTCCAATTGTTGCTTCTGGTCGCCACATTTCTGTTCAAGTTCTTGTTCTTGCTTCTTAATTTGGTCTTCCAAAAGCTGACATTTATTTTGTTCACTATCAAGTAATTTGCGATCGTGCAACAATTGTTCATCACGCTGCTCTATCTTCTGTAGCCCTTCTTTCAATTGTTTACGCAAGTCAGAGATCTGTTTTTCCGATTCCTCCAATTTTTGCTTAAGATCGTCGCAATTCTGTTTAAGTTCCTGTTCTAGTATCTTCTCATGCTCAAGCTGTTGTCTGACGAAGTCTTGTTCCTCCTTCTGTTTGGCCAGTGAATCTTTGATACCTTTTTCGCTGGCTAAATACTGCGCTTGCAATTGCTTAATTTGATTTTCCAATAGCTGGCATTTATTTTGTTCACTTTCAAGTAATTTGCGATCATGCAACAATTGTTCATCACGCTGCTGTATCTTCTGTAGGCCTTCTGTCAATTGTTGATTTAAGTTGGCGATCTGTTTTTCCGATTCCTCCAATTGTTGCTTCTGGTCGCCACATTTCTGTTCAAGTTCTTGTTCTTGCTTCTTAAGTTGGTCTTCCAAAAGCTGACATTTATTTTGTTCACTATCAAGTAATTTGCGATCGTGCAAGAATTGTTCATCACGCTGCTCTATCTTCTGTAGCCCTTCTTTCAATTGTTTACGCAAGTCAGAGATCTGTTTTTCCGATTCCTCCAATTTTTGCTTAAGATCGTCGCAATTCTGTTTAAGTTCCTGTTCTAGTATCTTCTCATGCTCAAGCTGTTGTCTGACGAAGTCTTGTTCCTCCTTCTGTTTGGCCAGTGAATCTTTGATACCTTTTTCGCTGGCTAAATACTGCGCTTGCAATTGCTTAATTTGATTTTCCAATAGCTGGCATTTATTTTGTTCACTTTCAAGTAATTTGCGATCATGCAACAATTGTTCATCACGCTGCTGTATCTTCTGTAGGCCTTCTGTCAATTGTTGATTTAAGTTGGCGATCTGTTTTTCCGATTCCTCCAATTGTTGCTTCTGGTCGCCACATTTCTGTTCAAGTTCTTGTTCTTGCTTCTTAAGTTGGTCTTCCAAAAGCTGACATTTATTTTGTTCACTATCAAGTAATTTGCGATCGTGCAACAATTGTTCATCACGCTGCTCTATCTTCTGTAGCCCTTCTTTCAATTGTTTACGCAAGTCAGAGATCTGTTTTTCCGATTCCTCCAATTTTTCCCTTAGGTCGTCGCATTTCTGATTAAGATCTTGTTCTTGTATCTTCTCATGCTCAAGCTGTTGTCTTACGAAGCCTAGTTCCTCCTTCTCTTTAGCAAGTGTATCTTTGATATCTTTTTCGACTGCTAAATACTGCGCTTGCAATTCCTTAATTTGATTTTCCAAAAGCTGACATTTATTTCGTTCACTATCAAGTAATTTGCGTTCATGCAACAATTGTTCATCACGATCATCTAACTTATTTAACCCATCTTTTAATTGTTGATGTAAATTGGCAATCTGTTTTACCAATTCCTCCAATTGTTGCCTGTGGTCGTCCAAAATTTCTTTGAGTTCTTGTTCTTGTTTTGTCTTACACTCAGTCATTTTTAAATTATTTACATGTATATCATTTTCTAAATGTACTTGTTTCACCTTAGCATCGCTCAGTTCTTTCTCTAATTGACTCAGCTCCAGTTTCTGGATGTACGACAGTTGCCTAGCGAAGTCTAGTTGTTGTTGGAGCAATATTTTCTCATCCCTACACTTATCGGTTATCTCAGCTATTTTTTTAGCCTGCTGTTCCATCTGTATTTCCTTATCGCGGATTATGGAAAACTTTTGATGTACAATTATCTGCTCAAACTCCTGACACTCTTTTCTAGAGTCCTCCAGTTCTTGTTGAAGCTGTATTAGCTGCTTTTGAATGTCATTCGCTTTGGTTTGCAGTTGCTCTTCCATTTGCAGTTTGCTTGCTTTTACAAACGATAGATCGTGTTCCAATTGTTCTTGCTGCAGCTTATGCTCCTTGGACTGAATCTTCATATCCCGCTCCAGTGCAGCAATTTGAATACTGAATTGGTTCGCGCGCTCCAATTCCAAATTGAGCCGCAGTTGAATCTCGTTTTTACTTTGATCCATTTTCTCTGTGGTTATCCTTAAATTGCACCGACTTTCCGTTAATTCATTATTTAATTTTTCAACATCGTTTCTCAAATTGTTTATATAATTATTGTTATCGATATTCTGTTGCAACACTTTGTTATATTGAACTTGCAACTCATTTGCCCGTTGATACTCTTGGTCGTGGTTAACTGTCAATTGCTCCATACCTTGCCCAATAATATGCAGCATGTGCGATTGTGATTTTTCAGATGCCTTCTCCGGAGTTCCCGCCTGTGGCTTCTCTAATTGATACTTGAGTATGAGCTGAACAAGCTGCTTATCAATACGTTCCTTTTCCTGCGAGTTATGTTCAAGCACCGCACGCAGCTGATCATTTTCGAACTCTTTTTCACGTAATTGCTTGTCTACAACAGAGATAGCTAAATTTTCTGGAGTCGAATTTAAGCTGCTTTGCAATTGTGAAGTATCTAATAGATCTGAGGAGGCGTTTAGGACTTCACGCCCATTTTGTAGCTCATTGCGGGCCTCTTGCAGACACTGCTGCAACTCCAGTTTGTCTTGCTCAAGATACTCAATTTCAGAGTCCTTCTCTATTAACAATTGCTTAGAGCTACTGAGGCTCTGTTCAAGTTCGTTAATTCGATCCATACACACAAGCACCTGTTTCTCCGACATCTTAAACTGTTCATAAAAAAAATAATTACAATAGAATAAAATACAACAATATTTAAAATACAATTCATATTTGTTTGGGTAGCGGGTATCTTACGGTCGAGCACTGCTTTCTTCCTTTTTTTGTCTTTTGCAATAATGGAAAGTATTTACTGGGATTTTGAAAGCATAAAGGTCATAACAACTTGGGCGAACTAAAAGACAGGCCAAGAGGGTTCTATCTTTTGAGGCAATAAGTATTTAATTTAACAAAATTTAATTTAAATTAAAAAAATATTAAACAAGTCCAATAAAATAGCGACTGGGAAGGACTAACGAGACTTGCAATTGGTGAGGTGATATAATTATTGCGCTAAAACATATATGAGAATATAGTACCCAAAAAGTCTTTTGCTTACCTTATCGACCAGCTTTTCATGCTCAGATCTTAGCTCTTGCAACTGTTCGTATTTTTCAGAAAGTATCGCGTCTTTGTTGTTAAGCTCATTCATTAACCGTCGTTTCATCTATAATGCAGGTAAAATAATTTTTTTATTATGAATTTGATTTAAAAAGGTATGCATAGATTTGGAATTACGTACATTCTCAAATTCATTGGGCACATAGTTATTCTTAACTTCGTATTCAGTTTCTAGTGTCGCCTTAAGCATTGATAATTGCTTCTTTTTGACCGTGTTCTCTGTAATGAGATGAACATAAATATATAATATGCGTAGATAGAAATCTGAAAATATTTCCCCACTATATATTGTACATACCTTTACTAAGTGTATTAATAAGACTCTCATTTTCCAGAATTTGCTCTTCTAAGACGGTTTTCTCATACCTTTCTGTTTCCAGTTGAGCCTGCGAATAACGTACAGTAGTTTAAAATTACTAATTTTATATACACTTCTGGTATTGTATTCAAATTACGAGTGTTTCAGTTTGCACCATGACTGATAAAATCGAGTTGTATGAGTGGAGTATTGGCCATGATTTAAGGCCGATTTTATTTTATTTTTTTACGCAAAGAAAGAGGGCCTGGAGTTCCAAGCTGGTAATTTTGCTTTTTGAAGAAATTGCGAGGCCTGCGTTGATGTTAGGCTTTTCATACGAACAGTGAGGCGGCGATATTTTGGCACGATGCGAGTTGGGAGTCGGCCAGTCGAGCTGTAGTTGGCACAGCTCCTGAGCGCGGTAGGATATTTGTACTAGCATTTCTGTGTAAACATGTTGTCTTCTCTTCTAAGTCTAAGTATGCATCGAGTGGGAAAGTGGGGAATGCATTGATAGCTCAGCGAACATCTCCACGTAATATTGATTATATTTTATTGATGTGACTTTGCGAAGCATCCGCAGATTGGACCATAATCGATTTTAGAGAGCAATAGGACACGCGTTATATTTAACAGCACAAACGACTTCTAAAACCCTTACCCAGCCAACTTATCCACAATCTTACCACATTTTTCAAAATAACCAAAATAAAATATATTTAAGTAGCGCTCTACCTAGCGGTTAGCTTAGTTTTTAAACTGCCCCATCTCTAATAATATACATAATGGCATCATTTGACTTACTCGCAGCCCTAGTAACTCCCGCGTACGCTGTTCCAGGAGCTCAGTTTTCGGTGTAGGTGGAGCACAGATTTGGATTTCGGTCATCGCGCTACGACGCTCTCGCTGCAGCGAAGCCGATTTCGTTTTCTCAATCGCCGCGCTAGCGACTGTAGATGAATCCTTGTTGCCGTCCGTTAACGATGACGATAAGCTGCTGGAACCATCGTTCGACAGTGTCGTGCTCGTGACGGAAGAGGTACAACTGCCATTGCGATGCATATTGTAACGATCGGGTGTTGAGCTCTCCGGAACTACAGGAACTAGGAAGCTGTCTTCATCGGTATTACTCTGGGTCTCAATGTTGAGAATGGTCTGACGCAAGCAATCGCGCGTCAACTGCAATCCGTTCACCGTCTGCTTGAAGAATTCCGCAATGCACTGCTGCACAACCTCTGGTAAATCTCTACAGATATCATGAAAGTATTCGCTGGGATTCTGCACGCAGGTATAATGCATGAGTAGCGTATACACATAAACATAATCCGAGGTTACAACGCGGCCTTCGCAATCCAAGACTGGTGTAAAGTCTGCATAGATATCTGCAATTGACATTGATTGGAGATCGTCTATAAAATAAACAAACAAACCACAAACCTTTCAGAAATTTTTGCAGGGCTCCCGAGGATGATGAGCATTGGCCCGACGTCGATATAAATTTAGCATACTGCACATAGATGGCATAGAAAGCCTCAATATCAGATTCTTCTAGAGACGCGATGTTCCCTATAAAATTGCACTTGTTCACCTAGATAAAGTAAATAACATTTCTATAGTTATGGTACCTTTATTTGCCGCTTGTTCCGCTTACCCATTTTAACAGCAACTTCTTCCAAGCACGAGGTTCCATTTTTTACACACAGAACAACACAACAACAAAAAAACTAAACTTACAGGACGCGTAATATTTCCTGTGCACTTTACTATATTCCACAATTAACTTATTTCACATTGTTCGCATTTATTTGTCTTTTTCACAAAACAATTCGCAAAATGGTAGGAAGCTACACTACACGCATTTCCAACACAACAGGACAGAACTACGTTAATTTCGAAATGGCATAACCTTCGTGACTACAACAAAATGAGCGCGCTTGCTACGATTGCGATAAATATTTTTGCATCGAATTTGCTTGGCATCAAACTCAATTTGGTCACAGAGTTGTATTCTAACTCGAATCTTATTTTTTAATAAAACGGTCACCCTTATTCTATGTTCCACTGTATGATCGTTTTTCATGGTGTGACAGGTAAAAACGTAACTCGATCGTGAATATTTCAAACATTCGCAGGTCAAGATTTTTTCCAGCTTATAGATTCATTTTGATAGACAAAGCCAAAATATATATTAAGCATCACTATTAAATAAAATAATGATGTTTTTACAAATAAAATGCTACTTCTATTTTATGAATGTACAAATCAGATGTTTGTAACACAGTGGAAAACACATAAAAAGTCGCATCACGGAGTTAATGCAAGATTTATTTCAATAGTTTGGTATCGATTTCAATGCTATCAAAATAAGCGGGTGTTTAAAAACGTATGGAATTGTTGTATCTACAATTATTTTGTGATGAAATTTAAGTTTAATCAATACATTTGCAATTTTCGTAAAGTATTAAATGCAATGGACAATCTTTATTTGAAATAAGCAGCTATGTTATTTTGAAATATGAATATAACAAAAATCGGTGTATTACGGTATCGCGTTAATCAAGCATTTACAGTATTTATTTTGTAGTACTCAAATACTAAACTTGGAAACCAGTATATTTATAATATTTTGTTCACAGCTTATTGCAGCCATATTTATTACAATGTTATTTAAATGTAAATCAGTTTTCAGTCTTTCGAATAGAGTTTGTGCTAAAACGAAAGGAAAATAAGCAATTCAAAAAGTCGCGCTCCTCTTCATACAAATTTGAAGAAAGTCCACATCACTAATACAGTGTAACCAAGGTTATGATTGGTGTACGTGGTATTTTTCCCCGAACTGAATCAATTAGTTTATATTTAGATAGCTGCTTTGGTCACTTTGCAGCAATATCATTTCCATCTCTAGGAAGCAAAGCAAGCAAGCCATCACAACGAGAGTGCGCTACCACATAATGGAAGATGTGAAAAAGTGAACAACGCAAGCAGAACGCGATTTCGAAAGCGATTCATACCCGCTCCGCATCCGTAGCAGCCGAAGCTGCCGCTCAGTACCAGACCCGCAACACAATATTGCTGTTTACTCGCTCAACTCGCTGGCCACATTTATTCCCCCAATAGCTTTCCACTCAACACTCACCTAACGGAGTCCGTCCTCTTGTCGCAAAATGTCTCAGTCTCAGCGCGGCGAACGGGGCTCAGGT
Organism: Drosophila formosana; assembly: GCA_035045625.1. Classification (NCBI taxonomy): domain Eukaryota; kingdom Metazoa; phylum Arthropoda; class Insecta; order Diptera; family Drosophilidae; genus Drosophila; species Drosophila formosana. The sequence goes on along the minus strand of JAWNOW010000173.1, from coordinate 746,546 downwards.
CCACTGCCAAACCGTTGGCTATACTGTCCCCGGAAGAGTGATTCCCTGATATCAGAACGGTTCATCGCGTTCAAAACACCGTTAAATCAATCCTTTCAAGACAAAATGCCCATTGAATGCACCTTTCGGCCCGAGATGGTTTTCGACTACTGCAAGACCCTCAAGGTAACACAAATTACAACCTGTGCAGACAACAAATACATATGTATATATCTATATATATTCGTCTCCCCTTTGTATAGCTTAAATTGGGTCTGTGGATCGATTTGACAAACACGAAGCGTTTCTATGATCGGAGCACGGTCGAGGAGCGGGGCGCGCAGTACATTAAGCTGCAGTGTCGCGGGCATGGCGAAACTCCTTCCTTGGAGCAGACCCGCAGCTTCATTGAGCTGGTGGACAACTTCATCAGCGAGCGGCCTTTCGATGTGATCGCTGTTCACTGCACGCACGGCTTTAATCGTACTGGTTTCCTCATCATATCCTACATGGTAGAGCGCATGGATTGCTCGGTGGAAGCGGCACTTGCCATATTTGCCAACACCCGGCCGCCGGGCATTTACAAGCAGGACTACATTAACGAGCTCTTCCGCCGCTATGATGACGAGGAGGATGCTCCGCAAGCGCCAGAGCAGCCCAACTGGTGCCTGGAGTACGACGACAGCAATGGCAGCGACGACAGCGGAGATCGCGGCAGCTTAAAGCGTCGTCATCAGCTGCTGGATGACAACTGCTCGTCCACCTCACAAGCGGCGAACGCCAAGGCTGATGATGATGATGCTGGGGATGATGCGGCTGATGCAGATCCTGACAGTGAGGAGGGCCAACAAAAGAAGAAACGACGACGCGAAATGATTGTAAAAAATGCCTCGTTTATGGCTGGTGTGCCCGGCGTGCGTCACGTAGCCGATCAACCGCGCCTGGCAGCGTTGCAGCACAAGGTGCAAGACTGGTGCAAATGGCAAAAGAATGGATTTCCCGGCGCTCAGCCCGTATCGATGGACAGACACAACATTAAGCGACTCAGCGAGATGCCATATCGGGTGTCGTGGAAAGCGGACGGTACGCGATATATGATGCTTATCGATGGCCGGGATGAAGTCTATTTTGTGGATCGCAACAACTCGTGTTTTCACGTCGAAAATGTCACATTTGTGCTCGGCAAGAATCTGCACGAGCATCTCGATGGCACTCTGCTCGATGGTGTAAGTTTCGTGCTCGCAACATATTCTCAATCTTTACATTTTTATTTCTGCTTTTAGACCATAGACTTTAAAAAAATCCATGTTTCTAAGAAGAAAATATCTGTAACGATCCGAGTCAATATAAATATGACCATATGTATATCCGTCCGTCCGTCTGTCTGTATGTCCAATATTAGGCCAAATTTTAAGTCGATACCCGAGAGTATTGTCACAATAACAAGATACCATAATCAGGCTAATACGGCATTCCTTAAGTCAATGAATTTCCGTCCCGCCAGGCTTCCAAGCCGGACTTTCTGCCGTATATACGCCATCATGTCAGGCGACCAGAATCAATTGTTTTACTGGCTATGGAATGAACATATAGGTCAAGCGGTTCGATTGTCCAGCCACTTAGTGCATTAGTGAGAGCCGTTCTGAGGGCACCTAATATCAATGATAGAGATGGTAATGTCTGTCTGATTTCACAGACATTAAGTTAAACTGTTGCAATGGTCCAAGCAGCCGTCTTATCGCTATCAAAATGCCCGTTCAGTTTTCTCCCCACCATGATATTGTTGTTTTTTCACGCTGTAAGTTGTTAGTTGTACAGAGAAAGTTGATAGTTTGATAATGTCAAAATTTGATTATAGCCGTAATTACTAGTTATTTTTTGCAGGAAATGGTTTTAGACAAAATTGGGGAGACTGTCACGCCGCGATTTCTTGTCTACGATATAGTACGACTGGCAGGACGAGATGTGCGTGAAGAATCATTTTTTCCTCATCGCCTGGAATACATTAAAAACGATGTTATAGGTATGCATTTTCGAACATTTGGATATGGGATCATTTTCAAAATTAAAGAACATAAATTGACGCTGCAGGACCTCGAATTCTGGCTATGAAGCACGGCATCATTAACCGCGCCTTGGAGCCTTTCAGCGTTCGCAATAAAGACTTTTGGGAAATACGAACTTCGGCCCGATTATTGGGCGAAAAGTTCTCGCGTTCTTTGGCTCATGAACCCGACGGCCTCATCTTTCAGCCCTCTCAGCTGCCGTACACAGCCGGCGTTTGCCCCGATGTGTTTAAATGGAAACCTCATGAGCTGAATTCCGTGGACTTTCGTCTCAAGATTATCACAGAATGTGGAGAGGGGTAAGATATATAGTTTTTAATATAATGTCATCATTAAGGTTTAGAGTGTTGTCTCTTTAGATCTGTTGTTATCCAAATAGCTAAAATCAGCTTCGCTCGGGCGCAATGCTATTTAAATAAAAGTGCTATCTTTTAAAGATTGTTTAGTCAATCAAAGCACTTTAAAATCAATTTAATACAGTCAACAAATATTTTACTTTTAACGGCATTATTTCAGCAATATTTGCTCATACTGATCATTGAACTAAATTTAAGCGATTGTTGCGCAAACATTTTTTGAAAATCATGCACCAAAATTGAAATTAAAGGTGGCGAATAAAAATTATTAGATAATAGGAATATTCTCCTGGAATGTCTTCCTAATGATGCATTTAATAGTTAGTGATGCTCGTAATTTTCTAACAGGCTAGATTTTTCGGTATATGATGATTAAATTTTTATAATTCGTTTCATTATTTAGTTTACTGACCAAAAAAGTGGGCTTCCTCTATGTGGGCGGACATGACGCACCTTTTGGTCGCATGCAAAAACTAACGAAGGAGATACGAGAGCTGGATAATAAAATTGTTGAATGCACGATGAGTCAATTCGGAAATTGGGAGTTTATGCGAGAGCGTACAGACAAGAAGTTGCCCAACAGCTTTAACACAGCAGTCTGTAAGTTTTGTTATCTTTGTATTGCTCAATTTATTTACACACTCTTAACTTTTGCAGCTGTCGTGGAGAGTATCAAGCATCCCATCACCAAGGAATATTTACTAAATTTTATAGCAAATTTTGGGTTTCGCGATGATCATTCAATGATGCCTCCTCCACCAGCCACGCAACGACGCTAGTAAATCTAAGCAATGTCTCCCCTTTCCTGCACAACCACATCCTCGTCTCCACCACATAAATACACAATCTAGGAAATAAATAATTCAAAATTATTTCAAAAATAAAATTTATTTATTGAACATTTCAATTCAATATAACAAAAACAATCATAAAGTGATTGCCAGCAATTGGTCTGTTTTTGTTTCGTTTCGTTTTGTTTTGTCGCCAAATTTAGTATGAGTGTTACTAGTATGAGTGTTACTAGTATGAGTGTTACGTATAAATAAATCGTACAATTTGTGAGATAAATTGTAGCACAGGAATGACATTTAATTAATTTACTTAAATAATGCAGAGCCAAGGAAAATATATTTGCCGCTCATGGGAACTATCTAAAAATTTCGGATGATCATACTCACTTATTTATACAAAAATATTTCAAAGAATTGAATTTATTTCGAGTATGCCATAAGGTTCCAAAAATTTAAAAAAGAAACCGACAAGAAAATGTGGAGGTGTTCTAGTGTCTGTTAACTTGAACTTAAAGGATCGTTGCATTTCTTGCACTGATCACTTGATGTTAACCAACCAACTTAATTGTCCCAAAGTGACCAGTGAGAATGCCTAGCATAAGTCTGCAATCTTTTCTCGGGAGGTTCACAATATATTCGGTTACAAGTTTATTAGGCTGTGTGCACATCGTTTGTCCTGCATGAAGTGGTATTGCTGGCAGGACAAGGATTACTTGCAAGCCTCTCCTTATCCCCCTGGGATAGGTTTAATCCGCCATCTCAGCTCGGACACATATTTCGATTGCACTTCAATATCTCTGGGACCTCTGTGGGATATCAGCAGTTTGTTTATGTTGTTCATTAAACTTATTTTATTTTGGGAAAATTAACAAGGAAGATAGGAAGTCAAATTTAATCTTTAAAGAATTCCCTCAATTCGGCCGGCAGAAGTTGTGCATAAATCCTGAACCCACAAACATTGTCAGTAACAACATCCGTATTATGTTTACTACCAACTGCGGGTTGTTTCTACACTATCACAGCAGGCGCATACGCAATACAATTAACAGAAAGTCTTTGCCTGATAGCTTTGGCAAATCGTCTTGATTTGGTCAATCTTCTTAACGATTTTTAGAAGTTCTAGCTAACTAAACTGCCATTGTCGCGAAGTGTATCTTCATCCAATTGTCCTAGTTGAAGTAATGCTACAAGTGCCGCACCCTGCTCAGCCTGCTTCTTGTTCTTCTCCCAGAAGCTGCTGCTGTAGCGCTGCCCCTCAAAGCTGCATATCGAACGGAACAACTTGTTGCATTGCTGCGTCTCATAGCTGGGTGGCTCTTTATCCATGCGACCCGCGTGCACGTAGAGCAACGTTTTGGGCAGCTGATTGTCTGTAAGCAAACACAGATAGATTTATTTTTAAATACTTGAACAACAAAAATAGAGTTTAGTTTGTTACCATTTGCGTAGGTGGAGCGCAGAAAAGCCATATTTCGGCTAATGACGCCTTCGTATGCTTTGGAGTTTAAATCATCGCTGCTTTCGATTTTGCGACGCTTGCGAATGGCTTCCTCATCGTGGTCTTCTGGCGGCACAACATCGGCACGTCCAATATTGCCGTGAAGTTTGTGCTGTTGCTGGCGTACTCGACAGTAATCGCCCAGATGCCAAATTTCACAAATCTGCTGCAAGGTCTGGCACTGCAGGAATCGCTTTCCACGCGGCGTCTCCTGCAACTCTTTGAGGATGCTCTGCACACAGTACTTGGTATTGTGCGGAGCGTTGTCGTAGTCGACGCTAAGCCGCAAATATTTGCATATCACGTCGTCAATGGGCAACAGACCCTCCTTGCGGAAGATGGACACGTTCTGTTGAGCAGCACGTGCCACCATCACGCTGTGCGCGCCACACAGCCGCTGGAACTTGTAGATATCCTCGTGTGTGTGCATATCGCGAGATCCGCCATTAGCTATAATAGGAATATCCACGGCGTCGGCGAGAGCTTGCAGCACATCCGGATGCGGACGATGCTGCGGTCGTTCATCGCGGGTACGCGCATGGACGCCAATCGCCGCAATCCCCGTGGCAGCCAGCTGTCGCACCAGCTTGATCGTCTCCCCTACATCGGGCAGGATGCGTATCTTGCACGTAACCGGGATATCCAGCTCGCCACACAAGGTGCTCAGGATGTGGGCCGCTTTATCTGGCACTGCCATCAGCGCTGCGCCCATGCCGCCCTTAATCGAGAACTCTTTGGGGCAGCCCATGTTGATGTCAATGGCCGCAATGTCGTTCTGCACCAGCTTCCCCACGGCCAGCGCCCTCGAGGCGTCGCTGGTGCCCAACTGAAGCACCACTTGCGACTTTTCCGACGCGCACGTGCGAAACACGATCGTGCCGTCCGAGGGATCCACAAAGTCAATGGTCTCCAAGGCAGCTGAAAGAGGCAAATGGTGTACATCCATAGGATGGATATGGTTGGGATTAACTCACGATTTGGACGTCGAATGCTCTTGATTAGCTTGAGATCCACCAGCTCTTCGGTGTAAACGATGTCGGCGCCCATTTGCAGGGCGAGCAGGCGCATTGGCAATGTGCCCACACGCACCATGGGCGCTAGGATTAGTTTGTTCTTGTAGTCCAGGCATTGGCGCTTTTTATGTTGCGTGGTCATATTAAGCAGTTTATTCAAAATCGGCAGCCACTTTGAGGGTCGCATGTGGACGGCACAACAATGTGGTTTGGTATGACGAGGTTGCGTGACGAGTTGCAAGCAGCTCATCAAGCATAGGTTACAACTTTAGCAACATATTGCATTCACCGTAGTTTTTCTGTATTACTTGATATATTTATTTAATATACCATATTAATTAGTTTTGAATCGAATTAATTGTATTTACGGTCGCCGTCGTATCGTGCCTAGACTACTTGCAATGCAGTGCACACTAATCGATTATCGATATATCCACATTAATATATATCGATTACGATGTGGGGTCGACAGCAACCCTGCGACTGTTTTCATTGCATTTGGGAGCTAAACTGGTGTTTGTTGTTGTTTTGGAATTGTTATCAAAATTCACTAGTAAATTAACTAAAATTGCTCAAAACAAACCAAAATAATCAAAACAAGACAATTAATTGTCAGTGGTTTCTCGAATGTAAACTAATAAACCGAATCAGAACAAAGCACTTGAATGTTATCAGTGAGTTCACGAATCTTGTTGTTGGTGCTTGCGCACATTTAAAAACAATCATCGAGCTCAAGACGACGTCACTAGCGAACAGTAAACAATGCAAATTCGCCATAATATCTAATTGGATTAGCTCTGAGCTTGTTTCTGCCTGCACCGTGTGCTTGTATAACATCTAGTCCATTCCAGCGAGGCGACTTTGTTGAGGCTGATTTTGTCAGCCGAGGCAATTTATGTAGTTATTGACATTTGCAGTTTAGTCGCAGTATTTGGCAACATTGCCATTGGCCTAACTCAGGTCAGCCGCATTAGATCCGCAGACTTCTGGCCCGGACTTCGACTTCACCTAAAACTTGGACTTGCGGTTGCGTGCGAGGGAAAAGCGCGGTATGCCAAACGGGCGCCTTGGTACGTTGAGGAGCGACCAGTCGGATTTTTACAAGCAAACGATACGCTGAGGCTCAGCTACGGCTCTGATCCGACAGCAGGGCGGCAAGAGGAGCGACGTAGGATGTCTCTGCTGGCGTACGATGGCGGTGTCGACGATGGCAACTCCAGCGACACGGAGCCCGATGACCTCATCGATTTTACCACAATGCTGATGGAGCGACAGCGTGATGAGGATTGCAGCGACAGTTGGCTGGACGGCGACAGCGTGAGCAGCGGCAAATTGCAGTCGCAGGACCATCAGGGATACTGTCTTGGACAGTATGTGCTGGGGGTACTGGACTTCAGTTCGCAGTATGGCATCGACTATAGCATATCCTACACGGCCGCCAATGTAATTGGCAGGCCGACAAAGTTTCCTGCTTATGGTGACTATCCCGAGACCTTTACAATGGTGAGTCACGATCTAACGCGCTCGCGGTGATCATTAATATTGCTAAGTCCACCATCTTCTTAATCATTGCCACGAGCTCGTCTTCTCTTAAAGAGCCGTTTCTTAAGAGGTACACCCTGAAAAATAAGGCTTACACATTTTCACCCCATTGATCTAACTCACAGATTTTTTTAAACAATTGTAACGCTTGTATATAATTATCACCAATACTTAGTTTAATTTTTTTGTAGTGTTAAAAATTTAATTCAAGTTATATATATATATATATATATATATATATTACAGCTACAGTATATGACTAAGCTTCGTAACAATCCGACCATTAGTCTTAAAATTTGATTGATTTCGTTAACACGCTATATTGGTTTGAAGCAATAATACTTTATATGTATATCTAGTGGACATAAAAATAAAAAAAGTATCCTTTATCCTGCCGAAAAATGAACATGTTTTTAGCGTTAGATCACATTTTTGTAATAATAATAGAAAATTGTTATCTTAGGAAGTTAGTTAGAATGGATATGCTAATTAAATTACTAAAATCCGTATAGAGCATTGGTCGTTTACTGAAACAAAAATCCAACTACAGTGAATAGTGCTTATATGAATACGATGCTTGGAATATTTTCTATTTAGTGGAACTATCGTCTTAGAGTGAAAGGCTTTATTGACAATTTGCAATCGCAGTTAAGGTGTTTTAATTGATTCGAAAAAATCATTAAATCGATGGAGTCAATTTCGTTATGTATCTATTTAAATGCATTCAACAAACTATTTCCAAATTACTGATGTTGCATATAACCGATTTTCACTGTACTTCAAATTGTTTGCAAAAGGGAAACCCTACAAACATTTTTCCCGTTTTACATTATAACCTCTGCATTATATGAGTTGTATTACATCGATTTGTAAATAAGCTAACGTGCTTTTATTTTGGATTACAATTTTGCACGTGAATAAAATAAAATGTAATTTTTGTATGTAGCAATTAGTTGAAATATTGCATCAGGAAATCATATATAAATACTACATTACGTTACTCGGCCGGTACAAGGGTGTCAGATAATGTCCTCTGCCAACAAGGAATCTTTGAGGTTCCTCAAATGCGATCTTGAATTTTGGACCAATTGGTGTGTTCCTCAAGCACGTGACAGCATGGAAGACGATTAGGTTGCATGCTCATCGCCTGTTTGTGTCCAAATAGAACGAACTTAAGTGTCAGGTTAGCAATTATAAACTCCCTTAGGCAGAACATATATCTACACTGACGGATCGAAAGCAGCCACAGATCGAGGATCTACTCTATAAGTCCCGCGATGACTAACATAAAGAGATCGATTCAGTATGTCCAATACTGGACTGCGAGGTGTCTAAAGCTCTATGGCCAAAACAAAACCGGAATCACATCTGCTACACTTCGCAAAGAACCAGATATTGAAGCTGACAGGAGTCTAGTACTATATAGTGTATATAAAGAAATCTTACCCTTACCCCACTTACTATCCCATCAAATCCCCATTCCTAGGTATTTCTTTTGTTTTTATCAGACAATGAACCAACCGGCCACTAGGTGTAAATTAGTCATACATTTTAGCTTCAATTCCTCGTGAATATATAATACGTTCGTTGGATATAATGCGATTTGGGCATTTATTGGGTGCGCTTTTAAGGTTTATTAACCACTCACCACTATTTTGAAATATGTTTGCTTTGCCTTATTGCAGCGTACCTATGGAGATTGGTGGCAATGCGCGCCATCATCCATGCGAGAGATTCAATCTCAGAATTTGCCTTCGCTGCCCACACATGATTTTATTGGTATGTAGAGAGAAAACGTGCAAAATCGTTTAAGATTCGTATTAATTTTGTTAACCCCACACAGTTGTTTACTTTGAGAAGTTTGTGGTACCAACTGAAGTGGCAATTTTTGAGACCTTCAATCCTGGGGGCGTCGTGCGAATTTGGGCATATAACATTACAAAGCATTGGACTTGCCTGTGGGAGGCAAAAAGCAGTGATATGATTCAGCCTCGGACTCGAAGTAATTACGCTCAACGTGATTCTCGACGTTTTGCACCGCCTTTGAAAAAGACCAACGTTATAACCAAGTAAAAGGCTCTACTTTTAAATGGCTTTAATGATCTTTATATCTGGCTGATTTCACACAGGACGTTGCGCATTGATTTTAACCACAGCCAATTGAATTACTATACTGAGATCGATGCCATCATGTTGTGCGGCCGAACTGTCTCAATGTGTAGCATGCAACAGCTCATAGCGTCGACGTCTGCAGGTCTGAAGCGTCTTCATAACAGCTCGCGAGACGATGCCAATGGTGGACCCATCACCAACAAGCTGCGCACACTAAAGTTTCAACCGAGTTGTCGTGAGAACTATGCCGCCAAATTGCATGAATTTATCAACAACGATCTGAGCCAGTTTCTCATCGAGAACAATCTGCAGCCCGGACAGCAATTGGACAGTGGCGCTTCACAAACTTGTTTAACGGATCTGCCGGTTAGTCCAAAATAATTCATTTGCTTTGTTACATTTCTTTAAAATTGTTTTAAAAAACAATGAAAATTGACCATTAGCTTTGTCAGAATCCAAATGAATAAGTATCTCTGATCCCATATCATTCTGAATGAACTGAATTATTTCAGAATGTTGATAACTTTATTAAATTATGGGGGATACTCCTACATACTTTAAATCACATCACCCCACAAATATAAATTATATATATATACAGGAAATGTTAGGCATTTAATTGTTTTCTCAATTTTGTTGTAGTTTGAAATCCTGTTAAAAATACTCAGTTACCTGGACCTGAAGTCGCTGTTCCGCATGGGTCAAGTGTCGCGGCTATTTTATGAGATCTCAACACATCCGCTGCTATATGGAGAGCTAAGTCTAAAACCATACTGGCAGTTGACCAACTCGAAGCTTCTGTGTACCCTGGCTCGACGTGCGACAATGCTGCGACAACTCGATTTGTCGTGGTGTGGCGGATTTGGTGAAGTCTCACCCACCGAGTTTAAAAAGTCAGTGAATGGAAAGAAACATTTTCAACACATACAAATCATTTGATTACTACGTTTGATTACAGATTCCTCACACAACGAGGTGATAATTTGACCCACTTGCGACTAAACTCTTGTAAATTTCTTAATGCTAGCTGCATTGAAACAGTGGGCATAGTCTGTGATAATCTAATAGGTAAGCCATTCGCAATTAATTAAGCATATTCAAATTTGATCAACATCAACGACCGAGTTGATTTCATCGTACGACTCAATGCCTGTATTTTACCGACTGGAATAAACAATCCAAATTTCCCAATTTTGTATTCGTATTCGAAACGCAGAACAAGTTTATTTTACATCTTTGCACGCCTTCTTCGCACATCTCAGTACTCAAACTTTTTAAATAAATTGAGTGCAACCAAAATAAATAAACTACCAATTGATATATGTATTATTGAACTAAAAATATATAAATTATATTTGTCTATTGAACAAAATGAGTGTGAGCTTTTCGAATACTAATTATTTAATATGTATTTTCGTTTAAATAGAGTTAAGTCTTCGCAACTGCGCCATCGATCCGCCATTGTTGAACTTTTCGTGTCTCGCCAATCTCAAGAATCTGGAGCGACTTGATCTTTTTCAAACTGCTTTTGAGTCAGAGCTGTTACTAAGCATGCTTGAAGGCAACCGCAAGCTCAAGCATCTCAACTTAGGTGGGTCATCATTGCAGTCTGTGAAAATGTTCATGTTGAATAACAATTATCGATTCCAATATGCAGCTTTTTGTGGAGTTTCGGTGAATATGGATAACGTTGCAACACATCTCGCCACTTACAATACGCAGCTTGTATCGTTGGATATGTGGAAAGCTCACTTTTTGTCCGCACGCGGCCTGCAATCTCTAGCCCGTTGCCAGCATCTGGAGGAGTTGGATCTTGGTTGGTGGTAAGTTTTGTTCCATTGACGTAAGTTAACGATAGCTAATATTGGGCGACAACCAACTAAAAGATTTTAAAATCTGTCACTATAGGATCGGAATTACAGGGCATCGTTTTGCGCCCACTGTTTTTTTTTTTTTTGGTTAATTAGATGTTTCAACGTTCTTCTTTATTTTGCAGTCTACGGGAAGCAACATTAGGAGATAGCCTACACCAACTGCTTTCCAACTGTCCCAAACTGAAAAAGCTCTTTTTATCGGCTGTGCGCGGCATTACAGAACGTGATCTCATACATATAGCAACATTGGGCAAAAATCTTGAACAATTGGATCTAATGGGAATTCTAAACATAACCCACGAACGAGTTTATGAGTACGTTATTCAATACATTAAAATATCTTAAATTTGTGTTACCCATTGAAATTATTTATTTTTTTTAGTATTTTGGTTCATTGTACGAAGCTTCAGTTGTTGGACCTGAGCTTTTGCGACAGTATTATGGATCGTGATGTAGGTTTCAATTTCATTGTTATAGTGATCTCTATTATTAATTGTATTGTCTTTCCGATTTCAGTTGGATGTCATCGCGGATTGGTCGCGACTCTTTAATGTGGATATCAAGAGCAGCCGCATCTACAATGCTAGATAGTCGACTATGTATATAACATATTGTCTGCGTAATACTAGGCAAAATCTCCGAGTAGTTTTTATAAGTAAATGTGTTTAAATGATATTTATAGAATATTCTATGTGAATAACTTTGATATTAACTTGCATTGCATTCATGTTGTCTACATTTTTCGATTTTGGGGAATAGAGCGGACTGGGACAGACTTCTAAATCAAAACTGTTATTATTGTTTTTACTACGAAGTGTTGTCACCGGTTTTGGGTGCTTTAACTTTTATACATGTGAATTAAAAACAACGGTCATGAAAGAAAATTTACAAGGCGGGGAACATGCAAAATTGCCCAAACTTTCCTAAATCCATTTGAAGGAAAATTGGGATGTCCTTTGGCATGAATGTAGTGGCGGATACATGATGGACGACTATGAAATCAAAAGGACGAATATCCTTTTACGAAGAAAGTTAGAAAGTCTTTTTTGTGATCAGAGAAATCAAGCTCTATCTCGGCCATATCCTTGCTGGTCATTATGAGTCCTGGGGCAATCAACTTGCCTTTACAAGGACTTTCAGCTGGCCAAAGGACATTTTTACAGTCCTTTTCATTCTTGAGTTATTCAGAATTTTCACAATTTGCTGCGATTTACATTTTTTCGTCCCTGCGACAAAAATTTTGCAAGTGCAAAAATGAAAAATATTGCATAATTTTGTGGATTGCATTAAAATTGTTTGGACAACTAAAAATCGTGAATATCTCGGAAACCACAAGGACAATTTAAAAGTCCTTTGAAGGGTCGCTAGCTGTGATGAATACTTTGACAAAATTGCCATTTAAAATATTCAAGAGCATTAAATAAACAATACAAAATTTGAATTTACAAGATTGGAAATGTGGAAAATTGGCCAAAATATCCAACATCGTTCGTGGACTTTTTTACTGCCCATATACTTGAATGAACATATGTATGTAACATATATCCATCCTTTTTATATCTTCGCAACATGCGATAAAAATAAGTTCTTGAAATTGCGTTTCTAATATTTAATTTCGTAAAAAAAAAATGTAGTTAAATTTTTAATTTTCTAGAAAATTAAAATCATTTATTGCTGAGTGTAACAAAATTACTTGGGAAAAAGCATTTACAAAGTTTACTTAATGTTTTTAAATTTTACTTTACAGCTAGGGTGCCCTGGTATTGTTCTTGAATCTTATTTCTGTATATGTCTTCAATTTGTTGGAATCGGCCCAATAAATTGGTAATAATGGAAAATACAAATGTGAAAATACATTTCATCATTCAGCTTCTATAATACAGCTTTTCTATACTGAGGCCAAAATGAATTTCAGCAAATACATAGAAATCTATAAATCTGAATTGAATTAGTTTTATCTCAGATTGGTTTCAAAAAGCATAAATATGTATACTACTTTATGTGCTGACTAACTGAGCTACAAACGCGCAGCCGAAATCGGTAATTTATAGACTATTGTGAGCTTCAATGATTTCTAGAATCGTTATCTTAGAGACTTGGACTTTTTCCATAAGCAATGGCGTTATTGTCACAAAGGTCAATTTTTCTAGCAACAAGAAAAGCTTTGCCTGGTTTGTTCGTATAAGTAAAATGTGGCTGACACACATTTGATATACAGCTATATGTGCACCTTGTAAAGTCGGTGTTGTCGCCATGTCCATATCAACTGATAAAGTTGGCAATGCATACAGCTTAGATCATAGATGAATAACGGCGTGGGAGCTCCAAAACCTTTCCAATAGAGCGGCTACCATGGGATCAGTTAATCTTATCAAACGATTTTTATATTGAATATTCCCTCACGCTTTTGTATTTAGGGTTTTTTTTATTCTTTTTCGCTGAGGTAACAAATTATAAGCTCAGGAAATCGTAAATAAAATCATACAATTGTTTTGCTGTTCCTGATTGTAGACCAGTCACCATTCACAACGAATTAATTTTTTTTTAATGAATATTTCTAGCTGTATTCATAACTCTAATCCATGATGTTCCAAATTTTGATTATATATAAATTTACGAATGGATGCGTATTTATTATATTACAATCTACATTGTAGAGACATGTATTCATAAGGATTCGTGCGTTCATTATTTTTTTAGGCTTCGAGACTTATATATTTGATGGTATATTGATCTTAATAAAACTATAATTTATAACTTTAATATTAAACAAATAACTCGTTTAAGTTTTATTTAAGAAGTTCGGCCACTTGGTTGTCTTAAATTCGCACAATTTATAAAATTGCATGAAATTAAAAAAAATATTAAAATAAAATGTTGAGATTATTATTAAGTTATCTAATTATGAGTTTTTATACCCAGTTGATATTAACATTTTTAATTATTTCCAGTGCTATAAGTTAAAGCTTATTAAAGCTTATTATTTACATAAAGAGAACACAATTATTGACAGTTTACAATTATTAATAAATCTGTTTTTATTTTATTTCCATATTTTTGTTATGACGTTAATACTATAATATTTCTTTTGTATCACAATTCTTTTTCTAGTTCTATTTCAGTTTAGGTTTCAAAATTTGGTCGGTATTTAGTATTATGAAGCCGTAAGGTAATTGATTTATGCAAATTCATGCAATCTATGTTTAACAAAAATTATATTATTTGTTCGGGATGAAGCAGAGAATCGCAGTTTGTCATATATCGTAAGTACGCTGCTGTAAATAAGAGTCTTATAATTCATCCAGTCTTTAAAATTGCATTTCTTAAGCTCAATTGCATATTATGATGCAATGTCAATGCGATCAGGGGCATCGACGTATCGAGCAATATTGCTAATGCAAACATTTGCATTACAACTTGAAAACAGAAATCAACACCTAACAAGAGTGTTTTGAACAAATCACGTTTTTGGGATAAGCGGTCGAGCTTGTCTAGGGAGAAAGACGTGCGTCAGGGAAGGAGAACATGTTAGATCATACGTCGTTGCTGTTACGTTGATTGTTAATGACATATCCCCAATAAGATGACTTACATATATGCACATATATTCGATAAATCATCTGCACAAATAGTTTTGTTTGTATATCAAAATACATTTCGGATTGATTCATAAACTTAGCTTTTATGCAACTGCAGGCCAAAAACTACGCCTTACATCCAAATTTGCTGGCTCGACGCCTATTGCGATATAAGAGACGGCTAAAAAGGATTCACCCGCAGGACTTGCCGTCCAGGCTCATATCCTGATCTGTCTCGTTGTTAGTGTAAATATGTATATAATTGTTCTTTATTTTGTACTTATTTAGTCTTACTTACTTATTTACTCTGTACTTATTTAGTCTTTATGATCTCCCACTATCATAATATAGTCAGTAATTTTAAGATTTTTAATATATAATTAGGTTAAGCTGCCATACCGGTAGCAGTATGCTAATTTAATTTAAAAAGTAAAAATCTGAAATAAATTGGAAATTATTATGAAAAAAAAAAAAGCTTAGGTTTACTCTCTATTTGAGGCAATAACATAATCAGTTACTCCATAAATAGGATGATTTCCACACATTTGTACATCATCAGCAAAGTTCAGCGAAGATTCTAGCTAAGTCAGTTGTATACATATATTAAAAATAATGACTCAAGAACATATTCTTGTGGAGCTATCCTATTAACAAGCATAAACGACGATACTGAATTGGCCGAAGATACAGCTTGAAGATAATGGTGAAATCAGAAAAGTTGGTACAAAAGATTATATGTTTAACTGTGTCAATAGCCCTACAAAAGCCAAGTATTGTCACCTCGAAAATATCATCAGAAGTCATAGCTGTTGAACAGTTTTGATATTATAACGTAATTGGCTTTCCACCAAAGTGTGAATACAGAGTTCATTTGAGAGAAGAATCAACGGACGGATTCTTCTCTCAAATGAACTCTTTATTTTAAATACCTGATCCAGCAACTAATAAATTGCAAATTAAATATTCATATCTATACCACTAAGTACTTGTTTTCAATAAATCTGATTAAATGATGAACAGTAACTATCTATCTATAACATGTTCATTGCGGACCTGATAACACCCGAGATCAAAGGAACAGCAAGGCTGTTACTAAATGTTATAATATACGCTCTTATCAAAACTATTTAAACACACTTTACGGTGTGAGAAAGTTACTCACTTCAAGCGCACTGGTCGAAGTTCGAGAGCAATACTAACTCCTATCGGGTTTTCCAGTAATTTAATTAAGAGCGGTTAGTTATAAATCGACATGGCTTATCAGTACAGTTTAAAAGCACAGTTGACTTTGATATAATTTATAGCAGCTGCGCTGCAAATCCCAAACAAATCCACCAGGTAGCCAAAAAAATCAGATAAGCAATTGATTATAAAGTTCCTTATCGGCATTAGCGAGGCTCTGTATCATCTATCTATATAGGTATAGGTATAGGTATGTATGTACGAGTATTCGTTTTCACACTCGTGCTCGTATGTGTTCCACCTATTTATAAATTTCATGGGCGTCTTCGCAACGACAATCGCAACATCAGCGTCTATGCTGACGACGCCTCAAGTGCCCATTTGTGAGCCTATAAAAAGCTATTGTGTCCATTGGCCCAACAGTTAGTTAGCGGAGCATTCAATTCCGTGAGTGTCTCACAGTTCCCTTTCCGTGCTGATCTGCTCGTGTCGTGCACCAACAAGGAGCAATCGTCAGACAAGGATTATGACAACCAAACCCCATCAGCTGGCAATGCCAGTGGCCACGGCGGCATTGCTTCTGTTGCTGTTGGCCACCACGGCCGATGCTCACCTTAACAATGGATGGAACAAGGATCTGCTTACCGGGCACTCGCTGCCCATGCAGAGCAGCTTCGCCCATCAGTTCTTCACCCTTGCCGCGGAACAAATAGAACTTTCGAATCAAACCGGCTCCGCCCTGCAAACCCAAAATACGTATAGTAATCGAGCCTACGACGATGTTCTTTGTGATCGAGATGTAACCCGCATCCGTGCCGCAATCGGCAATATGGAAGAATGGGCACTCGAGTGTAAGCTGTCATTTTGTTCTTGGTGTTTTTTTTTTTGGTTCGATTTTTGCTCGCCAGGTTAATCCCATTCAAAAATGAATATTATGATCGGTCCTAAATCAAATCTTAAATCAAATTCGATAAGAACTTACCATGCTGTAAATTTTGATAAGTGATAAGATTTGATTAATCGTATTATGATGCAACAGATTCGACATCGTTTTTATACCGTGATTATCGATTATAAAATTTTACGATTATGTCTGTTTGAGATATGGGCGTGTTTTACAGCAACATTTTTCAATTAATATATTGCACCATAATGTGCAAAAATTGAACCAAAGTGATGAAATGTGATTTCTTGATCCTAACTCTTTCTTTTTATCAATGGACATTTTTTTTTATATTGACAATGTGAAAAAGCAGAGTCCTAGAATTGTGTAGAAACGGCAAAGTGATGTGAACATAGATTTTTGTGGTCCAACAAAAAAACAGAAAAATTAATCTGAAACTCCTTGTGAAGACTGATTGATTATAAGCTTACATTTTTTTTTTTATCGCGAAAGGATTTCGAAATATTCAATTTAATTAATGTTATTGAAGTTTTAAAAAGACAGGCCTGGGAATTGAAGTCAGCTAAAATCAGTCTAGGAATTATAAGTTCCTTATGAGTGGAATAATAGAAATATTTTTTTTTAGGCAATAGTAACAAGAATGATTCGTTCCCACGTCAAATATATAGAAATTAAATTAGTAGCAATGTTTTCTAAATTACACGTCTGAAAGTTTATTACATCAACTTCAACTTGAATATTTGCAGTCCCCGACACATGGGGCCGTTTACCGGTGGGCTTCTTTTGGGGCCATCTGATCAGCATGGGTCAGTACGAGGAATGCGTTGCAGCTTCCAATACTTATGGCGATGAGATTCGCGGCCAATACTGCCTGACGCGTTTGAATATCACCCAATTCTATACCCAAGTGAAGCAGAGGCATGAGGAAAACGTTACCGTATCAACTCGTATCAGCTATAAGCAAACTAATCCACAAATCTTTGAATTGGGTATTTGTGTGCCAAGCACGTGCAGTGCCGAGAAGACTGATAAACTTCTTAAATATACCATTGAGCATTTTTATGGCAAAGATTATGTCAATCTCACCGCACAAATGGTGCAGGAAAAATGGTGTAAATATGATGCCCCTGTGGAATTCCGTGCTGTCGATATATGCGCCATGTAAGTAAAATTCAACTGAAGCTATCGAAATTGTCATTCAATCTAGGTCAATAGTTCGATCACTTAAGCTTTTATTTAGCAAACGTTTAATTTAGTCTATCAAACCACCACCAAAAGTACTAACAACATAATAAATAAATTGTTATTTTGGCACTTCTTAATAACGCAATAAGAACTCATTCACGTGCAATCTGTCAGTTCGTTCTTATCATTTTCTTGAAGTAAGCATTATGTTTTATTTCATTTAATTCCGCAAAGTTAAGATAAAGTATCTTCTTGCCCAGATTATATTTGGACAGTATTTTTAGAATATATATTTTAGCTGTGAGAAATCTTCAAAACATCATGAAACTGAACTGTTCATTTTTTCCCTAGGGCTCAAAATGAAAACTTAGTTGCGTGATATGATATATTTATTTGATCAGCCGATCAGCCATTATCGCTACACGTAAAATTTGCGATTTGGTGTCAAATCAAAAATAAGTGATTCGGTTATCGGAAATCAAAAATCCCAAACTGTTACGTCAAAGGCCGCGATTGCCAAATATAGCGAAATAAGTTTATTTACAGCTCTCGACCAACCACGATCGATTATTCCTCCACCATTTTTCGCTGATAGCCAATCCAATGACTTAACGTTAGTCTAATATTTCGCTTAATCTTGCAAATTAATTGTGATCAAATAATACATACTGACATTAAATTGAAATTGACTTAAAGGAATGTGATGTGAGTAAGTGTTTACTCTAGGAATTCGGAATTTTACCGAGCTGCTGTTATCATACTTCATTCCATTATCTGCATTCTAATTTATATTGTTTTCATTTAAAAGCTAAGCAATATTTTTTTAAATAAATATATCATATTCTCTTTTCAATTAGCGTTTTCTTCTCGCTGATTATCGTCTTCCTGATAGCCAGCAGTGTCTACGACTTTGTCCAGACTCGCAAAGGAGGTAATAATGATACTTTTTCACAATGATTTTGCCATTAACTTTTACTTTTTTTTTTGTAGGACAAAAGAAACCCCTTTATCTTGCCTTCTCGGTGCTGCACAATGCACCCAAGATCTTCACAGTGAAAAAAGTGAATAGCCCGAATGTGATTCATTGCTTGAACGGCCTGCGATGCTTCAGCATGATGTGGGTCGTCTTCGGACACGGATACATGACTTTCTACGACTTGCCCCACATTAACCGCAACAAATACTATACGTGGCTGCAGACCCCGTACTCCATGCTGGTGCAGAATGGCTCCCTGTGCGTCGACACCTTCTTCTTCATGTCCGGCCTGCTCATGTGCTGGGGAGCATTCCGTGAAATGGAGCGCACCAAAGGCAAACTGAACATCCCCATGATGTACTTCCATCGCTACATTCGCCTCACGCCTGTTGTTGCCGTCGTCGTGCTGTACATCATGTCGCTCTACAAATACTCTGGAGCCGGTCCAATGTGGTTCAAGTTGGGTATACAGGATCAGCGCTGCGAAAATTCCTGGTGGGCCACACTTCTCTACGTGCAGAACTACGCCTTCCCCTATAGCATTGTAAGTAAATATACTATTCATAGAAAAGTATAAAGTAGGGATACAAATTCACAGCAGAAAGCAAAGACAGATAGTAGGACAAATGTTTCCTAATTAATTTTGCAGTTAAGCATTTTCATAGCATTGTGGATATACAACTTTACTAGGATCAATTACATCCCGTTTTGAACATTAGGTTAATTCTACCACTAATTTCAGCGTATTTACAAAATTATTTCCCATTTTTATTTGCTTTTTTTTTATTACAATCATCTGTAAAAAAGTCTACAAAATGTCCATCATTTACTAAATATTACATTTATGTATTATCACACAATGCATTCGATTACATATAATACTTCGCAACTTAACCGAATTCGATTTGATTTCTCTTTATTTCAACAGTGCGTCTCGCAGTCTTGGTATCTCGCTGTGGATACCCAGTTGTATTTCCTATCACCGCTGTTCCTAATTCCGCTATACAAGTGGGGAAAGAAGGCGCTCATACCGATTGTGATATTTGCCCTGCTCTGCTTGGGCTGCACCGTTGCCACGTTCCTGAAGCGCGACTTTACGCTGTTCCGAGTGCAGGACGACCATGTGGATGATCGGCAGCGCTTAACATATTACCCAACGCACACGCGTATTCCCACCTGGCTGATTGGCGTCATCTTTGGCTACTTCTTGTTCACACGCAATCGTGGACGCCAGATACCATTGGCCAAGCACTGGGTGATCACTGGCTGGGTGCTGGCCTTTGGCACAATGCTGGCGGATCTGTGGGGTCCCTTCTGGCGCATCCTGCCGGACACACCGGACTCCCCGCTCATCGAAGGCGCTTTGTTTGAGCCACTCAGCCGCAGCTCATGGGCCTTCGCCATTGGATGGATTGTCTGGGCCTGCTACAATGGACACGGCGGTCTGATCAACGACTTCCTCTCCTGGGGCTTTTTTACTGGCTTCAGCCGTTTGTGCTATTGCATGTACGTGCTACACAGAATCGTTCAGCTGGTGAATGCTGCACGTCTTCAAACGGACACACATTTCTCCGACTATGATGCGGTAAGATTGACGAACATCAACATTTGTTCTTCACTTTATAAAGCTTCCATTTTGTTTCGATTGCTTGCAGATCTTGCGCTGGTGGCACGATTTTGGTATTACACTGACTCTCTCCATCTTTGCAACATTGGCCTTTGAAGCGCCCATTCTGGGCATTGAAAAGGCGATTTTCGGACGCGGTGACTCGAAACCTGCGCCCAAGAAGCCCGCGCCTGTCGAACAAACCAAGGCTGCTGCTGAGCCTCTTCAAGAACCTGTTACTGCCGCCGCCGATACTGAGAAAGTGTCGGAAATTGAGCCTGTTATCAGCAAAGCTGAAAATCCATCAAATGCCTAATTGTTATTACTTACAAATAAATTAATTTTTTTTATGAACACCATCGTCTAAAAATTCCTTGCCGGGTACAAACAATAAATGCAATTTGTATTTGTTAATATATTTTTAAAATAAGTAAAAACTGCAAAACAAAAAGTTGATTGGTGTTAGAAATGATACATGTTGAGTTTCCTTATTTGGGACTTTTACTTTTTTCCCCGGAAAAATAATTTTACAGTACTTTTGTTGCGTGATTGATATATTCCTTCTTCATACAAACACTTAGGGCTAAAGTCAAAAATTAAAATAAATACGCATTGTATAATTTAATATAAATATTAAATGTCGCATTCGACATGTCGCTTAAGACTAATTATTAAATTTGTATCACATAATACATATAGTATATACTATAATGGTACATCAATGCTTACAATTTTTATTATTTTTTTTTTAATTTTATACATACAATTTTAAAACTATCCACACTATCCACTATCTTACTAGAATTGGGTCCTGTCCAGGCATTATCATGCTTTGTGGAGTCCAGCAATCGGACTACACGTATCTCACTTGGGGTACAGGGGTAAAATACGACTAAAAAGACTACACGCGCAGAATCTGCCTGTCAGGCTAATATCCTAATCGGCACATAATTTTTGAGTGCTTGCTATAAATATGTATAAAATTATTACTGTTATGTAATGTAAAATAGTCATAATCTGCCTCTATGTTATATTATAATAAAATGTTATATAATACAATGTATATAATGTCTAATATATAATAAAGGTAAAACTGTCATAGCGGATTCCATAAATAAATAACAATTTCAATTGAAAAAAAAGGACTTTTTTGTTTAGGGACTGTTTAAAATTTTTCAGCGATTTCTTACATTTTTGTTTGGCACTGCAAAAAATTGTTTTCGCAAACTAAAAATCAAGGATATCTCAAAAACTACAAGGGCAATTTCGATGTCCTTTGGATAGACGTTAGCTCTAATGAATGCGTTTAAAAAAAACTATCGATTGTCTCTCAAAAAATTCAAGAAAATAAAAAATAAAAACAAACAAATTTGCGCAAAAATTGAACAAGGGGGGAACATGTAAAATTGGCCAAAAATACAAAAATCGTATGTAACTTCGTCATTTGCAGGACGATTGCGATGTCCTTTGGCACGCAGATAGTGCTTGACACATGATGAACGAAAATGATTTTAAAAGGACGACTATCCTTAAGACAACAGAGTTAGAAGGACTTTTTTGCTGAGAAAAAACTTGCTCTATCTTGGCCATATCCCTGCTTATCCTTATGAGTCCTGTGGCAATCGACTCGTCTTAACAAGGACTATCAACTGGCCAAAGGACATTTCAATCGTCCTTTTGGTTCCCGAGATATTCATGATTTTCTCATTTTGTTTCGATTTCTTGCATTTCTTTTCGACTCCGCAATTTAAAATTTGCAAGTCCACAAATTAAAAATTGTTGCATACTTTTGGGGATGAGATAAAAATTTCAGTCGAAAAATTAAAATGTGTGTATCTCGGAAACTACAACGACAATTTGGATAGCCATTGGCCGGACGATAGCCCTAATGAATACGTTTAAAAATAACTGTCGACTGGCATTATAAAAATAAATAATATATTAAAAAAACAAACAAGAATTTTTCGAAAAAATCTACAAGGGGTAGGCATGGAAAATTGGCAAAAATTACGAAAATCTATCGTAACTTCGTCATTTGAAGGACTATTGGGATGATCTATGGCATGCATATAGGGATAGATTCATGATGGACGACTATGAAATCAAAAGCCCAAATATCCTTTAAACAACAGAGTTGGAAGGACTTTTTTGCTGAGAAAAAACTTGCTCTATCTTGGCCATATCCCTGCTTATCCTTATGAGTCCTGTGGCAGGCAACTCGTCTTAACAAGGACTATCAGCTGGCCAAAGGACATTTCAATCGTCCTTTTGGTCCCCGAGATATTCATGATTTTCTCATTTTGTTTCGATTTCTTGCATTTCTTTTCGACTCCGCAATTTAAAATTTGCAAGTCCACAAATTAAAAATTGTTGCATACTTTTGGGGATGAGATAAAAATTTCAGTCGAAAAATTAAAATGTGTGTATCTCGGAAACTACAACGACAATTTGGATAGCCATTGACCGGACGATAGCCCTAATGAATACGTTTAAAAATAACTGTCGACTGGCATTATAAAAATAAATAATATATTAAAAAAACAAACAAGAATTTTTCGAAAAAATCTACAAGGGGTAGGCATGGAAAATTGGCAAAAATTACGAAAATCTATCGTAACTTCGTCATTTGAAGGACTATTGGGATGATCTATGGCATGCATATAGGGATAGATTCATGATGGACGACTATGAAATCAAAAGCCCAAATATCCTTTAAACAACAGAGTTGGAAGGACTTTTTTGCTGAGAAAAAACTTGCTCTATCTTGGCCATATCCTTGCTGATCCTTATGAGTCCTGTGGCAATCAACTCGTCTTAACAAGGACTATCAGCTGGCCAAGGGACATTTCGATCGTATTTTTGGTTCCCGAGATATTCATGATTTTCTCATTTTGTTTCGATTTCTTGCATTTCTTTTCGACTCCGCAATTTAAAATTTGCAAGTCCAAAAATTAAAAATTGTTGCATACTTTTGGGGATGAGATACAAATTTCAGTCGAAAAATTAAAATGTGTGTATCTCGGAAACTACAACGACAATTTGGATAGCCATTGGCTGGACCATAGCCCTAATGAATACGTTTAAAAATAACTGTCGACTGGCATTATAAAAATAAAGAATATATGAAAAAAACAAACAAGAATTTTTCGAAAAAATCTACAAGGGGTAGGCATGGAAAATTGGCAAAAATTACGAAAATCCATCGTAACTTCGTCATTTAAAGGACTATTGGGATGATCTTTGGCATGCATATAGGGATAGATTCAGGATGGACGACTGTGAAATCAAAAGCCCAAATATCCCTTAAACAACAGAGTTAGAACGACTTTTTTTGCTGAGAAAAAACTTGCTCTATCTTGGCCATATCCTTGCTGATCCTTATGAGTCCTGTGGCAATCAACTCGTCTTAACAAGGACTATCAGCTGGCCAAGGGACATTTCAATCGTCCTTTTGGCTCCCGAGATATTCATGATTTTCTCATTTTGTTGCGATTTCTTGCATTTCTTTTCGACTCCGCAATTTAAAATTTGCAAGTCCAAAAATTAAAAATTGTTGCATACTTTTGGGGATGAGATAAAAATTTCAGTCGAAAAATTAAAATGTGTGTATCTCGGAAACTACAACGACAATTTGGATAGCCATTGGCTGGACGATAGCCCTAATGAATACGTTTAAAAATAACTGTCGACTGGCATTATAAAAATAAAGAATATATGAAAAAAACAAACAAGAATTTTTCGAAAAAATCTACAAGGGGCATGGAAAATTGGCAAAAATTACGAAAATCCATCGTAACTTCGTCATTTAAAGGACTATTGGGATGATCTTTGGCATGCATATAGGGATAGATTCATGATGGACGACTATGAAATCAAAAGCCCAAATATCCTTTAAACAACACAGTTGGAAGGACTTTTTTGCTGAGAAAAAACTTGCTCTATCTTGGCCATATCCTTTCTGATTCTTATGAGTCCTGTGGCAGTCAACTCGTCTTAACAAGGACTATCAGCTGGCCAAGGGACATTTCGATCGTATTTTTGGTTCCCGAGATATTCAAGATTTTCTCATTTTGTTTCGATTTCTTGCATTTCTTTTCGACTCCGCAATTTAAAATTTGCAAGTCCAAAAATTAAAAATTGTTGCATACTTTTGGGGATGAGATATAAATTTCAGTCAAAAAATTAAAATGTGTATATCTCGGAAACTACAACGACAATTTGGATAGCCATTGGCCGGACGATAGCCCTAATGAACACGTTTAAAAATAACTGTCGATTGGCATTATACAAATAAATAATATATTAAAAAAACAAACAAGAATTTTTCGAAAAAATCTACAAGGAGTAGGCATGGAAAATTTGCAAAAATTACGAAAATCTATCGTAACTTCGTCATTTGAAGGACTATTGGGATGATCTATAGCATGCATATAGGGATAGATTCATGATGGACGACTATGAAATCAAAAGCCCAAATATCCTTTAAACAACAGAGTTGGAAGGACTTTTTTGCTGAGAAAAAACTTGCTCTATCTTGGCCATATCCTTTCTGATCCTTATGAGTCCTGTGGCAGTCAACTCGTCTTAACAAGGACTATCAGCTGGCCAAAGGGCATTTCAATCGTCCTTTTGGTCCCCGAGATATTCATGATTTTCTCATTTTGTTTCGATTTCTTGCATTTCTTTTCGACTCCGCAATTTAAAATTTGCAAGTCCAAAAATTAAAAATTGTTGCATACTTTTGGGGATGAGATAAAAATTTCAGTCGAAAAATTAAAATGTGTGTATCTCGGAAACTACAACGACAATTTGGATAGCCATTGGCTGGACGATAGCCCTAATGAATACGTTTAAAAATAACTGTCGACTGGCATTATAAAAATAAAGAATATATGAAAAAAACAAACAAGAATTTTTCGAAAAAATCTACAAGGGGCATGGAAAATTGGCAAAAATTACGAAAATCCATCGTAACTTCGTCATTTAAAGGACTATTGGGATGATCTTTGGCATGCATATAGGGATAGATTCAGGATGGACGACTGTGAAATCAAAAGCCCAAATATCCCTTAAACAATAGAGTTAGAAGGACTTTTTTTGCTGAGAAAAAACTTGCTCTATCTTGGCCATATCCTTTCTGATCCTTATGAGTCCTGTGGCAGTCAACTCGTCTTAACAAGGACTATCAGCTGGCCAAGGGACATTTCGATCGTATTTTTGGTTCCCGAGATATTCAAGATTTTCTCATTTTGTTTCGATTTCTTGCATTTCTTTTCGACTCCGCAATTTAAAATTTGCCAGTCCAAAAATTAAAAAATGTTGCATACTTTTGGGGATGAGATATAAATTTCAGTCAAAAAATTAAAATGTGTATATCTCGGAAACTACAACGACAATTTGGATAGCCATTGGCCGGACGATAGCCCTAATGAATACGTTTAAAAATAACTGTCGATTGGCATTATACAAATAAATAATATATTAAAAAAACAAACAAGAATTTTTCGAAAAAATCTACAAGGAGTAGGCATTGAAAATTGGCAAAAATTACGAAAATCCATCGTAACTTCGTCATTTGAAGGACTTTTGGGATGATCTTTGGCATGCATATAGGGATAGATTCAGGATGGACGACTGTGAAATCAAAAGCCCAAATATCCTTTAAACAACAGAGTTAGAAGGAATTTTTTTGCTGAGAAGAAACTTGCTCTATCTTGGCCATATCCTTGCTGATCCTTATGAGTCCTGTGGCAGTCAACTCGTCTTAACAAGGACTATCAGCTGGCCAAAGGACATTTCAATCGTCCTTTTGGTTCCCGAGATATTCATGATTTTCTCATTTTGTTTCGATTTCTTGCATTTCTTTTCGACTCCGCAATTTAAAATTTGCAAGTCCAAAAATTAAAAATTGTTGCATACTTTTGGGGATGAGATATAAATTTCAGTCGAAAAATTAAAATGTGTGTATCTCGGAAACTACAACGACAATTTGGATAGCCATTGGCCGGACGATAGCCCTAATGAATACGTTTAAAAATAACTGTCGACTGGCATTATAAAAATAAATAATATATTAAAAAAACAAACAAGAATTTTTCGAAAAAATCTACAAGGGGTAGGCATGGAAAATTGGCAAAAATTACGAAAATCTATCGTAACTTCGTAATTTGAAGGACTATTGGGATGATCTATGGCATGCACATAGGGATAGATTCATGATGGACGACTATGAAATCAAAAGACCAAATATCCTTTAAACAACAGAGTTAGAAGGAATTTTTTTGCTGAGAAGAAACTTGCTCTATCTTGGCCATATCCTTGCTGATCCTTATGAGTCCTGTGGCAGTCAACTCGTCTTAACAAGGACTATCAGCTGGCCAAAGGACATTTCAATCGTCCTGTTGGTTTCCGAGATATTCATGATTTTCTCATTTTGTTTCGATTTCTTGCATTTCTTTTCGACTCCGCAATTTAAAATTTGCAAGTCCAAAAATTAAAAATTGTTGCATACTTTTGGGGATGAGATATAAATTTCAGTCGAAAAATTAAAATGTGTATATCTCGGAAACTACAACGACAATTTGGATAGCCATTGGCCGGACGATAGCCCTAATGAATACGTTTAAAAATAACTGTCGACTGACATTATAAAAATAAATAATATATTAAAAAAACAAACAAGAATTTTTCGAAAAAATCTACAAGGGGTAGGCATGGAAAATTGGCAAAAATTACGAAAATCCATCGTAACTTCTTCATTTGAAGGACTATTGAGATGATCTTTGGCATGCATATAGGGATAGATTCAGGATGGACGACTGTGAAATCAAAAGCCCAAATATCCCTTAAACAACAGAGTTAGAAGGGCTTTTTTGCTGAGAAAAAACTTGCTCTATCTTGGCCATATCCTTGCTGATCCTTATGAGTCCTGTGGCAATCAACTCGTCTTAACAAGGACTATCAGCTGGCCAAAGGACATTTCAATCGTCCCTTTGGTTCCCGAGATATTCATGATTTTCTCATTTTGTTTCGATTTCTTGCATTTCTTTTCGACTCCGCAATTTAAAATTTGCAAGTCCAAAAATTAAAAATTGTTGCATACTTTTGGGGATGAGATATAAATTTCAGTCGAAAAATTAAAATGTGTATATCTCCGAAACTACAACGACAATTTGGATAGCCATTGGCCGGACGATAGCCCTAATGAATACGTTTAAAAATAACTGCCGATTGGCATTATAAAAATAAATAATATATTAAAAAAACAAACAAGAATTTTTCGAAAAAATCTACAAGGGGTAGGCATGGAAAATTGGCAAAAATTACGAAAATCTTTCGTAACTTCGTCATTTGAAGGACTATTGGTCCTTATGAGTCCTGTGGCAGTCAACTCGTCTTAACAAGGACTATCAGCTGGCCAAAGGACATTTCAATCGTCCTTTTGGTTCCCGAGATATTCATGATTTTCTCATTTTGTTTCGATTTCTTGCATTTCTTTTCGACTCCGCAATTTAAAATTTGCAAGTCCAAAAATTAAAAATTGTTGCATACTTTTGGGGATGAGATATAAATTTCAGTCGAAAAATTAAAATGTGTATATCTCGGAAACTACAACGACAATTTGGATAGCCATTGACCGGACGATAGCCCTAACAAATACGTTTAAAAATAACTGTCGACTGGCATTATAAAAATAAAAAATATATTTGACGATAGCCCTAATGAATACGTTTAAAAATAACTGCCGATTGGCATTATAAAAATAAATAATATATTAAAAAAACAAACAAGAATTTTTCGAAAAAATCTACAAGGGGAAGGCATGGAAAATTGGCAAAAATTACGAAAATCTTTCGTAACTTCGTCATTTGAAAGACGATCGGGATGTCCTTTGGCACGCATATGGGGATAGATTCAGGATGGACGACTGTGAAATCAAAAGCCCAAATATTCCTTAAACAACAGAGTTAGAAGGACTTTTTTGCTGAGAAAAAACTTGCTCTATCTTGGCCATATCCTTTCTGATCCTTATGAGTCCTGTGGCAGTCAACTCGTCTTAACAAGGACTATCAGCTGGCCAAAGGACATTTCAATCGTCCTTTTGGCTCCCGAGATATTCATGATTTTCTCATTTTGTTGCGATTTCTTGCATTTCTTTTCGACTCCGCAATTTAAAATTTGCAAGTCCAAAAATTAAAAATTGTTGCATACTTTTGGGGATGAGATAAAAATTTCAGTCGAAAAATTAAAATGTGTGTATCTCGGAAACTACAACGACAATTTGGATAGCCATTGGCTGGACGATAGCCCTAATGAATACGTTTAAAAATAACTGTCGACTGGCATTATAAAAATAAAGAATATATAAAAAAAACAAACAAGAATTTTTCGAAAAAATCTACAAGGGGCATGGAAAATTGGCAAAAATTACGAAAATCCATCGTAACTTCGTCATTTAAAGGACTATTGGGATGATCTTTGGCATGCATATAGGGATAGATTCATGATGGACGACTATGAAATCAAAAGCCCAAATATCCTTTAAACAACACAGTTGGAAGGACTTTTTTGCTGAGAAAAAACTTGCTCTATCTTGGCCATATCCTTTCTGATCCTTATGAGTCCTGTGGCAGTCAACTCGTCTTAACAAGGACTATCAGCTGGCCAAGGGACATTTCGATCGTATTTTTGGTTCCCGAGATATTCAAGATTTTCTCATTTTGTTTCGATTTCTTGCATTTCTTTTCGACTCCGCAATTTAAAATTTGCCAGTCCAAAAATTAAAAAATGTTGCATACTTTTGGGGATGAGATATAAATTTCAGTCAAAAAATTAAAATGTGTATATCTCGGAAACTACAACGACAATTTGGATAGCCATTGGCCGGACGATAGCCCTAATGAATACGTTTAAAAATAACTGTCGATTGGCATTATACAAATAAATAATATATTAAAAAAACAAACAAGAATTTTTCGAAAAAATCTACAAGGAGTAGGCATGGAAAATTGGCAAAAATTACGAAAACCTATCGTAACTTCGTCATTTGAAGGACTATTGGGATGATCTATGGCATGCATATAGGGATAGATTCATGATGGACGACTATGAAATCAAAAGCCCAAATATCCTTTAAACAACAGAGTTGGAAGGTTTTTTTTGTTGAGAAAAAACTTGCTCTATCTTGGCCATATCCTTTCTGATCCTTATGAGTCCTGTGGCAGTCAACTCGTCTTAACAAGGACTATCAGCTGGCCAAAGGACATCTCGATCGTCCTCTTGGTTCCCGAGATATTCATGATTTTCTCATTTTGTTTCGATTTCTTGCATTTCTTTTCGACTCCGCAATTTAAAATTTGCAAGTCCAAAAATTAAAAATTGTTGCATACTTTTGGGGATGAGATATAAATTTCAGTCGAAAAATTAAAATGTGTATATCTCCGAAACTACAACGACAATTTGGATAGCCATTGGCCGGACGATAGCCCTAATGAATACGTTTAAAAATAACTGTCGACTGGCATTATAAAAATAAATAATATATTAAAAAAACAAACAAGAATTTTTCGAAAAAATCTACAAGGGGTAGGCATTGAAAATTGGCAAAAATTACGAAAATCCATCGTAACTTCGTCATTTGAAGGACTTTTGGGATGATCTTTGGCATGCATATAGGGATAGATTCAGGATGGACGACTGTGAAATCAAAAGCCCAAATATCCTTTAAACAACAGAGTTAGAAGGAATTTTTTTGCTGAGAAGAAACTTGCTCTATCTTGGCCATATCCTTGCTGATCCTTATGAGTCCTGTGGCAGTCAACTCGTCTTAACAAGGACTATCAGCTGGCCAAAGGACATTTCAATCGTCCTTTTGGTTCCCGAGATATTCATGATTTTCTCATTTTGTTTCGATTTCTTGCATTTCTTTTCGACTCCGCAATTTAAAATTTGCAAGTCCAAAAATTAAAAATTGTTGCATACTTTTGGGGATGAGATATAAATTTCAGTCGAAAAATTAAAATGTGTGTATCTCGGAAACTACAACGACAATTTGGATAGCCATTGGCCGGACGATAGCCCTAATGAATACGTTTAAAAATAACTGTCGACTGGCATTATAAAAATAAATAATATATTAAAAAAACAAACAAGAATTTTTCGAAAAAATCTACAAGGGGTAGGCATGGAAAATTGGCAAAAATTACGAAAATCTATCGTAACTTCGTAATTTGAAGGACTATTGGGATGATCTATGGCATGCACATAGGGATAGATTCATGATGGACGACTATGAAATCAAAAGACCAAATATCCTTTAAACAACAGAGTTAGAAGGAATTTTTTTGCTGAGAAGAAACTTGCTCTATCTTGGCCATATCCTTGCTGATCCTTATGAGTCCTGTGGCAGTCAACTCGTCTTAACAAGGACTATCAGCTGGCCAAAGGACATTTCAATCGTCCTGTTGGTTTCCGAGATATTCATGATTTTCTCATTTTGTTTCGATTTCTTGCATTTCTTTTCGACTCCGCAATTTAAAATTTGCAAGTCCAAAAATTAAAAATTGTTGCATACTTTTGGGGATGAGATATAAATTTCAGTCGAAAAATTAAAATGTGTATATCTCGGAAACTACAACGACAATTTGGATAGCCATTGGCCGGACGATAGCCCTAATGAATACGTTTAAAAATAACTGTCGACTGACATTATAAAAATAAATAATATATTAAAAAAACAAACAAGAATTTTTCGAAAAAATCTACAAGGGGTAGGCATGGAAAATTGGCAAAAATTACGAAAATCCATCGTAACTTCTTCATTTGAAGGACTATTGAGATGATCTTTGGCATGCATATAGGGATAGATTCAGGATGGACGACTGTGGAATCAAAAGCCCAAATATCCCTTAAACAACAGAGTTAGAAGGGCTTTTTTGCTGAGAAAAAACTTGCTCTATCTTGGCCATATCCTTGCTGATCCTTATGAGTCCTGTGGCAATCAACTCGTCTTAACAAGGACTATCAGCTGGCCAAAGGACATTTCAATCGTCCCTTTGGTTCCCGAGATATTCATGATTTTCTCATTTTGTTTCGATTTCTTGCATTTCTTTTCGACTCCGCAATTTAAAATTTGCAAGTCCAAAAATTAAAAATTGTTGCATACTTTTGGGGATGAGATATAAATTTCAGTCGAAAAATTAAAATGTGTATATCTCCGAAACTACAACGACAATTTGGATAGCCATTGGCCGGACGATAGCCCTAATGAATACGTTTAAAAATAACTGCCGATTGGCATTATAAAAATAAATAATATATTAAAAAAACCAACAAGAATTTTTCGAAAAAATCTACAAGGGGTAGGCATGGAAAATTGGCAAAAATTACGAAAATCTTTCGTAACTTCGTCATTTGAAGGACTATTGGTCCTTATGAGTCCTGTGGCAGTCAACTCGTCTTAACAAGGACTATCAACTGGCCAAAGGACATTTCAATCGTCCTTTTGGTTCCCGAGATATTCATGATTTTCTCATTTTGTTTCGATTTCTTGCATTTCTTTTCGACTCCGCAATTTAAAATTTGCAAGTCCAAAAATTAACAATTGTTGCATACTTTTGGGGATGAGATATAAATTTCAGTCGAAAAATTAAAATGTGTATATCTCGGAAACTACAACGACAATTTGGATAGCCATTGACCGGACGATAGCCCTAACAAATACGTTTAAAAATAACTGTCGACTGGCATTATAAAAATAAAAAATATATTTGACGATAGCCCTAATGAATACGTTTAAAAATAACTGCCGATTGGCATTATAAAAATAAATAATATATTAAAAAAACAAACAAGAATTTTTCGAAAAAATCTACAAGGGGTAGGCATGGAAAATTGGCAAAAATTACGAAAATCTTTCGTAACTTCGTCATTTGAAGGACTATTGGTCCTTATGAGTCCTGTGGCAGTCAACTCGTCTTAACAAGGACTATCAGCTGGCCAAGGGACATTTCGATCGTATTTTTGGTTCCCGAGATATTCAAGATTTTCTCATTTTGTTTCGATTTCTTGCATTTCTTTTCGACTCCGCAATTTAAAATTTGCAAGTCCAAAAATTAAAAATTGTTGCATACTTTTGGGGATGAGATATAAATTTCAGTCGAAAAATTAAAATGTGTATATCTCCGAAACTACAACGACAATTTGGATAGCCATTGGCCGGACGATAGCCCTAATGAATACGTTTAAAAATAACTGTCGATTGGCATTATAAAAATAAATAATATATTAAAAAAACAAACAAGAATTTTTCGAAAAAATCTACAAGGGGAAGGCATGGAAAATTGGCAAAAATTACGAAAATCTTTCGTAACTTCGTCATTTGAAAGACGATCGGGATGTCCTTTGGCACGCATATGGGGATAGATTCAGGATGGACGACTGTGAAATCAAAAGCCCAAATATCCCTTAAACAACAGAGTTAGAACGACTTTTTTGCTGAGAAAAAACTTGCTCTATCTTGGCCATATCCTTGCTGATCCTTATGAGTCCTATGGCAATCAACTCGTCTTAACAAGGACTATCAGCTGGCCAAAGGACATTTCAATCGTCCTTTTGGTTCCCGAGATATTCATGATTTTCTCATTTTGTTTCGATTTCTTGCATTTCTTTTCGACTCCGCAATTTAAAATTTGCAAGTTCAAAAATTAACAATTGTTGCATACTTTTGGGGATGAGATATAAATTTCAGTCGAAAAATTAAAATGTGTATATCTCGGAAACTACAACGACAATTTGGATAGCCATTGACCGGACGATAGCCCTAACAAATACGTTTAAAAATAACTGTCGACTGGCATTATAAAAATAAAAAATATATTTGACGATAGCCCTAATGAATACGTTTAAAAATAACTGCCGATTGGCATTATAAAAATAAATAATATATTAAAAAAACAAACAGGAATTTTTCGAAAAAATCTACAAGGGGAAGGCATGGAAAATTGGCAAAAATTACGAAAATCTTTCGTAACTTCGTCATTTGAAGGACTATTGGTCCTTATGAGTCCAGTGGCAGTCAACTCGTCTTAACAAGGACTATCAGCTGGCCAAAGGACATTTCAATCGTCCTTTTGGTTCCCGAGATATTCATGATTTTCTCATTTTGTTTCGATTTCTTGCATTTCTTTTCGACTCCGCAATTTAAAATTTGCAAGTCCAAAAATTAACAATTGTTGCATACTTTTGGGGATGAGATATAAATTTCAGTCGAAAAATTAAAATGTGTATATCTCGGAAACTACAACGACAATTTGGATAGCCATTGACCGGACGATAGCCCTAACAAATACGTTTAAAAATAACTGTCGACTGGCATTATAAAAATAAAAAATATATTTGACGATAGCCCTAATGAATACGTTTAAAAATAATTGCCGATTGGCATTATAAAAATAAATAATATATTAAAAAAACAAACAAGAATTTTTCGAAAAAATCTACAAGGGGAAGGCATGGAAAATTGGCAAAAATTACGAAAATCCATCGTAACTTCGTCATTTGAAGGACTATTGGGATGATCTTTGGCATGCATATAGGGATAGATTCAGGATGGACGACTGTGAAATCAAAAGCCCAAATATCACTTAAACAATAGAGTTAGAAGGACTTTTTTTGCTGAGAAAAAACTTGCTCTATCTTGGCCATATCCTTTCTGATCCTTATGAGTCCTGTGGCAGTCAACTCGTCTTCACAAGGACTATCAGCTGGCCAAGGGACATTTCGATCGTATTTTTGGTTCCCGAGATATTCAAGATTTTCTCATTTTGTTTCGATTTCTTGCATTTCTTTTCGACTCCGCAATTTAAAATTTGCAAGTCCAAAAATTAAAAATTGTCGCATACTTTTGGGGATGAGATATAAATTTCAGTCGAAAAATTAAAATGTGTATATCTCGGAAACTACAACGACAATTTGGATAGCCATTGGCCGGACGATAGCCCTAATGAATACGTTTAAAAATAACTGTCGATTGGCATTATAAAAATAAATAATATATTAAAAAAACAAACAAGAATTTTTCGAAAAAATCTACAAGGGGTAGGCATGGAAAATTGGCAAAAATTACGAAAATCCATCGTAACTTCGTCATTTGAAGGACTATTGGGATGATCTTTGGCATGCATATAGGGATAGATTCATGATGGACGACTATGAAATCAAACGCCTAAATATCCTTTAAACAACAGAGTTAGAAGGACTTTTTTGCTGAGAAAAAACTTGGTCTATCTCGGCTATATCCTTGCTGATCCTTATGAGTCCTGTGGCAATCAACTCGTCTTAACAAGGACTATCAGCTGGCCAAAGGAAATTTCAATCGTCCTTTTGGTTCCCGAGATATTCATGATTTTCTCATTTTGTTTCGATTTCTTGCATTTCTTTTCGACTCCGCAATTTAAAATTTGCAAGTCCAAAAATTAAAAATTGTTGCATACTTTTGGGGATGAGATAAAATTTTCAGTCGAAAAATTAAAATGTGTATATCTCCGAAACTACAACGACAATTTGGATAGCCATTGGCCGGACGATAGCCCTAATGAATACGTTTAAAAATAACTGTCGATTGGCATTATAAAAATAAATAATATATTAAAAAAACAAACAAGAATTTTTCGAAAAAATCTACATGGAAAATTGGCAAAAATTACGAAAATCCATCGTAACTTCGTCATTTGAAGGACTATTGGGATGATATTTGGCATGCATATAGGGATAGATTCATGATGGACGACTATGAAATCAAACGCCTAAATATCCTTTAAACAACAGAGTTAGAAGGACTTTTTTGCTGAGAAAAAACTTGCTCTATCTTGGCCATATCCTTGCTGATCCTTATGAGTTCTGTGGCAGTCAACTCGTCTTAACAAGGACTATCAGCTGGCCAAAGGACATTTCAATCGTCCTTTTGGCTCCCGAGATATTCATGATTTTCTCATTTTGTTTCGATTTCTTGCATTTCTTTTCGACTCCGCAATTTAAAATTTGCAAGTCCAAAAATTAAAAATTGTTGCATACTTTTGGGGATGAGATATAAATTTCAGTCGAAAAATTAAAATGTGTATATCTCGGAAACTACAACGACAATTTGGATAGCCATTGACCGGACGATAGCCCTAACAAATCCGTTAAAAAATAACTGTCGACTGGCATTATAAAAATAAAAAATATATTAAAAAAACACACAAGAATTTTTCGAAAAAATCTACAAGGGGTGGGCATGGAAAATTGGCAAAAATTACGAAAATCTTTCGTAACTTCGTCAT
This sequence comes from Drosophila formosana, assembly GCA_035045625.1. NCBI lineage: Eukaryota > Metazoa > Arthropoda > Insecta > Diptera > Drosophilidae > Drosophila > Drosophila formosana. The sequence continues at coordinate 710,564 of JAWNOW010000173.1, read as the reverse complement.
TTGAAGGACTATTGGGATGATCTATGGCATGCATATAGGGATAGATTCATGATGGACGACTATGAAATCAAAAGCCCAAATATCCTTTAAACAACAGAGTTAGAAGGACTTTTTTGCTGAGAAAAAACTTGCTCTATCTTGGCCATATCCTTTCTGATCCTTATGAGTTCTGTGGCAGTCAACTCGTCTTAACAAGGACTATCAGCTGGCCAAAGGACATTTCAATCGTCCTTTTGGTTCCCGAGATATTCATGATTTTCTCATTTTGTTTCGATTTCTTGCATTTCTTTTCGACTCCGCAATTTAAAATTTGCAAGTCCAAAAATTAAAAATTGTTGCATACTTTTGGGGATGAGATAAAAATTTCAGTCGAAAAATTAAAATGTGTGTATCTCGGAAACTACAACGACAATTTGGATAGCCATTGGCCGGACGATAGCCCTAATGAATACGTTTAAAAATAACTGTCGATTGGCATTATAAAAATAAATAATATATTAAAAAAACAAACAAGAATTTTTCGAAAAAATCTACAAGGGGTAGGCATGGAAAAGTGGCAAAAATTACGAAAATTCATCGTAACTTCGTCATTTGAAGGACTATTGGGATGATCTTTGGCATGCATATAGGGATAGATTCATGATGGACGACTATGAAATCAAAAGCCCAAATATCCTTTAAACAACAGAGTTAGAAGATCTTTTTTGCTGAGAAAAAACTTGCTCTATCTTGGCCATATCCTTTCTGATTCTTATGAGTCCTGTGGCAGTCAACTCGTCTTAACAAGGACTATCAGCTGGCCAAAGGACATTTCAATCGTCCTTTTGGCTCCCGAGATATTCATGATTTTCTCATTTTGTTTCGATTTCTTGCATTTCTTTTCGACTCCGCAATTTAAAATTTGCAAGTCCAAAAATTAAAAATTGTTGCATACTTTTGGGGATGAGATATAAATTTCAGTCGAAAAATTAAAATGTGTATATCTCGGAAACTACAACGACAATTTGGATAGCCATTGGCCGGACGATAGCCCTAATGAATACGTTTAAAAATAACTGTCGATTGGCATTATAAAAATAAATAATATATTAAAAAAACAAACAAGAATTTTTCGAAAAAATCTACAAGGGGTAGGCATGGAAAATTGGCAAAAATTACGAAAATCCATCGTAACTTCGTCATTTGAAGGACTATTGGGATGATCTTTGGCATGCATATAGGGATAGATTCATGATGGACGACTATGAAATCAAACGCCTAAATATCCTTTAAACAACAGAGTTAGAAGGACTTTTTTGCTGAGAAAAAACTTGGTCTATCTCGGCCATATCCTTGCTGATCCTTATGAGTCCTGTGGCAATCAACTCGTCTTAACAAGGACTATCAGCTGGCCAAAGGAAATTTCAATCGTCCTTTTGGTTCCCGAGATATTCATGATTTTCTCATTTTGTTTCGATTTCTTGCATTTCTTTTCGACTCCGCAATTTAAAATTTGCAAGTCCAAAAATTAAAAATTGTTGCATACTTTTGGGGATGAGATAAAAATTTCAGTCGAAAAATTAAAATGTGTATATCTCCGAAACTACAACGACAATTTGGATAGCCATTGGCCGGACGATAGCCCTAATGAATACGTTTAAAAATAACTGTCGATTGGCATTATAAAAATAAATAATATATTAAAAAAACAAACAAGAATTTTTCGAAAAAATCTACATGGAAAATTGGCAAAAATTACGAAAATCCATCGTAACTTCGTCATTTGAAGGACTATTGGGATGATATTTGGCATGCATATAGGGATAGATTCATGATGGACGACTATGAAATCAAACGCCTAAATATCCTTTAAACAACAGAGTTAGAAGGACTTTTTTGCTGAGAAAAAACTTGCTCTATCTTGGCCATATCCTTGCTGATCCTTATGAGTTCTGTGGCAGTCAACTCGTCTTAACAAGGACTATCAGCTGGCCAAAGGACATTTCAATCGTCCTTTTGGCTCCCGAGATATTCATGATTTTCTCATTTTGTTTCGATTTCTTGCATTTCTTTTCGACTCCGCAATTTAAAATTTGCAAGTCCAAAAATTAAAAATTGTTGCATACTTTTGGGGATGAGATATAAATTTCAGTCGAAAAATTAAAATGTGTATATCTCGGAAACTACAACGACAATTTGGATAGCCATTGACCGGACGATAGCCCTAACAAATCCGTTAAAAAATAACTGTCGACTGGCATTATAAAAATAAAAAATATATTAAAAAAACACACAAGAATTTTTCGAAAAAATCTACAAGGGGTGGGCATGGAAAATTGGCAAAAATTACGAAAATCTTTCGTAACTTCGTCATTTGAAGGACTATTGGGATGATCTATGGCATGCATATAGGGATAGATTCATGATGGACGACTATGAAATCAAAAGCCCAAATATCCTTTAAACAACAGAGTTAGAAGGACTTTTTTGCTGAGAAAAAACTTGCTCTATCTTGGCCATATCCTTTCTGATCCTTATGAGTTCTGTGGCAGTCAACTCGTCTTAACAAGGACTATCAGCTGGCCAAAGGACATTTCAATCGTCCTTTTGGTTCCCGAGATATTCATGATTTTCTCATTTTGTTTCGATTTCTTGCATTTCTTTTCGACTCCGCAATTTAAAATTTGCAAGTCCAAAAATTAAAAATTGTTGCATACTTTTGGGGATGAGATAAAAATTTCAGTCGAAAAATTAAAATGTGTGTATCTCGGAAACTACAACGACAATTTGGATAGCCATTGGCCGGACGATAGCCCTAATGAATACGTTTAAAAATAACTGTCGATTGGCATTATAAAAATAAATAATATATTAAAAAAACAAACAAGAATTTTTCGAAAAAATCTACAAGGGTAGGCATGGAAAAGTGGCAAAAATTACGAAAATTCATCGTAACTTCGTCATTTGAAGGACTATTGGGATGATCTTTGGCATGCATATAGGGATAGATTCATGATGGACGACTATGAAATCAAAAGCCCAAATATCCTTTAAACAACAGAGTTAGAAGATCTTTTTTGCTGAGAAAAAACTTGCTCTATCTTGGCCATATCCTTTCTGATTCTTATGAGTCCTGTTGCAGTCAACTCGTCTTAACAAGGACTATCAGCTGGCCAAAGGACATTTCAATCGTCCTTTTGGCTCCCGAGATATTCATGATTTTCTCATTTTGTTTCGATTTCTTGCATTTCTTTTCGACTCCGCAATTTAAAATTTGCAAGTCCAAAAATTAAAAATTGTTGCATACTTTTGGGGATGAGATAAAAATTTCAGTCGAAAAATTAAAATGTGTGTATCTCGGAAACTACAACGACAATTTGGATAGCCATTGGCCGGACGATAGCCCTAATGAATACGTTTAAAAATAACTGTCGATTGGCATTATAAAAATAAATAATATATTAAAAAAACAAACAAGAATTTTTCGAAAAAATCTACAAGGGTAGGCATGGAAAATTGGCAAAAATTACGAAAATCCATCCACAAGGACATTTTGATAGTCCCTTTCGTTCTTGAGATATTCCTGAGTCTTACATTTTTCAGCGATATCTTAAATTTTTTTTCGTCTGCAACAAACATTTTCAAGTCCAAAAGCGTGAAATTATATTGCATACTTTTGGGGATGTATTTAAAATGTATTTTACTATGTTTTACATTTGAATTTAACGTACTTTCAGTTTGAATATAAAGTTTTACAATTTGAATTTAAATTATATTTAAATTAAATGTGCTTTAATGAAAATGTAACTTTTTTTAATTTGAATTAAACTTTATTTTCATTTGAGTTTAAAGCTCTTTAATTTAAATTTAACGTATGTATCTGCAGAAAAAGCCCAATCTTCTATTGATCGTCTGAGGTCTATAGGTCGCTCTGTAGTGGTTTTCTGACACGTTTCCTGCAATGCAGTTATTTTTCGTGTGCATTCGTTTTTAATTACTCACCTTACTTACCTTTTCCTTGAGTAGCTTTTATTTTAAGTAGCCAAATTAAAACAAAGTTTTGTTAATATGTTTTGTTTTTATTATGCATTTTGTATATAACTGCGTATACATAAGGTTTTTTGGTTACGAAATACAGCCAAAACATCAATTCCTTCACAACAATTTACTCTAATTTACTCTACTATAATAAACCAGCAACACACAATCATAATTATAATAATAACCAATTTTAGCGTCAATATAATAATATATATATATTATAATACCTATTAATTGGTATTATAATATATAATATACGAACAAAAAAAGTATTAATAACATAAAATAATTTTTTGGATTTCTTATTTTTGTAATTTGAATGCATACGAAAATACCATAAACTGCTGAGACAATATAGACAAGTTCGCATCTCTGTGTAAAACAGCAATATTAAAGCTAGAATGTTAAATATTTAAAATAAAGAAATAAAATAAATAATTTCATTGAGCGTACGTCATGTTAACAGCCCCAAATATTTCATTTGATTACTGCCAACAAATTTAATGGCTCCAGGGTATCTCACAACTGAATGCTAGAGATGTTTATATCGGTTGCTGATGTTGCCCCCTTTAGAGTGGTACTACGCCAGGACCAGATTCCTACTCTTGTGGGTTCCTCGTGTGCTGCTGCAGCACGACTCGTTTCTGCTCCGTTTGGGGACCGTTGCCAGGTTGAATTGATTTACCACCAGAACTCATTTCTCTTTGCTCCCGTTGCCTAATGATATTCACCATTAGCCATGGATTCTGCTTGAGAATGCTAGCTATGAGATGATTACTCTCGTGGGTTGGATTATTTTTGATAATCTCCACAATTTGCGCCAGCGTCTGTGTATCAAGCGGCGCCCCATTCACAATATTTTGCTCTAGTTGCTCGACTTCTTGCTGATGCTGCTCTCGATTCTGCTTCAGAATGCTGAGTATGAGCTGATTGATCTCGTTGGCTCTATTGCTATTGATAGCTTGCATAATCTGCACCAAGGTCTCTGTATTAAGCCTGCCGTGAGTACTCGTTATTGGGACATTGTCCGGTTGATGTGTTGGATGCGGCGACGTCATTTCGCCCGATACAATTGCTGCGGATGGACTCATGTCACCAGCACTGGCTAAGCAGCTAGGCTGACCGGCTGCGTCCATAGATCCCTTCATAACTGGGTTAGGCAGAGCAGACATGAGACAATTATCGCTGTTGTGATCTGAATAATTGATTTAGAAAATTAATTAATTGGTTAAGTACAGTGTTAAATAAAGCAGCAGCATAATAGTATTACATAAAGCAGCGGCTTTATGTATGCGTTACATTTTCATATTATTATTTGTTTTTATTTATGTAACTGCAACATGATTATTTCCTTGACAGCCATTCGGCTTGGCAATGGACTGCTGCGATAAACTGTCTGAATGGGTTTAGAAAATATGTATTTTCAATAAATCAGAAGACGTTGCTTGAATGCAAGTAGACGAAAACGTCTAGCAGAAGACGATGCTACTTTCGTGAAGCACGAATGCAAAAGTAAAGCAGAAGCAGTTGCTACTTAACGTTAAGTAAAGCAGAAGCAGTTGCTCGAATGCAAGGAAACGGAGATGTCAAACAGAAGACGATGCTACTTTTGTGCAGTAAGAATGACAAAGTAAAGCAAAAGAAAATACTTGTACGCGAGTGCAAGCGAGTACGCGATAGTCGAATGTCGAAGTAAGCGTTCGCCGATCGTGTCTAACACACACACATTCGAGTAGATGCTTGTCGATTTTCGTTTATCGTCGTCGCCGATGCTGTTGTTGTTGCTGCTGCCAAGTAGAGCACATCAACAAGAGAGTGAGAGAGCAAAGAGACAGAGAGCGCTGACATATTACACGTACACCGAGCGATTCACAAGTTTGTGAATGTATTGGTGAACGTTTTTCTGCTTGCGTGTGAATTTAATGCGTAAATTCAATAGGAAATGATTTTAAAATGCACTTGCAGATGGAATTATGAAAAAGCTCATGGAAGACGAACAGAAAACTATCTTTTTTACTTTTATATTGTTTGAAATGTGAGTAAATGTGGTTTTAAACTAAATTTTATTTTTCAAAAGCTTTTTGCTCATTAGCTTTTTGGAACATCTTATTTCCGAACAATAGCCAGCTTTCCCTGCAGTCAGCTTCGCCAGCGTTGAACTTTGAAACATTTATTTTGCTTATTTGAAGTTATCTTATTTAATACAAAAAATAATATTCTTTTTCCCAACTTTCTCGTAAATCGGGAAAAATATCTTGACAAACCAACAGTAATATTTTAATTACGAACATAATTAAAAGAATTCCCAATAAATAAAAATTATTAAATAAATTTCACATTTCCCCTATATCGTACTTATCAGATTATTAAGATAGAATTTAATAAAGAATGAAAATACAAATGGAATTAATGATGTGCAAATGCGTGGACCATTATCTTTATTAAATTCTGAAATTCATTTTAAAATTACATGCAAGTTGGAATTTACGACTTATTTTTATTTAATTTGTTTGTTATTTTTATTTTTCATTATTAATTAAGCATTATTATTATCATTAGTAGTAATATCGCAACGGGGGCAGCAAATTACTAATGATTATTTTATAATTTCCAATTTTTAATTTTTTTTTATACCATAAACAGCGTTAGAAATATGTACATACATATACATATATATGTATGTATATGTAGATATAAGATTTCAGCTGATATGGTATGATTTTGTTTATTTACCCATTGAGTGGCTGATTGGGATGTTTATCAGCAGTTGAGTGAGTGAATAAGTGAGCAATATGGGTGAGTTAAAAACAATTCCAGCCATTTTTCCACCGGTATAAACAACTTTATATTTATTGATAGTTTTGAATTGTAATTTGTACTCAACTAACACTGTGCTTTTTAACTTCCAGCTTGTCCACTAACGTCGCTGCTGCTCTCTGCACCTACTGTGGATACTTCTGCGAATTGGACCTTATCTTTTCTTTCATAACATTCTAGTAGAGTAATTTTGACGATCGATAGTTGATTTACTTTGTCAGCTGATAGGTCGAGCATTAAGTTCGGTTTCAATGAACGTTTAGCAACAGACAATAAAATTCTAAATATAAAATTTAATTTATACTAAAAACCTTCCAAATAAATAGCAAGTAGGAAGAATTCTATGGACTTCTGACATCAGACAATTTACCGGAACGACGGACAACTTGCGACTGATACGCTTTAGCACCGCCAACATCAAAAGCCAATATCCAGAAGGTTGGCAGTCTTTTAAAGTGTTGCCACCTTAAATAGATTTTCAAATTATCTAAATGTTTTTCGTTAATATTCTCTGCTCATGCCGTGGATTACGGCGACGTTGAGAAATGATTTGCTCTGCATCAGTTATTTAAAACAAAATATCTTTAAACTATTGATCTCAACGTTTACAATTTTTGTTTACCATGACAGCAGTCTATGCTTATCGCTAGTCCGTTTCTTTTCAGATTTTCTTCGAACTTTATTAACGCTTTCTGGGCTCACAGTTATATAACGCGCATATTCTAAAATAAACTCGACTCGATAAGTTAAAAATCTTTTTGCTAAGTTTAAACTGCGATTTCCAAACAACAAATCATTACTATCCACTACCATAAACATACCTCATGAAATATGTCGAGATACATCTGTGATTTCTAAGTGCATAAATCTATCAAGACATTAGCAATTTCCTTGAATAATCCGTTAAGTTATCATCATCAATTGTAGAAGAAAAAAACGTATTCAGCTCTTCCACTCTCTGAGATCGTCTTACCTACATCCTTCTGTCTATGGCCAATGCATTCATTCACATTTCGACAAGAAAAAAGAGAAACAATGAAAGAAAGAGACAGAGGAAATTCCTCATAGATACGATAGAGCTAGAGGTTAAGGGCTAAGATCTATCCATTATGGTGTAAAATCAGATCCATTTCATGGAGGGCAAAAAACAAATGGCACAATGATGGCTGCATGTGCACCTGACTATCATCATCCCAAATAAAAACGTTAAGATATGAGTAAATTTTTGTAATTCCGTATTTTATTTAAATTAATTTATTTTACACTTTCAAGCAAAGTATTTTGTTAATTACAGTGTGTGGTTGTTGGGTGTGATTTCACTTTATTTTGTATTTTTTTTTTGTTTTTTTTTTTTTGTTATTGTTTAATCGTTTTTTAATAGATATATTTCAAGATATAAAATACAATTAATTCAAGTAAAAAAAACACGTAAAACAATAAAGAAAATAATAATCATAGAAATTAATTGAAAACAAATTGTCTCCATTCATACACTTCGTAGTATATTACAAGTCGTTACCTTATATAACCTTTGTGTTGATTATTTCTTTTGTTTCGCTTTTTTAGTATTTGTATGTTGGTTTTTCATTTGTTTGTTATTAGAACTAGTTTTTACTAAGGCTTGGTTTACACTTGACTTAACTATGTTGTTTTATTTGTTTACCTTATTTCGTTTATATTATATGATTTTAAGAAACTACATTTTGATGCATAATAATAAACATGTCAGCAAAACGGGCATTATGCCCACCTGCGGTTAAAATAAATGATACTTTTTTTGTTTTATAATTTACATTTGTTTACTGATCTACTCGGTTCTCAATATGCATGCATACATATACATATATGTGGTACGGTATGTATATAGCTGTTGGTAGCCCGCGATGTGGCTTGTTATCTAAACTAAGGCTTACATGCTAATGTTTTACCTCTTATTTCGCGTAATAATTAATTGTGTTGCTTTCTGTTTTCATATATAATTGTAATCACAAATAGTTTTGGAATATGCTCTTTCTCTCTCCCTCGCTATATCTTGCTCTCGTCCTATCGCTTGCTCCTCCACTCACACAAATTAACAGAAAAAAATTGTCATAAAAAAAGCGTCGAACCTTAGTGTTGATTTTTCCAAAAACGCTCTTCATACACACACTCCATAAAAAACGTTGTCAATTGCTTCTAACTGGACCTTAAACAAAACAGAACAGAAATGAAGCAAACGTAGCAGCTATCTCGACATACTATTGTTAGTTTTTATTTATTTACTTTTTTTCTTTTTGCAAAGAGCCTTAGGCAATAACGGTAGCTCCTTGGCCTCAATTTATTATTAATGTATCATGTTGATGTTGTTTGTTTGTTTGTTTGTTGTTGTTGTTGCTGTTGTTGTTGTTGTTGTTGATGCGACATCGTTATAAGTTTTTCGATTTTCGTAGTGACAAAAAGTCTTTGCTTAAATAACAAACTGGGCAATTTAAAAACACGTCAACTGTATGTATAATGTATATGTACTGTGCATGCTTTCTCAATGCTTAGAACTATGTTTTTGAATTTGACTTATATATATATATATATATATGTACATATACATATATCTATAAATATATATATAGTATGTAGCAAAGTACCTCATAACAAAGTGTGCAGCTCCATATAATGTTATCATACACATATGTATATTTACAGTTAGCGTAGCTTTTCTCCTGTTAACGCATTTCTAAGGCATTTTTACAATTTGGTATCTATGTGAATACACTTTGTATGCATGTATAAATAATTTTGCAAAATGTTGAACGCGTTGTCTTTCTCATGAATCTTTCCTGATCCTTTCGACTTCTTCGAACGCACCTCTCTCCTCTCTTATCTCTCTCTCTCGCTTTCTTTTTCCGATCTGTACACAAAATTTTGGGCGGTGGCAACTTTTGTAATAATAAAAAAAAAAAAAAGATGAGCTTATATCAATGCTTATCAAAAATTATCGACTATAAGTTAACTGCTTATGACCTAATAATAGTGCGAGCCTTACTTTAGCTCCCTATTGCTACTTTTTGTTTATGTGTTGAATGCGTTTATAAATAGCAATCGTATTAATTACAGTTGAAATAATCAATAAAATTAACATTATGTATTTTGCCTTGATATTTTGAGACAAATAAAAACGTTTTAAATATGATTTTTTTCTTTTTCTCTTTCCAGCTATCACAAAATGAAATACTAAGTAAATTATGTAATGTATGTATTTACAGTTGTTGGCAAAAATATGTAAGTTTAAAAAAAGGTAATCTATCAAATATTACATACATACGACTAACTTAAAGAAAAAACAAATTTGTATGCGTTAACTGTTGAATTTGTTATTGATTTAGTCAATAAATTCTATTATTCTTACTGTTTACAAATCATTTTGACTATTGCTTAATGGTTGGTTGTTGGTGTTCTAGTTGTTATTGGTGTTTGTAGTTGTATCTACCAATTATAGTAGGTATATCTTGTTATTGTTGTATGTCAATTGGAAGTTTATAAAAAAAGGAGCGATTTCGCGATGTGTTTGTTATCTGTTAGTATGTGAAACACGCATACATACATAGTACATATATATAATTTGCGTATATATGAAACGTGTAGAGTCGGATGTCTGCCGGTTGTGAGTGATATCCATATAAAAATATTTGTGTGTTCCCAATTCAAGCTCCTATAAGGAGCACATAATAAACTGACAATAGCGAACAACTTAGCGCATGAATTGCTAGCCATAAAACACTATACATACATGGGGGTTTATCATATATCGTCTATATGCATTTGATAGTTTTGATAGTCTCAATACATTTTTTTTTTTTTTTTATTATTATTTTGTGTCGTTTTGCATGTCTCTTGTTTTAGAATGATACTTTGATCTTAAAGTTAGGTACAAAAAAATGTTAAAAATAATAATAAATATACTCTATATAAACCATCTGCATTATTGAAATTGTTTTTTTGATTTTAAACGTGTAGTTAAAATTGCATACAGTACAGACGCATCAAATAAAATAGAGTGTATATACATTCAGATACTATTATTATATATAATGTTCTAAGTTTTCCCTTTTATTACTTAAGTTGTGTTTGGTTTAGTTAATATTATTCTTGTTTTTGTTTTTGTTTTTTTTTTATTCGCAGCATCTTCAGCATTGCTCTTTGCGTTTCCTTTGCGTGTACTTGTGTCTTGTGTACTAAAGAAAAACCATAAATTAACGTTTTACGTTCAATATTTCTAGTTCTTGCTATATCCGTATGTTGTGTGGATGGTGTGTGTGTGTGTGTGTGTGTTTGTGTGTGACCTAACCGATTGCACTAAATATTGATAAATATGATTTAAAATAATAGTGATAATCATAATGTGTAATTATCATAATCAAAATCGTTTCAGTTGCTGTATGAGCTTTGTTCAAATTTTAAACTTAAAAAGTGCATACTTTCATATATATTTATATATATAAACTCGTGAAAAGAATTCTCTCCTGCATGGTAAATATGTAAAAGTATTAAAGTGATGGTAATAACATAATCAGATGCGCAGTTTCGAAAATGAACTACACGAAATTGAAATGAACTAAAAGATATACTATATATATAATAGTCGATAGCCGATACTAAACATAATTCTATACATAAGAAAATTAATTTTAAAGATTAACACACTGTATTCTTGCAAAATTTTGTATATGTCTAAATCGCAACAACGTGGACTCTTCTCACATGCAATGCAGCAGCAATCCTCCCAGCAGCTCCAACGTGGACGACGACGTCAATCAAAAGTAATGCGGAGATTTTGATGATGGTTGTTGTTGTTGTTGTTGTTGTTGTTGTTGTTGTTGCTGTTGTGGTTGTGATTGTGGTTGTTGTTTATGATCGGCCGCCGTTACTGGCTGGCCGTTACAACGGAAGTGGACGCTGCTGTTGATGCTGTTCTTGTCATTGCCGACGCCGCCGGTGGAGTTGCCGCCGGTATTGGTGTTGCACTAAAGTCGCTCTACAAACTTGGTCAGTTGATCGGAAGCATCGGGTAGAACGCCGCCTGCATTGCCCACGGCATTAACGCCAACGCCGACCCCGACCCCCACACCGACACCGACGCCGCCGACACCACCAACGCCCACATCCTGCGGTACACCCGGCAGTGGCGACTGATGATGCATGCCATGACCGTGCATCGTATCATGTGGCGCTTGCGGCGCCGGCGATTGGCTGCTCATCACGTGGTGCGGCGAGGGCTGGGCGCGTGGCGATGCCGACGGGCCGCGTGGCGACGGCGCTGAACGCGGCGAGGGCGTGGGTTGCGGCGACCGGATGGGGGGTGATGAGCGCGCCTGCGACTGCATCAGTTGCTGTTGCAGCGTGTGCGGCGTTGGCGGACCCATCACACTGCTATTGGAGCCTCCGCCTCCACCGCCACCCGGTGTGGCGTTGGCCATGCCGCCGCCGCCGCCGCCGGGCACAACCTGCTGCATGATTTGTTGCTGCTGTTGCAGCGGCTGTTGTTGCTGCATCCCCGACTGCATCACGCCCATCTGTTGTTGTGATCCTTGCTTGACGCCGACGCCGCCGCCCTGCTGCTGCTGCAGCATATTGGGCACTGCCGCATTGGCTATGGAGTATTGCTCAGAGCCGGGTCCGGCAACACCGCCGCTTCCGCCGACATTGGCCCCAGACACGGGCACGCCAGTTACCGAGCCAGCGTTGCCGGGATTAAAGCTGCCAGCTGCGCCGCCGCCCGGAAACTGTTGTTGGCCGGCGCCGCCTATGTGTGGACCACGCTGGCGTTGAGGATATGGTGGTGGGTATTGATTCAATGGCATGTAGCGCATCTTGTTCCAGTTTTGGTTAGCACCCTGTGTGCGAAAGAGACGGAAGATCGCATCAGAAAGAAAGAGACAAGTAGATGCACAGAGGAGCGTGCATCGTAAAATGAAGGTACCAAAATATCTACATTTTTGGGTGTTGCTACTACATTGAATAATAATCAGTTATAAATTGAATAAATTATATTTACAACAAATACTGAACACCAATTGCCCGATGATATTACTAAATACAAACGAATCAAATTAATAAATTGAAGGTTCACTATATACTTTCATATACTTTGACTAAATAATACAACATTCTTGTGAATGGATTTTAATATTATGCGTGGTGTTGACCGACGTCTTTTACCTTCCAAAATCAAATGCGCTTTTTTTCTGATCCTCACCCTACATTTTGTTATACACTTGAGTAATGAACGAGTTATGCTCGTCGGCAATGGGCAACCTCGTTATGTTAAATAAGCGAACAGTTGAAAGGAGAATAAATCGAGCTACTTACCATGTTTCCTTGAGTTGTCACACCAGGCGGCAGATTGGGAATCATCATTGCAGCATTCTGCATATTGGTCATACGCTGATGAGGCGGTCCTTGTTGTTGTTGCTGGGATGCCTGCATTAGGTTCACCTGCTGCTGTTGTTGGCCGGGTCCCATTTGCTGTGGTACCGGGCCAGGACCAGGTCCCTGCTGCTGTTGGTTCATCATGTGCTGCATTTGCTGCTGTTGCATGACTTGTTGCTGCTGTTGTTGCTGCTGTTGTTGCTGCTGCTGCTGCTGCTGTTGCTGCTGCTGCTGTTGTTGCTGCTGCTGCTGTGCCGTTTGGGGACCATTGCCAGACTGAATGGATCCACCACCAGCGCCGCCGGCAGCAGCGTTAATTTGACTCTGCTGCCGCTGCTTAATGATGGCCGCCATGATCTGCGGATTCTGCTTCAGAATGCTGAGTATGTGCTGATTACTCTCGTTGGTCGGATTGTTCTTGATCTTCTGCATGATCTGGGCCAGCGTCTGTGTGTTAAGCGGCGGTCCATTCCCCATATTCGGGCCAGCGCCAGAGCCGCCGGCTCCGACGCCTTGGGCACCCGGTGGTCGGACACCGCCGCCACCGGCTGCCGCGCCCATCGGCGCTCCCATGCCAATGCCATGAGGTGTGCCGCCGCCACCGCCGCCCATGCCAACGCCAGCACCGAGAACGGGCATTTGACCGGCACCAACGCCGACTCCGACGCCGCCGAGGCCAACGCCAACGCCGCCGCCCATCTGATTGGGCGGCATGCCCATCATCTGTTGTTGCTGCTGCTGCTGTTGCTGGAGGTTCTGCTGCATTAGTTGGTTCGATTGTCGCATGCCTCCCGGCTGGTTGGGCGCGTTATTCGCGTACCGTTGTTGGCCGACGCCGCCAACGTTAACGCCGCCACCCCATTGCTCCATCGGCAGCAAGTTGTTGGCATTCAGCACATTGTTGCAGTTGGCGCCACCGGACAGTGGGCCGCCGGCGCCTGGTCCTCCCACACCGACATTGCTGCCCAACTGATTGACGCCCACATTGCCGACCATGCCGCCCATTGCGCCCTGGTTGGGCACGCCCACGCCCACTCCGACGCCGACACCCACGCCCATCGATCGCTGCATGACGGGCGGAGCCATCGGCACTCCTTTGCCAAAGCTGTGCGGCACTTGCTGGCGCGCTGCCTCCTCCTGCACCTGCTTGACGACCTGCAGCACATTGGGTGACGGCGAATGGCCGCTGCCCGGCTTCATGCCAATGCCCGGCTGATGGGGCGGATGCGGCGACGGCATGCCGCCCATGCCACCAGCTGCCGAGACCGGTGACGGCACAGGCGCTGTGGATGGACTCATGTCACCAGCACTGGCTGGCATAATAGCTGCCTGGCCGGGGATTACCTGTTGCGTAACCACCGGGCCGCCGCTGGCGGACATTCCAACGCCTGGGACACCACCGACTCCGACTCCTGAAGCTGTCACCACAGGCCCGCTCACAGCCGGCCCGGGCAGAGCAGCTGGCGCCGCAGTCCGGGACATGAGCGCAACGCGTCTTCGCAGCAATTGTTGCTGTTGTAATCTGTAAAATCGGATTAGAAAATGATTAAATAATTAATTAAGTGAACGGCTAACTACACTATAAATAAATCGATAATTCAATCATTTTTGAGTGACTTGCGAATTATTTTGTGCATCAAATCAAATTCATTCTTGAGTCTGCATCTCATTAAGCAACTCTTCATGTTGCCATGTTTCCGGTTGAGTCGTTTTGTTTCAGTGTAGCTAACAATGATCATTAACGCTCATCATATTCCTATAGTTGCGAATCTTGTCGTGTCTGATTTATGTTCTTTAATGTGTACAACAAAGTGTCTACCGCAAAGCTCTCTTAACTCTAATATAGATATTTGATTTGGTGGGTGTCAGTTACTTACTTTTGTTGGAGTTGCTGCTGCTTAAGCTTGTGCTTAATATTCGGGCAGAAGGGCACCGGACACTTTTGCTCCTGACAATGCTTGGCATGATAGCAACATAGAGCAATGAGCTGCTTGCAAATGGGGCAGCCACCAATATTGGTCTTTCGTTTGCAGTTCTTTGTGTGCTGCACAACCCGCTTCATCCTCTGGCACGAGGGCAAACGGCAATTGGCATCGCGACACTGGCAGGCGTGTACCAATGATTGAATGCAGCGTTGGATGGACTGTTTTCTTGCCTCCTGTGGATTGCCTTGCTTGAGATCGGCTGCTGCCGAACCATCGTCCAGATCGAAGCCAAGTTTTTCCATTTTATGCGGATGGCCAACCTTCTCCTTGCAGACAGTACACAGATCAAAGTCCTGTAAAATTTAGACAAGTAAATTATGAAATGAAAATTTGGCTCAAAAATGTCAACAATAATAATCCTGTGGAGTGAACTACTTACATCACAAACTGTGCAGTGATAACGCGTTTCGACAGCCGTCTTGCAGTTGTTGCAAGTGTAGACAAACTTGTCCTGGCCTTGATTGTGCAGCTCGTACAACATGGATAGCGTGGAGAACTGGGCACGGCGCAGCGATGAGAACTCGTAGTGCTTATCACGGGCCAGTGTCAGGAAAGCATCACGACCATCCATCAGATCACAGGTTAACAGCGGATCGGGATCTTGTATGGGCTGTATGTGTGGGAAAAGTAATAGATTGATATATAGTGATTAAATTCCAGCAACTTAATTCATTTTGAACTTACCGCAAGACTTGCAGCTGACTGGGCTGAATGCAAGCGTATGACAAAGAAAACTTCCTTGTGCTTCTCCATGGTCGCATAGATTTTGGCAGATAAATCATTACCAGATTGATGCTCATTTGATTTTTTGCTGTTCTTGCGCTGAGCTGCCTTCGATTTGTTTGATTTCTTTGCCTTTTTCTGCCCCTTCTTTTTGCCATCGCCGCTGACCTCATTGTCCTCAATGGAAAAGAGCTGTAATCATTTTCAAATTTCAAAATAGTGAATAGAGTTGTGATGGTTGATTGGTAAAATAAATACGTACATTGGCAGCAGCAGCTGCTTCAGCGGCTTCCGCCTGTTTGCGCTTTTCCTCCTCCTCTTGGTCAAGTTCTTTGATGCTCTCCTCGAGCACATTCGGCCAAAAATCGCCTTCAAAATAGGGCAATTCAGCGGCCGAGCCAAGTTTATCCTCCATGGCCTGTTTCAGTATGTCCTTGTAGTCTTGAATGATACGCTCAATCATGCCCTTGTCGAGCATTTTCTTATACCATTCCTGTAACCGCTTAGGCTTGGGTATTTTCTGATCCGTGGGATGGCAGTGAAATATGTAGTCGTCGCCCTCAGACGGCGGGCAGGCCCAAATGTGCGCCATCGTATAGCCAAGCTGCTTTACGTAATCCATGTAGCCAAGCAGAATCTCGTGGTAGACTGCTGTACGATACTGGCGGGGCCTGAAGAAGTGCACGGAGTCGAGATACGCTATGTAGACACGCCGCGTATTCGGTGCTGGACACTCGGAACCGTATTCCTGGACGTGCATGCCAAAGAAGCAGACATCGACACCGTCCACCTCCTCGAAGGCGAACAAAGCTTTAGCGCGATATGGAAACTCCTGCATCATTTCGCCGCCTTCAACAAAGCGACGTCGCATTCCCGGCTTAACCTCGACGCATTTGTCCGACGATGAGACGACACGTATATGCACCTCACCGGCGCCCGCTTCCTTCTTCTTCAGGAAGTTGTTGACGCGCGTCTCGATGTAGACGCCGAGTTTCGTAGTCGGCAATCGCTTGGCATTGAACTTGTTCTCCTTTCGCTTGGAGTTCTTCTTCTTTAGGCAATTATCACAAACAAAGCCGCCGGGCCAAATGGAATCTAGCCACAGCACACAGATCTGATGCTGTTTGCGACCGCATTCCTGGCAATCAACGAAAGGCTCCAGCTCCAAGTGATCGTTCTTCATCTCCTTGAATTGGTCCTTCTTGATTTGGCTGTTTTTTTAATTTAATTTGGACACAAAATATTGCAATTTAATTATTTAGAATTATATTCTCTGCATTTTGAAGACTTACGTTTGAGACTGAAGCGGATCATCTCCCAGGGTCACAGTGTCTCCCTGTATGTCGTTAAAGCACTTCTGGCAGAACGTGTATCTGTTTGATGCAACACCGTATTCCTTTAGACTGTTGTGTGATTTTCATGGCAACAATTTACGAGTTGGATGGCAATTGCGATTGCGATGAGGCGATGACGATGAGATTTTGGGGCGATGACAATAGAACAATTAACGATAAGCACAACACACGGTTTACACAAACAAAATAATAAAAGTCAATAATAAGCAGCAAATAAATCAGAAATAATAATCTGATCAGGTATCACAATTAATAGACAATTTTCATTATTATTATGTTTTGGGTGCTCGATTTAAAATACTTATACGAGTAATGTATAAATATTATTTATGTTGCCGTTATTATTATTTTTCAATATTTTGTTAGTCAATATATAATTCAAATATTATAAATATTGTTATTTAACAACAGTAATAAATATATATAAATAAAATGAGATTAGCGAAGCGAAAATAAAAGCGATTCTAAAATATAGACGATCGTCCAGACTACCAAAAAACGTTTTTATTTTATTGCAGTGATAAGTTATAATCAGACAAATCTTGTTAAATAGAATCACACAAATCTATAAAACCACAGTCCATTGAAGTTCCTAAATTTGACTGACTTGCAGTTTCCTAGCATTTCGCTTTTGAATAGTTCAGTCAATCAGTTTTAAATTAAGAATTGATAAAAACACTCGCAAGTACAAACTATACAATAAATCAAATAATATACAATTACACATAAATTGCAATTTTGATGCAGCTGACACAGCGAATATATCCTAATTAGTTCAGTAGTTAAATAATTATTAGATAAAAAACTGAAAAAAACAAAGGTACTAGGACACATAGATTGAGATAGTCAAGCTTGATTGGGATACAATAACATGGTTTATGTGCTCGTTCTGGGTAAATAGAGTTTTTATCGATTATGGTAGCTTATTGTTTCCCGAAGAGTTTAGTTACGTAGCCAATTGTCGAACTTTCCTTTTTAAGAATACTAACTGGACAACCAGTAAGTTCTTTTTAATTATAAGGAATATCAATTAGCTATCAATTCAGAACTGACTTTTTATAAATTTACTTGAGCTTGAAACGAATGCCAGTTTTTAACACTAGTAGAATTTGGGGTTTCAAAAGGATGTTTGCATGACGACTATATATGTTGACGATTCAATATTCTCAACCTACCTGTTTTGATAGCTGTAGTACTTGGCATCGCGAGGAATTGTGCACAATTGTTTGCCATAGCAGCACAGCACTTGGGGATTAAATGTGTACTTGCGTCCACAGCAGTATCCCAGCGCCTGCATAACGGGGTCGATTTCAGCCTCGAACACCTCCGATAGCTGTACGTGTAAATTGAAATATAATGATGGGACCTGGGACCAATTGAGCATTGAGAACTTACCTTAGTGCAGTAGCGATACACCCGTGATGTTTTGCGGTTGTATAGCCAGGCGTTGTCGAACATTAGCCACACGTCGTCAACGTATTCCCAGGGATCACTGTATTTGCCAGTAAGTATGTTACTGCGTATGGTGCCCAGATCCATGGGCTTCTTGACAATCTCGAAATAGTCGGGTATGCTCAGGGCTTGAGGGTCGACTGGGTAACGAAATGGCACTGACTCTGGCTCCTGGCGATACAGCTTGTCTAGAGTTGGTAATAGCGCTGTGCGCAGCTCCTCTGGATTGAATTCTATAATAATAATGCATCAATCATTTAGCGTTGCCCACGATCAAAAGGTTAGCAAGATAAGTAAAATCGAAAGGGAAGACTTACGGCATTTCTTCTTCTTGTCACCGGCATTGGGCGCCAGTGGCTCCGGCACAAGTGGCTTCGTCTCCGACTTGATTTTGATGTCCGTCGCACTGCCCGCAGCTTTCACATCGATGGCGCCGTTCATGTCATCCTTGCCACCGCCATCGCCGCCAATCGGACCGCCGTCGACGCCGTGAGCGACACCGCTGCCGCCACGTCCCGCGCGCGATTCATCGACATCCATTGGCTCCGATTTGATTTTAACATCACCATCTTCGCCATCCTCGGATTTGATTTCCATTTTAACCATGCTCGTGCCGTCGTTGTTCACATTCTTGCCTTTGCCCCCGGTGGAACAATCCATTTGTGAGCTATCACCGTTGCCGCCGCAACTGTCGTCCATGAACTCCTTTTTGATCTCATCCTCCTGCTTGATGGAGTCCAGTTTACCCTTGGACGACATGCCGCCGCCGCCGCCATTGCTGCCGTTCGTGTTATCTTTGCCAGCGCCTGGCGACGGTGACGGCGTATCGTTGTCATTGTCACGCGCAGCGGCCTCCAGTGCCGCCATCTGTGATGACAGGCTGCTCGAAGTGCTCATCATCATGCGACTAGGAGGAGCTGCTGCTGCTGCTGATGCTGCCGCAGTGGTTGTTGTTGTGGTGCTGCTGTTCTCGCTGTTGCTGTTGTTGCTGCCGCTGCTACTGCGCGCCATCAACAGCAGCGTGCTGCTCGCCGAGGGTGTGGAGTTGCCATTGCCATTGCCATTGCCATGCCCGTTGCCGCTGGACGCAATCAATGTGGATGTGGGAGTGGCTACCGATGAGGAGGCACAGCTGAGTGGTGTGGTGACGGCCGTTGTGGTCATCGTTGCGATCGCCGCCGTGCTGCTGCTGCTGCTGCTGTTGTTGCTGCCGCTGCTAGTCGTACTGCTGCTGCTGCTGCTGCTGTTGGCCGACGCGGCCGATGTCGCTGAGGTCGCCGCTGCAGCCGAGGCACCACTCGCCAGCCCCGCCGACCCACTGCCCGCCACAGGCGGCACTGGTGAGCCCGCTATGTAGGGCGGCGTCGTTGCCCGATTGCTCAGCGGATGCATGAGGCTGCTGCTAACCGATGGCGGATTGTTCGAGGGCGTGCCAATCGGTCCGTTCGACATGAAGCTCGGCGATGGACTCGGCGCGGCAACAACTCCACCGCTCACTGTGGCTGCACCACCGCCAGCATTGAGAGCATCTAAACTGGTTGGAGTGGGCGGCATATTGTTCAGCACATTGACCGCCGATTGCTGCTGTGTTTTCTGCTGCATTGGCGAGCTGAACGCGTTCGTTTGCTGCTGCTGCTGCTGCTGCTGTTGTTGTTGCTGGCTTGGAACTGACGATGCGTTGCTGCTGAATGGCGACTGGGGCATCAGCATTGCTGCGGCATTCTGTTGCTGCTGGTGTAGCAATCGTTGCTTCATAATCTCACTGAGCTGTTGCTGATTCTGGGCACCGCTTCCGCCACCATTCGCATTGATGAATTGCTGCTGCTGCTGCTGCTGTTGCTGGCCGGGCACGGGACTCGTGAGGACGCCTTGGGTTGCCGCCGATTGCATGTTCTGCTGCGCATTGAACGGCGACAGCACTGGATTGGCCACCATGCCGCCGCCACCCGGACTGGGCCCAGGCGGACCCACCAGCATGCCCTGGCCAGGCTGCTGCTGCTGCTGTTGTTGCGGGAACTGCATGCGCTGCTGTTGCTGCTGCTGCTGTTGTATCGCCAGCATGTTGCCGCCGGGCGAATGGCTGCGCATGCTCGCCGGTACGGCAACCATGTTCGATTGCTGGTTCGAGCAGTTGCCCATGCCAGGCGCCTGTGGACGCAGCTGCTGTTGCTGCTGCTGCTGTTGCAGCATGCCCGTGGGCCCAATCGGACTGATGATGGGTCGGACGCCGCCCGGAATGGGCTGCTGCAGCGGATTGTTGGGCAGTGAGGCGGCGGCATTGACGACAACATTGCCACTTGGTCCGTTCGGTCCGCCGCCTTGTTGCATTTGCAGCATCTGCTGCTGATGCTGTTCCTTGCGCTTCAGGCGTTTCTCCTCCAATTCCTTTTGGATTTTGTAGATCTTCTCGGCCAAGAGGTGATAGTACTCGGATCGCGACTTCGCCATCTCGTACATGTCCTTCTCCACCTTCTCGGCGTACGAGACGAGATTATGCATGCGCTTGTCCTGCATGGTGGTGGGATCCGAGGTAGGAAAGATGGCCTGCACCAGTTTGTGCACCAAATGATTGCGCAGATCTGCGGTCACCGATTCTCGCCAGTCTTTTTCATTGTCGCTGGGCGGACCGCCCGCTCCGCCGCCGCCGGCACCACCGCCGCCGCCGCCAGCGGCACCACCACCGCCAGCACTGCCGCCCGTCACATTCGAGACGGACGTTGCACCCGTTGTGTCGGCCGGCATCAGCACACTGCCAGCGGCGTTGCCAGCACTGTTGCTGCCCGCTCCACCTGGCGGTGCTCCGCCGCCGGGCACAGCATTGCCATGTGCTGCCGCCGCTTGTGCCTGCAACAACTTCATCTTCGCCAGCTGATCGGCCTGACCGACCAGTTGCTGTTGCTGCTGTTGCTTGTCGCTGTTGCCGCCCACGAAATTGGCATTGGAATTGAAGCCAACATTAACCGACAACGGCGCTGGAATGTTACCCAATTGTTGCTGCTGCTGCTGCTGCTGCTGTTGTTGCGCGTTCACCTGCTGATCGACAATGTTGGGAATGGCGCGTCGGCGTCCACCGCTAGTCACAGCATTGCAGCCCTGCAGCATTAGTTGCTGTCCGGCCTGTTGGGTCGCCTGCTGTTGTTGCTGCTGCTGCTGCTGTTGCAGGCTGTTCACTTCGTTCGCCACCGGCAGCACATTCTGCTGTCCGGCCACCGAAACAGGCAGCGGTCCGCCGGGTCCGCTTCCGGTAATTGTGCCGCCCGGACCGAGCACACGCACCGCTGCAGCGCCTTGCATACGAATGTTGCCCGGCACTCCGAGCATGCCGGCCGGAACCGTGGGGCCAACGCCCTCGAAGCGACGCAGCTCTTGTTGCTGCAACTGTTGCTGATGCTGCTGCTGCTGCTGACCCAGTTGCTGTGCCATGTCCGCGTTGCTCTTGGCCACATTCGGTGCACCACCAGCGGCTGCCTGTTGCTGTGGCAGCACAATTGCCGTGTTCTGTGCACCGCCCGCATTTTGTGCGACCGCTTTGCCATCGACGACGCCAACGCCAACTCCAACACCGGACGGATTTTGCTGAACCTGCTGCTGCTGCCCCTGCTGTTGCTGCTGCTGTTGTTGCTGCTGTTGTTGTTGCTGCTGTTGTTGCTGCTGCTGTTGTTGCTGCTGCTGCTGCAACTGCTGTTGCTGCTGCTGTTGGAGCGGTGTCGAGCCCGCTGCTCCACTGGGCGTGCCGCCACTCGCATTCTGGAACAGCGAGTGGTTCTGGCGGAACGGTAGACAAATGATGCAATCGTTGCGAGTACAGGATTTGTAGTGCAACAGGATCTGGCGCGATGAGGTGCAGTGTTGCATGGTGCAGTCCTTGCTCTGCTTGCACGTGGCCATGTGCGCGAGGACCGCCTTCATTGCCTTGCAATAGTTGACGCTGCACACTTCACGGTTGGGATTGAGGTTCTCGCGTCTGTTGCACTTGTGCGCGTGCAGCAGCAACATCAATTGCTGCTGTATCTGCTTCTTGCGCTCGTCGGACATGCTCGGCGCCGGCGCTGTGCCGCCGCCGCCACCCAAACCAGAAGCCACACCCGCTGCAACTCCCTGCTGCTGTTGCTGCTGGGATGTGCCCGGCTGCTGCTGTTGCTGCTGTTGTTGCTGCTGTTGCTGCTGCTGCTGCTGGGGATGGCCCAAGAGCTGTGGCTGCGGTGCGCGTGGTCCTAACGCACCCGCTTGTTGCTGCTGGGGATTCATCTGTGCGTTTGCCGCCGCCAACTGTTGTTGCTGCTGCTGCTGGAGACCACCAGGCGCACCAGTTGGCGTTCCGTCTGCACCCAAACTGGACATGGGCACCACAGTGCCAATTGGTCGATTGCCCTGCGGCGGCATGCTCGCACTCATGTTGGGCGCCACAACAGCGCCGCCGACGCCTCCTCGCTGCGCCATCTGCTGTGCCAGTAGCTGCTGCTGTTGTTGTGCATTGTTGCCACCGGGCGCTCCATAGTTACCAACTCCGAAAGGCATATTGTTTAGTTGGCCTTAAACATACATACAGCAAAGAAAGAGAACAAAACAGTAAGTAAAATTTGGAGTGCCGCCAAAAGAAATACATATATTGGCCTGATTCTAAAGACGCATCTGATCACAAATTATCAACGAACATTTGCAAAATGGTTTCAAATTTCTTCTTGTCCTTACAGGATTTCAAAATACAAAGTTTGTTTGAATACGCGATAAAGAGAGATTTCAAAAAGTTGAAAAGTTAGAGTATTATAAATATATAGTCAATCTATATATAAATTTATTTATCTATAGTATATAGCAAACATTGGCAAAATCGTTTAAAATTTCTCCACACGCCCAAACTCTCGTCCTTTCACGATTACAAAAAATTAAGTATGCTTGAATACGCGATTCAGAAAGATTTAGAAAAGTTATGTTTAGCTTATGAGATGAGTGCAAGTATAATTATATATATATTTATCTATAGTAAATAGGTAAGATGAACTTACATTAAAAAATTGAATGAAGAATCATGAATCAAGAATTTTAAACTAATAACAATAAGGTAAAATAATGGTTAAATAATTTTGAAATGGTATACTATAATTTCTTGTTTTTGGTGGAATCAATTATAATTGGAATTAATTTTAACTAAATCCATATCTAGCTTAACACGTGATTTTGACGTTTTATCTCGAATTGATGTTCATTTTGAAATTTTTGTTGATTTTTCGTTGTGTGCCAATACGTAATAGTGGAAACGTGACGAAAAGTAGACATACCCAGTTGCATGTTGGGACTCTGCATGCGAGGACCGCCGCCGGCGCCAACAACACCGCCCGGACCGTTGCCGCCCGGGCCATTGCCTCCGGCACCGCCACCCATTAAATGGGGACCACGCAGCATATGCTGTTGCTGGCCGACCATGCGTCCCATCATCGGTCCGTTCTGCATATGCATTCCCTGCTGGTTAGGCACTGATCCAGACACGGAGCCCACGCCCACCGTGCCGGGCACGGCATTCATCATGGACGCCGCGTTTGGTTGCTTCAGTGTATTCACCATGCCGGCACCACTCAGGCCGCCCATGCCGCCGCTGTTGGTGAGCACCATGTTGCCCAGGTTGCCTTGCGATATGGTGTTCATGCCTGCAACGATAACAGAAGTTCGCATAGTTAATATCAATTGGTTTAAATCGAACGAATAACATAATGGATGGTCGACGTAAAGGATTAGAGTGAAACGCACCCGGTATGGCGTTCAAGCCGTTGTTGCCATTATTCGAGATGGACATAGGCATCGAGTTGACCATGCCCATTTGCGTGGGCACCTGGATGCCAGCTGTGTTGGGCGACTGTAAGTTGGGGGATTTGCTGCCCAACTGGTTCATGCTGGGCACAACCATGCCGCCGCCGCCGGCTCCCTTGTTGCCCTGCTGCTGCTGCTGTTGCTGCTGTTGTTGCAGCAGATGCTGCAGGTGCTGATGATGCTGCATCTGGCGCAGCTGGTTGCCAGCTGGACCGCCGCCTCCATTGCCGCTGCCATCGTCGCCGCCATTCCCACTGCCGGCGCCATTCATTTGTGGAGGGACCACAACGCCGCCTGGTCCCGGCCCTGGTCCCTGGGCAGGTGTTTTGTTTGGTCCGCCAGCGCCGCCGGCGTTAGCTGCTGTGCTAACAACGCCGCCGCCGCCAGTATTCAGCTGGTCTGGCCAGCCGCTGTTGGAAGACACCAGCTCATCGGGTAGATTGTCTTCCAAAAAGAATAGATCCGCTAAGCGAAAGGGAAACAAAGGGAAAAGTTAAATACCAGTGGTAATAAGAAATGCACAATAATTTGATTTAATTATTGTTGATGTGGCAACAAATGATATATGCATATAGCATTGATCGGTATCGCGATATGGCGGCCGGAACTTACTTGTATCCATTTTGACCCGCTTCTGAGGTGGTTCGTCCAAATGATCGGCCATCATATATAGAGTTTGTTGCTTGCCTTGGCAGCAAAGCGCGTCTTAGAAAATAAAAAGATTTGTTGTAGTTGTTTGCGATTGCTTCTTGTGTTTGTTGTTTTTGTTTGTTGTTGGTTGTTGTTTTGCGTACGTAAGTCCGTATAAAATGTGTGAGAAAACAACGACGATTTGTTGAGTTGACAACGACAACGACGACGACGTGGGGTATGATGAACAATAAATAGAATTTGTTGCAGTTGCTGTTGCAGTTGTTGTTGTTGTTGTTGTCGATTGCAGTTTGATAGTTCGCACACACACACACACACGCACATGTACATGTGGCGCATACGCATGCATATATATATAGATGGGGGGATATATATATACACATACATATATATATATATATACACACATATGTACATATACATATACATGCACTTATATACACACTTACATATACATATACATACACATATGTATATATATATATATATATATATCGGTTACTATCTCGCTCGCTCTCTATATATATGTATATGTATATTTGTGTATATCTTCTATATGTTGTTGTTATCCTTCCGGCCGCTTCAAATGCTGATGCCGATCCAAACCTGCTCAATCAATTGTTCTACGAAAGTTGTTGCGGGAGTTGTTTTTGTTGTTGTTTTTGACTCCTTTGTTATTGTTGTTGCTGCGGATGCTCCTTCTGTTGCTGCTCCTGTCGTCTGCTGCCGCTGCGACGAAGACGACGACGACGTCGTCAGCGTTATCGTCACCGCGACGTCCGCGACCGCGCCAGCTGAGCACGTCGCTGATTCCTCCTCCCCCCTCGGCGTGCCGTTGAGATCGTTGTTCTTGGTGTTGTTGTTGTTGTTGTTGTTGTTGTTGTTGCTGTTGCCACTTCTGCTGGCGTCCCATGCACTGGTCAATGATAACTTTGCTAGCTTGCGCCTCTCCAGCGATTCCAATTCTTCCCGCCTTGGATATTTCTCTTGCTCGTTAATGTTGCTGTTGCTCTTGCTGCTGTTGTTCTTGTTGTTGTTGTGATTGTTGTTGCTTGTCTTACAGCAGGATGCGGACGAGTGCATTTTGTGGATAAGGCTGCAAAATCCACCAAATTGGCCGAATTTTGTGAAATCGGCCTTGGTTAGGATTTGTTCTTTATCTTATTTGTTTCAAGACACGACACAAGAAGCTGTTTCTTTTCAATTTCCACAAATGCGCGCAAAAAAAAAATTGTTGCATTCGCTGCCGCAGCCGGAATTTTGGTGAATTTCGATGCTGAGCTTTGTTATTGCTCTTTTTGTTGCTGCTGCTGCTGTTGTTGTTGTGGTTGATGTTTTTCTTGTTGCTGCTGCTGCTGTTCTTGTTGTTGTTGTAACATTTTATTATTTTGCTCTTTGCGTTTTACCCACTTTCAATTTCTGTTTTTATTTCGCGCGCTCTTCTTCGATTTTCGGTTTACAGTTAGTTTTTCTTGTTGTTGTTGTTGTTGTTATTGGAAAATGTCTTTTTTTTTCTTGTTGTTTGTGCTTTGTTTTTTGGATGTTGATGTTGCTGCTCGACTGTTGTTGTTGTTGCTGCTGCTGTTCTTGTTCTTGTTGTTGTCGTCGTGTTTACATTCGCTTTGCATTGAACATCGCACATTACTGCAAGAACACAACAAAAAAAAACATATCGATTCGCAATCAGGTTTAGTTTTCACGCACATAACTTTGTCGAATATTGTTACAAATAAATACAAATTAAATCAAATACAAATATTTATAACAACATATTGCAAATGCGTTTCATTTTTATCCGCATGCGGCGTTGCCGCTGCCACCGTCGCTCTGCCGCTGCCGCCTGCTGACCGAATACAACTCGCTGCTTTTTTTTGTCAGTGTGTGTGTTGCTCCGAGTATTCGCCAACTCGCTGAACTGAGCTGAGCTGAGCAGACCAGAGCAGCGCTGATGTCGCTGTCTCTGCTTCGTATTCGTATTCGCCTCGCATTCGTCTACGTGTTTCACTCTCTATGTGTCATGATTTCATATGCGTGTGTGTGCGAGTGTGTGTGTTTGTGAGTACTTCTGTGTGTGTGTGTGTGTGTGTGCACTTTTACTTGGCACGCAACACGAAATGTGGCAGAGCAGCGTGCACAAAACAAGTGCGAGGCGAGGCGCCACTTTTGAAATCGCGCGCAATTTTGTTGTAAACAAAAAATATGCTTCTACGATTTAAGCCACACACAAGAAGTGCTGGTTGAGAGCAAATAATCGAATTCATTTATTAATTTGTTGAGTTGCACACAAAAGGCAAATAAGAAAAATGTTTCTATTTATTTTTTGCTTCCGCATCTGAAATCTGAAAGGCAGCTCCATCACATCACATCACACGCATATGTTCAAACGACAGCGGTTGTTTTCGGACGAGTGCGAATGACGAGTAAACACAGCAAGAGCACACAGCAGACACGCACACAAACATACGCACACACATATACTGGCTGAAGCTTTTTGAAAGCTTTTTCGCTCGCTCGCTACGAATGCTTGTTGGCTGCCTGTGGTTCAACGAGACACACTCACACACACACACACACGCAGACACACTTCGATAGAGGCGCGCGCCCAGTGCACATGTACATATAGATACACACATATAAACGTTTATTCTGTCTCGCTCGAGACGCGCCGTTCGTCGTTTTCACACACACACACACACGCACGCACGCACACGGTATTGAAAGCAGCGAGACAATAATGGTAGCGAGTAGAGAGTGAGGAGAGCGCACATAATAAACGCTCGCTCGTTGGTATTGGTATTTTCACACTGGTGTTAGTGCGCATACACACACAGCACAGGCACTGGCAACGAGTGCGAGCAGCATTGAAAAAAGAAAGAAAAACAGACGGCAGAAAATATATTCCTTTTTTTTTTTGTGGCGCTGCTCGTCCGTTTTCTTCTTCATCGTCGTATCAAAGTTTTCTATTGCAGAAATTTTTGTGTTGAATGCGTATTCAACATTTTGGAGGGCGTTACAAAAATTTGGAAATTTTTTGCACAAAATACGAAATTCGATAAAATTGTGTAGAAAATTAGAAAAAAAATTTGGGTAATTTTATCACTTGTTCCGTTTAATGAAAAAAAATTATTTTATGGCGCACTTAATTTTGTATTATTTGTTGTATTTTTCTTTAATTTCGCATTTTTACCATATATTTTTCACATTTTTGTGTTATTTTTGAGAATTTATACAAAATTTTTTGCAACACTAAAACAAAAATTTTCAGTCCGCTTGTGTTGCAGCAGAAAGTCAACTGATTTCGCGAACGAGTAGCAACAGAACTAGAAAGAAAGACTGAAGCTGAAACGACCGCGACTCTGTGTTGTGTATTAGTGCCAGACAACGACAACGACAGCGACTGCGACGACCGCGACAGCGACGGCGACCAGTAAAGCCAGCCAGTGGCGACAGTGACGAGTACGAGTAGGGGTACTCGACGGCAAATGAGCGCACACGCACGCTCTCTCGCGCTCTTGCAGCTCGCTCTCATTGAGAGCACCCACGAAAAAGAGTGTCATGCTAAGCAATTCCTAACTGCATTGCGTGCGGTGACATTGTGCTGGACACACCGCTGACTTGTCAGCCACCACCGGACACACATTGGGAACAGCTGCTTGCACGGCTGCAATTTAATTCACTAATATTTATACTATACCAACTATTGTATAGTTTGTCAAATAAGCGTAATAGGTATCTCGAACATAAAGGAAAATGTGTGCATGGAAAAAGGTTGTGATAAAATTAAATTAATGTATGGTTGGTTGTTAACCATTTATTTTTATTTATAAAAATTAAAAAATGTTATGGAATGTTTACATGGAAAAAAATTTAATGAAATGTTGTTAATCAATAATCAATAAAATAATATATAAATATAGTATGTACATATATTATTTTGTATCAAATATTTTATAGGTTGTCAAATAGGCAAAATAAGGGAAAAAGTTTCTATTAAAGTGAAATTAATGTATAAATAAATAATCAACAATTTATGTATACAAAATGAATAAAATATAAGTAAGCAATTAACTTGTAAAATATAAATAATTATCAAATATGTAAATAAAAAATTGAAAATTTGGTTTCACATTAAGAATATTTAAGAAAATTAACCTTTTTCAAAATGTAAAAAATTAATAATCACTATATATTGATTTTGGAAAGAACTTGTATTTATGCACTTGGTAGTGTAGAAAAATCGAAAGAACCATACAAGTTTGCCGGTTTGCATCTGTGTGTATATCAAAACAGAGCGCTGGGACAAATTTCCGCTGGGTGGCGAAATTAGACATTTTAGGCGGCATGCGCTGTGCATGTGTGTGTGTGTGTGCGAGAGAGAGAATCGCGAGATAACAAAACAGCGAGTGTATACAGTGTTTTGTAGTGTGGCCAATGTACATGTTTTTATTCGTGGCGGCCACACTAAACGCTATGTGGTTTCTGGAAACCAAAAATCAGTGGAGTTTCTATCAGGATGTGCAACTATCGTTGTCCTTGTCTAGCAGCCGGCAATTTGCGACCAATTAATAAAAAAAATAAATATGAAATTGCCAATTGCGTTAATGATCTGTGCTCTTCTGCCTGTTAAATGTAATTTTTTATGTTTTTGTTATAGCTGTTGCGCGCTTTTGTTTGCTACACATACAAGCCAAGCGCACACATACACTTGCAAAGACATTAAAATGAATCGAGAGCACAGATAAAAAAGAGATGCCCAAATAACAACTATACACAATTCAGGCATGTTGCAATGGGTGAGAGCGGGACAAATAGAGTAGCACTCGTAACGAGACGAGCGGCAGAACCAGCGAGTATCTTTCGCTAGTAGCATGAAATTAATTTGCTCGAGAAAAAGCCAATGTGACGATTGACCAGCAAATGTTTTTTACACCTTCATTGTAATTCCGAAATTGATTGCAAACTTATTGTGGTTTCTTCTTCAGTTTTTTTTTGTTTGTAAGCCGGCGAATAAAACTATATATGTACATATATTGTATATATTTATGAATTGACTTTAAAGCCATGTATGCATGCGTGTATGTGTGTGTGTAGTTATGCATGGGTGTGTGTGTGTGCGTACCTACACTTCAATATAATTCAACATGCGTACAAAAAACGAGCATCAGTTTTTGGCTCCCAGTAAATTGCGCCAATTATTGTGACTTCTTGTCATACATCAAATTCACAAATATAAGAGAAAATCCAACTAAATTACACCTTTAATAAATTCAGTTTTAATAAATTTTACATACAAAATACTTCTTTTTCGAAAACTATATAATTGACATTTTGAGAACAGACGACAAATAGCTTACATTATACATGCAATCTACGTATAAATGTAAGCTTTAAGTGTACAATTTATTATCCATTAATTGAGATACAATGATTGTTTTTTAATTTTCCATATTACGTTCATGACAATTTTTCCATGTACACAGGTAACCAGCGTAGAGGTGGCGAAACATCGAGAACATCGATTTTTGAAACATCGATTGCAAGTTGGCAAATATCGATGTTTTTCCCGCCAATATATTGCATTAGAAATTTATTCATTATTGAAGAAATTATTTTTTTAGCATTATTCAGACTATTTGTTTCATAAGAAAAAAGCAATCTTTGAAATATTTCATTTTTGAACCTATATCAGGATTTACTGAAATCGTGATAGTTGATAATCCATTTGGTATATTTTGTATATTTTCAATATGCATGTAAAAAGGCGCGTATTTTTAAACTACTTGAAATTTTCATAAGAATTTCGAATATAATTCGACAAACTGCTGAAAATTTGTATGTATCGAATTAAAATATTGACTATTATATTGGTAAATGCATATTATATATTGTGCTCTTATTGTTATATGATAAATACTTCAATGTATTCTATTCCAATACAAATTGTTAAACCAAAAACCTTAAAAAAAATTAGTATAATCTATATAATTTATTATAAGTTTTTAAACCAAAAACGGAAAAAAACTTAGTATAATCTATATAATATATTAGCAATATAAAAATGAACATTTGTCAGCATTCGTTTGAACGAAACAAATAACGAAGAAATGTCCATCTTGTACGAAATGGAAATAAAATTTCCAACCAGATTTGATTTTGGGCTCTCGGGGAAGATCCCCTAAAATACAATAGCATACAAATCCGGAAATTGTATTTCGTATAAGTTAAATGTTGAGGACTTTAATTGGTAATGCACCTGCAAGTTTAAAGATAAAGTTAGCTTGCCTATAACGCGTAATTCTGATATATACAATATGTCAACCCCCGAAGAATCGGTCGTTGGCAGTGTGATTGCTCTGTTTATATCAAGAGATTCAAGTATATCAAAATAAATAAAATCGGTAGAGTTTAAACTTTATAAGAATACATTTCATGCTCTTAAAAAAAATATATATATTTCTTATTTTGTAAAAAAAAAAAATACTTAAATTCATTAAAATAATAAAAAAAATGTTCAGTTAAAAACTTTGTATCTATTTTATTTATGTATTATAAGCTTTAAATAAATGTTTCATTATACAAAAAAAAAAACAAAATAAATACATATTTATAAAGTTGCAACAGGTGAAACACAATAATACTTTAAATACTTGAATACTTGAAGTGCCTTAAGTGGGCACACTGTTTCCCGACGCAATCGAATTTCTCATCGGTATAGTTTATTATCGATAGGAAACCATTTTGTTAATCGCTTGCCAATCTGAGTCAATTTGTATTAAATTCTAAAAAATAAGTGGCAAATGTTTAATAAATGCATATTGAACACATCTGCTTTTACATAGGATAATCAGATAATTGTAATTTTCATATATTTATCTATTACTAATATTCATATAACAGATTAACAAATGTATCTGTCTCGTTGGGGGATTGAGTGAGTATATGTACAACAATATTCTTAAACTATTTACAAATACTTTAATTTTGCAGAATCGACTTGGATGTATGTATGGAATGTCAACAGCTTCATTGCCACTTATTAGTATGTTAATCCAGTAGAGTATTTGAGCATAAAATTGTTCTTCATCCTCAGTTGAAATTGAGGTTCTTTAGGATGATATCATTGATCTATTAATTCAGTCAATATCACCATTAATAGGATTAAATAGAAACACGATTGCAATGCGCACGAATCATATTCCAAAATTTGATGAGCTAGAAAGTAATATAGTGTTTTGGCAATAACATATAAGGGTAATCACATTTCTTTGACCACCTCTTAATAGAACCGAGATCAGACATAGCATAATTGACCATTGGCTAGAAATTTTAAAATTTAAGTTTATGATCTATGAATTATTAAAACTGGTTTCGAAATTACTTCTGCGTTTTGTATATTTGCAAAATAGCCCAACTTAACAAAAAATATCGTAATTGAACAAAGCGAATGGTTTTAAAATGGAATTTAATTGTTTAAAACAAGTAACAGCGACTTAGTCCCTGCCCCTCGGACAATTACACAAAATAAATTCAATGTTTTGATAAACCCATGCACATACCAATTATGGACCATTGAGGGTAACCCAAAATCGAGCACTCTCGATAATAGTGTTGTTACGAAACTATGATACCATTATTTTTTACCTTTCAGTTGTCTTATTTAAAACAAAAAAAACTTGAGCAGACGGGCATTGCTTGATCAAGAAGAAATATTTGTAATATAACTAGCTTTACTTCTAAAGGATGTAAATTATGGTGATGGTCACTAAAATGTAACATTTCAATTTTAATTTTTTTTTAGCATAACATGAGAGATATAACTATTTTTAATTTTAATTAAATTATTAATATTTTCCCGATTTTATTTGGTATTCTAGAAAATTAACTAATATTAAATGCATGCCTATTGTAACAAAAATTACATTCCCAAATCTAAAAAGTAATAGAAAATATAAACCAATTTCATCACTTCAACTCCTCTAGTAAATTAAAGTCTTAATTATTATTTTATGTTTATCTTTACTGCATTTCATGTTACTTTATTGGGAATAATCAGTATAGTCCAGACAATTCCATATTGTTACACAAAAATGTTTGTGATTATGTGCAAATTGAATTTAAGATAAAATATATTTTTGGAAATTGTTAACCCGCAAACCATAGGTTCTCAAATAGAATAAATAAATTATGATCGGTGAAGTTATTTTTTTGAACGAAATCCATAAATGTCCGTGTGACCGCTTGTATCAATATATGTATTGTTAAATTTGACACGGAAAAATATAAAAACTATTTTATGGTCACATTTTATTTGAGTTTATTTGAATGAAATTTTTCTTGTATTGAAGACAATGTATTCTCTAAAATAATGATTATGGACCAATAATAATTGTTTTTGGTTGAATTAATACAAGTAAAAAATAATTATCGTTTCGTTATTTTAATTTAAGGCCTATAATGAGTACAACCTTACAAAATAAAATTGTCCTTTGTTTTAAAGAACATCAGTGCGTTTTTTTTTTTTTTTGTTTTTGGTTCATCTTGCGGGCGCCTGGGTAATGCCTGATTTGAAGTCTATACACATTCCAATATGTGAAATATCAATAGACCTACGAAATAAGTCGGTTTAGTCTATGTGGGAACCGGTTGTTTGAACTTTACACCAGTGTTTAAAAAACTGTTTAGAAAACATAATAAATATCCTGCTAGCGCTCCTGGCGATTCAAAATGAATTTAAAATCAGCTGTTCATAGTGTCATATCATTTAGTTTTTGTGCAGTATACTCATTGAATTCTAAATAAGTATCCCAACTGAATGTTTATTGCCTATCTGTCCCATAAAAAATCTCAAAAATTGATCCCTGATTAATGATTAATATTGTTAATATTATTGTTAATATTAATAAATAGCTAACAACCAAAGAATTCGTTTCCTGTTGGCGCCACCTGGTGTCAAAGAGAACATCTATAAATCAGCTGTTACGCGTGTCATATCATGCAGCTTTTGTGCAGCATGACATTTCAAACAATGTGACCATATGCTATTAAAATATTGAAAAATACATTTGCGGTATATTACCGTTACCAATTTTTGAATTTAAAATTGACGTGGACAAGTGAATTACTAAATTTAACTTTTCCAGAAGAGTTAAGTTTCCTTTTAGATAGGAGATTAAGAATTTTATTGATGGGTAATAGTTGAAATATTTAAAGCGGTAAACGCGATGACAAATTGGCAACAACAATAAAAATTAATTAACAATAATTAAAATTAAAATTAAGCCAAACAAGTAAGAACGCTCGGTTACAGACTACTCGCCTACTAGATACCATGTTTAAGAAGTTTTTGTAATTATTTACACGACTTAATTCATTTCTCCATTCATTATGTAGATTACATTTATTTGTAATTTTGGATGTCACGCCACTTTGCCCACGATATACGAAAATTAAGAAAATCAAGTCCAAAAGCAGCTGAAGATGTTTACAGAACATGATCTGAAGTGTCATCTGATGTGTTTAGATACATTTTTGTAAATTCAGTAACAATTCAATAATATGTCTTTAAAATTTTAATGCTGTAATTTTTTGTGTCCGAATTCAGTAATCCTTGTTTATGCTAAATCCGTACATATTCTCTTTCTAATCGCGTTAGAATTTTCGAAGCTAATTTTTAAAAAAATGTGTTTTCCCTTAACCGATAAAAACAAATAACCATACATTTCATCAAATTATTTTAAATATTTTTTTTATTTAACTAACTATGCTCTGAAATAATTGATGTCCATTTACCAGCCCATTGAAAATCACAAAAACTTGAAAACAAGAATTAGGAATTAATAAAGTCATGCTCATATTGAGGAAACACATTTATATAAGTTCCTTAAGTTGTATAAAATTTATTTGAATTTGTAAAGCCTTTAAAAGAAAACTTGGACACAAGACTGAAAAATCTGATTTACTTTTATTATGTTATTATATGTATATATGCCCCTCTAATATGGGGGCGTCGCATCAAAAATTGCATAAAACTGATTTGCGTAACGAATGAAGGAACCTCTGTA
The DNA here is from genome assembly GCA_035045625.1 of Drosophila formosana. Lineage (NCBI taxonomy): Eukaryota > Metazoa > Arthropoda > Insecta > Diptera > Drosophilidae > Drosophila > Drosophila formosana. The sequence continues at coordinate 675,293 of JAWNOW010000173.1, read as the reverse complement.
CACACCAAATTTGGAACCCACGAACGGACGGACAGATCAGGAATATATATACTTTTTAAGGTCGGAGATATCGCCTTCTGCCTGTTGCATATATTTGCACAAACGATACAGCTCGTTTTCCCATTTTCATTGGGCACAGGGTATAAAGCGGACAAAAGAGAAAACGCAGATCTGACTGTGGATAAAAATCCGACTTGGCAACATTGCATTGCAGCAGAAGCCACGTGCTCCACGCTGGCTGGAAAGCTGCTGTTGGCGCTAATCGGGAATATAACATATGCTTGATAGAGCCGGAGCTGCCTTTGGTTGCCTGTCTCACGCATTTTCCCATAATGTCCTTTTTTCCCACTTTCAATTGGCGCAGGTCAACAGGACAGCGGGACAGCAGGAGCGCGAAGGTTCTAAGGTTTGAGGGCGCTCGAACGGCAGGTAACATAAAACATTAAACACAAAAAAAAAAAACAGAACAACGAGTTGCAATTTGTAGTTGGGCCAATTAATGTCTCATTGTCTGTGGCTGTTTGTGAGCTAGTTCTGCGCACCGCTTTGAAGCCTTGCCTTGACTTGACCACTTCTTATATACGAGTATTTCGCAAAAGGCAGAGAGAAGAGTGTTCAGCCATCGACAGGTCGACGGTCGACAGTCAACAGTCGACAGTTGAGATGCCCCCGTTTCAGTGCAAAAGTAAAACACAGTAGGGCGGCTCGAGATCAGAGAGGAATGAGCCCGCAGCGGGGTGCCCAACTGATTATCATTTCGACACCCCATTTACTATATATACAACGGCGGCTCTTCTTCATCTGTGTGCGGTGTGTGTTTTCTTTGCTTTGCTTCTCGTTTTCCCTTTGCGTTTTCCCGATTTCTTGTGTGATGTATTGGTTCTGCTTAAGAGGAGCCTCGGACTCGTGAACAAGTGCGCGCTGCATTGCGAGATTTTTGTCATATGATTTCCAGGAATGTGTTAGAATCCCATTGTTTCGGCGGCGTTTTGCAGCATGCTTGTAAATTGATGCTGTTGACATTTTTAGTGCAAATAGCGCATGTAACATTCGATGCCGAATCCGATACTGTTCAGCACCCATCGAACCCGATTGCCCGTTTGCTGGCCAACTGTTCTGTCCCTGCCACCCGTACTTATAGACAGCGAGGTACCTGTAACGAACCGAAGAATCCGAACAAGTGCGCCAGAATCTTTGCTGCCGTCTCTTATTTATTTTTATCTAGTGCTTTCCCATTTCTAATTAATTTTGAATTGATTTTCTTATCATCACTTATTGATCATGTTTTGAATCATATATGGAATTTCTTCTTATCCAATTTAATTTTACCTGAAGCTTAGAATACCAATATTAAATTGATTTTCTTATAATTTAAATATATATTTATCATAGTAATAGTAAAGTAGAGGAAACTATAGAAACTATATTTCCTACAAATACTATCCAATGTTGCCCCTTTTATAATTTAATTTTGTTAGTTAAGTTTAGCTTACCAATGTTAAATTTATTTTCCTATCATAGCTATAGAAGGAAAATATAGAAACTATATTTCCTACAATGAAGATTCTTTGCTGCCTTCTCTTAATTTCGATGGTTCTATTTTTATTTATTGCTTCGCTTTTATTAATTTAATTTTATTTTTATTTAATATTTCCAATTTTAAATTTATTTTATTATCATCACTGAACTTGAAGCTTAATTGCAATCACTGTTTTATAGCTATTAATCATAGTAAAAGTAGGCTGCAGAAAAATATAAAATATATATAGAGTATAATAAATAAATTAAAAAAAATTTCGAGGATTAATGCAACCACAATAGTAAATACGCATGTGGGGTATGAAATGAGGATTATGTTATGTTAAATTTCAATTACGATATTTTACTAAAGTTTACAATTGAATCATGAATGATAAAACCTGAATGAAAAACATATACATTAACATATGTGGAAATATATGGTTAATTTCATTATATAGACGAGCAAGTAGATCTAGAAGTATAAAAAGTAACAAATTCTTAGTTAACTCGACTGTTAGATTTTGTTATAATCATTTTTTAAGTTTTTCGATAATACAATATTTTTTTCGATACAAATTTATTGAACGATCGTAATTGCATGGTTTTAATAATAATGTTTAATACTTCTATCGTGCATTATTGTTGTTATTATTATTATTATTGTTTTTCTAATCAATTGCATACGATGACGATGTCGTGTTCACAGAATAAAAAACTCTCGAAAAAATTAGAATCCATTTTCTTTTTTTTATTAATTTGTTTTTATTAAATTTGACAAATTCACCAAATAATATTTATAGACAAGTGAATAAGTTGCAGCTACTTGGACCGCATGTATTGAAATCGCAGTGCTGTGATCTGTGATTTCCGACCATAGATCTGAAAGGCAATTGTTGAGAAACCCCCAGATTTGCGTTCTAATCCTTGAAAGCATACAGCAGAACGGGCAAAATATTTGCAGACAGTGAAAGGATTTAAATGCGAAAATCCCATAAATCCAATTAACATTAAGCTGCATATCAGGCAATGGCAATGGCAATGGCAATGCCAACTGTAACGGGTTAGAGACTCGAAGACAGATTAACCAGCGGTCGGGTCACCCCGAAAATGTAATGAAAAATTTCATATGAAGTTGAGTGTTGAGTGACCATGTGCCAAGTATGTACATATATTATAGTATGTGGCTACCTGATGATCTACGGTTTCGCTATCTGTTGCTGAAACAAAGTCGAAGTCAGGCCGAAAAGGGGTGACGCTTGATGCACAACTTTGCTTGCGGATTACCGCAGACGATCCTTTGACTTTTCCTGCTAAGCGATCATAAAGTGTGGATTATGCATTTATGGCCCCCAGCTACCTCCCGACCCCGACTTCGACCCCGTCTCAGTCCTCCTCCTCCTCCAAGTCTCTTGCTCAGTTCAGTTCAGCTCAGTTCAGTTCAGTTACCAGACAAACCTGGCTGGGTGCGGTTTAATCCGAGACCACCAAAAAAGATCATGGCGCGTTCATTTAATCTGCTCAGTTGGATGCAAATTGTGTCTCAGGCGTAGCGTGTTGTCAGCGAGAGTGCTTGCACACATACCTCTCAATGCCTACTGGGTAAGCGTATAATCCTGGCTAAAGCCGAAGGAAGGGATTAGCATATCATTTTGCCAGAAAATCCAAGCAGACCATCCAGAAGCTCTCTTCGTTTGTTTGGCCTTTTATTGTTAATCGCGGAAAAGTTAACGCAAAAGCCAACAGAGCAACAGGTAAAAATGATACAAACACATTTATTACCCTTTCGGGTCCATAGATTGAGGAATAAATCCACCTGATTGCACGTACGCGACTCTTTGACAAAAACAACAGTTCTTTCCATTAAAAACACCAATTTTAATTCACAACCAATTTGCAAACAAAATTTTAAACAACATTTTAATTTAACTTAATTTAAGGCGATCAATCGATCAGAAATAAATGCCTGAATCATGTTTATATCAAATGTACCCAGAATGCAAATTCTTAATTTTTTTTTTTAAATAGTTCAAGCTTCGACATTCTTTAAGAAGATGGGAAACATTCTCAACTCAAGAACATATTTTCATTTAAAGAAGCAAAAATGTCAATTTAAAGCTTTAAAAGAGGGTGCCAAAATCTAAATTAAATATTGCTCTAAGAATATTGGGAGAGAGAATTGATGTTTCAACAATTTGTTTAAGATCGAAACATTATCGAATCGAAGAATTTCATTCTGGTTTTTGAAAGGCAATTTCTCTGTATAGGAATCTTGTGGAATAAATTAAAATTTAAATTTTATGGAGCAAATTCATTATTGTGCATTTTCTGATTTTTTTTAGCTATTTATAATTTCTTAATAAAATAAGTATTACTTAAATTATAAATGGCGTTCCAACTTTATGAAGGTTATTTAAGACACGAGGAACTGCGTCCTTCACATAACTGAAACTGCAAAATTTTAGCAAATACATTAATATTGTTGTTGCGATTGGATGTTATTATTTTTGTTGTGATTACGTTGTAAATTTATATTAATGAAATTATTTTGTATGGCGAAAATTAAGTGCAGAGTTTCTTGACTATAGCTATTTTAATTTTTTAATGTTCATTTGTTTGCTATAGCCGAGATAAAAATAAACATTTTAGGAACAAAAATTGAATAATTCTGTAATCATTCTCTTAAAAATGGGTACAAAAGGGTTCTTGGTATTTCTGACCCTATACAGCATTTATATATTTTTTTTAGAAATAATTTAGAAAAAGTGATTCAGACATGGCCTTGGAACAAAAATTTATATTCAATTGATTTATTTGAAAAATTTAAAAATGAAGATATTATAATTATTTCGCTTTGGGCTTATAAAAATATAGAATATTTAAAATCAAGAATTTTGTTCTGTTCATGTAAAGATTGAGTTTGAATTTTATGTAATAAGATTAAGAGTAATTTCAATTCAATATTTGGGTAATGTATATATGTATTTTTTGTCTCTTTGTTTTTAAATTTTTAATATTTAAAGAGTTAAATAAAAACTTTCAATTAAGTCAATAGTTAATTTCAAAATTTGGAAATAGGCAAGGTTAACGAAGAACGTTTAATATGGTTATGAATTATATAATATGTGATATTTCAGTTTTAGTTTAGTTACGTTCTTCGATATTCTGGTGATTTATTTGTGTTCTCCTTGAATATTTAGAAGAGTTTAGGAAACGTAATTTTGGCCCTTGCCCGTTTGAACAGTGGGCAAAGCTAACGAAAAACGTTGAAGTATGGACAGGGTATCTTGTAGTTGTTTGCTTGCCTTCTAATATTATGCTATTGCTTTATTTATTTTGTTGCCTGACCTACTAGCGTTAAAGAAAGTGGAAAAGTCTCGAACGCACTCACAAATTTACGACTCCAATTTCGTTCGATTGAATTGGCGGCCTCTGCCTGCTGTGGTTGGGTCGGAGCAGAGTCGCTAATTAATTATTCCACAAGTACAAGGACAAAGGAAGCGACGAAGCGCAGCAAAGTTGTTCCACACATACACACACACAAGTATGTGTATGTGTGGTTGTCAGCAACATTATTTCCTTACTGCGTGCCGCGCTGGACAACGCTGCGTATGCGTATTCAATGACGAGCGCTTAATAAAAGGCTTCCTAAACAATATCCAAGCCAAGCAGCAGGCACAGCTATTAACAATAAAATGTAGTGATTAATACCCACACACTCACACACTCACACACACAGCTTGAGAGCGAGAGCGAGAGCGAATGCGGGAAAGAGAGCGCAGTCTTGCCACTTAACTCTGGTGAGCGCAGCGCAGCTCGTTGTGGTTGTTGCTCCCTCTCTGCAGAGCACTTCTGTGGTGTCTGGTAACGCCCCTTTAAATACAGTGATTTCGTTAGAGCGCGACCACAAATTTATTAGTTTTTACTGATATTGTATTGATATTTGAATTATGCGCTACACGTCGAACATGTCTTTAATACTTTTATCTGCAGCTTTCCGCATTTACTTGCGCCCATTTAAGTTGTGCACTTTTCCCTCCTCGTAGCAGGCATCAGATACCCTTGCTTTGCGACAACTACCTTCCATTGTGCGTATTTTGTATTTTATTTCATATCCATATGTACACATACATATACATATGTATGTGCATTTATTGACTCCATTATCCATTTGTTGTTTTCAAAATTTGCATACTTATCCTTCAACTTTTTCAGGCTGCTGGAAGAATTGCGACACTTTTGTGAACACGAAAAACGCTGTGTCATCCCTTGGCAACGTTTCAGCACGACACGAACTTTAATATTTGATATACAAATTTCTGTAGATCACGCACTACGATTTTTATTTGTACATACCTATTTATTATTATTTTAGAGGAGAATACAATGCAAAACTTAATATGTAATATGCAAATTTCACTAGTTCACGTACTTTCCAGATTTCCTACGTTTTTTTTCTTATTTGTGTATTATTTTAGCTTTTTCCTATGTACTTTTTACTTTTAATTTATAATTATATGGATTCAATATTTTATTTACTATTAGCTTGTAATATAATATAATTCTAAGCTTTGTTGATTTATTCAATTTTACATTAATTAAAATCTTTTCTTTACCATAAGTGACTGCACTGGATTTACTGGGGGTTTTTTATATTTAATTTCGATTTTGGAAAATATTCGTAATACGTAATTTGAAAATTCATAATAATTTTCTAAAATTGTCATCTGAAAAGGTTGAAAAATATTAGATACAATTTGTTTATTATAATTACATATTTCTATATAAATACGAGCATTGAATTCTTTGCACAAATGGTTAAAAATAGTTTAAATATTATTATTATTTATGTACATTTAAATATGAGCATTAAACAACAATAAATTGATGCCTGCAATTAAAAAGGAATTTCCTTGATTCTTTGCAAGAATGGTTTAAAGTAGTTTAAATATTAATAAATATTATTTGCATTTAAATATGAGTATTTATGATTATTATATATTTGATGACTGCAATTAAAGAGCAATTTCTTCGATTCTCTGCAGTATTCAGCAATACTTTTATGTGTCCCATATTAAATTGCCATTCCATGCACTTATCTATGTATGTATGCGGATATGTGAGTGTATTAATCCTAGTTTTTGGCTCAAGTTCAATATGACTGCGAGGATAACAATACATATACAGTGTGAATGTACATAACGGCCGTACAAACACACACACACACGTAGTTATTTTGTGTAAACGAAGAAACGGTTAGCATCATAACTAGGAACAAAACTGCAGTAATACAAGCTAACAGACACACTCACACACACTCACACACACACAGAGAGAGAGGAATATTGCTCACCCAATTGCTTTGACACACAAACCCACACATAGAAATTAAAACAAAACGCCTGCGGGTCCAATAGACAACAACATAATAATGCAAACACACACACACACACACATATACGCGCATACGCGCATACACACACACAGACGCACACAGAGACGCACGCACGCACACTCGCAAGGCAGCAGGGTGTGCGCAGACGAATGGGTGCGAGCGAGATGAAGAGCAAAACGGCTGTGTTGATGGACCCAACGGGCGCAAGCGGAGGCAACAACCACCAGCGCACACAGCAGAGAGAGGCGCGAACTGTGTGCGATAGAAGAGCACGGCCCGATACGCGCTGCTTGCGTCGCCGTCGCTGCCTACTGCCGTCATCAGCGATTCGTTTTGTACGTTGTTAGACTCTCTCGCTGCGTTTTGGAATTCAGTCGACAACGATAATTACCGGTGGTTGTATCTCGGCGCAGCGACTGAGGCACAGCACAAGAAGCACAAACCGACCGACCGAACAACCCAAGAAACCCGCGCGCGCTCTCCAGCCCATCGACCAGAAAGACGAACGTCAGTGTGAAGAACGGGCAGCAGCAAAACAGCAAAACAGCAAAGCAGCAAAACAGCAAAGCAGCAAAAGTGTGACTACAATAGTGTGCTTGCTGCCTAAAATATAACGAAACGAAACGAAATTCGAATTTTTTTTTTTGGCGTCCGAAAATATTGTTGATAATAGCGTCGACGTCGACGTCAACGCACAGTGCAATTATCAGAGCCAAAAAGAACAGCAGCAACAACAAACTCATGCGTCGCGCTAAGCTATAATTAAATCAACGCAAGTGAATCGTCCAAAACAATTGAAGTGCAACGCAAATTAATTACAATCAAACAACAACATTCGAACAAAGGGCAATGTAAAACCGCAACGCAATCGATTCAACAGCCACATTAACAGCAGCAATCTGTAAAAGCCAAAACATCAACGATAACTGAAATTTCCATTCGGCAACATGATTGGAGCCGCCTGCAATTACTTGAGCCCCTACGCCTTGTCGCAGCCAACGCCGGCTGCGGTGCTGCAACACCAGCAACATCAACACCAGCAACACCAACAGCAGCAGCAGCAACAGCAGCAGCAGCAGCAGCAACATCAGCTGCTGTTGCAGGAGCACCAGCAACAGCAGCAGCTGCAGCTGCAGCAACTGCAGCAGCAGCAACAGCAGCAGCAGCAGCAGCAGCAGGATCAGCAGCAGCCAATGCATGATTTCATGAATGCCACATTGCTGTCCGCCGCTGCCGCCGTCTCCGCCTCCGTCACCGCCACCGCCAACGCCTCCGCCTCGAACGCTTCCTCACCATTAGCGCTGTTTGGCAAACAGTCGATTGCACCCACAGTCAGCACAGCATCCACAACAGCAGCGGCCGCGGTGTCGGTGCCAATGAAAATGGAAATGCAATATCCGCCGCAGGCATCATCCACGGGCAGCGCATCGCCCAACTCCAGCATATCGCAATCGGCAGCTTCCTCGGCGTCCGTCTCGCCCAGCATTTTCCCGTGCAATCCGGCGCAATCCGTTGGCAGCAGCACCTCCTCAGCCGTCTCATCCGCGTCCGCATCCTCGTCCTCCTCATCCGCGGCAGTCGCAGCAGCGGCAGCGGCCGCGGCAGCAGCGGATCTCGGCGCCGCGGCGGTGGCCAGCGCTGCTTACGGCTGGAACACGGCTGCCTACTCATCACTGCCAACAAGGTAGGTTTACTTACTCTACCCTACTCTACTTTTTAGACCCGTTCGCTGTGCCAAGTTCGAGCAGATAAAGTGTGAAACGATCTAGTTGATATAGTCATGCATATTTCGTACCAAAACATCCACAACTAGCATAGAAAGAGATATCTATTAACTCGAACAGATAAAGTGCGAATCAATCTGAATTCCAAATATGGGGATATACATATTGTTAGAAGTAGGCAAAAACTATCTACAAAATATTTCAGAGTTCGAACAGATAAATGCTTATTTCGTCTGTTCATCTGACTACCAAAACATCCATAACCAGCATAGAAAGAGATATCTATCTATATATTAACTCGAACAGATAAAGTGCAAATCAATCTGAATTCCAAATATGGGGATATATGTTAAATATTGTTAGAAGTAGGCAAAAACTATCTACAAAATATTTCAGAGTTCGAACAGATAAAGTGCGAATCGATTTAGGAATATTTATTTATTTATTTACTTAATGGTAGTTAACCTTCGACTATATAGAGATATAGCTTTAAATGAAGATATTTGTAGTCTGCAAATTTCATACTCGATTGATAGTATAATGAAAGTAAAGGTGTTTAACGGGTCTATAACTGTCAGAAGTCGACTCGAACTTCACTAATTTGCCGTCTCGCTTTGATTTGCAGAACCCAATTTCCGTATGCGCAATACGCCTCCGATTACTACGGCAATGTGGGCGTGGCAGCGGCATCAGCCTCGGCCGCCTGGTTCTCGCATCAGCCATGGTCATCCCAGAGCTACCCCAGCTTCAACTTCGACGACATCGCATTCCAGACGCAGCTGCAGCGCCGCTCGGTGCGCTGCACCTGTCCGAACTGCACCAACGAGATGAGCGGCCTGCCACCCATCGTGGGTCCCGACGAGCGCGGCCGCAAGCAGCACATCTGCCACATACCCGGCTGTGAGCGGCTCTACGGCAAGGCCTCCCACCTGAAGACGCATCTGCGCTGGCACACCGGCGAGCGGCCGTTCCTCTGCCTGACGTGCGGCAAGCGCTTCTCGCGCTCCGACGAACTGCAGCGCCATGGACGCACGCACACCAACTACCGGCCGTACGCGTGTCCCATTTGCTCGAAGAAGTTCTCGCGCAGCGACCATCTCAGCAAGCACAAGAAGACCCACTTCAAGGACAAGAAGACCAAAAAAGCGCTGGCTGCCGAAACGAAGGGACAGCAGTCGGCGGCATCCGAAGGTGCCATCAAGCAGGAGAAGCTCAAGGACGACAAGCTGGTGTCCAGCAAAAAGTCAGCGAAGAGCGCAGCGAAGGCCGCCACAACGATGCCCATCAGCAGCGAGCAGCTGAAGCTGGAGCAGCCGGAGGCGCCGAGCAGCAGCTTGGGCTACACGCCGTATGTCAATCTGTACCATCAGTCGGCGGTGTCGAGCGGCCTGCCGCCGTTGCCGCCGCCCCTGTTCCAGCCACAGCATCACATCGAGCATTCGAGCAACAGGAGCAGCTACGATCCCTGGGCCAGCAGCAGCAGCAGCAGCAGCAGCGGCGGCGGCGGCGGCGGCAGCAGCGGCAACAGCAATAGTAATAATCGTGCCATGAATCAGAATCAATCTACCTCAGCAAGTGCCAGACCCATATCGGTGAGATCGGCGACAGTTTCTAGCAATAACAGCAACAGCAACAGCAACAGCAACAGCAACAACAGCAGCCATAGCAACAGCAACAACAGCAGCCAGACGCAACATTATGCGGCGCTGGCCATGCAAAGCGAGTCACAGCTGGCGGCGGAGTACGGATTGACGATGTCGGGCCTGGCGAGCGGGGCCAGCGACAGCAGCAGCAGCAACAGCAACAGCAACAGCAACAGCAGCATTTGCAATAATTCGAACGGCGGATATGCGAGCATTATTGGGCCAATGAAGTCGGAATATGCCGGCGGCAGCTATCCGTCCGAGTTTGCCAACAGTCCGGGCTATGGGTATGCCCATCATCATGCCGCCCATGTCCATGCCCACGCCCAAGCCCACGCCCATGCCCACGCCCATGCGCACGCCCACGCCCATGGCCACCATCATCCTAATGCGTGGACCGCCGCGTATCATCCCCATGCCACGGATTAGGCATAAGTGAGGATTAACACCCGAAAATAATCCATGTTGTTAACACAGAATTCGGGCAGAAACGCAACGAATTTTGTTTGATTTTTTTGTGTAGATCTTTTCTTTTTTTTTTGTACGATATGTGGAAAAGTCGGTTGAAACCGCCATACATACTATATATAAAATGCATTCTAATCAATCCCAAAATATTAACCGATGTCGTCTACATTTTGTGTTGCTAGTAACTTTATTGTTGTTATTAAGTGAAGCAAAAACAAACAAACAAACAAAAAGAAAATCATAAAAAAATACATTTAGATTAGGAAACTTACAAGTAAGAATATTTTTTTGCATTTTTTTTCTATGGAATAAGTCTTTTTTTTTATACTCGTATATTCATGTACATAGATACTCGATATATTATATATAATTGTGTGTACCATAACATTGTAATATTTGTTAATTGTCTTTAAGATAAATTATATAAACGAAAAATCAAATAATGCAAACCACGCACAGAGCATTGTAATAAAAATAACAAAATATTCAACACCAATTTTTTTCAATGACATTTCATTTTCCCTTAAATTTCAAATATTTCAGCACTTTTATGAGATATATATGGAAAAATATGTTTCAGATAAATAAATGAATTTTCAGACATGAAAGTAATATTGATGGGGAAAATCTTCTTCTAATTGAGAGCTGTAAAAAGGCGGATGAAATTGAATCCGATAAAAGTATGCTTAAATTTAATATCCTGGTGAAACCATGTATTGTTTTAAATGATAAGCCCATTTTTTTTCGTTCACCGCATTTGGAGTGTGTTTCTCACAGTTGCGCATAAAGTGAACATTTTTGGGCCATTAACTGACGAAAACAGAAACTCAAAGCAGAAAGCTAAACCAAAACATAACTACTCATAAGTTGCTCGATGGATATTTGTATTTTACACGCAATAAAATGTGTTGTAAAAAAAGTTGAAGAAAAATTAACAAATCATAACATGATCATTTATCATCATTAACGCAAGAGTTACAGTCCCAGTCCCAGTCCCAGTCCCAATCGCAGTCTCAGTCCCAGTCTCAGTCTCAGTCTCCGTCCGAGCCGCAGTCGCAGTCCCAGCTCCAGTCTCACTTCAAAGAAAACTCGTGTTAAGCTTTGGCGAAGGGGCTCCAGGTTTATGTACAAAAGCAAACGGCAATGGCCACAACTTCAGTTATAAATCAATAAAATTTATTCGTTATTTAGTATGCGCCCAGAGTCGGCCTATGTATATGGCCACGAATGTTTTGAGAAGGAGAAGGCTGAAAAGCGCACTAAAAATATATTTTGCGGTCAACGCGTCGTATGATTAACGCTCGTGTGAATTCCCTATCCACTACATTGGAGTTCACCTAACCCTTGGTAAACCCTAGCAATAAACTCTCAGCCACCACACAGGTTCTCCAGCGGTGTCAACATTTGAATAACTCATGAGTGAATCGATTAATCTATTCATTTTTTCGTGGTCGTGGCGCTTGTTCCACTTCAACGTTGATTGATGCCAAAATCAAGTCAAGTAAATTAAATCATTGTCATCATTGGTCATTGCACAATCCTAGGATCGGAGCATTAAATCCTTTACTATAAAATATATAACAGAGTAAAATAATTATGTCACAACATATTTCGATATATTTATATATATTTAAAAAGTTAGTGTTTATAATTCATTAGCTTGAGGAAAGAACAAAAATATAAATATTGAAATTATATACATATTAGGAATTTTTGGAAGTTCTTCACTTAAATATCTTTTTTAACCAACAAATCAAGCTTAACTCGATCAGAATGAAACCCAACTTCCTGGCTTCTTTAATGCAGACTCCATAAGCGCCCTTATTTGTGGTGTGCAGAAGTCGAACGATCTTTTGGCCGGCATTAAGATCACGACGATGACAGAGACAATTTGATCTTGTCACACCTGTCCAGCAGAAGACGCATTAATTGTGGTGGTGAATTTGATCAGACGTTCACCGACCGCCAAGAAATGCCAACTGGTCAGAAATCGGCAGTTAAAGCAGTTTGCTGAGGCCTTCAGGATAAAGTTGTTATGTTTTCGGCAATGCTGCGACTTTAGCCAAAAAACTAATGCCATCTTCAGATTATTGCTTTTAGGTATTTCGACTCAGTTCCTATCATTAAGTAGTATAATTCATGAAAATATTAATATTAAATTAGGTTCAAGTAAATAAAATACAAAGGAAAAACTTTATTACAATCACATGTTGGTTATATGCTATTATTGAATATTATTTATTACCCTAAATAAATTATTATTATTATAATATTCACTATTTTAGCAACTGTAAATCAACTTTTGTATTATTGGTTTTTGTTTTTCTACTACTTTTTACGAGAAGAGTCTCAGAGTCTTTGCAAGATTAGTGTGTGATCTATTATCTCTTATTTATGATACAAACTTATCATCTATCTATTTAATTACCTGTGGAATCGAACGATTCTTTGGTGCAGTTTCTGTTTCTGTTCGAAATTGTTGCCTCAACTACTCCTCATTTAATTTAACAATAATAATTGTAATTACTTTTGTTACTGTTACTGTTGCAATCATCGCGCAAGCGCACGTATTTATATTCCATTTAAGTAGTTGAAGCGTTGTGTATCTGAAGCACAACATCTTGAGGAGTCAAGAGACGCGTTCGGTTCTCAGAAATTGGCGCTAACTGACACCACCTTCGACCATTTGAAACACACTCCACACTCCACACAACACACCAGACACTTAAGGGCAGGTACTCTTATAGGATTTGTCACACGTTCTCCGCTCGACAGAAGAGTTTGTTCGGGAGATTTGGAAATGAGAAAACCACGACGTCTCTCATGACACACTTCTTCAAGTGGCCGAGTGGGCCGCTCTCTTTGAAATCTACTTGATCGCTCTAATTTTGATCAAAGCTATAAATAATACAAATGTTATACAACCACTTGACAGTTGACCCGCCGCACTTTGTGTTTCAGCTTACACACAAACCGATACCGCCTTTTTCCACAGAATAATGTTTTTGAAAACTGGCAGCGCCTGGGCTAAATAGTAATCAGCAGCAGCAGCAGCAGCAGCAGCGGTAGCCTTCAGCCTGCAGTCTCAGGACTGCAAATTAAGTTGAGATTATCACTGCTTAGGCTCTTGAGTATCCTTTGTATTAAGCAAGCGTGTCCGAAGGTCCGAGAGAAATGCGGTTTAGGGACCCAGCGGACAAAAGGAGCGAAAACAACCACATGGGCATGACTTTACTAGAAAATGCTTAACATTTCCCACTTAGTATTTATAAGTATTTAGTTTTGAGTATCTTTCATTTTTAGTTTTGTTCCCTCAAATTTGCTGTCGCTGTCTTAGTGAAACGCCGTCTTTTTGTCTTCTTTATTTTTTTTTTTTTTGGTGCACACAAATACTTTCTTTGAGCTCTTTTCAGTGGGCGTCAATGACATGGTCAGCGATAATTATAAATTTGTACAATAGTATTTTGTGGCTGCCATTTTGATGCTCAGTTTTTTCGTTGCTCCTTTATTTTTGACCAGATAATATTGCAGCACATGGCACGGCTAGAATGAGATATTTTGCGATAACGTTGCGATCATGGTAAAGCTGTTAATTCGTTAATAGAATCCATAGCCCACCCTCGATACTTAAAGAAGCAATACTTCAAATTCGCTTTAGAATAAGCAGAATAAGTATACAACCCAAAACTGGCACCAAGAATTAACATTATGGCCAGTATTTAACACTACATTTATGATATTTTCTGATAGAATAAAATAAAAATAAATGAATAAAATCATAGTGGAAACAACAGCAAAAAATGGATGGCTTCCGACAGTCGAGTCTAGCTTTCTTTATTGTTTTCCATCAACCCAAACAACATTATTCCGATCTGATAAAATCGCAGAAGTTGCAGTCAAACGAATGTGAATAACAAACGTTTCGTGCCTGAATATCTTAAGAGTGAATGTGTTAATGGGTTGTACATAGGATATGTTGTTATATAAGGGGTGGCGCAGAGTATCAGACTAGATGGATATGTTTCGTGTGTTAGATGTATTTTCTTGAAATAACTTTTCAACTTTAGTAATACATTTTGTTGTTCTGAATTATGTCAACAATTCATTAATTTGAATACCAGTTTTTTGTAAAAATTTGATATGCATTTTTTATTTTTAGTTAGATTTATATTAAATTTTATTTGAATTTGAGAATATTCATTTTTGAATTGCATTGAATTTAATTGAATTATTTTTTCATTATATGTATGTATTGGCGCTTTTAAATATTAATTATTATTATATAAACTTATTCCTTAAGCGAACTAGTTTGTGTCCTGAACTGGTAATTTACTATTTCATATAAATAATTGATTGGAGAGAGTGTTGCAAATGCCCAGATGTGAAACTTATTTGTTCCTCGCCATTTCTTGTATGATATTTGTTAACAGTTCGATTGGGGAAAAGTTGGTGGAGTAGCTTTGAGCGATCCTTTTGGGCAGCACGTGACTCAATCAATGTCTCGCCTATTAAAGCGTAACACACACAAACACACTCAGATTGGAAGGATACGAGCTGGCTTTGATGGGGGATTCGCCTACTTAAGTAGTCAAGTGTCCAATAATAATAACTCTATCAGCTAGACGCAGTCAAGCGCCGTTGTTGACATCTGTGGCATACAAATTAAAATATTTCTATGCGGCACGTTATTAGGCGATTGTACAATGTGCGATGTGTGTATTAAGAAACTCTAAAGACCAACAGCAACAGCGACAGCGACAGCGACAACAGCAACAACAGCGATTCGAGCAGGAGCCAATGTTGCCCAAGGAAAATGCGACATATGTGCAGTCAATAAATTTTCGACTTTTCATGCTGACATCACATAAAAAAGGAACAGAGCCGAAAGGACGGACCGACGGACCGACGGACGAAAGGACGGACGGACGGACGGACACCAGCTCTCTGCTGCTGCTAATGGCTCCACAATGACCAGGCGCATTTTGGAATACATACTTACTACACACACATATACATGAATTTCTTTCTTTAGCATTTACTTTGTTATGCATTTGCGGTGCACTTAATTTGATTTTATTCTTTCGCGCTTAGCACATTTGTTTACGTCGACGCTACCTATTCACATTGTCGATATGCCGCGCCCCTTCATCCTTCATCCCTTCCTTTCTAGCTCGTGCCCGATGCGTCGCGACGCCGCTCCCTTCTTCTTCCTGCCCCCTCCTGCCGCCACTCACAATCAGATGAGAAGGGAGAAGGAATTAACTAAGTCGGTAATTTGGTAAAATTATATATTCTTCACTTATTCAGTCAATGCCAATAAATATCTTGATGTAAGTCGCAATATGCAGACAATAAATTGATTAGTTTCCACAGTAACTGTTGTTAAATAATTTAATATTCGATTTACTTAATTAAATAATTAACAAAAAACAAGTTAAAAATAAATCAAAACAATATTAATAGCATAGGCAAATAATGTTATTATAATAGCAACTTTACATTAATTCAATGCAATTGAATTAAATTAATAGATTACTTCGATTGAATAATTTATACAAGTTTTAAAATAAAAATAACAACAGTAATACTATCAGCAAATTATTTTATTTTAATAATACATTTAGTTAATTAAACACTTTAAAATAAAAGCAAGGTATTAGTAGCGGAAAATAAAAACAATATTAGATAAGTTCAATTCAATGGTCTAAATATATGTGGAAATAAAACACGTATTAGTCTAGGCAAATAATATGTTAATAATAATATTATATTAATTCAATTAACTAATTTAAAAAAATGTTATACATAAAGAAGCAATTATTGGTTTAGGCAAATACTATTACCATAATAATAAAATTTGTTAATATCAGTTAAATAATTTTAAAAATTATAAAAAAGTAATAGTATAGGGAAATAATATGGTATAATAATATTATTATATATTTTATTAAATAATGTAAAACAGTAATGAGTATAGGCAAATAGTATAACATTCATTTAATTAAATACTTTAGAAAATGCTAAAAATAAAGTAAACAATAGTGATAGTAGAGACAACCATGACCACAATGGCGCTGAGCACATTTTATTTATTGATCGTGAAAACTGAAGCAATTGTTTTTCCATTTCCCCAGAAGGACGGAACGAGGAGTGAAGTGGACGGTGAACGCTCCTTTCCCTTCGTTCCTTGTTCAGGGGCAGCGGGAGGAGAGAGAGAAACGGCGTAGCGAATTAATTTAATGTGGCCTTTGTTTGTGCACTCCTCGTATTCTTTGCCGTTTACACGACTACGACTACGAGTTTGAGTTCGAGTTCGAGTTTGAGTTTGCTGTGGTTATTGCTGTGCTGCGCCGCGGCCGGCGCCACAATTCATTTGTGGTTCGTTTGTCAGATTGCAGCGAGTGTTGCCTTGTCTCGAACCTGCTGCCTTTGATGTGATGGCTGACAGTTACGTGGTCGCTTTCCAGGTTTCTTCCAAACTTGCACACTTCTATATACATTGGTTCCCCAGCCATGTATATATGAAGAAAAACCTGAAGCGTTGTTACTCGGTTGACATGTGGTTGACAGTTCTAGGCATTGCCTGGACATACAACCATTCGTATGTACTATATACGTATATGTGTGTTTTTGCAATTATTATAAATCAACATTTTGATTTATGCACGTAACAAAGCTTCAGCTGCGGCCACGACAACAACTTTGAAATTATATATGGCAAAATTTATGGCCAAAACACTTACAAATACAAAGTGTGTACAAGCTTGACATGCCAGTTCATTTTTGCACAAGATCGCAAAGCGACTCGGCTACCATGAATGTGGCAGGCAACCAATAACGCGGATAGTATTTTTAGTATGCCCCTAAAAGCCAAACGAGCCAATGTTCCTAGCCATAAAGCCCTCTTAGCCACAACTGAATACTTGCAAAAGATCGAAGTTCCGGGATGCGTCGGATATCCATATTAACACAGTACTAATTACAATAGTTGACTGAAGACATCTGAATATGAATATCTCATAATTGATTGTGGTCTATTAGTCATTCATATGACTTCATTATCTTCAACCATAATTAATCAGCTCAATGTGAATCAGGCGTAAAGTTCAGACCCCCCCCCGGGCAAGGTTGTTAGACTGAACGTTTGGACACGAGTAATGCAAACTTCAGTTAACGACTCACTGAAATTGGGAAGGAAAATCGGAGTAGAACTCTTTTGGGGGTACAAGGGTATTATTTTAACTTGGGTGTAATCGAAGTATTTATTCTTGTTCAGAATGAAAAGTATCTTATTCAAGATTTTAATTAACAAGTTGAAAATCTCTGATATAGTTTCAACACTTTAGATGATTTTTATTCACCTAAAATGCGACTTTCTTGCTTGTTGTTGCTTTCATGATTGCACAGTTTTGTTGCCTCCAATGCTAGCTTATCATGATTTTGTTCCCATTGTCAGGCTTTTATTTTGTTTATTTATTTATTTGTTCATGAGACTGTAAATATGAAAGAACAAAGGGTTTGCATTAAGAAAGCTTGCAAAGAACCGGTAGTTGCAAATGCAGTTGAGCCATTGTGCAAATCGATTCAAGATTGCTACTCATGTGAGTCATGTTTAGGAGCGTGAAAATAATCACTTAACTTAAAGCAAAAGATTACCAATTTAATGGCATTAATCTATGCATGTGAAGGTGTCAGTAGTGAATAGCGTAACGGAATTACACTCTTAAAAATTCGATTATATTAATGTAATAATAGATACAAGTCGAGTGAGCAATTAAAAATGGTTGCTAAACATATCATCATAACGATCCATTCTTTAACGAGGCTATTTTGTATAACTTTTATTCGCTGTCTCTGCTCCAGAATATAAATTATGTCTGTCTCCCTATAAATTTGGTAGCGACAGTCTATCAAATCAGACATTAACTTGGAAGTTATTTAAGATACAATCATTATTCTGATTTCCACTGCTGTTTTTACATCCGTTTGCTCTTGTGTTAAGACGTCTATTTTCGCAATCGTTTCTTGATTAACTATCACTGCCATTACTCTTCTTTTGGATGGATTTCGAAAGCTCGTCGAATTGAAGCCATTTAATTCTAGAATGATTTGTATCACAATTAAAATAAATAATTGTATCGTACTTGTCTCGACTAGCTCGCCAACTTTCATCACATTCGAAAACTTAGTCTACCACTCTTTCATATATCCTACGGTCGATGCAGAACTTTTGCTCGTGTTGCACTCCTATTTCTGTGTTCTGAGGGGTCCCGAGGTATGTGGAAATATATCTCACCGTTGAGCACTCTTAACAAGAGCGTTTTTGCTTGTTATTTTTTTTATTTACATGTATACATATGCTCTTTGTTGGTACTTAAAAAGTACATTTAAATTTCCAAATAAATGCAGACTACTTGTGTGCATACAAAACAAACGTTTATTTCGCGCGCGCAAAAAAAGAAAATAATAAATACATACACATATTTGTATATCTGGCACGCAATTGGAATAAACTTTGTTGTATGCCCAACAATGAGGCAACAACAATGAGGAGCGGGATAAAAAAAAAGCAGCGGAAACGAAAATGGATGCCGCATGGTCAAAGCCGCGTTCGATATGCAGCATTGGCCAGAACTTGACGCAAATATGCAAACAACAGCAACAATAAAAAAGGCAAAAAAGATAACAATAACATTGGCAACAAAAAGAAGTGTTCGCTGCATAAATCATTGCTCTGGGAGAGGGTATTGAGCGGAGCGGATATTTTGGGTGGGGTGTGTATACAAACATTTTATTTGAAGCAGCGAGTTTGAATTTTTTATGAACTTGTCGAACATCGTTACAACAACAAATCCATATACTCGATATGCATAAAAAATGCATAAAAATGCCGCCTTCCAACGACAGCGAGCAATGGTCAGTGGGTGAGGAATCGCCATCAGTGCGCAGGATATTTCAGGACATCATTAGAAGGACCAAGGCTTTGGTACTCCAATAAAAACCATTCACTTTTCTCTATCTTCGCCTAACATGTAATATTTTCAGCTTAACAATGCAAAATAAATTCAATTAGTGCATTAATTTAAATATTAGAAAATTAAAATACTAAAATTATTGTTTTGCATTCGATATCTGAAGTATCTAATAAAAATATATATTTTGAAAAATATTGTATTTTAATTTATGCTTAATATATGTACGAGTAAGTCAAAGATAATTATGTGAATATTTAAATACCTTTTATGCGCATTCATTAAATCCTGTTTTTCCTATTGAAATACGCTAGGGCATATAATGTTCGTTGTAGTCCATTGTCATATCCTTGCATTTTTATTGTATTGTCCTATCGCAACAGGATGTTTCATGTGTCAAGTTTAGTCTTCCTGTATGGCGACACCATGTTTCTTTCTGCCACTTCTGTCGCAGGTCAATGAATATTGGATGCTGTCCGAAACGCATTTATCATTTTGGCAAGCGAAAATTGAAAAAAAAAATCAAAAAAAAAAAAAAAACAAAATTAAACACATATGCGCAATGTGGAGAGAGATTTGTGCACAGCGGATATCCTTGACATATCCTGTCACTTTGGGGAGCACTCGAGCAAACTAAAGCATTGTGCGCAATTTTGTCAATGCGACACATTTCTCTGGTTCCCTTAGTAAACCTTCCATCCTCGCAACAGAGTCGATGTGTGTTTGTACTTTGAGATACAATTGCGATCTGTTATCGTTTGTATTCGGCATTGATTGGCTCTCGAGTTTCACTGCGAACCGAACACCGCGCGCCACCTGACGGGAAACGAAGGTCCCACATTCGAGTAGGTTTTCATGTCTGCTCGCAGAAAGCATGTCTTGTAATTAAATACATTAATGGTTATGTTTTCAAATAACGCGATTCTTCTTTCAGCATGCTTGTTGTGTTTGCCGTGTGTTCGATATTTGACATCAAGGCTGCGGAGATTAAACTCTGTCTGTGAGGGCAAATCCATTGCGCAGCTATGAGTAAATATTTAAAAGAAGTTGCTAGTGTTTATATTCTCTTTTATTACTTAAAGTTGTGATTGTTTCCCACCGTTGTAGGCGATAATTCGGAATAATACATTGTTTGGATTCTAATAACTGAGCAAAAATAATTTTTCGGCACAAATTCAAAATAAGAAATAAATATTGTTTGTTAATAATTAATTGTATTTTAATCGATCAAACTCTCGTTCAAGGTAATCCATTACAAGTTTCTTTTTTTGACGATCATAGATCAGAATTTATATTTGCATATAAATAGCTGTGGAGTCATCATCATGAGTCCATCTGTCTGAAAACTGTAGGTCTGAAAACTGTAGGTCTGAAAACTGTAGGTCTGAAATGCAGTGGATTGCACGCTCTAATATTTACTTTTTATATTAATTCCTATTTAAAGAACATTTATTGTGTCATAATGTGATCCAACTGCTAGAGACTTTCTTTGAAAATTCAGAATTCTGATCGACTGTAAAAAAATAATAATTAACAAGTAAAAACGGTATAGTCGACTGGGCTGGACTCTAAGATGCCCTCAGAAATATTTAACGATCTTCATTTACCTTCCTTATTTGCAAATTGTAGAATATTTAAAAGGTTAAATATTTCATAAAATAACACTGTAATTTCACATACAACTTAAACCGAATATCAGTCCGTGATTTTAAAAATTGTATATTTAACTAAAATCCAAAATTGATCGCTCTTGACATAAAACTATTGTTATAATGCCATTTTATTAATTTGACCCCATGTGACCTCTAGAATAAATATAGGGAATATTGATTATTAATATTCTTTCACGTGCCAAATATTATTGAAAAGCCATAATTAGGTTTTATTGTCTGGATTAAGTTACATATGCATACTAAAGAGTTAAGTAGCTGCGTCGGAGACGAAGCTTCAACTGGGGTCAAAGTAAATACGTAACTGGCTTTTTGACTCGATAGCAGAGCGAACAGAGAGACAGATGGAGAGATGAGGAGATGGGGAGACGGACGTCCTGGCAATATGCCTTTAATCAAGCCAGAAAAGATAAAGTAATTTAAATTTTCAAATTATTTCCAGCAAAGGGGACCAACACTGATTGTGTGATGGTAATGATTATGGGGTATATGCGAGTACTAATGGAATGGATGGTTAGAGGCCAGCACATTCAAGCAGAAAACCGAATCGAGCCGAGTGCATATATATAGTAGGTATGTATGTATGTTTATTTAAATGAGGTGCACATAATAAAGCCAATGAGTTATTTAGTTGAATTGCCAACAATTGAATAAATTTTCCAATTGCCTGCGTTTTAGCTTTGGCATCAGCATCAGCATCAGCATTAGCATTAGCATTAGAAGGACTCAACTCAACGCGATTCACGCACATCTTCTGTGTGGAATGGTGTGTGACAGCTACGAGGAAGTTCACCGGAAACGTCAACGGGAATACAAAACGCAAAATTAGTCGTAGTCGTCGACGTCGTAGTTGTTGGCATTGACGTCGACGTCGACGTAATGCTCATCCCAATTCAATTTTGAAACGTTGTTGTTTACTCTGCTCCTGCTCTCGGCGCCATTCATTGAAATGAGGTTGACGACGATGTCGCTGTGGACCAACAATTTGAACCCTTTTGTGACGCACAACCAATAATCCAAGGGCGGCGGGGCTGCGGGGAGGTCGGGCGGAGGGGTTTAAAATTGGGCTGCGGCAAATGCCTCAGACACTTTGAGGAACGGGTGCCTTTAATGGAGGGTTTTCGCAGCCCGTTGACCCGTTCGCTCGTTTTGTTTGACTTTGTCAAAGTCTTTGAAGTCCTTGTGGGGGTTTCGGATTTTATGGCCTCGTCGAATTCGCCGCCACAGCACAAAATGAGTGTTTGTTTAATTTTCATGCGTTGACACCCATTTTTTTTCTTCCTTAAACTCGTTTGCCATGCGCACAAGTTAGCGCAGCAAGGACATTCTGTAGGTACGACCCAGAGCCTCAGACTGTTATTTATCTGTGCTATGTACTAACATATCGATGTTTATATAGTTTATGACGTAAGCTCGAAATTATGTAATTTACTTTTTATATCGATTTAATTAAACTCCAAACACTCGAAGCTTTTCATCGCCTTTTATTCTTAGAATATTTCGAATAAAATGCCACAAAATTCTCTATGTACAATATGGGCACAATTTATCAATGTCATCTTCTTAGGGATGCAAACACGTAAAGTATAAGATCCACTGAAATTGAATGCCCACAACTTGTAATGTTATTCAAAAATTATCTCAATTCAGAAACACTTTTCTCAGCATCGAAATCAATAATTTCTCATAGGTATGCGACGAATAAGCTTAGCTTTTAATTATTTAAAATTCAAATATTTTATCATGTGTGCCATATATGATATTTTAACAATTGGTACTTGCTCTTTCCTTTGTGTTGATTCACTTGTTTTGGTTCCCATCTCAGAAGTTAGCGAACTCATATTCACATTGAGCCAAAAGCATCTGAAGACTCAAAGCACTCACATGCGAAGCTCTCGACTGCGAATCAGGTCGACTCGAAGTTCGAGTCTGAAAAGGGGACCAGGTCGATGCGAAGTCCTATCAAATCGAGCTCGGCCTAGCGAGCCCAATGTCGATCCCTGGCTGTGCTGGGCTGGACTGGGGCGGTTTATGCCGAAGGAACACGCCCAAACGGTTTTTATTTCTAAAAAATAATAAATAGCTGCTGTTGTGGCATCGACTCTGACTTCCACTTTGATTTGGGTTTGCCATTTTATGCCTCTTGTTGTATTTTGTATTTTGTTTATTTTCGCTGTGGCAGTTGTTGTTGTTGTTGTTGCTTTTTTTGTTCAATTGATTGACTTCATGTAATCTCAGTTGATCATTTTGCTGACTTTGCTCCAAACGTAGCGTGTACTTTGACTATTGTCTCGAACTTTTGCTGCCTGAGAAATCCAAATTGTCATGTGCTCAACAAAAATGTAATAGATTTTAACCTTACTCATCTTGCTTTTTTTGAATACCAAATGTACTTTGCTATTTAATCCCGTAAGTCGGTCGGTAATCGGTCCCCAATAAGGGGTATAAAATATGCACATCGAATATTCTCCTGTAAATTAGTTAATTAACACAATCAATTACCTTACATATCGTAGTCTCAATGAAAGTCTAGAATGATGTTTATAAAGTCTGCTGATGAAATAATTAAATTTGTTACGCCATTTTTAATGGAAGGTGTCGCCTAGCAAATATGTTTGTTGAAATATATACAAATATTGATGTATACTGTTATGATTACGAACTGATGGCGCATTATAATTGGTAAAATGTATCTTGGCAATTGTTATTATTATTGATTAGTTTACATTTTATTGGCAACAGAACGTATTTTCTGCAACTTGTAATGTGACTTAATTTCTCCATCATCAATAAAATTTATTAATATAGCATGTTTCATGGAATAATTATAATTATTGGATTTCGTTGCGGGATTTGGTTCAGTTTTTGATTCTGTTATCTGCCAGGGAATGAGCGGAAAATGTGAAATAAACTATTGGCAAAAATAAGGAGCGGATCTATTTTGGCTTTGACAACTATTTGGAATTTATCTCAAATGGGATGGACAATTTAAATTTAGTAAAAGAAGAATATGTTAGTAGTTGCTTATTTAGTGGTTTTTTTTTAATTTTATTTATTTATTTATTTTTTTTTTTGTGGTTGTAACCTCTTATAAAATACATAGCCTGAAGACAACAGATGCTCTGGCTAAAAAGGTGTACTATAGAATTTAATTAATAGTTTCAAGTTAATAATTTAAATATGGTATGCATTTTTATAACAATATTAAACTTTTGTGATCAAAAATATATTGAAAAACAAATCAAGGTAATCGCGCCCTTAATCCCGATGATTTCTTGAATTTGGTTAATGTGTTTATGTGCGTGTGAAGTGTTCTCGACATTCCGGATTATAAATATTAAAGGTAAGAGCAAGGTATTTAAATCTTTAAATCTATACAGGACAAAATCAACTCGTTGATATGTAATGATCAGAAATATGCGTATGTATGAGTGTATTCATGCTTTGTGAGAGATACCTCTTTATGCCTGTTACATAGATTGCAGACGCTTTTTTGCCCACTTTGAATGGTCGGCTTGTATAAAAAGAAACTGCTGATATAAAGATGACCGCACATTATTTTTGTGAGATTTTCAAAAGTGAATATGCTGCGCCGCGTTGTGGCTGTTAATTTGATTTCAAAGTGGAGCCGCGTGAATAGGCAAATTATGTACAGGTGCAGTCGAAGCAGCAGCAACAGCAACAGCAGCAGCAGCAACACAGCAGCCACGGGAGTGTAATATGTTGAGACGCCACGTCGGTCGCTCTGATCGGAGACTGTGAGAGACCTCAAGGAAGACGCTGCTGAAATTGCAGGACTGGGGAACTCCGAAACGCGGCGCTTTCTTTGTGTCAGTTATTTGCCGACTTAATTGAATGTCAGAGTTGCGTGACAGCGCCAACAACAACAAGAACGAGAGCAACAACAACGCAGCACTAACAGTATCAGCAGCTTCAAAATCATCAATAACCAAACCATCAACAACATTAGCATGAGCATCACCAGCAACATCAACAGCATCGACAACATTAAGAAAATCAACAACACCAGCAGCACCAACAATATCAAAAACATCAACAACACCACCACCAACACCAACAACAATATCAGAAAGCACAACAACAACAGCTTCACCAACAACATCAGTAACATCAGCAACACCAGCAACACCAGCAACACCAACAGTATCACCAACAATATCAACAGCATCGACAACATTAAGAAAATCAACCAACAATATCAAAACATCAACAACATCAACAACATCAACAACATCAAAAACATCAAAAACATCAACAACATCAACAACATCAGCAACACAAGCAGTACAAGCAATACCAACAATATAAACAACATCAACAATATTAACAACACCAACAACACGAACAACACCACCAACAACAACAACACCACCAACAACAACAACACCACAACCAACAGCAACTACAATATCAGAAAGCACAACACCAACAACATCAGCAACACCAGCAACACCAACAGCATCACCAAGAACATCAGCAACATCAACAATATCAACAACATCAGCAACATCAACAACATCAAGAACACAACCAACAGCATCAACAAAACCTACAACACCAACAACAACAGTATCGGAAAGCACAACAACAACAGCATCATCGAGAATACCAACAACAGAAACATCACGAATAACACCAACAGCATTACCAACAACATTAACAACATTAACAACATCAACTACATCAGCAACACCATCAACACCAACAGCATCACCAAAAACATCAGCAACATCAGCAACATCAGCAACATCAGCAACATCAACAACATCAGCAAGACCAGCAGCACAAGCAATACCAACAATATAAACAACATTAACAATATTAACAACACCAACAACACGAACAACACCACCAACAACAACAACACCACCACCAACATCAACTACAATATCAGAAAGTACAACAACAACAGCATCATCGAGAATACCACCAACAGCAACATCTCCAACAACACCAACAACATCAGCAACACCAACAGCATCACCAACAACATCAGCAACATCAGCAACATCAGCAACATCAGCAACATCAGCAACATCAGCAACATCAGCAACATCAGCAACATCAGCAACATCAAAAACATCAACAACATCAACAACACAACCAACAGTATCAACAAAACCTACAACACCAACAAACAACAGTATTGGAAAGCACAACAACAAGAGCATCATCGAGAATACCAATAACATTGACAACACGAAGAACACCAACAAATCAATAAATATCGTAAATAAAATATATTAACTACTGTGGCTGTGGCCATATCTGCTGCCCATTGCCTTGTGCATGTGTTGAGGTGGGCGTTGGGGGCGTTAGCATTGATTGAACGCTCAATTGAGCGCATGAACCGGTGATCTTTTGTTGCCGCCCTAGACATGCCCGCCACGTTTCTCCCCAATACGCACTTAGTGATTTAAGATTAATGCTTTGATTGATGCCTGTCAGCGAGATGAGTCGTAGATTAAGTTCGTCTGTCGGCTGTCTGTCTGTCTGTCTGTCTGTCCGTTTGTCCGTCTGTCTGTTTGCCCGTTTGTCTGTTGACGGTGCGCGCTTTAAATGCAATTTGTCGATGGGTTTTTGTACCGCGCCTGTTGCTGCCGACTACACAGTAACACCCTGTTCTACTTATCGAATGGACAGAGCCGACAATAAGCCATCAGACCCATAACAATCAATGAATTTTTAATTTTCGTCCGAGTAAGCGTACAAAAGAGGAGAAAACTTTTCAAGTTTATAGATTGTTTATTAATAGCCTTCGACTGCCACTGCGAACACTAAATATTTTTTTATTATAGTTGGTTTGAAAATTTTATTATTTTCTAGAATAAAATATGGAAAGTGTATATATTTTGATGAAATATTTGTGATGAATTATATTACCGGAAGGGTCAAATTGTTAAAACAAAAGTCCCCGTAGTTCGTATGAACACTAAATAGCTTTTATATATTTGTTTTTATATTTTAAATTGTTGGCAAATTTCATTTTTCATAGAATAAAATAGGCAAAGAGTATGAGTTTTAGCAGCTCAATAAAAATACTATTTGTGATGAAAAATTGTACCTGAAAGAGCAAAAAATGCTTGAGAAAATTTCTATCTAATGCGTATCTTGCCATCCCAGAATGCAAATCTGCATATCTCAAGGTCTTTACTTCGAGTATTTTCGTTATCGAATTTATTTACCACTATTAAAACTGCATCTCATACAACTACAAATTAGCAGCAAATGCTTGTTGAAAGGAAGAGGGTTTCATAAGATTTCGTTCACTCAAAGCAAACAGCATCTGGAGGACAACTTTCGCTTTTTGAGTCATATGCATTGGCAGATCAATTTATATGTATATGTATGTGTTGCGACCAGCTATCATCTATTATATATGGGTAATTCCATGAAAGTGTTGACCGTAAGCAAAATAAAATTTTGATTTTGCTTTTAATATAATAACTTAAGAAATGATTGGTGTTAGGAACAATGCAGTTATAGAGGCTCGGCTTTCTTCCGGCTTGTATTATGTTTTTACAGTTTCATATTGTTCACGAACACATTATAGATACAACAATATATTAAGTTTTATTATATATTCCTCTAAAGCGTTTCCCATGAGACTGAACCTATTTTCACATTTTTTAAATTTTAAATTGTTTTTCGATACAAATAAATGAATCTGTTTTTGTTGGATTTTTGCTCAACATTGCTTTTAATATTGATGGGAATTGCAAATTGTTGCTTCGTTACTGATTTCCCATATCGAAAATTCTTATTTTATGTTTTGTAAAATGTTTAAATGAAATCTTTTAATATTATTAACAATATTAATTATTTCTATTCTATCGAATTCTAAGAATGTTTAATTTTGATTTTAGATTTGTGCTCTCGGTTCAATTGTAAAACTTTTCTATTTTAATGGCGAATCCAAAATTCTTGTGTTTGTTCAATTGCATTTTTGCTCTCGGTGTAATTTTCCAATAGATTGGTTATTCTTGAATTCAGAATGTTATTTCAAACGTATCTTTGAGCCATAAAATCAAAGCCAATCAGACTCGACTTGAATCAGAAGCAAGTACTTGTGATGAAACGACACAAACTTTGGTCGCCGGCTTAAAGTTACAATGTAAACAAGAACATGGCAGGGAGAGTGCGAGTATCTTTCAACTTCTGAGGAACATCTCGTTGCCGGGCTCATACCAGAGACCTCGTCATTTTAAACATAGCCAGATAAACATCTAATAAAGTGCAGCGCGTAAATAAAATTCAGCCAACGAACCCACAAGCCATGTGAAGCCAAGGCAAATGTTTTGCGTGTGTGTGTGTGTGTGTGTGCTATAGTGTTGCAAGCAATTTCTTGAAATTATTTTTTTTTTTTTATATATATTTTTGCTTTTTTTTTCTGTTTTCTTTTTTTTTTAATAATTTTTCTTGATTTTTGCCTGGTTTGCTGTCGCTGTCGCTGTTGTGGCTTTGGCTTTGGCTGTGCTTAGTGTACTCGCAGTTGTTCGTTGTTGGTTGTTCGTTGTTCGTTTGAGGCACACTTTGCACTATGGCGCAGCGAGCAGATATGCATGGAAGTATGCTGAAAATGGCGACTCCGTTGGCGACGTGGCTGCCTCGTCTCCGATCTCGCTGCCATGACACTTGCAGGTGTGCCTCTACAAGCCGCCCAGTTTTCTGCTTTGCGGACAGGAGTGTTCCAGGATGGGGGGGGGCTGGGGTTTCTTAGTATTTTTGTTGTTGTTTTTGTGGTTTTTGCCTGGGGGGGCGTGTCAGGTCTGGTTCTGCTTGCAGATGTGCTTAGCAAAACACGTCGCGAAATTAATTTTATGTTGCATACAGCATGGAAAAAGGATGGAATTTTTAATTAACTTACATGGCGTATGAGTAATTTGAAATGATTACAATAGAGCGCTCGTTTTTTTCCTTTTTTTTTTGTTGTGGAAAATCAATGAGAAACTATCAAGCTTTCGTTGATGCCAAAATTGTTTGCCGCTGACATCGAAAGCGACAGTCGACAGACGACAATCGAGTAACGCGAGTCGAGGGTAGTTTAATGAGGGGGAGGGCAATGGGTGGACAGGGGAGGGGCTGGAGGTTGTGTGTACGCTCGGACAGCCGTTCGTACAATTTGCGATTATTACGCGGTTTTCTCCCTCGTCGGTTGTGAATCCCAATTTTAAAGGCACCCTCACAGCCACCCTCTGTGTGTGTGTGGGAGTGTGTGTGAGTTGTGTTTTGTCATTAGTTTCATTTTATAATTTATTAGCGTCAACATTGTCGCACGATCCACGCGAGCAGGAGGCAAGTGAAGTGAAGACTTTGCAACTGTTTTTGAAATGCGTACATGATGCGATGCCTCATTATGTGCACACACACACACACACACACACAGCTAGTGGAGAGGGGAAAGAGGGGGGGGGGCGATGATGCGACTTTTTGCTTTAAATGACCATCGAAGCGGATGCACTTTAATTTGACAACAATTGCGTAAATTGCGTCGTCAGGCTTTGTTTGTCTTTTCAACTTGCCCAATCGACAAGTCTCTCTGTATGTCGACTTTCAATTTTAATGGCTGCATCTCGCAGACAACAACCGACACTAATGTGTCAAAGGTCACGTGCCATTCGTTTGATACATTTCTCGGATTTATCTATCAGCTTAAAACTCGAAAGTGTCTGGCCACAGTGGGCCTTTTGTGAGTCTTTCCGCTGTCTATGCCTCACAAATTGCCTCGATGTTTGCTCAATGTGAGTGTGAGTGTGAGTGCGTGTATGTGATGCCCCACAATTGTTGGGCATAATGACAGCTAATGAAATATCATATGATAGGCAAACGGATTAAGTGAATCATTCTGAAAAATTGAACAATCACAAGACTAACAAGAATGAATGCTTTCGAGTGCGTGGGCTAATTTAATATGTGTGCCAATATCTTCAGTGTGATAAAGATGCAATCAAATTTCAATTTAAATCAATTTTAAAATCAGTACATACTTTATTCCTGCAACTAGATTAATTTTGTAATATAGATAATAATTTTGTAATTTATTTGATTTATTTACCTTAGGTAAAGTTTCATTTCATAAAGAAAAATAATTTATTCTATGTTATTCTCAATCACACTTGTTATTTACTTTAATACTGATATACAAATATTGTACTAAAATTTCCTATTCTCAATTTGACATTTTGTAGTGTCTCAAACTATTGTCACAACATTCCATAGTTTTATGTAAAATTATTTCATTTCAGTTTAAATTAAAAGGGTTAAAATCGATGTCATCTCGAACTGGTATTAAGATTTCAACTCTTATCTGAAAACTCTGAATAGGTTAAAGCAAAGTGGCTTTTGAGTGATTACCGAGTGACATGCTAAAATGATATGTCAAGTGTAGAAATAACTTTTTTATTACCTTTTGATGGCGTTGTCTCCTTCTGCCTGATATGAAACTGAACTAAATAGATCGTTCCATTTGAAGACCATGGTCTTTACATTTTAATATTTTACTGTCAATATTCATCACAACCTGTTAGTTGTTTACTGAATAAATAATGCTCTTTGTAATAAATAGTTTTGAATCGATTTTTATTGCAATCCGACACATAAAATAAAAGTGAGACTATTGAACGTTTAATTCATAAGCAGTCGTTCTTAATTAACTCAACCTAGGGCACTCTCTTGTTCATAGTGCTCTCGTTGTCGTTTAGGCAAATGCTCTCAAGGTAATTTACTATCCACACCTTGTTAATATGAAATTAATGACTGCATTTGATAAATTACATTCAAGCCATGAGGGCGCAGATATCAAAATAGTCGCAACTGTCTACAAATTTCCAGTAACCCATTGGTAAAAGTGAAAACTATTGAGAATACGCGACAGCAAAACACTGCGGCTAAATGCAATTTGGAACTATGCTAAATAATGTGGCAACATTTTCTTAAATAATATTATACGATTATAATTAAATACTCTATAGTTTCGGACTGAATCTGCAAGTTTAGAATTTTGAAAAGCAATTTCTTAATTCAATTTCGCTCTTGGCGTATGTCTAAATCATTTAAGAAGGCTGCCCCATGAAACCGGAGGTGCCCTTTTCCGCTTGTTACGAACAATGGCAAGAAGCTATTATACTATTCCACTCGCTGGATAGCAAGTGGAGAAATCAATGCAGCACTGTCTGTCTAGTCCAACGGCACAGGGTAAAAGCAGGACTCGGACGTATAGCTAATGGCACCCCAAAGTTCAGTGCTAAGGCTTCTTGCTTTGTTATTGTAATTAGTTTGGTCAATGGCCCGCCTGAGCTTCTATTCAGCGAGGGTGGCACATTAAAATATGATTAACTTTGTGGTTCATACCAATGGCGTGTCTATTTAATTAAAATTGGAGTCTAGTCCAATTGAGCTGCTACACTAACTTTAGGCATTTGTGGCGACTAATGGATTTTGCGACTCCATCGAGACATGATTTTAAATTTCTATATTTTATGAAAAATGTTGAAATCATCATGACATCATCTAGTTAAGATTCTTGTACACGCGTTGCATGTGAATGAATGAATCGACTTGTGTGGGTTAGAGTATATTTTTGGGCAGGTCCCAGGATTTTTGTTCTTTTCCTTCGCCCACTCTCGACTTGCGCATTTTTACTTGTTTCATATCCTGTGCTAACTAATGACACTTAGACAAGTTTGTTTAGCTCACGTTGGGCCTTTGGGGTGGCTGACAAAAGGCGCTAATCTATGTTTTACGTGTTTAGCGTTTACGCTTTTCTTAAGGGACCCAAGTATCTGGCCCGATCTGATCATAATTATACGATTTCAATGGGCCTCAATTGTTCGGCAATAATTGTACGAGAATGGCGTCCCATTAGTTGCTGGGACCTGGTTAACTTGCTATCGCTGTCTTAGTCCTCGTTTGTTGATCCGCATTTTGTTAAAAGGTGACAATTAATTTGTCAATATCGAAAATTGTCACCGCGCCCGAGACGAACCCTCCAGCTACCAGGTTGAGCCACCAGCCACCAGCCACCAGCCACCAGCCATGCGGCAGTCCATGTATTTCGTTAACTTGGCTCGCTAGGCGTTGCCGTTGTTTTCATGCTTGTACCTCATTTAAGCTCTGCTTCGTTGTGTTTTTATTTTATATTTTATTTGTTGTCGTTGCTCTCGTATGTCGTATGTCGTATGTCGTATGGTTGTTGGTGTACTGCCAGAGTCGCGACACCATATCGTTATACTAATGATATTCGGTCAACGCAGTAATGCTAATTATTTTGTCATTTGTATAAATTAAAATATTTTGTAGCTGCCACATTATGCCGTCCGTAGTAACGGAGAGGGTTAAACACTCACTTTTAGCAGGCGACTCTTTCATATTGGTATTTACATTGCCGATGTGTAAATCAAATATCTCTTTTTCGCCTGCGCCAGTGCATATTAATTAATGATTTCTTGACCATTAACACTTATTGGCTGCGTGACAGCCCAATTATAATTTGACGAGCCTGGATGCGATGGCACAGCGGAGTTAAATTATTGCTGCTCAAACAAGATTAATGTCCTTAAATTGATATCAGATGTAGAAGTGGGCAATTGTTCTATAAATCGATCATTTTTGTATACTAATAGCCCGAGTTGCGATATAAACGTTTCTATTTTGATAAAGTTGTGTTTCATTTGTCATCGGCATTTCACAACATGTTGAGATATTTGTTCTTGTTATTGCAACCTTTCCGAAAAGGGTTTTTTTTAATGTATTGCTGTGTTTTGTCAATTTAAATTATTTGGTCTTATAATTAACACTAGTTCGTCTGAAAAATGTATTTAGATAAATGACTATCTTAATGGTTCCAAAATCCAAAAGTAATTGAATTAATCTAAGAAAGAAACGAGAGGTTTAAAATAATACTTTATACAAATTACAGATAGTGTTCTGTGAGCAAAAAAAATCTTCTATCGTAAGTTTTTAGTTAACAGGCACGTTATGGGCTTACGCTTAAGTAAGTTGTTTCTTAATTAACTTCCGATCATATTAGTATTATATATTATCGTTATAAATGTGTAAAACCAAATGAAATACTCTGTTCTTAAACTTGAGGTTTTTCACTCCATATTTGTGGTCGGCGGAGGGCGTGGCCAATTTAAAAATAAACTTTATATGCGTGTAATGAAATTATTGTTAGGTCTAGTTATATTCGTCGTGATATCTAAGTGTCCATATCACAAATAAGCGGACATATATTTTATCGGTCGCAGATGGCATATACAAGATGAAACATTTCCTTTTGGCACAAAGCTATAAGGGAACCGGGTATAATCAGTTTCAGATGCTAACTTACTGGTTGCTTTTATTTGTTAACTGTTATGAAGGTTATGAAGCTTGCGCTGCTTTAAGAAATGCGTTTAAAATTTCATTCTGCACAATATTCTCAGATGTTCTGGCCCACGATTATACACAGAGCGAATAAATGACTGGGTTTTAGATTGAACGAAAACTGTGGTCTCTCAACGACACTTTTTACGGCTATCCAATTGAAAACATCTAAATAAATATGAACATTATTTTAAAACGAACTTATCTATTTATAACTAATTACTTATTTGTTTACAAAATTATGTTTCATAAAATAATACAAAAATAATGGTAATTTAACCGACTCTAACAAGCAATTAAAATTTGAGCTTATCAATAATATTTAAAGCAATAATTACCAACAATAATATAACTATCTTCTACGAGTCTTGTTTATATACTTTCGATATTCGGGTTGCCAGATCGTATTCCGATAAATAATGAAGGTGATCAATCCAAAATCTATTCTAGAAAGCCCAACATATAAAAATTAATTAAAGTGAACTTTGGACTTGAATTCTGATTGCCATAAAATCTCACAGTGCACGCATTTTGTCCTGGATCCAGCTACAGCTGCCTTTTGTGGCTAATGAGAAAATTTTGAAAGATCTTAAAGGGCCTGGCCGAAAATTACCTGGAATTCTTCACATTACCGTATGGATCTGTGCAGAATGACAGCACAGGGGCCAAGAAAGGAGCCGAAGTGGACTAAAATGGCTAAAACAAGGCAGACGCGAAAAGACAACAAAAATGGCGACAGAATTCGTGATACAATCACGTCTAGACTGTTATGAGTTGCACCTACTACCAAAAAGCGTAGAGTGAAAAAAAAAATCAAAATAAAAACGTTGTCTTCAGTTGGGATCGACTTTATGATACTCTCTAACAAAATCTTGGCAGATATGCAACGAACGAATTATGTAAAGTTAATATTAATTGTTTAAATTATAGGGTTATAATTTGATTTTGATTTTGAAATATCTAAGCTGATTACTTTCTGTGTTAATTAATAACTTCGAAATAATACTTTTAATTACAACTTAAAAAAAAAATTATATAAAATATATTATAAAATGCTATTGTAAAACTATTTTTAATACAAGAGCTTTGGAGACATATTATCGAATAGTTTGTCTATTAATTATACGTGAAAATTGGTTCCATAAAAATATATATGATATTGAAATACACTAAAGAGCTATAGGAATAACTCGATTCGGATACATTTGCACAGTTTGATTATACCCTATTGAAGTCATTTAAAATGTTGTTGTAGTCTGGCAACGCGGTCAAACAGCAACGTTAAAATTGCGACGGCAGCAAAAGCCATGGACTTGACTTGGATTTGAGAAGTTGCCTGCGCCGGCAACTGAAGACGCCAAAAGCCAGAAGGCAAAAGGCAGAAGGCAGAGGATAGAAGGCAGAGACTCGAATGCGGGCTGGGACCCAGACAAAATCTCAAAGCCAGACAAGTTGCCAATGACAGCAACTTCTGTGGCTAATTACAGGACTGCTAGCAACAGCAACAGGAACGGCAACAGCAACAGCAACGGCAACAGCAACAGAAGCATCAACATCAACATCAACATCAACATCAACAACAGCAACTGAAATGATATATTAAAGCCATTGTCGCTGCGCTTTTAATTTGCAAGCCAAAAAGGTTTTATGAACCGAGCTAAGAAATATTATTAATATTTTATTACGAATAATATTAATAAATGAAGTCAAGTTGAATCTTTAGCAATGTGTATTATTCAACTCTGAATGTGTGTCCTTAGAAGGATGTGAAATATTGGAAGAAGTCATTGATATTCAGGTCATTAAAATTAAAATTAAAATCTTTTCCCTCTTTTTTGGCGCACATTTAATGGATTTTTTTTTGGTTTTGATCCGAATGGATTTTCAAGTTCAATGTGCGATCAAACAAGGTCAATCTCTGGCCTATGGAACCTGTGAAGACCGACAGGTCCCACACATCCCAAACGAAAAGGCTCGACAAGTCCCGACAAGGTCGGGTAGGTGGCACCATACTAATGCCGCCACGCACACATTCACCTACATTCACACTCACACTCATATTCATATTCACATTCACATTCACATTCACATTCACCTACACTCGTTCACGGCTATTTCGTTACAGTGTCGAGAGTGTTACCGCAATCCTCCATGGCCTGGTTTTCTTTTGCTTTGTAGTTTGCCGCATTTTTGATTGGGTTTTTGAATGCCCAAATAGTTGTATTTTTTATTCTCTTGCTGCTGCACCTCTTTGTTTAAAGAGTGCTCCCTGCCAGCCCAGGCCTGGGCTTCGACACTTTAACAGCCCATTCGGTTCTTTGTTGGTTAATTATAGGCCAGCCTAGTGGCGCCAGGTCTGAATGATCTCCGGTTCTCCGGCTTGACGGCTCCGAATCTGGTGGTTTGCTTACAAATTTGTTTATGTTCTATCGTTTGTTGCTCGATATTAATTTGGGATGCACCAAAGACACACACAAAAATCAATTATGATTATTGATTCATTGGGCAAAAGGGTCGTTGGGTATTATAACTGAGTGTTAACTACAAATATATGGAGTGAACAATGAAGTACTATTATGTATTATTGGATGATCGGATCGATTAAGTTGATTCACATTTTGCCATTATCGACTGTTGAACTTTGCCTTTTCTTTCAAAAGATTTCTATAATCTATTTAAAATATTTAAATATTCAATCTTTGAAGCGATCACACATTATTTAGGCTACGAATGGCAAAGTTTGAGTAATCTTTTGTGAGTCTGTCGTATGCGTTTATTAATATAAATGGACTGGTTAAATTTATGCCTCAGATAAGAAGTCCACAAACCGAATTCCCACGTTTAAGCGATAGCTGGCAAGACCTTACACCTTTTTGAATTAAGAGGATTAATATTCCGAGAAATTCTCTGCGCGTATTCATATAAATTATGTATAACTTACTACAGCATTATGTATAACGAGCGCTCCCCTATTAATTTGCTCTGCAAATATGACTATACTATAAATATTATTTTCAATTTGGCAATTAACAACATAAATTTGAAAATATAATTATTGAATTATATTCTCGAATGTTCATTGTTGCACTATAAAGCATAATACGCACTACTGTTTTTGTAAAGTGTGACTATACTATAAATATTATTTTCAATTTGGCAATTAACAACATAAATTTGGAAATATAATTATTGAAATGTATTCTCGAATGTTCTATAAAGCATAATACGCACTACTATTTTATAAAGTGTGCGTTGCGAGTTATCTGCATTCGAAGTGCAAGCAATCTGACGGTGGCGGCGAATGTAAATGCATTTGCCGTGGGCTTTAAGTTTTTAGGGTTTCTAAAATTTCCAGGAATATTTTCATTTTGTTTTCCTTAGAAGTTTTAGCAATCCGCAAAAGACAGAGCTCATCAGACGGTGGGTCAAAGACGTATAATTATGGGTTAGCGGACAGTTCAAGAAATGGAGGAGAGTGAATGTGGAATGAAACAGACAGCAACGAGAAAAAACAAAAAACTAAAATAAAATTATTTATATGAGAGATGGGCACACCGCAGTAAGACAGTGAGACAGTGAGAGACTGTCGTTTGGTTTGTCAGTGGCAAGTTCAGGTTGTGGTTGTGGTTGTAGTTGTGGTTGTGGTTGTTGTGGATGCGAAAGGAGTGGAAGCGTTTTTATTTGAAATGGTAATGTTGCTAGGGGTCAGACATTGTGCAATGATGAATGATTTGTAGACAGTTGTTGGACTAACGGGCAGCAAAGGAGGCATCACAGCCGAACACAGGTGCCCAGAGGATGCGCAAAGTATCCTTTGGCATCTTGCACACGACTAGACTCGAACTCCTGCAGTCGATCAAGGTCTAGGTACACTTGGCAAAGATGCTGTTGCAGCTAGCAAAACATTTATTAGATTTAAATTCGGAGTTCTGGGCGTCGTCCTAATTGGAGCAACAGAGGCATTCAAGCGAGCCGACTTTAATTAATTTCATTACAAAATTGTTTCTTGTTGCCTCTAAATTACAGGCAGTCTCACAATTTATCATAGCAACTAATAGCACAGGTTGCTCTTCTTTTCTGTTTTCCAACCATTTTCATTTTCATTTTCATTTGCCGCTGTCCTTGGCCCTGTTGTGCTCCTGTCCTAGCCTAATTAAACAAGGCGGCAGGAGCCTCACAAGCAACCAGTTCAATGATAAATGATGCACAGCCAGCGAGTATGATTAAACGATTCTTGCCTTCAGCTCTCGTCTACATTCGACTGTCGCCTGTCGACTGTCGAGTCTCAATCGGCGCGTTGGAAGCTGCAATTTGTTTAATGTTTTGCACTTGCTTGTAATTAGGTCAACTTTTGCACATGCACTTCTACGAACTGAAACCCAAATTTAGCTAATGAGTTTCGTTCGCTCCCTTTGAAGCCTGCGCCCTGTGAGTGCACCCACCTGTGAGTGCATCTATGAATGCACCCACAGAGCACCTTCAGTGTCCTACTTAGATAAATGGCAGTAGCCGTGTCTGCTTGCAGGACAGATGTTCGTCAGTCAAGTTGCAAATTGTGGTTCATTGATGCCGAGTGCTTCGTGCTGACCGTTAAAAAATAGAATTTTCAAATCGAATTCATGTTGTGAATAAGATGTAGATAAATTACTCAAAGTTGCAATTTCATTTTTGTGTCAGGCGGCTTTAAATGCAATAAACAATAAAAAGCGAAAATAAAAATACACCAGCAAGTAAATAATAAAAACTCAAATAAACCGTTGACAATGTTGATGACAATGAGAAAATATAAAGCGAGGGAGTCAGGCAGGCAGGCAGGCAGGATATGCTTGAGTTGGGCTTGAACCGGCAAGCTTTGGGCTGGACTGGGCTTGGGTTCGAGTTGGGGTTGGCTTCAAGTTTGCTCAGGGAATAGCGCTGCAATTTGCTCCCCAATGAAATTAACGTAAAAAAGGCGTGGCCTTTGCCGTTGACAACAACAACAACAGCAACAACAACAGCACTAAGTGAGAGCGCACGCATTAAAATGGAGCAGTACAAGTGAAACAAGTATTGGGCTGATGTAGCGCCAACGTGTACGTGTGTGTGTGTGTAGAGGGTAACACAACCGCCGACGAGCAATAAACAAACAGATGAGGCCAACAAACAACAAGAGGCAGTCGTCAGTCGGGGGACGGGGGGCGGGGGGGCGTGTTCGAAGGTACTACTTTGCAGCAGGATGAACTGCGGCGATTGAGAGCGAGCAGCCGGAGTGTGGGTGGCTGAACTGCTTTGAATTTTGTTGCTTAGGGGCTGCTGCAAGTGGGGCACCCCACCATGCCGCAGTACATTGCTGCCACTCAATTTATTTTTATTGCGCTGTCAGTGAAACAAGAACAAGCACAAGAGCGGCGAGACCTGCCCATAGAAATGCTGAAGATCCGATGCCAACCCCTTTTGGCAGCTCATAAAAATGCCACAGCAGCTAATTAAAAAGAGCACCAACCAAGTGACGATGACGATGACGATGACGATGACTTGTTGTGACAAGCTGTCTGTAAAATCAATGCAAGTGTCAATCGCAGCCACAAATCGTAATTGACCCAGAATTATCACGATATATCTGAGGAAAACAAAGTGACAACTAACGAACCATTCAGAGAGCAAATCTTCTAGATTTATGACAAGTAGAGCATCCCAAACTTATCAAATGACTGTTATTTTTATATATTGCTATACAACATGATCACACATTTAAAAATCGTCATATTTAAATTTGACAAAGCCAAGAAAAACGCGACTTCGATAACATTAAATAGTTAATTACAAAATAGTATTTAATCGAAATTTGCAATCTCTTTCTCGGAGAAGTGCGATTTAAATCGATATTTCTTTCTGTTGTATTTTACTTTCTAAGTTTGCACAAAATTCTTATCACTCGCTTTCAATTACACTGTTTGCATGATCGTAGAAAATTTAATCGTTCAATGATTATAAATTAAGATTATGTATTTTATTAGCAAAACTCTGTCTATTTCTTGCTCGTTTTTCGCGGTGTGCAGCAATGTAAACATTTAACGCTTTCGCAACGCTCACGAATACTTGTTGCTGGATGGCAATGGCAATGGCAATGGCTGCTCTGCATTATCAATATGCTCGTATCCGTATCCAAGACGGCGCGGCGTGGCGTTTGTCGGTGCCACACGGTCGGTATGCCACTTGCCACAATCTGTGGGGACTGCACTGCAGCCTGGAACACGGGACTCGAGCACTTTGACTCGAGTTCTGCGCAACTCTTCTGGCCCAAGGGCTGACTACGTATCCTACAGACCTTTGTGTGTAGCGCTCATGGAGCATTTTGTTGTCTTCTTTTTTTTCTGCTACACTCGACTACGTGTCTCAACGCGTTGAAGATTTGTGCTCCAACCCACTTTTTTGCTGGCCAAATGCCGCAGACGAGAGATTTGTGTGCCAAAATAAAAGACGGGCGAGTCTGAATAATACAGAAAGGCATTCCATCCCATAAGCTCAGGAACAGACCAGACATGACGTTGAGGCTTTTGGAATACGAGCAGTTTCGTAGGCTGCTCTAAAAAGTATGCTGATCCCATTTGTTTTAAATTTGGGAGGCCTCGCCTGCTCGTAGAAATGCAATAGCATCATTATTATTTTAAAACGACAGTCGGGTCTAATAGATTAATTGTCAACAAAGTGTCAAATTGTCATTGTTTTCTTACCATAAAGTCAAAGTCTCAGTTTGTTTTTATTCGACAAACAATTATTAAATATTTATTACATTTTTTGTGTAGATAGATAGGGTACAAATAAAATTTTCAATATTAATTTGTATTCATGTATGGCTTGCGTTTAACTTAAATATATATTCTAATATGTAAAATATATTTACTTAGTAATATTGTGCAACGAAAGTAAGTTTGTAATTCGATAGAAATCAAACGCTTGCCAATGATATTTAACACTTCCAATTAACTGCACTTTGTAACTACATTAATAACAATATATAATTGTATACTTGATAGTCATTGAACACATTATTTGATATCGAATTTAAACACATCGGACTTGCAACTTAGTTGAGTATCCAACAGTGTATTTGTCACCCAAGACAGCTTTCGTTGTTCTTGTTTGAGTGTTATTTAATTTGTCTGCAAAAGCTAGCATTACATTTTTCATATTTTTCATATTTTTTGCAACTGCCTGATTGTATGACAAGATAATACCTAAGATATATGCGCCTTGTCAGACAACAAAAGCAAATTGCAAAACAACATAAAAAACAAGAAGGGTACAAAACTCAATGCAAAGAAAAGGTAAAAAAACAAGAAAGAAAATACGAGTATGAATAAACATAAGCTCAGAGTGTGTTCGACTGCAAGATACCCGGCAATTCCGTTCACTTTGTGCAGATTATAATTTAAAAAGTGGCAATAACAATTTCAACCAATTCAATTTATTATCTGTTTGTAAATGCATAAGACATATTGCTTTCAAAAATAAAGAAATAATATTTTAATATAATAAACGCAATCTGTACGAATATTGCAGACAAGTATATTGATATGGATTGTGTCGGTGACCAGGATTTTCTTTTCACGGAGGTCTTATGCAGTCTATTTAGCTTCTTCATATTGTCTGTTAATGGAGGTTGGACTTAAAATGAGTCTTATAATAAGATATAATATGAGTTTTGAACGCATTCACATGAACAGTAAGAAATATATTGAATCGTTTTTGGAGTAAAGAATACATTTGAGAATGAAAATGCCTCCTCGTCGCATACTATTCATTGTCACTAAGTTATGGCTCTCTGTACCGGGAATAACAGCAAGTAGGAGCGCTTCTGCTCCGAGTGATCGACCACCAGATACCCTGGACACAACCAAAAACGGACTGGCAAATAAAGAGACAGGAATACTTGAAGAAACTTGCCGTTGCTGATCGTGAGTACATTTGTACGTTTGCTTTATACATTCATATATTTGAAGATATCAACTTCTAGCGGTTGCATACATACATCTGAAGAACGCAATAACACATACCCTTTGTTGCTAATTTTGAATGGAGCCAGGGTATAATTATTTCAGCATTAAAATTGTTGGTGCAGTAGGGGTAAAAAAAAGAAACTAAAGAAGAAAAAATTATGCCGCTGGAAGGAAGAGTTAGCCAGAGTTTCTGCGTTGGACAAGTTGGTAACGGCGGCAAACAAAATAAAATTTATTAATACACAATAATAAATTTTTTGTGTCTTTCGTTTTCGATTTGTATCGAATGTTAATTACAGGTTGCGCGGTAAGAAGAAAAATGTTTCGGTTGCCGTTCCCAATCCGCCATTCGAGATCCAGCTTCAACTCCAGCTTCAACTCCAGCTTCAGCTTCAGCTTCAGCTTGGGCATCAGCTCAACTGGGCCTCTATTCCGTGGATGACTTTGCCGACTTTTTTGACGTTGTTGACTATAGTAATTAATTGTGTGGAGCATCCAGTGCGAAACACTTAAGTAAGATAGCGAACACTTCTTGCCATCTCTCCAGCCCAAAGTGGGCGAAATTGTCGATCTGTCCTACTCGTAGAAGTGGTTAATTAAAATTCCATATTGTCAAATTGGCCAAATTTGTTTCTTACTCGCACACTTCTGAGTCACCTAATTGGATGTACATATAGTATATTCTTAGTCCTTAGCTCAAGGCAATTTATTGTGGAGAAATAAATTATATTTAATTTGTGTAACTGAATAATAACTAATATGATTTGTATTTATACTCGTAGTAACAGCATCTCAATGCAGAAGCAATTACTTTCTAAGGTCGGATTATAAGTATAATGCAGTATACAAATACCTTTTTTATAGTTGACAACTATTTTTTGTATAATGTAAAATGTTGTTAAAAGCAATCGAAAGTGGAAATTGTATAACATTTTGATCTTTGATAAATTTTTTTAAACATTAACTATAAATTCAAAGCACCAACACAAAATGACTTTATGTTGAATACGAAGTGCACAACACATATTATACTTTCAATAAGCTTTCAATAATAAACAAATTTGTATCAATAAAATATGCTAAGGAATTTAGGTTTCACTGATATCATTATAAAGTAAGGAAAATTCATTCTTACTGCAATAAATTTTGTATTTTTCTAATAATTTTGGCGACAGAAAGAACGAATTCTCCAAATATCAATCTGGCATCAAATTTGAAACAAATTATTATTCACTATCCATGAGTTATATGAGTATATGTATGGGTAGCGAATATAATAATGCGGCGAACGTCCTTGACGGTGGCGTTCTCACCTGTTAAGAATAAATATTATGTAAGAGGAGGCAAATTGAATCTTATTCGCTAATAGAGCTTTTAAAATGTTGAGCATCAACCCCAGCATATCGTACGTATATAATACTATACATAAATCCCAGGTTAAGGCTGGCTTTACTATATAATGACTACCTACCTTGATTACACACTCGCTGCAACCTGGGCATCTTGG
Organism: Drosophila formosana; assembly: GCA_035045625.1. Lineage (NCBI taxonomy): Eukaryota > Metazoa > Arthropoda > Insecta > Diptera > Drosophilidae > Drosophila > Drosophila formosana. The sequence continues at coordinate 632,030 of JAWNOW010000173.1, read as the reverse complement.
GTATCTTTGCTGTCTTTGGCTCTCTTACTCCGTTTGGGGCCAAGTTGAGGGTGTTGCTGGTTGCGGCTGCTGTTGCTGTCGTTACGGCTGTTGTCGTGGTCCAAACCTGTGTTTAAGCTGAAAAGGGTGCCAACGTGCAGTGGTCTGCAATACACGAGTACACCACAAACACACTCGCACACACACGCACACACACTCGCACAGTTCGTAGTCATCACTCCTCAATCTTTAGAGGTTTCCTTGTGCGTGCTGCCTGCCGACTTTACGACTTCATTGCACTTAATTATTGTTATTTATTATTTTTAAATAGTTTTGATGAGATGTTGAGCAACATGTTGACGAAATGTCGAATTTGCAAATCGTTCGAAACAACTGTGCGCGCCGTGTGAGAATATCGCCACCGTTTCCAACTTCGACTTGAAGTTGAAGTGGAAGTTGATGTTGAAGTTGAGGAAGACAAACAACAGGATACCAACCACTGAGGCAACTGAGACTGTTCACAGTCTCTTGCCTCTCGCCTCTGTGCCTTATAATTGATCGATTGCAGCCCGAGGAGCTTAATAAAATGATCATAATTAGACTAAATGGTCAACAAGCCGGGCAGCTAATGGCTCCGCATCAAGTCCATACCATTCTGGCTTTCTATCACACGTTTATCGTCACTGTTTTGTACGCTTTCTCCCACTCTGCCTCTCGGCCTCTCTTGTGCTGCCCTGTGTGTTGTCATTATCCGACGCCGACTCTCTCACACCTGGTTAGTACGAGTATCTCGACGTGTGGCGGCCTAAACGGTCAGAGCGTTTTCATTTCATTGATGGCGCCATCGATTTGTTGGCTTCTGGTTTTTGGCCCAGTTTCTTCATTGCGACCCTGCCAAATCTGCCCTTCTGGTCGACAGTTTGAAATTCAATTTTAATTGCCCACCAGCTCATAATTATTGCTCGCCTATTGACAATTTCAATGCAGGCAATCGAGCGTGGCAAATTGAATGAATGCAATGCAATGCAAGTTGGCAGTTGGAATTTGGGCGGAGGAGAAGGAGGAGGTATTATAAATCGGTGACCAAAAATGCATATAGGAAGAAGGTGCCAAATAAATACAGTCTTGCATTCAATTGATTGCAAATGGAGTCGAATTTTGACATTCGACTAATCTGGAAATATGAAGTCCACTTCATGCTAATTGCAATGTGTCAATTTGTCAACATTTTGAATTTATTGCCAATATTTGCATATGTTTGTGGGATTTAATTTGCATATATTGTTGCTGAGCTACAACTTGTATCTAGAAAATCAGGAACAGTTATACGATTTCATTCACATTACATATTCGTAGTAAATTGTAAACTGATATTTGCTGTATTTACTTGGGAGTTTCGATAGTATAAATTAATTCAAATTGACTTTATTACTTTCATGTTTATTTTTAAATATTTTAAGCGACTTCAATGACATTGCATCGCAATTAATTGTGTGTCTGAATTTCGGTTAGACAATCGACTCGAATAATTTTCTGTTTTTTTAGAGAGTCCTTCATAGCTACTAAAACATGAAGAGAATTTTGTAGCGCTCTCATTTGTATTGTACATTGTTGTTAAATTAATGTTAAAGCTTAGGTAAAAGCCCAAGTGCAATGGTAAATTAAATTGAATTAATCAAACGATTTATTAACATCAAGCACTGTCAAGCACAAATTGATGGGATGCAAATTGGTTGTTTGCTAACGAGATAACAACAGTTATTAATCTAATTCTATTACTGTCTACTTTCAGCAGAATTGTGGAAATTAGAATTGTTGGAAATGTGAATTGTTACTTCGAACGGCACCTCGATTGATGCCTGTATAACTGATAAAGTGGAACTATATTTGTATGATACACACAGAGCAAGTGACGAACTAGAATAAAGCTGAAAAAATTATTGGGAATGGAGGTTTAGCTAAATGTAGGCAATTCAAAATCAATTGATATAAGAAATAAATACAAATAAAATGATTAATCATATTAAAATGTATAAATGAATCCAGCCGAATTCATTTAAAAATAATCCGAGAGTCAAGAATTTCTGTCTACTTCTCCGCTCTACGATCTTTCTGAAAGTACTCGCATATCGACAAGCGTCAAAAGTCACAACCCCAATGTGGCAAAGAGTGTGTGAAGAGCGGATGACTTCGTCGTCGTGAACCGTCGACTGTCTCTCTGAAAGTGAAAACAGTGAAAGCCATCAACCCAAGTGTGTTTTTATTCGCATTCGCATTCGATCAATACAAACGAAGGATGCGCCTCTTTTGTTGATACTCAAATCTGAATGGCTTATAATTGGAATTGAAATGTTGATTGATTCCCATTTGCGATCGATCAATTTCAGAGAAATTTAAAGTTTGCTCTCGTTACTGTTGTTGTTGTTGCCGTTTTCTGCTGCTTTGACATTCAACTGCTACCGTATGTCGGGAGAGGAGCAGCCAGCGATAGACTCCGTCTCCATCTCCATCCCTGTCTCCGTTGCCGTCTGAGTCTGAGTCTCAAGCTCTCGGCTACCAGCTCCCAACTCTGAGCTCCTAGCGTGATTTTTCCTGTCGCTGGCGGGCATTGAGGGGTTGCCCAGCTTAACTTTAACTTCAACTTCAACTAGCCCTCGCCTTGGACGTGGACGTGGACGTGGACGTGGAACAATAGACGGTTTGCTTAGTGTCTGCTGCTGCTGCTGTTGTTGTTGTCTTTGTTGTAACGGCGTAATTTTCGAACGTCGCTTGGACGTCTACGACCCACTTCAAAGTGATTTACGATTTTGCGACACGCCTTCGCCTAGCAATTTAGAGAATGAATCCCCCTCGGAAAAAAGACTCTTACACTCGCAGATACCACACATCGAAACATCTAGATGTATTCGAATACGTATTATATATACATATACACTTATCTCCATACATATGCACTTAGCAGACAGCTATATTGGGACTGCGGTTGGTTAGTCGCTTTAGGCTGCTGCTTTGGCCGCTTTGGCCGCTTTGGCTGCTGCCCTTATTGTTTTTATTCCACGCAATACTTGAACTTTTACCTCTTGGATCCCTATGTTTATTAAAGTGTATTCGCATTCATGGGCTCTTTGCACCCTGTACGCTGGCACCAAGACCCACATTGATACCATATTTGTGGTTCTGTATTGCGATTCCATCCTGACTGAGTACTTAAGGGGAGGTAGACGGAAGCATGTCTTATCCTAGAAACAGAATCTATGCGGATTTCTGAGACACGCTGCTCGGTGTCTAAAGAGCGTTCTCCCAAATAGTCTGGATTACAACATTTAATTTAATATACATATATATTTTCCCACATCCCAATAAATGCAAACGCAATAGTTAATAAATATACGATTTTAAAGTACAATATCATACTAACAAATAAACAAAATAAATAATTATCTATTGTTTTACAAATATCTTTTACATTTTATGTCTGATGTATAACAAAAGGATATGGTATATATTAAGAATATAGATTTTTACACAATATAGTTTACAAAAAATGGGGACATGTAGTGGCAAATTTTTAGTATTCTCGAAAAATGTATTTTCTTGATTGTAGTTATCATACTTCTATATTTGTACACAACACAATTTGCAGTTTGAGTATATTAAAATTGAGATGTGAAATCTGTGTTTGAAAAGTAGACACACAATTTTCTAGAACTGTAGTCTTCAAAGATTGGAATTATTTTAGATTTAATCCATTTAATTTGTAATAGATTTGAAGAGCGCGAGAAATTTCTCATTACTCAGTGGGTTATTAAATAAACATTTCAATAGATATAACTACACAAGGAGAAAGAACATTCTAAAATTAAGATGAGAGAAAAAAAAATTATAGATTGATAATACTTGCAGTAAGATTGATCTGAGAGCATAACATTTTGAATCAAAGCCAAGCATTCTTAAATGTTTGTTGTTAAAAAAACAGAATACCACAGATCCATTTTTATTTCATATATAATGCTTTTATTTACTTTTTTTTCTATTGAATATTATTTACTAGTTTAATTTGAACCTCCGACAGCAGCGAAAATTTACTAATTACTACAGCATAAAAATAAACAAATTACAACCTAGTTTTTGTTTTTTAAAGATGTTTACTTTTTGCTTAATTTTCGAAGTCGTATTTTATTTGTAAAATGTAAACTTAATTTTAGAACGAAATTTATCTCCCTGTGAATAGGGCAATTTATGCAGGCGTATACTTAATCTATGAGCAATAAACAAGAGAATTGTTAACGTAAATAAAACGCTTAAATTGTTTGACGGGTAGAATGAAATAAATCATTACTTAGTTTGAGTTAGTATCACCACCAATCAGTTGCATAGAACCCTTCATAAGTGGAAAGTAAAACAATTAAACTGCGAGAAAGCTATAAAATAAATGCAATTAAAAATTAATTCGAAATGAAATGCGGCAAAGCGGAAAATTGTCTAATCTCGGGTGCTTCAAAACTAGGCGTCATCGGCGTGGACAGGTGTTTTTCGATTGGGGAACTTGCCGGGAAATCGCAAATGGTTTAATTAAGTACAAATGGCTGACAATAAAAGTGTCATTATAATTGTCGCAAGTGCAATCATCGCCGCAGAGATTCCACCTCCCCTTAACCACCTTACTGGCGAGGGTTACGCCCCAGTCAACTTGAAGCTGAACTCGGATGACACAAAGTGCTCGAGACTTTGTCGTCGACATCGCAGTCCACTTTACGTCGTGCAGTGCGTGCATTGAATAATTGAAATTGTAAATGAAGTCATATCCGACCCTTATCAGCGGCCGAAATGAACAATAGGCCAACGCTTAACATTTAACTGCGCCAATCAATATTACAATTCATATATATTGTACTGCGCGACGAATTGTACATGTTAATGTCATATGTACATATGCCTAGAGATATGTAAATGGAAGTTCCTAACTTTCGGCAAACGTATTCCTCAAATTGGTATCAATAAATAAATGTTTATTTTAGGTTTACTTCAAATCTTACATGTTAAGCCATGTGCAACTGGAAGTACCTAACTTTATATAATTGTGCTCCCAAAAAAGTTTTATTTTAAATTTCCTTAATGTGAGCGAAGATTAACACTAAAAATACATATGGGTTAATGGAAGTTCTTAACTTTATAAATGTGTGTTTCAAATTATGTATACGGATATTGTTTAGTTCTAGTTCTCATCGCAAATGAATATAGTAATAATTGTATATAAAATACCTAACAACATAAATTGTAAATAATTGGCACATAACATCATCATATCTCTCATCTCATACTTATAACAACTCTACTGCAAATTAGAGTAAATATACGATAACATTACTTGAAGATCTTTTAGAAAATTAGATCGAGAAATTGATGTGGCTTATTAAAAAACACGTTTTATTCATCAAACGGAAAGGGCACCCCTAAAAAATCGAATCGTAACTGGTTTTGTTAAGACTGAAACCCTTTTATACGAGGGAAACATATGTTCAGTGATAATACTTCGTCTATACTTTATACGATTAGCGATAGGATTTACCTGGATTCGTGTTGGGATTCGCTTAAGTAGCCAATTTAGTTTTTTGATTTGTTCACATTTCAATAGCAATTTTGAATGCTAGTTGGCCAGAAGGTGGGCTATTAACCCAGCTCGTTGGCAGCACATGCGATACACGCTCGTGTGCTGAATTCGAGATGGCTTCTTAGTCTTCAGATATAGCATATTGCCATGGGATTAGAGAAGTTTATTCATGCGAAAAGTGTAGCGCACTTGAGCAAGAATCGTTGCTGTGGTTGGCTGATGTGTGGCCTGGCATTTTTTTCTGCTATATATTTTTTATTACGCCTCTGTGGGTTTGCAGCAACTCAAAAAGGTAACCACTTAAAGTAACCACCAACCGGTGACAGTTTTTGGGGTCCTTTCTCCCATTCCCCAAGCCCGAGTGCGAGCGGGACAGCAATTGCCGCTGAGAGCAGAAGAGCGCACACGATGTTGATGTTGACTCCCTCTCTCCCACAGGCACACGCTCACGCAGATACACGCACGCATACACACGCAATGAGTGTCACATGTCGAACAAAACTCTTACGTAAGCACGGCGCTACAATCAGTCAATTGGCCATGAATGGAACGAAGAAGCAAAAGCTGATGGCATCTGTCATCCCAACTAAGCGTCTCGCCGACAACTGAAGAGTACCAACCACAGCATCGCACATCACAGCACATCCCTTCTACGACCCAAGTGGCCGGAAGTTGCTGGCCTCGTTTGGCCAGCCACCTTCTTCCCTCAGCTGCCAATTGGCAACGGTCAAATGCTTTACACAGTTCTTGCTAATCCAAGGCAATTTACAGATGAGACATTTGTTCAACCTTTTCAAATCATTTCACTCGAATGTGCAATGCCGCAATGCAGATCCACAGATGCTTTACTTTAACACTTTATTCATTTTAATCAGGGAAAAACAGCTGTAATATTTTATTTAATAGTCAAATTTATTATGTAAATTATAACCCTAATTATTGTCTCTGATCTATAGTATATATTTTCTATTTAATGTCCTTCAAATCAAAAATGTAAAGATAATGTAAAATCAATACTACCGATATGAATATTTCTGGAATTGGGGTTGCCTCTTATCGCGGGCAAAATATACTTTGGATCTTAAGATTTGTCAAGTGGAAATAGTAATAGTAAATAGTAAAATGAACTTAACAAATAAGAATACTTAAACGTGTGAAATTAAACGTATTTAATGTCATTCTTGAAATAATTTAATTCTGTATCTGAATACAGAAAACAATCGTAAAATCCATGATTAAATGGTTGGCATACCAACTCTTTAGCATGTACTCGTACATCGATTAAAATTAACTCCAAGCAGAAAATACAAACGAAATAAATGTATGTTTGTTGCTTGGTATGTGCATAAAACAATTTGTCATTCTGGGTTTGGTTATTTTTTTGTAATCAATAATTCCATTAAACCAATCGCAACAGTTTTCAATTGAAATCCATTTGGCATGAAAGAAAACCCACAAAAAAAAAAAATAAACAAAAAAATGAGAGTAAAAAACATGGTAGGTAAGCAAGCCATGAGCCGTGAGTTACAACTGCGCAACGCTTTGGCGTTCGCACGCGAAGGGATCATACTGAAGGCAATGGGCAACGGTCCGTATGCTGAATACGAGGTTGCGCTCTCTCCCCAGCAGCTGCGGATAGAGACAACAATAGGTGGCTGGCCAGCAGCAGCAGTGGCAGTGGGAGAGAAGAAGTGCGCTAGCACGCTAACGCGCGTGCCAATTGTATAGCCATCTCGCTTTCACAGCGGCCATCGCTCTAATTATAGGTTACGGTAAAGACAGCGCAGGGGAGTGCTCTGATTGGTCGATACCGCCGCGTCGGCGCGCAGCACGCACACAACGGGGCGTCGCCGAACAAAACTCGTTTTGAGCGCGTGCTCGCTTGCATTTAAGAATGAAATTAAATGAAACGAACGACGCGACGCAACGCAACGCGACGACGCCGTCGGCAGGGTAAGGCAGCGGTGGCGTATGCTGGCTAGATAATACATCATCGTCAGGCTCGGGCTCGTTCTCGCTGTCGCTGTCGTTGTCGTTGTCGTTGTCGGTTTCGGCTTTGGACTCGGGCTCGGGCTCGTGCATGGGCCACGGGCACTAACACAACAACACGATGATGATCATCGCTGTGTCTGTGGCACTCGTGGTGGTTGCTTGTTTTACTGCTGTCTCGCTTGCACCTGCACAAAACCCGCAGCTGTGGCAATGTTACGAATAACTGCGTCATGATGAATGGGAATGGCTGCTGCTGCTGCTTTGCTGTTGTGCTGCGCTGCGCTGAGAGCGAGAGAGTTGAGCGCCAGCGAAGCTGCTGTCGGGAATGCTGCTGCTGCTGCTGCTGCTGTTGCTGCTGCTGGTGCTGCTGCTTGTTGGCTGTTGTCGCTGTCGCTCTCTCAGTTTAGCAGCGTGCACAGCTGAAGCGAAACACACAAATACACAATATTGCGAATCGCGGTCTCTCTCACAGCGACCGGCTAACTTGTTTTGACGCGCCCTCTGCCTGAAACTGAAGTTGAACAGCGACAGCAACGACGACGACGACGACGACGACGACACCAATGCTTGACGTTAACGCCGCAGTCACCGCCAACGACAAAACGAGAACGGGGCCCAAGCTTTTTGTTTGCGCTGGCATCGCGTGAAACAGTTGCAAGCCTTTGAACGATCAGCGACGACGCCGAAAACTTTTGCGCGGATACATTTTGTTTGTTTGTGCAGCAGCAGCAGCAGCAGCAGGCGCCTCCTTGTCGCCAACGTCGCCGCCGACACCTCTGCTAGAACAACAACAACAATAACAACAACAACAGTAACAGCAACAATAACAATACCATCGTCAAACATCTATCTATCAGATCGAGCCAAGATATTGTATATGCTCAGAGCTGCAAGTGCGTTTCCATCATTCGTCCGGTTTTTGTTGGTTTTATTCTTTCGCTTCAGTTACGAGTATTGTGTGCATTTTTTCGCTTGTGTTCTTTCCGATGCAAACATTGTGCAACATCAAACCTCGAGTATCTAAGGCAGGCGACGCACCTGCCGTTGCCGCAACACAAACATAACAGTTACAAGCGGTTCAATCGACAGTGACAGTGGCAGTGACAATTGCAACAGCAACAGCAACAGCAGCGGCAACAGCAACAGCAGCGGCAACAACAAGCGCAGCAGGAGCAGCAGCCGTTGTAGCCAGTTGATTGTGAATTTCAAATCAACATACGACATACAAAGCCAATGCAAATAGTTACAACAAAACAACAAATAAACACATTTTGACTGTGAAAAGTGCATAAGAGCAATTTCAATCTTTTTGTTGCATATTTTTTATTGTTTGCGAACAACGCGCGTGTTTTTGTTTGTGTTCTAATTGTGATTTTTTTAGCATCAACAGTGACAGCAGCCAGCGGGCAATCCAAATTGCGACTGGCCAAAAACAAAAAGCTAACTCAAAATACGTCGCATTAGTTGTTGTTTTTTTTTTCGTTTCGTACTTCGCAAGTGAAGTTAGCTTCACTCAGCTCCAAAATCAAGTCCAATCATTGTACGCCTAAAAACTACAACATCGACAATATCAAAAGCGACGGCAACATCGGCAACTGCAGCAGCAGCAGCAGCAGCGGCAGCAGCAGCAGCGGCAGCATCTAAAATGCTAACGGACATGACCCCGACGGCTGGCCAATTGTATGGCTCACAGATTCCGGCCATGGCTGGCATGAACATCACAAATATCGCTTCACATCTGCAGAAACCGCAAGTAAATCCGGTAAGTGGCGGAACCAATTCAACAACTCCAGCAGATACTACAGATATTCGAATACAACAAACAAATAAATACTGTCAAGTTGTAAATTTTGTTCTTTCGCCAACTGTTTGTGGTCTACGATAAAGCTAACAGATATAAGGCAGACTATAATCGCAGACTCATTGTCCTCTCCACATAAAGTAGGACAATGCAAACTGCTTTGTAATGCAGTGTAAAGTAATTTCTAAAAATGTTTTTAATTGAATTTTGTATTCTACCAACGGCTACCGCAGTTTTTTGTGAACCGAAATATATTTCACTTAATTCTCAAAATTTCATTGTGATTAGCAAAATGTCTTATCTAAAAGTTATTTAATATATTATATAACTAAAAGAGTTGCTCTCTCACTTCACAATCTAAGAGATTTCAGTATTTCCAATAAATAATGTGCAGAAATGTTGTAGGTACGAGAGAAAGATTTAATCGTGCATGTTTTGGTTATGAAGAAAACTCATCTTCACCCCGAAGGGAATATCATTTGCAGTGTTTCTAATGCGCACTGATGTTTAAAAATCCCAACAAGTATTTTGTATTTTGCGCCTTGCTTATGGCCCAGTTCTAATCCCAGTTTTCAAATCCCAGTAAGGCAGAGTCATCTCTGATGGATTTGGGCTCTTTTGTTGTCGAGTGTTGATGAGTGTGAATGGAGAGAACATAATGCCTTTCACGAGTCCAAGGATCAGTCGAAATATATGTCGCAGGCAGCTCCTAAATCAATTAGACGCGGCTTGTTCAACGCTACGCATTTCTTCACGCTTAGACTTACCAGATACACAGGCCACAAGATACAAGGATACAGACAAACAGAAAATACGGCGACGGCAACAGATACAGATACAGATACAGAGATACTGATAGCAAAGTAGAAGCCTCTTATATGGGCTAATCGGCATTCTTCCGTATCTCGAATCAATTATTCGAGCTCAATTCAAACACTTGAGGTGTGAAACAAACGATTGAATTATATTTGGTATTTGATTTTTGCTATTTTGTTTTGTGATCCAATATCGATGCACGGATTGTATTACAAGGCATGAGTGAGAACATTTTGGAGAGCCGATTGTGCCATTAACTTCTTTTTTTGATCTGATATGCAAAAGGCCGAAACGGAACGGAAGCATTCACTAGACTTCAGTGATTAACCGAATAACTGGCAGCATTTAATGATTTTTGCACTCAGGTCATCAATTTGAAGACTCTTTGATGTGCACCGCTTTCGACCTCAATCACTAAACTAAGGTAAATCCATACGAGTAGTGATTCCAAAATTAATTGTTTGCTGTTCGAAATGCTTAATGATTTTAGAGACTGAATCGCCGCCGTATTCATAATGATATACTTACAGCAACCTATATTAGGCAAACATATTTTAAAGTCAGCTTAACTACCCACCGAACATATAGAATATTAGAATTAGATTAAATTCGGGTTTCAAGTGTGATTTAAACTAATTCAAGACAAGCTCTTGCTGTTTTGCAGGATTAATTCTATGCGCCTTACATTTACTTCAACTCTATTAACATTAACGCTATTTGCTTGTCAATATAGCAAATTGTTACTAAATCCCTATTATAAGGAAAAGTCAGATCGAAATCCAATGTGAAAATCGAAAGATTTGTGAATTTGACTGAGACAATTAATGTTGTTTGATTATTTTCATATGCATCAATATTTTCCGTGTCATCTACATGTGAATGTTCTTGAACTATATTTTGAGCTGCATTAATTATTTATAATTGCCAGACGCAAAAAAGAAATAAACCCATTTTATTTTATGCGTGATCCCAAAAAAAAAAATATTATGTTTATCCGACGGCCTGGGAGAGCATGAATTCGTTACGGATTTTCCACCGAATATCGTTAAGAAAAACTATATTTCAAATGTGGAATACTAAAAAGCCTTTCAGTGAGTTTTGGAATTTAATTTGTAAATACAGTTTTCGATTTTTCTGCTCTTCGTTTTAATAAATTTTGGAGCTACAATTTTATAATAAGAGGGTTCAATATAAAATTGTGATTCCAAAATGATTTCAAGTCATTGTAAAATTAAATTCTATTTGGCAATTTTCTTGGTTCGAGGTGCAAGACGACAAGGATTATAAAACATGTAGATGGAATAATTTATCGTATAGTATAAATAATAATTATACTGGAAATAATTATTTACGCTTTCATTTAAATATATACCGAAATGTTAACTGAATTATTTTAATTGTGATCATTTTGTGGAACTTTTAAAATTATGATGACTTATACGAAATTGAATTGACAACTATATTCACATATTTTGTTACAATCGTTGGTAACTCAGACAAAACATTTCATTTCACAATCTATCTTGCATGTTCCTGAATTCCAAGGAATATATTCAAATACCAGCTAATAGAATTGAGAGTTTAATTCAGCTGATATGCTGCGTAAAATGCACTTATTATTTAGTTGTAACATACATTAACCATATTGATGCGTCTGCCTGTAATTGTCGTTAGTCATGCATCGGAGAGCAGTTATCAATTGGCTTCAATTTTCTCACTGTCTTTGGATACCCATTAAATCCAAATTGATGAGGTTTTCATGTTGCATGGCCGGGCAAATTAAATGACACTTTTAATAGAGTTACTAACGCCAGCTAGCGGGTGCAACGCTGCCCCAACTCTGTATAATATATATCATATTGTGTATGCATAACATATGTGTCTATGCTTGACGCCATATCCACATGGCCTTAGGAATCCATGGATCGGTAAGACCGCAAGCACAAAGTGCAGACGCCACGCAACTGCGTGAAAGAAGAGAATAAAGAAAGCTGTTGTCGGGTATGAGCGACTACAAGATGCTCCTCAATGCACTAAATCGATGATACCGATGTCGTATTTTGTTTGTGTTTTATGCAGTTCACAAAGTCAGTAAACAGTTTTCTGCTGATTGAATCAGAGTGACGTCTCGTAGTTTATTTAGCTGTCTTCTGGGAAGACAGTCTTAAATTATCCAGCTAAGTATGTTACACATATAGAAATTCCCCTTTTTCTGTCCACTTACATTGGGTATTAAAACCGCAAAACGAAATGCCCTCAGTGCGAGGTCAGAACTGGAGTTGGAGTTGGAGTCCGAACAGGTCGGTGGTGTTGTTGCTGGTGTTTTGGTAGCGTTGGTATCGAGTATCGAGCAGAACATGGTATGCATATATAGTAGATGGAGTTGGCATGCAGGCGTTTATTAAAATGAATACCACATCAATCAATCATTTTACAAACGTGTTGTCGGCCAAGTTCAAAGCCGCATCTGTATATGGAGTGGCTAGAGACTAGTTCAGCTTTTGCTAGCCGAGTGGACCACTCTAATCTTAGGGTCTGTTTAAGAAAGTTACACATGGGCATTGGTTTCAATTAATAGCGTTTAAAGACGCGACACGAAATACAACAAAAAAACCAAACTAAAATCCAAAAATGATTAATTACCAAGCCAAACTGAAATTATCAGTTATGCTTGAAACAAAGCCCAGCACCAAAAAAAACATGTGTTGCAGACTGCCAGAGAGCCAGTGAACAGTAAAACAGCTTAAGAGTCGAAAAGCGAGAATAAAAAACAACAACAAAAAGAACGAACAAAACTTTTGAAGAATATCGTATTGAAATGTACGTTTTTGTGGCCAAGAAGCGGCTGTTAAATTATTGAAAATCATGCAACGATGTTGCCGTATTCCCCATATGATCTCTCTCCTGGATTTGACTTGGTTGACTTGGTGGACTACTATCTGTGGCCTGGGGCCTGGGGCCTGGTCTGGGGCTTGGTCTGGGGCTCGGGTCTCGTTTGCTCACCGCTGTCTGTCGGCATAATCAGCATAACAAAAGAAATTAAGCAATAATATATTAATGAAAATACAAATACTCAGTGGTCGCTTCGTCTCTTCGTCTCTTCTGTGAGCTGTGAGCTGTGAGCCAGCTGTAGCCAAAATCGCCGAGTCATTGACTAATTTGTTGTGTTCTCAACTCGGTTAGGCGCCAGGGCGTCGCTCATCGGATCGCTGAGGCAGCCATCGGTAGCCCTGACTGACTTCAGTTGAGTTAAGTTGCGTTGCCGCTGCGTTGAATAGCAGATGCTGTCAGCAGATGCCCCGCAGTTTTCATAGATTCGTCTGTCGACTTCATAGCGAGAAACGATCGCAACATCATCGAACACAACAAATTGAACTCCAGCAAAACACAACTTGTTGTCTGCAGCTATTTCAATTTTATGCAAAACGTTTTTCTCAGCACTTTTTTTCAATTAAATTGTCAAATGAGTATTGATTACGCGGCAACTGCTGTCGTAAGGAAGTCATTTATTTTTGAGAACTTTTCATATGGATCAAGCACTCAACTTTTTGTTATCTGATCAAGTTCGCTTCTTGCCGCTTCCATGACATATTTACCATATGCGAGTTGGCCTAATGAATGCGTCTGTCTGGGCATTTTCACCTTTGCGATAGGCAGGGCCGACGCAATTAACATGAATTATTTGGGAAATTAGTTGGCATGATGCTGCGGAAAAGTTAAATGCCACCGCAAAGGTCACGTACTAGAGACAATACATACATACATATAGTATGTACAGGCAAAGTCGTGTAAGTAGAGCAAGGGAAATAATGAGAGAGCACATAATAAAGTCGCCTGTCGCTGGCCTCTTCACAAGCGCCGCCACCTCTTCTGCTTTCAATTGGAATTCTTTCAATAAGCGAATGTGAAAATGTAGATGTTCCCAGTACTCGCAGGGCAGTGGAGTGTGATAGCTTAGTGCCAACGGTAAACATATGTACATATATGCATACACACTAGTACGTTGCAGTTAATGAAAGTCTGGAAGTCTGGCTGTCTGTTTCTCTGTCTGCCAATCTAAGGGAATGTAATAAATAGAGCGTTCTACGCAGATCAAGATGCATCAAATCCCAAAAAACGCATAACAATCGTAATAATATTCATTCAAAATATTTATTTGTTCACAAAATTACTTTGAATGCAAAAATATACAAACATAATGTTAGTTTAAGAGTACAACTCCACATTTCAAATAATTCCCAATTGATCACATAATACACTCGAAGTGTAATCTTTTCAAATGCATAAATTGTCTAAATATGTTATTCACAGACTCATATTACCCGCTGGGATTACCGATCAAGCCTTTAGCGCTTTAACGACTTTCATTATTTCCAAACTGCCGACCCGACAACAAAGTATCTCCAGCTAAATACAACAAGTGCAGTTATGAAGTGGGCTGAGTTTGTTTCTAATTAGCAAATGTGTTGACGTCGCGATAAGGCACTTTATACTTTGAACACAGTTAATGGGCTTGTCACTGGCCAGGAGTCCAGTTCAGTTCCGACACATCAAACAAATACGTGTGCAACACAATTTGCCATCCCATCACCATATTGCTGAGCTCTGTCTATTATTTAACACTTGCCCGTCACTGCACCTTACGTTACAATCTACCTTAGCAGTTGACAACCGCTGACAACGGGGAGCACAATGCTACGGGGCCACGCCCTCAACGCCCGCGAGCTATTTAGTGGCACACTCATTATGATATCATCGACGGCACTTGGCCAACTAATATAGTATTCGTAGAAGAAGAGCAAGAAAGACTTGAACTTCTTTTGAGTGATTGCATGTTTTATCTAAAAGAAATTAATTATTATTACTTAGACTTCAAATGTTCAACAGTATTTAATCAAATCAAATAATTGCATATTTTTTAATACACATCCTTTTTGTTCGATATTTGTATGAATAAAATAAAATTAATATATATTTAATACTTATTTTACTTGCTGATCATTTCCGGAAAAGATATAAATATATTCCGCAATTTTATACATTGTTACAAATATATATTGGTATATATGTGTTTGGAAACTTCTCTCAATCTGTAGAAATTCTTGAACATAATTACTGCAATGTTAAAGTTCCTTAAAGAAATATGGTTGGCTGGTGATAATATGTGGTTTGTGGTGTCGAGACTGCGCTGAGCTGCACATGTAGTTGGGAACATGACTCTTGAGCCGCTTCTTCTCAAAGCAAAAAGGTCAGAAGTAAAACCCATGTGCTTGTTAAACATTTCGTTGACGCAAAGTCAAAGCGTTTGCCAGCGTTGATTTGAATGCAACTTCATGAGTTAATCAATTTTAATGCCTGGCAACAACAATAACCGCAACTGCGAATATAATAACAACTTGTTGGCTTGCCTAACTCGCATCGATCGCAGCTCGGGTCCCTTGGCAATCGATCGATGCGATGCAGCCAAACTCGCGACTCGCGACTCGAGACTCGAATTGTTTGATCGTGCTGAAAATTTCTTCTTTTTATTTTTATTTTTATTTTTTGTATGGTGACGGCAAAGTATCTTAACCGATGCATAAGTAAGTTTATTTATTTACACGTATCTATTTTGTGCAAAACTCATGTACAAATTGGTAAAGAAAAAAACGAGCAGAAATATTTATGAAAAAAAAAATGGAAAACTGCACAGCTTCAGCTGCAACAGATTGGGTTACGTATAAAGTTTGTTGCAGAATGAAATGATTTATGGTCTGAATTACAGATAATTGTGATAATCATACCGAAAAGGCGCAGTCGCAGTCGCAGTCGCAGGCTTTGGGTCTGAATTCGATATAAAATCCAGAGCCATATAAGAAGTGGCCAATGAGTGGCGAGCCAAAAGGGAATCAGGAAGGGTAACGGGCCAGACTGTGACTCTGGGATGCGTGTCTAGAGTTTATACCTAATTTTGTTATTTCACTTCGATACCCTTCCGAAGGAGCGATACTCGCAGAACGCAGCATTGTTCCTATTTGAAAAAGTATAACAAATTTTAATGACTGATTATTAATGAATAGAAATGCATCAATTTTAATTGGAGAATTGAAAACGGTAACGATTTCAAAGCGAACAGAGTAAAATACTTGAATTTATTATCGATTTCCGATCGTAATATGATGATAAATGAAGTTTGCACAGTAAATATTTTTGAACTAGCACAGACAGACAGAGAGACTGTTGATACATTGTAAATGTGATTTTTAAGATCCTTTTGCCTTGTCGCTAATTTATCTCACCCTTCTGGGCTGAAACAATGTACTACAGTAACGGCAGAATGCTGTCTATTTGTCTAAACAGATCTGCTGACTTGTGTAGGTTGTGTGGGCAAGGGGCGTGGCAAATGATATAGTACGAGAATGCGAGTATGCGAGAATACGCATCGCATGGAGAGAAAGGCTCGCAAGGCGAACCCATGTGAAATTCCTGTGTGTGTTTATGTCTTGTACATTTCATGGTTTTTTATGTGGCCATATTTCTGGCAAGTGTTGAAGTCTGCTGATTGACGAGTCAACAACAGCAACAACAGCAACAGCAACATGTCATTCGCATACGCGTAGAATGCAGAGGAAGATTCTCCGCTCTCTTCCGAGTGTCTCTTCGAGTGACAGGAAACGAGCGCTGTCGATGCTCGTAAAAGTGTTTAATTCATTTTTCAGTTGTAGCTGTAGATACCCTGCACGGCAGCCAAATTGGGTGTAATGTGTGTTGTCGTTCAAAAGAATCTCTTCAGATGAATTTATATTAAGCAATAATTTTGTTTGAAATTGTATTTATTTATTCGCTTCTCAAGAAACTTGTATTCATTGATTTTTTGGGCAGCTGTCTGTAGTTGACTTTAAATAAATATACGAAAACATATAATAATATTAGGTATATATAGCCATTTCAGTTTAC
The DNA here is from genome assembly GCA_035045625.1 of Drosophila formosana. Classification (NCBI taxonomy): domain Eukaryota; kingdom Metazoa; phylum Arthropoda; class Insecta; order Diptera; family Drosophilidae; genus Drosophila; species Drosophila formosana. The sequence continues at coordinate 614,895 of JAWNOW010000173.1, read as the reverse complement.
TCTTATGCTAAATGCCTTGTTTCCATATTGATTCATAAAATCAGGTATCAAGTGGTCAGCTGTCAATGGCTCAAATAAAACGATCATTTATTGCCCTCATGATTTCAACGGCGCGTCGCTTTGCACCTCGTAACCGCAATGCGATATGAGTGCTATATGGTATTGGTGGCACAAGCAAAGACGCCACCCGCCGTCGCTGCGACACAGGCAGACGAAGGCAAGATCAAGGCAACACACAAGTGGCAAGTGGCAAGTGGCAAGTGGCAGCTACAATGCCAGCAGCATTGTTGTAAATATTGTGTTAAATATTAAATGAAGTCGTAAAAATCATTGCTTGATGCTCTCGTTAGCGAGACGCGTTGACAAGTGAAGTGATGCTCAATGCCGACGCTTCACATCAGTTGGTGTTGCCGTTGCTGCCGCCTCGAGTTGCAATGCTGCGTTGCATTCTATCGAGGCATGCAAATGGCTGGCAGGCAGCGAGGCAGCGAGGCAGCCAGCCATATGGCATGACATTAATACAGTGTCAAATCGGCGGCTGTTGTCAAAAAGAATTGAAAGGATGTTTGATGGCATGCTAAATTGGCAAATGCATGCAAGAAGCACTTGCGTTCTGCGTTGGCGGTGCTTACCACATTATAGTACATTTCAAATCATTATGCACAGCCAGCAAAGAGTTGCATGTCGCTGCTGAATTGAATCGCATTGCACTTGCAGTTGCGTGTTGCCATGCAATCGCTCGCTGTTTGACGCTGTTCATACCCAGCATTCCAAGGGGCGCAGCAGGGTGTATTAGCTGCTCTCAGTGCAATTGCATTTAGAGCCTCTATTGTGCGTGGACAGGGTGTTTCGTGGTCGAGCAGCATTCGCACTTGCTTTTGCTGTTTGATGTTCGTCAAAAGTGTGCTTAATTAGCAGCAGAATTATTACAGACTGCCAGCAAATGGATTAAGGACAGCTTTGACAGTGCTTTGCGGACCCAAAACAAGGTGCATCGTTTACGTAGCTTTCGGGTCGAATATCTGCAGGCAGTCATAAGGTCATCGTGGTTGCCACATCTTCAACTTGAGCTCTTCTAAAATATGCAATCATTGTTGCTGTTGTGCGGTTCCCAGCGGCACTGCAACACGATGCTCAGATGTGCTTGCCGCATGCCGCATGCCGCTTAATGTGTACTCGTCGCATCTGCAATGATTACCACCAGGCGAGCGTGTACTTAAGCATTTTATATGCCTTCGTTTTGGGCCACATTATGGGCCGAGCTACCAGCGAGCGTAAGTCGCAAATCGAAATCACCTCGCAAGATGAGTTTAGTCAAACGTCCGAAAATTCGATTTATAACTTTGCACACGGCACTCGCTCAAATGGCGTTGATGATGTTCATGTTTCATGTTTGTGGCATGATGAAGCGCAACGATTATCCCCAGCATCAGCAACAACATCAACATAAACAAAATATCAAAGATAACCGCAATGCTCGACTACGCGACACCCACTACCTACATATATTTCATTCTAACCAATCCTTTGACATTATAACGTTAAATAAAGTCTTGAAAATTATTTCTAAATACATACAATAAATGTTAGCCAGATAAAACAGTTAAATGGCTCTACATAGTTTAACAATAATAATAATTTTAAATTTTTAAAAAGCATTCATTTTCATTCATTCTGATATAAGGACCTTGAGTACCATCCATGAAATATAACTCTATTAACGTATTTTCGTTCTACAAAATAAAGTTTTTAAAATAATTCCTACATAAATATTTTATTTTATTATATTATACAAAAGAATTATTTGAATTTTAATTTTGAAATGTAAAAATAAAAATTCGAACACAAAAAGAGTGAAGATAAAATATAAATTAAACATATTTTTCACCCCCAAAATAAAGTTCTACAAATAAACATACAATTTTAAAATATTAAATTTTCTCTATAAAGTGCAAGAAATGATTTGCATTAAATTAAATCAATTAAAAACTAACTAAAATTTCTTTTAAGCATAAAATCGAAAAATCTTGTAGAGTCGAAAGTGATGACGGGGCAGCACATGCGATCCGCTGTAAAGCTTTTGCGGGGTATAAGTATGCCAAGAGAGCCAAGCAAATTGATTGATTTGCCATAGCACGATGCTGGACATAAAGCTGCAAGGCAACATAGCCATAGCAGCATAGCAACATACCCATGCTTGTAGTACCTACAGCAACAGCAACAGCAACAGCAACAGCGTTAAAACTCGTTTCAGTTTCAATTTCATTTTGAGGGCACATTGCCCACGACAAAAATTGTTACTGCGACGACGACGACGACGACGACGACGATGTCTTTGCCCTGACTTGTGATAAAGTGGGCGGGATTTGTTGGCGTTGCCGTTGCTGTTTAATGTTGCTGTTGCTGTCGCTGTTGCTGTTGCTGTTTGCAGTTATTGCTGGCGTGCCAAAATCCGTTGAGGTATGCATATTTATACGGTCTATTTTCAAATGGCGGCGACAAAATATGCAGCAAATGCAATTGAAACGTAACGAAATTTTATGCAACGCCCACTATTGGCCACAAGCCAAGTCAAGCTTGTATCGCAGTTGTTGCCGTTGCTGCGGTTGCTGCGGTTGCTGCGGTTGCTGCGGTTGCTGATACGGATGGCAGCGTCTACGACATAACATTTTTGAATCGAAATGTGTACGCGAAAATTGTTGCCAGCTTGCTGCGGTCGCTTGTTTGATAAATAAGTCGCATGCAAATAGCAAGAACAGCAGCAGCAACGACGGCAGCAGCAGCAGCAGCAGCAGCAGCAATTGCTACTGTTGCTGCCATTTGAAGGCAATGAATTAAATTGCGGTGCACAATTTTCTCAATGGCTTGCCATTGATGAGAATTGCAACATCACCTTTGTCCACTCCAGTTGTTTGTCAAGAGCAACTGACAGCAACGGTTGCTGCCGCTGCCGCTGCCGCTGCTGTTGACATGACAAATTTGCCTCGCAGCTGCAACAACAACAACAGCAACGACACGGCAACAACAACGACTCCTTGCACTCTTGCGTACGATTAGCCCGATCTGAGAACAGTGCCAGCCAGCAGCCAGCCAGCCAGCAAGAGGGAAAGAGAAAGTTACAACGAGCCGGCCGATTTTGTTTTCATTTTTTATTTTCTTCGTTGTATTTCTCTTTGTGTTTCATATTAAAAATCGAAACCGTTTATATGTTAGCATTCGTCGCCGGTGTTGTTCCCACATTCGTCTTCCCGAAACTGAAAACAATACGAAAGACTTGAACTCCTCCGCTCCGATCCGGAAGATGCAGCCAAGCACGAGTAGCTAGCTTAGCACCATCGTCATCGTGGCTGCATCTGGAAGCAGAGCCAAAAACTAAACGTCGTTGTTTGAAAATTACTGGTAATTTTCGGTGCCTTCGCTCTTTCGCTTCAGTCATAGATCGCGGGGTCTCCTGTCTCCAGTCTGGAGTTGGAGTTGGAGTTGAGGGAGTTGGGGGAGTTGCAGTCGACGTTAGCGTGTGTTCAGGTTGTAATTTTCTACTTTGCACCTAAAAATGCTGATAATAAAAGGCAACAGCCACAGCAACATCACGGCCAGCGAGTCTATGGGTCATATTTTGGGAGACTTGGGAGAAGTTTATAAGTTATATTGCTGGCATCAGTAAAAGCTCGCCAGAGTTGCTCATAATTATGGTGGAACCTGCTAACTGCCTATAAAAATTGTTAACAAAAATGAAATGATTTCGCTGCAACAACAACTGCAACGAATTTTCATTTCATTTTTTCTGACCACAATTTGGAGTGTGTTAAGCTGTGGCTTTCGTGTGTGGAATTCATCAGGAATGATCAATTTTTATGGCTTGTTTTCCACTCTCTATGCTAAAATAATAAAACACAAAAAAAATTCCATCTATTGTTGTTGTTTTGTTGTTGTTGTTCGAGCTAATCGATGGTGTCTATCTGGCTTTACTGTTTGCTATATGGTGTTATTGTGTTTTGTTAATTAGTCATTTAATGCTCAATAAAAATAACAATAGCAACAATGACAACAACTAGTCACAGACCAAGTCACAATATGGCGAACACACATTTGATTTATTGAGTCATTAAATATTAATCATAATTTTCTTGTTTAGCAGCTTATTTTGTGATGCCCTCTCCGCTGTTTATATAGTATATAGTATAGTATATTTAATTCCATTCGTTCGTTTTGTCCAGAGGGCTCAAAGACTGTGGCAGTTGATTATTGAGATAAGTGCTTTTTAAATGTCTGTATAAAATAGTACAACTAAATAGTGGAGAGTGCGTTTCAAATTTGTACAAGGAAATTAAAGTCGATTGACTTGGAATGCATACTGATAAAGAACTATATATTGGTTTTTTTCCCATATATATTGTGGGTAATTGTATCGAGAATGTCGGTCAACAACATGGGTTTCATAGCAGACATTGTAGTGGCAAATACTCGTAAATGTTTTATGGGCATTAATCAAAGTCGACACGTTCAGGTTCAAAACTGGAACTAGCAGCTCAAGACAAACACCGACAACAACGACAACGAGAACGACAACAACCAGTGTCAACGACGAACAGAAATCAATAAGCTGAATTTGCGGACCCTCGTTTTGGCCATTTGCTAGCGAACGCTTAACTCATTGTGTTATTTTTTATGCACTTTGGCGTTTTTTATTATTTATTATAAAATGAATTGCTGCAACCTAAACTGCCAGCCAATTGGCTACCGGTCTTCTGTCGACCACCACTCCAAATGAATATGCAAAAGAGGCAACCGACGGACGGACAGACAGATGGACTCACAGCACAGACAGCACAGAAGCGGGAGGCCGAACCACAAACAGAAACAGAAACAGAGTCTTGGACTGTGGCAGTGACAGAACCAGAAGCAGAAGCCGAAGCAGAAGCAGAGACTGAGATACAAAATGCAGACACTGAAAGTGTTCGGCAGCATTTTGGGAACTCACTGAATGTAGCGTTCACAGCGGGGCGTGAGTTCCACTCGGGTTCCGCACTTAAGCTTGGACTCCAGCTCCAACTCCAACTCCAGCTCCAGTTCGTCTCCAGCTTGTATCCACATCCATATTGGGCCAATTCAAATGAATCCAGCAAGCAACATACGAGGCAGACGACCGTCTGTGTTTTGCATTCCCTTTTTGCGTTTTTATTTTGCCGTTGTCATAACCATTTCAGGTCTGTGATCAATGGTATGTTTATGAATGTAAATTTCGCTGCTCAACATCGAGAACTGCAACTGAATGAATGTTCTTTGGTCACCTCGTAAAAGCAACACGTTGAAATACAGGAAGGGTGAAAATCAAAGCAATTGATCGAGATTGTAAGCAAGGTCGGAATCAGTTTGATTTGATCACTTTTTAAACTGAAAATTATAATGTGTTAATGAAGTCAAGTGGAGATAGTGATTCTTGGATCGATACTGTAAAATACTTTTTTTTTCCAGTTCAGAATCAGTTTGATTTGATGACATTTTAAAAGGAAAATTTTAATGTGTTAATTGGGTTGTAAAGAATATAAAGATAGTGATGCTTTGACCGAAATTGTAAATTATTGTTTCTTTTAATGGTCAGCATTAGCTTGATTTAAGTTGTGAAAAATATAATGATAGTGATTCTTTGATCGATATTGTAAAATAGTCTCTTAGTGGTCAGCATTAGTTTGATTTGAACACTTTTGAAAATGAAAATAATAATGTTTTAATGAAGTAAGCAATATAAAGACAGTGATTGTTGATCAGTGTGTCAAATGCGCAAATCGATCGTCGAGCCGTCGGCCAAGTTCGAGTTTTCTGAAATATCAATATTAAAATATTGTTTCCACCTGCAGCTCTGATCTAGCAGCAAAACTTAATAAATATGCATTAAAGAAATGGCGTAAATTGAATATTCTGGTTACGTGTTAAAAAATGATTAAAATGATGAATATCGTGGAAATAAAAGATTACAGCGAACGCGATTACGCGCGCCAATTGCAATTAGTGGAAGTAAGCAAAAGAACCGCGATGAATTGTTTCTAATTTACTTAACATATCAATGTTAAGCGAGTTTGCATATATTGTCGCTTAGATAAGTGGCCTTTTGTTGATCCCTCTCTCTGTCTCTAACTGGGCTGCAGTTCGACTAGCGTGCTGAACCAGTCAGTCAGTCAGCCAGCCAGCCAGCCAGCCACGTAATACACACTCGTCACTTTTAATTAATAGCCAGCGTCAGCTTAAGACTAAGTTATAGCTAGACGGAGACCCGAGCCAGCCAAACCAAACCAAAGCAAACCTAACCGAACCGAACCGAACGGAACCCTGGTCTCTGGTCTGGTTCCATCTGTTAGCGACTCTCTGGAGGCCGCAGCTGCATGCCACTGCAATTTGCAATTACCACAAACACACCGCATGTCGACTGACAACAGCAATGGCAACACAGCAACAACATTGGCAACGGCAACGGCAACACAGCAACAACATTGGCAACGGCCACGGCGTCGACAGCAATAAAAGTACTACTCACAAATATATATGTACTATATATACATATATCAGGAGCAGGGCAAAGTTTTGCAAATTGAACACTTTTGCTGAGCTTTGCTGATAACACTCAATAAACAAGCCTGACTACGAGTAGCTGTTCAGCCAATTTCCAATTTCCAAGTGCGAGTCGAGTTCGAGTTCGAGTTCGAGTTCGAGTACTCGAGAAATGACGTATTCAAATTTGAGCATTAACCCGGATTTGTTGTGTCCCTTTAGTTTAGTGTCTGTGCCATAGATTTGGAACCAAGTGCTTGGCAATGTTTTGTTTTCAGCTCGGACAGCTTTTATGCGCTGACTAATGCTCGCAGCAAGCCAAACAAAAACATTAAACATTGAGCATTGTTTTGGTCCTTGCACTTGCCGAGGATTTAGAGCAATGTTTTGGGAAATGCACAATGACAAATCCGGAGTTGTGCTGTTTGCTTAACAGGCGCTATTTCACACTAGACTTGACTGGAAATCGGCTGAGGATTTGCATTAAGAGCAGTGAGAATTAGCAGATACGAACAACGAACGAAAGTATGAACTCCCCTGTTCTGGGCAATTCAATTTTGCATTGTTTGCGCCTGCCAAAAGGACAATGGTGCCGAGTTTGAGGCGCAGGGTATCTTGTGGTCGTCCACTCCACAGCGACTGCTGTGATTTAACCCCGGTTTACGAGCATTACCAGCATTACGAGCAGTACGATGTGTGTACCTGATGTGTGCATACATAGTAGCCGTGTATCCTATGGCGATGCAGCAGGCAACAAAAGAGCCTCTCCATTTTGGTATTTGTATTTGTGATAGCTCGCTAATTTGTTACAAAATTGCACATTTGGCTGATGCGGATCAACATGGGGTAAACATTCAACTCACCTACAGTCGGCTGCCTTTCTGCCTGCCATCAGTTGAGTTGCCTGCCTGCCAGCCTGCCAGCCTGCCACCTAATTTCCCTTGCCTGCATCCCCGTTGCGCTTCCCTTCGCTGCTGATTTGATCCCATGTCATCCATCAAATGCGCTGCCCATTTGCCAGTTTCTCTCAGCCGATTTTCCTCTTTTCACTTTTTCATTAATTTCAGCATCAGCAGCGGTGTTTTCATTCTTGAACTTTGACCAAAACCAAATCTCCTGCTGCGCCATTTGAATCATTTAGCGGCACTTAAGGATCGTCATAAGAGGAAATCATTACTTGCCAAACGCTGAATGGTTGCTGTCCATTAGTGCATCTCGCTTAGCCGCCACAACTAGGATTCCATTTACTCGGTTACGCGCAAAGACTTATCTTTTTCATATTTAATTTTTTATGTCGCCTTTAATCTCATTAGTTTAACGTCTCTTAACGGCATTAAGTAATTATTTACTGTGCTCACTTCATCAAAATGCTTGCGACGATAACAAATGCAATCAACGGCTTCATCAAAAATATATCAATATAAATTTGCCTGTTTTCGATCAGGCCCATTATGCGACTAATGAAGACACACGTTGCAAGTTACACACACACACACACACGCACTCACACACCCACACTTCACACTCACTCATGTTGCATTCAGCGCCAATGAGTGAGTGACTGATCATGTGAGTTATTTAAGCTGACTTGACTAACTTGTCGAGTAATCTAAGAGTTTCTCCCTGCCCGATCTCGGTTTTTATATTTTATTTTCATTTTCTCTCAACACACGACCTAGCGTTGAGTTCCCCGACACGGTCTTACGTTAGTTGCAGTTGCAGTTGAAGTTGAAGTCCTCGCTTCTCGGTTCAGTTTCAGGCCAAGTAAGAGTCGCAGTCGTCAAGATCATGATCGCCTGACCATCGACATGAGCATCGACAGCTTGCGGCGACGTTTAAATTTGCTCATTTTTTTTTAACAAAATGAGCTAAAGATTCTATCTGGTCGTGTAAATATTTGTTAAAATTACGCTTTCAACTGAAAAATTTCAAAAATGTTAATTTTGATCCATGCACACCCAAAACAAGAAAAAAATGTATGAAAAAAATGTAAAATCGCTCTAGTCGAGGGTGCTTAACAACGAAATATTCTATGTCCGTTGATTTATATACTCTACAACAATTATGTTAAGAGCTATATATCTCGTTGCTTGGTTAGTATCAAATTTCATGTCACTAACAAAGTTTATCAGTGGTACGAAATAAACTAAATAAAAATGCATTTAGTTTAATTGACGTTTAGCTGTATGCGTAATATGGCAAATATTATTATTATAACGTAATATTTGCCATATTACGCATACATTATTATGTTTCTTATTTCTAAAGTTTCTATAGAATTTGTTTAAAATAATTTAATGGTATTTCTTATGTAAATATATTTTCATTATTTATGGGTATTTCAAAGTCTACACTCGAGTGCTGTAGATTCCAAACTTATATTCAATTTATTTTATGGCTTTCGATTTTGTGTATTTATCTTGTTGCTCGTATGATTTCAACTTTCACTGTTGTAATGTACGAATGTGTGTCTATAAACTATGTGTGTAAGAGTAACCAAACATTTGAAGGCATTTGAGTTTCACCCCATCAATTTCTGCAGGTACTATCAAAGATTTTGACTAATAATTTACTTTGTGTTTTGTGCAGAATTCCTGTCATGAACTTAAAAAGAATAAAATTAATTTAGATTTTAAAGATTTTTCAAAATTATAAATTAAATTTAGAACGTTTTGTAAACCGACGCTTTTATTGGTTTTCGAAAATATAATTGAAAAGAAAGAAGATCCGTCATTATATTTTGAGTGGTCTTTCACGATCGAGCTTTTAGAAATGATATGATACGATAGTTGGTGGATTGGTTCTGCTGTTAAAGAAAACAGTTTGTTTGCTTGCGTTTTCATTTGTTTAAAATAGACTTTCACCAAAAATTAAGTTGCTCTCATTATTATAAGTCACATTACATTAACATCTTAACATATTTGTTAAATGTTATTCAGGAAACTATCATAATTTAATGGAATTCTTGCTCGTTGGCTCACAGTTAGTCTAGATTAATTTTTTTTTATTATTGCTATTACAAATATCTTAGAGTGTTCACGAACTCATAAAGTGTTATATAAACATTGCACTCGACTCGTAAAACTTTGATTCCAATTCGATTAACAATAATTTTCTAATTTAACGAGTCAAAAAAGAGCGGCCAATAAAGGCCAATTATCACAATCGCCCAGGACTAAGTTACTCAAAGGAAGCAACAAACAAATATGCATGTTTTCTAAGAAACTTGTTTGAGACCATCCTGAAATTTCCGTCCGCTTAGCAGGTTTTTGTCCAATTTAAATCGGGCGAAAAGTCAACAGTTGTGAGTATAAAGTGTAGCGCTCAAAAATGTGTTAAGCAAACGAAACGGCAAAAGCAAGTGTGGTTATTTAACTATTTAATATTTGAAAATACAACAAATTATAACAACTAAGTAAGGTACTGAACTAAAGAAAATCGTAAAGAAAAGTGGAAAAAACTGTTTATATTGAAGAGAGGAATGAGTCACAGAACCAATAAATATTATTTATCAGCAAACATTTGAAAATAATTAGTTTCCCTTCCCTTTTGATCACCCTAACTCTGTGATCTTAACTGATCATATATGGTAAACGAAATCTATATTTACGATGCTTCCAATTAATGTGCACAACAGTTGCAGTGTCGCCAGTATTTCACACGATAAGTTATTTCAAACATGCAGAGTTTGCATTTGCTTCAAAAGTCAGGAAATATGGCGTTAAATTCAGCCACATCAGGTAATACCAATTTAGCGCGTGTTTAATGGGTATAAAATCGGAGCGATTGCGAATATTAAAAATGCAATACAATGTGCGGCGATTTGTATCTTTTGGTGGCTTTCAACTCAAGATTGCTGTACTTGATACATAATTGATAACCATTATAATCAACCCCAATTAATTGCAGACAGTACTCGAACACTCCAAGTCGCCCTTGCCCCATCATCTGGGGCATCTGGGGCACACACAAGTGGCGGCCAACTGGAGTTAGAGTTCAAATTAATTGCAATATGAGACAAATTAAATGTGACCCCCATGTGCCTAGAAGAACTGTCATGTGGTCTTAATGAGCGGTCAGTTAATCATGACATTTTAGACAACACTGAGTGCGTCTGAGGGTGGTTGGGTGAGTGCGGATCCCCTTCTCGTATGTCCTGCCCTGGAAGGACCCGAGCTGGTGGACGCTACACTCCATGGCGGTGATGAGCTGCCTTCACATCGAAGACCATCGAAGGCGACCAACTAATGAACGTAAAGCGAGCTAACTACTCGTATCTCGTATGCTGGCGAGGCATAAACATAAAATTAAAGCATTTCGTAAATTAAAAACGTATATTACACTTGTTATACCCTGCAACAGCCGGAAATGGGGTCGTCTCGTTTTTTGATACATTTATATTTATTTTCTGTTGTCTTGATCTGAATAGTTCTTCGTTTTTTCTTTCGATTCCAAGTCGCAGCTTTGTCTGTTAATGAGTGCGCATCAATTTCACAGGGTATCTCTGAGTCGAGCACGCTCTCACTTGCTCGCTTCGGTTTGGTTTTGATCGGGATCGGCTTTGGAGAGTCGACTTTGGGCTGTTGCCGCACATTTAAGACACCTTAATGCACTTCATCAATTTGGGTTATGGCTACAAAACGGTGGCCACGCACACACCTATGACTACGTGTGTGTGTACGTATGTGTGTGTGTGTGTGTATGTGTGTGTGTGTGTGTAAGTGTGTGTTGCATACTATATATCGGGCCCAAGCCGGAGCCGTAATTATCTCTGGCGCAGACTTGACTTCAGACTCGACTTGAGACTTGAGTCGATTCCGCTTTTTAAGATTTCGCAAAAATAATAAATAATAAAAAACAACAACAACACTAGCAGCAACGGCTGCAGCAACAATAAACAGGCTCGCTTTTGCCTCGCAGATAAAAAAACACAAAAAAAAAAAAAAAAACAGAAATAAAATTATGATGAAACTCCATTAATTTTTGTTGCTGTTGTTATTGTTATTTTTTGAGGCCCGTTTGCAGCGGCTGCGTCATTGTTAATGAGTTTTCGTGTATGGCTTACTTATAAGAGCATCCGAGCAGCCGAGCATCAGGGCATCTGAGCATCCAGGCAATCGCCGCACAGGACCAGTTTCAAGGAACTCTGGACCACGCTGAGACAGACAGCTTTGCTAACAAAACGCCGAACCCTTCCACCAGCATCATGCCTTTGACTTTGACTTTGTCTGTGACTTTGTCTTTGGCCAAGGCAGCAACAGCAACAGAAAGAGAATCAGAGGCCCACATTATACGAGTCTGAAGAAGTCCCAGATTTTGCCAACTTCTGTGTGATTCGTTTATTCGTTTTTATTAAACTTCTTAGATAGCAGTTGAACCGTGCACCACATTGACCCTTCACTAGCGTTCCCTTTTCCATTTCCATTTGCACTCCCCGCCTTCGCCTTCGCCTTCGCCTTCGTTTTGGCCATCGCCATCACCATCGCCATCCACAGACTCTGCAGACTTAGCAGTTAGTCAGCAGTTCCCACGCTGTTGGGCAAGCAACCAAAATCAAAGCCATTAGTTTACACTTTACATGCTAATGGCAATGACTCGGCCTAAGCCTTTTCCCTCCGTGTCTTCCTTCTGCCACTGCCGCTGCCTCCGTCGAGTCCTTCAGAAATTGCCTGCGGCTAGAGGATGGCAATGTTTTGGCTTCTGGTTAGCTGGCAGGCCTCCGACTTCGACTTCGACTCCGTCTCGGTTTCTCTCCTCTCCGCTCCTCTGCCTGACTGTTGAAATAAAAATGAACTTTTTAATTGCCTATGAAACTGCAGAGCACCACAATTCCTGCCCCACCACAGCATTTAGTTTTTGGCTCATCTGTGGAGCGGGTCGCGTATTTGGGTAGCCAACCCAACCGAGCCAATCGAGCAGACCCTGTTTTAGCCTGGCTATGCTTATGGCTAACAGCTAACAGCTAACAGCTTTGGCTCTACCCGTTTGCCATTGCCAATTGCAGTTGCCTCCAGTTAAACTTTTACTGCCTCTCGCTGTTGTTGTTTTTTATATGTGCATTGGCGCCGTTACGATCTGCAGCTCGACTGCAGTTTACTTTTTATGTAGCCACCGACTTGCCACCAAAATTTGTGCGCTAGTTGAGGGTTCGCCTTGATTGCTTTGGCTTTGAGTGCGGCGAAACGTTATTACACTGTGCCACAAAGTTTGGTGATTTCGATACTCCAGCCAGCCTCAAAAATCACTCAGCTGCGAGACACGAGACACGAGATACGAGATACAAGATACATGCCGCAGATAGGATTCGAAATTCAATTGAAGCATCAAATTCATTTCAAAGTGCAGAATATGAATAGTCCAGTGAGTTAGCATTGAATGCCATGACTAACAAAATTGTGATGGTTAATTCTCAAAGTGTATTTGCTATTCATTAAATTAAAACATATTATTATCTATTAAACTAACATACTAACAACTGTTGATCATTTCTATCAAGTATCTAGACTCACTTTCAACTTCTTCAAGTGGCTCTAAGAGCAAGTTTTCAACTTGTTCGTTATTTATTTAGAGTCTCGAGCTCGAGAGTCTGTTCAAGTTGTGACATTTGAAGATTGGAAGCGAAGCCAATCGAAAATTTCGTAGATTCCAGCGTTCTTAGGCATAATTACGAGGAGGAGGAGAGGAGTTTGTTGTGCGGAATATCAAAGAAGAAAGCCAGTGGAAATGCATTTGGCTAATGAAAGCAGTTAATTGTCATCTCGGTCAAGAGACCAATCAGAGCAAGGCGCGAGTTAAACAAATTCGGTTGGCACAGCAGGTGGCGATGGCGGTGACGTTGGCGGTGGCGGTGGCGGTGGCGACGCCAAATTACTGTGTGTCTAGCGGCAACAGGCAGCTCGGATTGGGAAGCCGAGAAAGAGAGCTGGTCACAGCGGGCGCTATCAACGAGGGCTCCGCAGGTTCAGCACCTTTTGTGCGATAGCCGACAACAAGTTGCGCATATCAATCGGAGGCGGTGTCATAATTTTCACAGCAGGTGTTGGCGCTTAAGAGCCGCAGTCGCAGTCGCCGTGTGAGTGGGAGAACAAAGGGAGGACAGACGGACAGACGGACAGACAGCGTGAGAGAGCGAGAGACCAACTGCAGGGAAACGAGTGCAACAAAGTGCAGCAAACGTTGACGGTGACGCTGACTGAGGCAGCGACTGCGGCAGCGGCAGCGGCAGCGGCAGCGGCAGCGTGTCGGCAATAACCATAAAAACATAAAAAATCTAAATTCGATGTGGCCCGAAGCGTTGCCCTTTGAAGTCGCCCAAGTCGCCCAAGTCAACGTCAAAGTGGCCAAGTCGAATGAGTGGGAGCGAGAACTGGACACAATGTCCAGCCCGGACTTCTCAGCTCATTGTTTAGTGCCAATAACATAAATTTTGGAAAACAATCCATTATTCATTTGTTGTGTTCTGTATGCTGTGTTCTTTTCAATTCACCTCGCTTCGCTTCGGTTCGGTTCGCTTCGGTTCAATTCGGTTAGGGATTAGGCTTCTCTTCGGCCCAGTATCGTGTTGCAGTGTTGCACCGACTCCGGCTCCGCTAATTTGGTCAATTTGGATGGCGTTAGGTCGCCTCGAAGGCGCCAGTGGCGCCCCCCAATGGTGCATGAACGCAGAAAGCCAAATAAATTGTTGCGATTGGAGGCGTATTTGGTATTGAAATAAAAGATATTATTACTGCAGTAGCGTTTTGAAATTGTTTGTGTTGTTGTTGTTGTTTAGTCGCTCTCAGCGATTAATCAAATCAAACTGTGCACTTTAATTTTTGATCGTTTGATTGATTGACTGGCTGACTGACTGACTGACTGACTGACTAACTAGCCTGCTCTGTGGCCATTGAATGCTGACATGCGGGTATAATGGTTTCTCATTTGCCTTATAACACACTTATAACAACATCATTCACAGCGACTGTCGCTTCTACGCGCACCTCTCTTATGCAAATTCCCTCGGCTTGCCCACTAAACTAATTACGGTCTACTGCATATATTCATATATCTTGATCATATCAAGTTGCTGATAAATAAATATTCGTGTCATTGAATTAAATGCACTTCTTTGAAACACATATTTTATTTCAAAATATATATTAGGCATATTCTTTAGGCAATATCAATTTTTAGTCCTAATCCCAATGAGATGCTTAGCTTTTAATAGATATTTATTTTAAAGACACAAAATTTAAATTCAATTTAAGTTAAATGTAGTATGATGGCTATAAAGTATTTTAAAAAAATAAAAATTAATATAAATCATTGGATAATTCAGTTAATTTAATATTTCTTAAAAGTCAGATAAGGCATATTGCTTAAGCAATATCAATTATTAAGTTTAATCCCAATGGGATGCTTAGCTTAATAGATTTATTTTAAAGTAACAAAATTTAAATTCAAATAAATCCTAAAGTTGCATGATGACTAAGATATTAATTGAAATGGGGAGTGATCAAAATTAACACAAGTCAATTGGATAATTTAGTTAATTTAAAAGTCAGATCATGTCATTCACTTTTCTACTATTGTATCGAGGAGTATCTGCTGGTCGATCACGTAATGCCATCGCGTCCTTACTGGTTTTCCATAACTTTCTTGCCACACACACACACACACACATAAAAGGCGCAGTTGCACGACGTTGAAATTGCTCCAATTATGTATTATGTGGTGCGAGTTGATCTTTGGCTCGGTTCGGCTTCGCTTGCCATCGCATTTTGGGCAAGTTGTTTGCAGCGAAACGGTGGCCTTCATTGCCTGAGACAGGAACAAAGACAAAGCCAAAGCCAAAGATCGAGACTCAGACTGTGGCTCATCCCTGCGAGTGTGTGAAGAGGCAACTGGACTAGCCGCGATGTCATTACACCGCTAGCAGGCCACACGGTGGCACCTGTCTACCATATTGCACGGCTCTGGTTCTGATTCTGATTCTGATTCTGATTGTGGTTCTAGTTGCGGTTGCAGTTGTGGTTGTGGAAGTGCGACGTCGACATAAACATGCGCAAAAGAGCCAAGTCGAGTCGAGTCGAGTCGGTCCAATCAGTGCACACCCAAAGCCCCCCTGCTAATCATGAGCAAATGCGGAAATGCAACTTGGCCGCTAAGTTGGACTTCTTTGTTGTTGTTCTGTTGCAGTTGTTGTTGTGGTTGTTGGTGGTGGGCAGTAGGGCGAACGGCGATCGGCGGGAAATTATCCGACAAATAGCAGCTTCCGCGACCTCGATATTCGGCTCGGCTGATTGCCGGTTGTCAACATTGGCCGTGCCTCCAATGCCTTCTGCTGCCGGTCTCCTTCAGCTCCTATTGCGATTACGACGGCTTTTCGATGTGTTGCCGCTGCTCAATTGGTGACTAGGCAACGGTAAAGCCAACTATAGTAGGCAACAACTGTAAATCGTTGCAGAGAAACTATTAACTTAATTCTGGTCGACAGCGAGACAGCCACTTGACTACTGGGCGGTCAAAAAAGTGGCCAAGTCGACTTTTACCTCTCGATTTACGGTTGCGGCTCTTCCTCCTCTCTGCTCCTCTCCTCTGCTCTTCTCGATGCTGCTTTTGTTGCGCTTGTTGACAATCTTTTGGGGTGCGTCAAACGACTGTTGAGCCGTCCCGGCAATATGTTTGATGGGGATTAGCAAAAGGATCAGCGACAGCCAGCAAATGGGATTTGGTAATCTCGGCAATTGCCCAGAGTTCCGCTTCGACCGTCGTCAATCATGTCATAATAAACAGATGGAAATTGATTAAGTTAAAAAAAAACAGATGGGTAGTGAAAAGGACCACAGAAATCTTGAGTTTCAGAGAGCTAAAGAAATGAGCAAATTAGTTATACAACTACTTAACTATAATATTTCAGAAATACTTTTCACAATTCAACATTAGTCGAAATATAATGTAAATAAATTAACACATTTTTCATGATCTCCGAATCATGCTTGAAAGAGTTTGTTAATTAGTATACGGATAAACCATAACATAATATATAATGTCGGATATATACAGTCAATTAATGAAATATTGAATATATTCACTCAAAGCTAATCTTAATATAATAATAATTTAATATTGAAAAAAATAAATTAAATTAGTTTTTAATACATTAGTATATACACATGAGACAATTATTTCAATGAAGACGAAGCAGGTCGTCTAACTAGATTTTGGTTTTTATCTGGCGTGTTTTATGATTAAATTTTTGCACCACAAAATTTACAAACTCACATGTTATTAGTTTACAAAATTAGTCACATCCAAATACTGCATCAGGTTTTTAATAAAATAAATTGTTTTTGTCCCGTGTATTTATTAAATATAATATCTTGAATTCGAAAATGGTCGAAATAAAAACTATATCGTTATTAGTAGACTTAAGGAAGATTGATAAAAACGATTTAATTTTTATTTTGGCACGTTCAACTATTTTAATTACTAAATAATTGAAAATTTTTATTCACTCATGACGATATTTCTTGCGAGAGTTCGCTCTATAGAGTGGGCACTGTATCTGCCGATGACTCGCAGATACTTTTCGGTCTCACAGATACCACGTAGCTGCATCTCTCTTTGGCAGCATAAAATAGAGAGAAGCAAAAAAATAGACCGTACAAATTCGTCGCATTCAACATAAAAAGCGCAATTTGTATTTGATTTACGTGGCGAATTAATTTTGTGGGTCGGCGGCGGTTTCGCGAGTGGAAATCTGGTGATGTCGGTGTGGCCAACAGGAAGCGAAATTGAGCATAACGAATTTGTATTTAAATAATTTGTAAATTTGCGTAAAAGGTGCTCTGGTTAATTATGAAAGCTCTCGAGCACTCCAAGTCCAAGTACAGTGAATACGAGTGTATGTAATGGCGGATGCTTTTATTCAACTTGTGCTATTTATGCGGGGAAAATAAATGTCGAAGCGTGAAGTTTGTACATCATATATAAAAAACTATATTTTTTTTTGGGATTTCTATTGATTGATTGGCAAAGGCATTGACCACTCACATTCGATGTTTATTTTTGGCAACGATTATTAATTGTAATAAAATGTTCTGAAAAATATTTTGCACAATTATTTGAATATCTAAATGAAAGCTGGTTTTTAGGCTAAATGTTGATTGGAAATTTAATAAAATTATCAAATTTGCAATACACTTGTAATTCAATTTTAACGACCTCCCCTAAACTTATTATGTGGAAGATGATATTATGTTGAGAAGTGTTTTCTTACCGAGTCTGAATATTAATAGGTTGTAATAAATTTATTCAAAAATATGTTGCACAATTATAGTATTTCAAAAGGAAGATGGCTTTCTAGTTAAATGTTGATTGCAAATCAAATAAAGTGGTCGCCAAATTTAACGACCTTCACTAAACTTATTATGGGGAGGGGACTCTTACCGAGTCTGCATATTGATTGATTGTAATAAATTTATTCAAAAATATGTTGCACAATTATTTCAAAAGGAAGATGGCTTTCAAGTTAAATGTTGATTGCAAATCAAATAAAGTGGTCGCCAAATTTAATTGAAGATGATATTATGTTGAGAAGTGTTTATTAGTTGATGTTCATTTTTGGCAACGTTAGTAATTGTAATAAAATGATTCAAAAGTATTTTGCACAACTATTTGAATATGTGAAAGCAAGATGGCTCACAAGTTAAGTTGGCAATCAAATAAATATTTCAACGACCTTCTCTAAACTTATTATGTGGAAGATGATATTATGTTGAGAAGTGTTTATTAATTGATGTTCATTTTTGGCAACGTTAGTAATTGTAATAAAATGATTCAAAAGTATTTTGCACAACTATTTGAATATGTGAAAGCAAGATGGCTCACAAGTTAAGTTGGCAATCAAATAAATATTTCAACGACCTTCTCTAAACTTATTATGTGGAAGATGATATTATGTTGAGAAGTGTTTATTAATTGATGTTCATTCTTGGCAACGTTAGTAATTGTAATAAAATGATGCAAAAATATTTTGCACAACTATTTGAAGTTAAAATGGAAGACATTATGTAGAGTCTCAGCACTTTGAATCATAAATATATAGTACTTGATGCAAATAGTCGCAGATAATTTTGGAACCGTTGTCTGAGTCACTGATAAATTTGCTTGCACTCTTGCCTTGTTCCAGGACCATCCCAGCCTGCGCGGCACTCCGCTGGCGATGCTGGCCGCCCAGTGCAACAAGCTGTCGAACAAATCGCCGCCCCCGCTGGCCGACGCGGCAGTCGGCAAGGGATTCCACCCGTGGAAGAAGAGTCCCAACTCGCCGGCAGCGGGCAACAGCGGCAACAACACATCGGGCGGCGGAGGAGGCAGCGCAGCCAGCGGCAGCGGAAGCAGCAGCGTTGGCCAGCACTCGCCGTGTGCCATCTCAGCGGCCAGCTCCTCCAGCTCAAGCGGAAGTGGAGGCGGAGGAGGCGACAGTGGCCAGGCGACACGGAGCAGCATCCTGTCGAGCGCGAGCAGCAACAGCACGATGGTGAACATCACCGCCAGGTAAGCAGCGCGACGGCGCACAGTGGTTGCAGTGGTTGCAGCCACAGCCAGCCACAGCACGCAACGAGGCCACTGTGCGTTGCCGAACCCCGCCCCGCCCCCCGCCCACCACATACAGCTCGCTCTATACAACTTGTGAGTAATTTCAGTATCTATCCTTACAGCCGACCACTCGCCTCGTCCTGCGCGGCCGTCGGCAGCTCGCCGGCCTCCGCCTACGGCAGCGACCTGTACTTCCCCAACACGGCGACGTCGACGGCCAGCATGGTGGCCGACAACCACCACATGCACCAGGGACTGCTGGGCAAGGTGGAGGGCGCCGCCTTTGGGTCGGTGTACTCGCGCCACCCGTACGACTGGCCGTTCAACGCCGTCTCGCACAAGGCCGCCGAGGCGGCCAGCGTCAACTCCGGCTGGTGGGACATGCACAGCGCCGCCGCTGCCGGCAGCTGGCTGGACATGGGCAGCGCCGCGGTGCAGGCGGCCGGCATGCACTCGACGATGGCCAACTACGCGAACGCCGCCGCCGCCGGCACTGACTACAGCTCGGCGCTGTCGCACTCGCTCTCGAACACCGCCCACCTGCTGGGCTCCGGCCAGCACCTGCTGCAGGACACCTACAAGAGCATGCTGCCCGGCCAGGGCGTCGGCGTGGGCGTGGGCGTTGGTGTGGGCGGCTTCTCGCTGCCGCACAGCTCGCCGTCGGCGGCGGCCAGCGGCGCGTCGCCGCAGACATCGTCGCCGTCGACGCCGTCGCCGCGATCGCAGCGGCGGTATGCGGGCCGGGCGACCTGCGACTGCCCCAACTGCCAGGAGGCGGAGCGCCTGGGCCCGGCCGGGGTGCACTTGCGCAAGAAGAACATCCACTCGTGCCACATTCCCGGCTGTGGCAAGGTGTACGGCAAGACGTCGCACCTGAAGGCGCACCTGCGCTGGCACACCGGCGAGCGTCCCTTTGTGTGCAACTGGCTGTTCTGCGGCAAGCGTTTCACACGCTCCGACGAGCTGCAGCGGCATCTGCGGACGCACACCGGCGAGAAGCGCTTTGCTTGCCCCGTGTGCAACAAGCGCTTTATGCGCAGCGACCATCTGGCCAAGCACGTGAAGACCCACAACGGCACGGCCCCGAACGGCATCATTAAGAAGGGCTCCTCGGAGTCGTGCAGCGACTCCGAGGAGACGGCCAATCAGTCGGGTGAGTCGAACGGGCTGGGCGGCGCGTCCAGTGGCCAACAGACGGGCGCCGTTGGTGGCGGCGGGGGTGGCGTCAGCGTCAGCATCAGCGCCAGCGCCAGCAACGGATCCGGTAGCGCTAGCTCCAACTCCAGTTCCGCTGGCGCCGGCGCTGCCAATCGGGCTGGTAGCCATCCCGGCACCCCAACCTCGCTGCACGCGCACAGCGCCTCGAGCACGCCCAGCGGCAGCAGTCTGCTGGGCGGCGGTCTGCACCTGGCCACGCCGCACCAGATGGTCGCCGCGGGCGGCTCGCCGGTGATGTTGCATCAGCAGCACCAGCAGCAGCAGCAGCAGCAGCAGCACCAGCAGCAACAACAGCAGCAACAGCAGCAGCATCAGCAGCAGCAGCAACAGCAACAGCAGCAGCAGCAACATCAGCAGCAGCATGCGCATCAGCAATTCTCGCAGCAACATTCCCATCCACACACGCATTTGCATCACCATCATCACCACCTGGTGGGCGCCTCGGCGTCCAGTCCGGGGCTGGACCATCGACTGGACCACAGCGCCCTGGTGGACATCAAGCCGCCGATGGTTTGAGGAACGCTGGGACCCTTTTTGTTCACCAACTGAGCAGAAATGGGTTCCTGGTTCCTGCCCGGCTCCGTCTCCGGTTCCGGCTCCATCGATCTATGAAAGCGCAAAGTTTGTTCAATGTTGAGTTTAGTTCTTAATTGCGAGCTGCTTGAAACGAGAAAAGAAAACAAACGAAATATAAATGTATGTAATTGTATGTGTCAGTGCGTCGAGTCCTTAGGTTTAGGCGAAAAGTATCTAGCGGATGCATAGATACCACAGATAGATATGTGTACGTGTACATAGAGATATATGTATATGTATGTGTATGTATAATCAGCTACTTATCAGCCACATCATTAATAACAATCAATTTGCAAATCGAATTCGAACACGAATCGTAATCGAACTTGTTCACAATTCAGTTTATTCAACTTTTGTATATATGTATTTAACATGTCTCTAGATGTCTATGCTTATATATGTATGTACATATATATATATACATATATATATTAAATAATACATCTACACACACACACACACACACACACACATATATTTATAAATATTTATGTCTAAATCTAAATCTAAATGATTCTCAAATACGAACCTATCAAATATTGCTCGGCTAGCAAGCAAGCAGATAATGAATTTTGATATTTTTTTTTTACTAGCACATAGATGTAGTTTTTTTTTTAATATTGCATAAGTAAAAGAATTATCTATTGGCGAAAAGTGTGTATGGCGAATATGCGCAACGTTTATTATATATACTTACATATTACATACATACATATTATATTCTGAATACGAATAATGAAATGAATGACAAAATAAAAGGCGAACCTAAAAACAACTGAATGAGAAATCTGATTTCATTACGAGTAAAGTCTTATTATTGGTTGAACATTAATGCAAGCTCAAGAATGCAAATGCAAACGCAAATAAAAATATATTAAATATATATATAATTAAATTAATATCTCTAGTCCAAGTAAAGGAAGGCAAAACAAATCAATTTTGATGATAATCTAAAACAAAACAAAACAAAACAAGACAACACACAAATCTTAACACAAATGCTTTGCTTCATACAAACAACAAAGATCGATTCAAAGTTCGAATAAGAAATTGGATGTGCTTAAATAAAAACAAATATTAAGAAAATGTTTAGAAAACTGGGTGCTGGCAGAGGGACAACCAAAGAAAGAATACAAGTATGAGTACCCACAAAGATGAGAGGACTCACATGCATGCATATATAATAATAATCAGATCAGAGATAACACCGTAAATTCTAATCCATTGTAATGTATGCAGTCCTCTCTATCTCTATCTCTCTCTCTCTATCTCTCTTAATTGTGTCTCTCTCTAGTGTTGTGAACTTAGCGTCATTTTGTAAAATAAATCTAGTTATTTGTTTCATTTACGCTATCCATAAATAAAAACAAATATATATATATACATACATATAAAATAAAACATTTTTTTTTCAGTGCTTCAGACTAAATATTTTTGTTGTTTTATTAATTTCCAATACGCTTAAGTAAATATTTATAGTGTTTACTTAATGACAAAATAAATAAAACAAAACGACCACAATAGTTTTTAGCTACTTTTTAGAAGAAATTCACTGAGAAAATCGTCGCACAAAAAGCACTTTGCTTCATTTAGTAAATATATTATATTTATATAAATGTAATTATACACTTATGTTTTTTTTTTTTAACACAATTTAACAAAATTTCAAAAGTTTTAATTGAAGAAATCGTAAATTTCAATTTGAATTCAAATAAATGTAAAAACGAAGATATTTAAGACTCAATTTAATTATTTTTTATTATTTTGGAAAGTTGTTTGTGTTGCCTGCCCCCCAATAAAAATCAATTTGTCGACGATTGTCGGAAATTGTATCTGTATCTGAATCTGAATCTGCATCTCGTCCCCGTTAATAATGCTGGTAAGTATGGCAAATGGGTGGTAAGCGTAAAATATGTTTAGACTCAATCATGACCACCATATGGGGGATGCAAGGACGCACACTTCCGACCGGATCATTGTTGAAAATGGGTGATGGGGTGGCAATGACAGTGGCAATGGCAATGGCAATGACAGTGGGGAATTCTCCTCGTATCTGCTCGTATATGCAGAGGGTGACATTTGGAGTACAGGGACAGTTTATTCAACATTTGCCGCTTCGAATACTGCGTTGTGGGCGTCGTCGTGGGCGGCCCTCCGACCATCCTTGTCGTTAACGACTTGAGCGTAAGCGTACAAAAATGTGATGGGTAGAAAAACGCTTAACGCTCAATGTCGAATCCTAAATGCTCAATGCTCAATGCTCAATGCTATTTGCTTTGGTTTCGCCAGTTATTTACGAAGAAGTCATCACACTGGTGGCTTCTGTTTGTTGACTCTTGTTTGGGTGATTTAAATTTTATTACCGTAGATTTAGCTGCCTACGTTGCCTGGGGTCGCCTGGGTCGCCAGACTTTGTGGGTTGGGGAGGTGGTCGGTGGGTGTTCAAGGGTTTGCCAGCGGATAAGGGGAGAAACAGATTGAAATTGAAGTGAGTACAGATTGGTTTTGATTTTTTCTTCTCTCTTTATGTTTTTCTTTGTGTGTGCTTTTGTGTGTGTGTTAAGAGTAGATTAAGTTGTGCTTTTATTTGCCTCGACTTGGGGTTGTGTCCATATGTTTAGCGACGCAATGTATCCATGACAATGAATAGTAAATGCTTCGCAGCCAATACATAAATTACTATTAGAGATATCGCATGCTGTCCTACTAACTTTTGCTCTCCTTGTGTTTTATAATCTCAAACACAAAAATGTATTTCGAATACGTGCAGAATTCGTCCAACACAATTTAGTATCTATTGCATCCTTAATTGGTTAAATTTTGATTTTGTAAAAATATATTATTGATCTAGTAATACTTGTAAAAACGACCAAATTCAACAAACCATTTTTTAATATATTCTTTATTTATTGCCAATGATCTTATGTATAAGAGTCACTAGTTCATATTTCCATATATATTGGGGAGTTATTTTGTCCAGTCCCAAACCCAATATTTAATACGAATGCACAATTTATTTCGTATTTTTTTGCTTGTTCACTCTCTTTATATCTTTAAATTGACCAAATAAAATACAAATTTATTCCCGCTTAATGTCATTATCGTCTTTATTTGCAACTGGAATGCTAAACGTGAATCTGCTTTGGGTGTCGAATATTCAAGGATATTCGAGAATGCCGTTAACAGAAGCTTTCCTTGTCGCTTCGTTCATAATGTCAAATTTCAAAGAAGCGCCATGAATGTTGTAAATTTAAATAATGAAGATAAACCAAACAACACAACACAACACAGCAGAGCACACAGAAAACACGACCCAAAGAAGCATGCGTTTGGCATTGGATTGCATCAGAACTCATACTTGACACTAGCGCCCAAAAAACGACTACGACTTTCATCGACCATGCGAGGACACTGAGAGAAACACGACGCATAGTTCGAGAATTTTTCACTTGTAAATGAGATTCAAACAAGATTTCCAATGATATAATATATTATATATTGAACCAAGAACAATTATAACATAAATTATTATAAAGTACTGACTGCTGAGGACTTCGGATTATCAAACAAATTAATAATTTATAATAAATATAAATAAAATATATAAGTTGTTAGATAAACATTATTGACTACAAAATTTCCATCTGAAAATTTAAAAATGGAAAAGAAGTAATTAATTATAAGTCTTTAATACTAAAAGTTGATGTTCATTAGTTAGGAATTTCTTAGATATTTTTTTAAAAATGTGGACGTTGTTGTTCTTAGTGTACAAGACACGCACAGTCGCACCACAGCCACGGTGACAGTGGCACAGGACATGGCAGATGATAAATGGTTGCTTCAGCGGCGCTAACAAAATCATTAGCAGTAAATTTTAATTAAACAAGGAAGGATGTAGACCCAGACTAGGCTAGACTGCCCAAACAAAAGATACCTCTTGTGAAACAGACAGAACTACAATCAAAAGTTTTGTGACTCGGTTCTGTTGATTTAATTAGGTGGATATGCGAACCATTTAAATTATCCAATCTATTAAAGTTGGGTACAGGAATAAAAATATACATATATTGACTAGCAATTAATCAATATTTGGATTTTATTAGCAAATTGATTTTACTATTTAATCGAAACTTGTATTTGTTTAAAATCAAATGTTTAACGCAAATATATGAGATTTTTCAAAGTTTCTTCTGGTATACCCATCAGTGGCTCTTGGAGCGCAGGGTATGCTAAAGTCTACAGTATATGTAAATCGGAACAAACGATAGACAGAAGTGGAGGGCAGGCAGAGCGTTGACTTGTCACATACGATAGTACTGGGAGCTGGGAACTGGGAATTGGGAACTATGTTATGGTGCAATCCAGCTGCTCCAAATTGTCAACACTTTAGCTGAAGTTCGATTCGATGGCAGGGACAGGGACAGGGATAGGGATAGGGGCATAGGCATTGGTCGGCAGGCAGGCACTTGAAAAATTTCTTAATGGTTGCCCCGCCTTTGGCGCTGCGGGTGTTTGTTTCCCCCTTGTTCACACATTGTTTTCATTAAGCAGCAGCACACAAAAATTTCATCCTTTGCTTTGTGCGAGTGTCTTAAATCAGAGCTGCTGCTGAATGAGTGCGCGTGATTTGTTGTTGCTCCTTCCCACTGTTGTTGTTCTGGTTGTTCTGGTTGTTGTTGTTGTTAACATCGCTTGTCACCGAACTGGAGCTCTCTGGTGTCTGTCGCCTGGGTTTCCGCATCTGTTTGCAGTTGACACGATTATTTATGTTTATCTCGCGTTAAATATGCGCTATTATCAGCATAATAATCGCAATTAAAAGCAAACTAATTTATGGCAGTGATTTATGTACATTATGTGCCAGCATTCCTCACATTTTCTCACTTCATTTTTTCTTCCTCGTCTCTCTCTCTCTGTCTCTGTCTTTTTGTCATAATTTACCCATCCATCTGGATGCTTGGATCGCAGAGTATTCAGATATTTGGTGACAATTCTCTCGTGTTAAATGTTTAGTGTTATATTGGGTATCATAAATTTGGTTGCTGTTACCGCATTATAGTGCGTTCGCTTCTCTATTTCATTCAGCATCGACAATTTCTCCACAGCTTCAGCTTCGTCGCATTACGTAAAATGTCCCGCGGTGCGCAATTCAAAGCGACGCAAGGACACCCGCAACGTATTTTAATCTCATTAACTTTTGCCGTTTTTGTTGTCATTTATCGTTTTTATTCGCTTGTTGTGGGATGCGATGTCATTTAAGCAAATTGCATTTGGTGTCCTGCGGCTATTGGTTTCCAGTGCGTTTCGGGGCTCAGGACTCAACTCATTTATGCCACGAGAATGGCTATTGAAAATACTCCTGATTGAATAAGGGATATTGGCAAGGACACTCAGATGCAAAGAGTAGTATGAATTCTCCTCAAATAAGATACTTTTGAGTCAAATAAATTTAAATTTTGCATTCTTCAAAAATTTCTAAATAAATTTTCATCATTTCATTTATTGCAAGTAATAACAGTCGAGATGCGTACTTTAAGTTACAGAATTCCAAATTAAAACTACATATTGAATTTTCATGCGCTTGTCTATTTTATTTACTACAAATTCAAAGCTGTTTTTTGGAAAGAAAACCATTTCAAAGTTTTTGTTCCGAAGCCTTTTTAAAGTCAATAAATATTATTATTTTTTTTGCATTTGTTCTAGGCTTTATATTTTATTTTTTAATCAAATATAATGGTTCTTGGCAACAAATCAGAAATGTACTTAAAAGACCAGAACGGGGAAAGCTTAAATTGTCAGCAACGGTCATAGAACGTGGCTCGTTCAAATTCTATACTGGAAATACTAATTGCTCTATTTGCGGATAGGCAATAGGCAATAGGCAATAGACTACTCCAAGGGTCAGTGGTAACTGTCCACACTCGAAGCAGTCGAGTCGAGTAGCATTTATTATAGACATAAATATATTAGTTTCAATTGCACACCAGGGGGAGGGGGTAGGGGGTATTAGTAATTTTCTAAGTTCCTGATGTTACGCTTAATAAGTTCGTTAACAAGTCTTCAAGCGGCGGCATAGGTATTATTATTATTAGTTAATGTTCAATTTGAATTGCAGAACCTGTTATTTGAATTGCGGCTCACGACAACCCTAAAGGGTTGAGCGCACATTCGGACAATACTATTCATTGAATGCTATTCATTTCAATACGATGACTGTACGCACGCACTCACGAGAAGTTTGATACATTTGTCGAGCATGTGACTGGTATGTAAATAATTGAGTGGAAACTGAAAACCGAATCGAACTCTTTTTTTCTTTTTGGGAGGCGTAATTCACATGACATTTAATTGAAGGAACCAACTGACAACTGCTCCCAAAAAGTGCACACGCAATCCTTTTTTGGGCTCTATTCGTGCATATCCTATTGGATTCTCCACATGAAACTCAACTCGCAACTTGCATTTAATTATCTACTTCAGATTGACGGCGGGAGATACACCTGAGGATCGTCATTATGATCGGGGATCGGGCATCGGCATCGGCATCGGCATCTGGGTCTAGTATGCAACACGCTTCATCGCTGCCTGCCAACTTAGAAGCATGTGCACAAAAGGATGCACCCAACGAATTGCAAGCAAAGGGGTAGCAACAAAAATAGTTCCTTAACCTCAAGACAGCAGCTTCAAGGACCCACTTGCCACTGCTACCGCTGGTGGCATTGTGTCGAGCAGTGAGTGTCAAGTATTAGCCCTGTTTGCTGCACAGTCTCTCGCATGTACATATGTAGCATACGAGACACGCAAAAGCGGAAACAAGGGATCCGGGACATGGGACTCGGGACTCGGGACTCGGGACCAAGATGATTATCTGCTAGAGTTAAATTCGATACCGTCTATTAGCCTCGTTATTATCCCTTTTGCCAGCCAGCATTTGAAGTGGTATCGTGTGTCTCAAAGCGCGCCAGGACCTGCCACTCGCTTGCTGCTTGGGTGCTGTGTGGTGAACAATGAAATTATTGCTCACACTCTTCGTCCTGCGCCTTATCCTGTCTTGTCTGTATTTATTGTCCACCATCTACTCTCTACTGTCTACTGTCTACTGTATACTGTCTACTGTCTTTGGCATCTTTCCTTCGAGACCTTGTGGCTCCCACGCTGTGCAAAAATTGCTTAGCAAGGCGCTACTCGATGATCTGTCTCCATTGATGAAATGGGAGACGGGGACAGACGGATGGACGGACGGACGGACACGCAGGAAGTTCTTCGCAATGTGCTGAGATAATCACATTGTGCGATTTATCGTTTATCATTCGTACATTAGATGCCATTGGCAGTGACGAGTTACGAGACACAAGATACAGATACAGATACAGCTATAGATACAGCTACAGATACCTAAGCCAATGATGAACCACTCTAATATCCTGTCGTGTCTCCCGCCTGCCTTGCCGCCTCAACGTTGCAAGTGCAACATGTGTGTCTGAGAGTCGTGTTGATGTATTGGTGTTGGTGCTGTTGTCGGCTCGACTTTGGGCCCCGGGTCGCTGGCTGTTTATCAGATTACTTGCACACTTGTCGGTTCTCACAATTAGGTCGTCAGCCTGTTCTAATTTTCAAACACCGCCCTCCATTTTAGCTACGCCCACCTGTCAACATTTTATTTGACTTGTCCACCGCAAAGGCATAAAAAACCTCAAAACAAGAGTATCCACAAAACGAAAAAAAAAAAACGAATAAAAAACTCGAATATATCCGCACACAACTACGTAGAAAAATGTAAAGTTCTGTTAAGCCCATGCCTATATTTTTGTCGGAATATCACAGGACTTACATTGTTTATTCAAATTTGTTCTACACGATACATGCGGCACTTACACGAACAGCCGAGTCCCTGGTTCATAATTAATATTTTTCAAATAAAACGCATTACAATTAGTTACTTTTTTTCCGTTCCCACTCTTTTTTTCCCTTTTTGTGTGTTCCTTATAATGTCTAGTTATCCTCACTATACACCTCTTGACCACATTTTGCGGTTTCACGCTGCTGTCGTGTAGCTTGTTAAATGGAACAACAAAAAAAGCACAACACACAACAAACTAGAACTTGTGAATAGTATATGGCCCTGAGATATCACAGCGCCAGGCTGCAAATGTTGTCATTTCTTTCGACGCCACAAACACAGGCTGTTATTAACTTTTTGCAAATGTGCATATGAAATGGGCTGCCGACCTTATGCAGTAAGTAATATTATCCGTCGATCAGCATCAGAAAGTTTGCTGACTTTATACTGCAGTTATCAGCAAGCCAACAAAATGAATTTAATTCAAAATAAAGACAAAGTTGCATCGATTACAACGTGACATAATCCGCTTGGCATTCTTAAATCGCAATATGCAGGACAACAGTCGATCCAGCGAGTTTGTTGTGCAGCTGCAATTAGCTCGGTTACTTTCACTCTTCGCTAATGATAAAGTGATTTGCCATTAATTGTTGCATTCTACGTACGCGGAGTGGCAGCCACGTTGGACGGGGTGAGAAAGGGTTTTGCCTTTTGCCTTTTGCCGGTAGCCAAGTTCCGGCTGCAGTTCAAGTCAATACCATTCTAAGTTATGCACACGTCCGGCGGGTTCGTGTCTTTGGCTTCGCCTTATTATTAAATTTAATGATTTAATTAGAAAATTAGAGGCAATTGGTTTTGTGCAATGCCGCACTTACCGACTCAATTCGAACTCAACTCGTACATTTGTCTATACGATATTTTGATTTTATTGTTCGACTCGGCTTTCAATTGAAATAGAAAATACGAGTAAGCAAAGCTATTTACAATTAATACTTGGACTGAGGTGATGGGGTTGGCAGACCTGAGAATTTCTGCTGATTTGCAATTGCTCTATTACGAGTACTCGTTCTACAGAAGCCGGGCAAAATGTATCGCTGTTGCTTTTGTTGTCGATACTAATTGCAGTGAGTACTCGTAGAAGCTCGAATAAGTTATTACCTCTCATTGATTGCATTCAAAATGTTGACTCGCTTAGCTTAAAGGCACTTTGGGTAATATCATTACACACAATTCATATTCATATCTTGATTGTCTTCTCAGATTACTATCGCATATGCTTCAAGAAGTCATTGTTGCATTGATCTGTCCGTCTAATGAACACTTGTGGTTGTTATTGGCCCCCCGATCTGCTTGTTAACGCAATCGAATTATCAATCCATTGATATACATACTATATATTATTTGACAGTTGGTGCAATCATTTCGTTATTGTTTAATAAGTGATTAATTATCATATTTTCACTTAAAATTAGACTCATGTGTAAATAAATAAATACGTTATTTGTACTAGTTTCCATCCTTATAAATGGATCACGATGCAACCCCCAGGCCTATATTTGATTTTTTACAATTTTTTGTTTTGCTTCATAAAAAGGAATTCATTTTAAAATTTATTTTTTTAATCTAAAATAATGAATATGGTATAACATTTATTTAATTACTCAAAATGAATAAAAACCATAAAAATCAAAAGCTTTAAAATCATGGATGTTATGAAGCGTTCGTTCGAAAATAATAATTTTGTACAGCAAGTCGTTTTAAGTCTAAGTTTGTGATTGCTTTATTTTAAAAACATTAATAACCACAGGTTTAATAAATAGCGAGTATCTCACAGTCGAGCACTAAACTGTAGATTTCTTTCTTGTTTTTTATTGGGTTAAACTGCTTATAAAAAAATAAGTTTTTAGTGTTTTTCTTTAATGCCATAAATTTCTTTTGATGGACAATCAAATTTTTTAATTCCTACTGGACGTATTATCTATCATAATAACCACGTCGGAGATCCTCTCGATCGTTTTGGTGAATAATAGATATATATATATATATATTTTATTTTTCGTACTTTATGGCCAATAAATTAATTTTCTCGTATTAAGAGGCCTTTTAACATTAAAGTGGTATTGCTGGAATACAATGCGATTATTGCCTCAACCCAATTTTGCTATAAATATATACATATATTTTGATAGATATATATATATATATTTTATTTATCGTACTTCATGGTCAATAAACTAATTTTTACTAATACTGAAATTTTGGCTCGTATTGAAAGGCCTTTTAACATTAAAGTGGTATTGCTGGAATACAATGCGATTAATGCCTCAACACAATTTTGCTGAATATTAGTTATATTTTGAATTCTCTTCTTCACTCCTGTGAATGATCATTTTGTGTTGTGTGGGAGAAATTGTCGAAAAATTAGTGGTTTCATTGAGTAAATGAAATTAATAAATTCATAATTCATATCTATATGCTGGCTAACGTTAAAAGTAATGGATTTATTTAGGTAAAATGATTCAAATCTGGATGGGGTACAATTCAGTGAAGTGTTCCTAATTTAGGAGCTCATTGAAATGAATTCGGGTGAAAAAACAATACGACTTGCAGTATGAATGGAAAGAAAACAATAATTGTGCTTTGTTGCCGGCTGTTAATTTGAGCTATAAATGTAAAAATTGTCAATCAATTAAAAAGTTGTATAACACACAAACACATCAGGCGCGACTTTCAATTTAAAGCTTTGCTTTTTTGTTGTTGTTGATATAGTTTTTTTTTCTCATTTTTATTTGCTTTGTGTAATCTGATGGATCAGTATTTACGACGCAACTCACGGCTGCTGAGACCCCATGCTGCGGCAGCATTTGCATTGTTTGCTGATTGAAGTAAGTAGTACCCCAGAATCCACGCCATCCGTCCGTCCGTCCGTCCGTCTGTCTGTCCGTCCGTCTGCCAACTAGCTAGCCATGTCGTTAGCCAGACATCAGGACAGCCAGACAGCCAAGGAAGAGGACAGACAGTGAAGCACGACGCTTTGTGGTTAGCCAGACAAACAATTGAGACAAGGAGAAGCGCACACATGGCATGGGCCATGGGCCATGGGCCAAGGACTATGGACAACCATTTAGCGAATCCATCGATCAGTGGATTCGGAGAGTGACAATGAGCAAGAGAAATTGACAACTATTATTATTTGTTAGGATTTACGAGCCTCGATTGTCTCCGGATTTCCGATGACTCCCGATCATCGAAAAGAGGGTCGTCGCCTCGAAAAGTGCAATAACCAAAAAACAACAAAATTATGCTGCCGTCCGTATATAGGGGAATTTGTCAGCGCAGCGCGTAATTAGAGGGCTGAAGACCCCATGATAAATTGTGTCGCATGCTGTGTCCTCACCGAGCACCGGGTCAACGGATAACAGACAACACCGAACAGAGAACGATGAATAGCGAATAGCGAATAGTGAATAGTGAACAGGCAGCGGAGAAGAGAACAACCGAACAACTGGCTAGGGCCAACCGCATCCCCAGAAGAGACCTGAACACAGAATACCGAAAACCGAATACCGAATACCGAACAACACGGCAGAGAACAGCAACAGTAGCAGTCGCATTCAGTCGCATGAAGTTGACATTTATGCGTGTTATTGTTATTATTGTAAATGCCCCTGGCAGGAGCTGCCCGACAACGACGACGACGACGACGACGACGACGCTATTCCTTCATCCTTCGTCCTCCATCCCCCATCACCCATCACCGAATCCCATTGAGACCGTATCAATTACTTAGGCAAACAATAACTTTTGTCCGGCACATTCAATACTTAACTTTTTTCTTCTTACTTTTCCAATTCATGTGTGTGGACGCACGTTTTTTCTCTTTGCCGTCCACAATTGTTTCCGGCTGTTTGCATTGTCCTAGACCCTGTTTCTTTTTTTGATCACTTTTGACTTTGTTATAACAATTTTCGCAATTTATGGCACGCATTATCCAATGGACACTTCGCAAAATGTAGTTTTCCGAGCACAACGGCTTTGCTTTGCTTGTTCATACAGTGGCTCGCATTTTTTTATTAGACATATCCGGAAAGGCTTTATTACTGCGAATTGGGATAACTCATATATGTACTATGTGCATAGTGTCGTAGCTAGGGATACTCAAATTAATAGAGTAGCATTAGAGCGGCGACTTTCAAAGTAAAAGTCGATTACATGTGTCTTCTTATATTGTTGACGAGCAAGAACAAATGTTTTTCTCAAGAATATTCAACTAGCAAATATCCATGAGCTACATGTGATGTACTCGTCTATCTTTTAAAATTTATTGTGTTTGCCAAGTTATGTAAGATCAGAACAGAACATATAATAACTAATAAAATGGATCATAAAATAATCAAATAAAATAAAATCAAGAGAAATTATCAATTGAATACTCTTGGAATCATTCGATGTTGTCATCGTTTCATGTAATTTTGTAACTTTAGCAATTCACAAATTTGAATTTGCTTTTATTTCAAAGTAACGCTGTTAATCACTCCCAGGGTGGTCGCTCCCAGGGTAGTTAAGTTCTCAACAATTACTATGTTCACTTTAAAAACTAATAATATAAACATACATATGTATATGTGTACTATTATCTCCAGCTTCACCCACCGCCTTGCCCATTTTGTATTTTGCAATAAACATTTTTACAACTGTGTGTATTTTATTGCTTGTTATTGAAAAGTATTTAAGAATACTGCCATTTGAAAAACATTACAGCCGCCCGCTGACTGTTTAAAACCATCTTTGGACTAGTGTATTCCATAAGCTCTTAAAAAAAACATTATTTTATTTATTGTGAAAAAATCATATAAGCAAACATTTTTTTTTGTCTAATTAAACATTTAAATTTCAAATGACTGAAATACTTATTTTAATGAGTGACTTAATATAGTTATAGTTGTAATTTTGAGATACCACCATACTGCACAATTAAACCACTCGGGTTGATAAATTGTCGGCCTCACTAAGAAAATTTAATTTTGTTAAGATACGAATAATATCATTTTAGAGCTGTAGGCAAAGTTCAGCTTCCATATTATTAGATATGCATTTATTGAAAATTTCATGCTTTCAAATAAATTTTAGTCCCGTATATGAGGAAAACCCCATAAAGAATGTTGTAGATCAGTGTCAACAGCTGATGCGATATTGATTGAAATCTTATATCAAGAATCTATCAAGATCAAAATGTAGTCAAATTTAAGGTTTCTTGTTTTTCTTTTTAAAATCAGGCAGAACGAATCTGCTAAATCGGTTCTTCTATTGAAAGTACTTTTTAACCTAAACTCTGGTGTTGTCGCTTTATATTAATAAATGAAAAAATAATACAAATCTGAATTCAAGAATTTGTTATTAATTCGAGAATTTGGTTTCTGGATTAAATTTGGAGATTTTTGCATTAAAGAACTTAGAATATTTTATCGTCATAAAAACAAAAACAATCGTGTTTCGAGAATGGCCAATCTACAATGATTCTAGAATTTTGATTTTGATTTAATATAATATTCTGGGTTCAAGTTTGACATCTTATTATTAATCATTACATTTTTAATTGCTTCTTCAGAGTCACATAGTTAAACAAATGCAGACCTAGTAAAATTTGAAACGATCAGTGTAACCCGACAAATCTATTGCCTGAACTCCTCAACTTGCAGCGAAATTGTTGCTTATAAACTTTTGGCATTTTAATCAAACCCTTTTAAGTTGTTTATGTAATCGAACTAATAATAATCGCAACTTGTGCAATCAAATACAGATATGCTCAAAAAAATAAACAATTTGGAATGGAAAATTCAAATTTTCTAGATGTGTGGCTAAAAGCACTTTCAAAAAAAGTTTAAAAGTTGCTATATCCTACAACTAAATTGCTAAAGTGACTGCAGTGAAACAGACAGACTTATCTAAATCAACTTGGCAGTTGATGCTGATCAAGATACTCCATGGAGTAGAAAATATCACTTTTAAACTGTGGGCACAAAGTCATAATACCTTAATCAGGTAGAGAAAATAAATGCCCATTGTTCAATGGGAATAGGACAGCAGTAATTATTGTCAAAGTGTTACTAAACTTATCTGAAAACATGATCATAATTTCTCTAATAGCTCGTTGACAAAGCATCTGATGTAATTATAATAATTAATTAATTGCATTATGTGGCAACTAGTGACAAGTCCATCTTGTGGATACCTTTCAGTGGCTAGAGGAGAACTGACATTTAGTCAGCAGTTCAGATACTCTTTGAAAACTAAGATGTTCGATACTTTATAATTTATAATATAGAATCTATGTATGTCACATATATGATAATTAATGGGCTCGCATTGCCTCGTTTTGCCTATAATATTTGCATTCAGTTGTTCCACCCTGCGGGCAGTGCGAGTTTAATAAAAATAAACTCGCTTTGCTTATGTGATTATAATAAACAAATGGTTAATTTGAGTGAGGGAATAAACAAGTTTTAAGTATACACTCTGAGCCATGGATGCATACGAGGATGACAATATCAACAACAGCGACAACAACAAATACAAAATAAAAAATATAAAATGGCTGCTGTTGAAAACTGTCAACCGAACTTGCCACGCCCAGAGCGTCCCCCTTTATTTAACAAATTTCGTTTCGTTTTTTTTTTTTTTTGCTATAATTACGCGGTTAACTTAATAACACATTCTTTCAACGTCGCTGTTTTTTTGTTGTTGGATTGTAGCTTCTGATGGATACGCATTGTTACTAACGATGAATGCCATGCAACCTCCTACTGGCAACTGGCAACTGGCAACTGCGAACTGCGAACTGCCTCCTACTTGAAGCCCGGCTCCAATCAACTGTCGAATCGAGCGTCGGTCAGCTAGCAATGTTTGTTGTGGCTGCCTTGTGCTCGGCCTGTGATTGGCCAAGCAGCGTTGTTGGCTCGTCGTTCCATTTGGCCTACAGCCCCCAATTCGCAGCCCTCCCTCACCCATCACCCCTCGCCCCTCGGCGTCAGTCGTCCCTCTGTTGTAATTGAGCTCTCGTGGTCGTTTAGGCACCGCAGCTAGAGGCTCAAATCTCTTGGCCATCTGTGCCCTTTTTGCCATGGTTGATAGACATTGTAATCGTTACCTCTTTGCGGTTTGCCAGCAAAAGGTGAATACACAATACGACAAAAAACAAAAAACAGAGAACAGAAAACAAAACAACAAATAAAATGGCTTTTCTCATAGTTTGCGTGCATTTCTAACTGCCATTTAGAGGCAAATTAAAAATTGAAATAGAAAACAATAAATATGAAAAAAAGAAACTAAATTTGCCTGCCTTTGACTTCGTGCTCTGCGTTTTTCTCCTCCTTTGGCTACATGCGTGTCATTTGTTCCCACTGTAATTGCATTCACAACGCCATCAGGCATTGCCATAGAACTCGCAAGCACTTAATGTATGTACTATAGATGCGTACATACATAAGTATGTTCGTAGGCAATGGGTCGCTAGATCGACAGTACAATACAGATTAATCCACACTTGACATCCCTTCAAGACAACAACGATCTGCGACCGAAACAGCCTATCCATCATACTATTCATCATTTTAATTACTTCAGAAATATGTGTGTTTAATTTTGAGTGTGTAAAGTCAACATTAATTAAAAAACTATGCCTACGAGTAGCCAAAATGGTACTGACAAAGTTGCACTTTCCTTTTCAGGGCAGCCGATCAAAAAAATAGTTTTTTTTTCTTAAATCAGTAGATAAATTGTTCAAAAAGATTTCCACAAAATTTCGGAAGCTTACTCCATATATTTTCTGGAAGACACAGAACTGAAACTATGCGCCCGCCTGCTCAACAAGCACAACGAAAATTTAGAATAGCTTTATCTCTTATCTCTTTAACCTTCAATTTTTGCGTTTGAGTCATGCTTATAAGCATGATTGCATGTAACCAACTCAACATATCGAAATGAATCAAAGTATGTTCTCTGAAGAATTAAATTGCCTTCTCAATCCCCATTCTTACCATCATTTTTGTATTTCGTAAAAGCAGTTAAACTTCAAAATATTTTTCAAAAAACGTTTTTTTTTTATTTAATAAGTAATATAATTTTTAAGTTTTCTTTACAAGTTTCGAGGTTTACATGGAAGTTAAATATGTTATAAAGACAAAGCATTTTGATATTTTCGAAATCGAACATAAGTTACGATCTCTATTGTGCCCATAATCAGCAACATTGCCCATACGTCCGCCATTTTGAATATATGTGTAATTTCTTTTTACATCTTTAATACTTTGAAGCCGATTGAAAATAATCGCGAAAAATAATTTATTTCTCTTTGTACATACAT
Organism: Drosophila formosana; assembly: GCA_035045625.1. Classification (NCBI taxonomy): domain Eukaryota; kingdom Metazoa; phylum Arthropoda; class Insecta; order Diptera; family Drosophilidae; genus Drosophila; species Drosophila formosana. Next base: position 577,771 of record JAWNOW010000173.1, on the reverse strand, counting down.
ACGAGTATATCGCCCCTTAATTCGCAACTCGTGACATCAATATTTGGTACGATATATTGGTATTAAATTTGTGTGTGACGCCGATAAACTTTTAATTGTAATTAACAATTTAGTTCATTAAGGTAATACACAAGTTGTAAGGTACCTTTTGCATTTTTAAAATAAACTTTATAAGGAGAAAATCAGATTGAACTCTACCGATTTCATTGCTTTGGACGCACTTAATTCCCTTTAAGTAAAAATATATCTTATAATTTATAGTAACTCTATTAATTTTCATATTTATCTGCAAGCCTTGCAGTCATTGTATGTTATATTATATATTATGTAAGGGAGAATGGTATTCCAAGTTTGTGTTGACAGGAATTGTACATGACATTCTGTTCTAAATGTTCCAAATGTTGAACAATATGAATTGGCGAAAGTGGAGTCAATTTTCACATTTTCACAATTGCAGCATTTTCGTTATAATTACTGATAAGAAGAGGGAGTTTTGTAATTTTAGATTTCAATTACACAAACGATTTCAATTAAGTATTCTTAAATACTTCACTTACCCAAAGCCAAAATTGCAGTTAAATTAAAAGTTAAAATACAAGCTTCGGACGTTATTGTTCTTTCACAGATCAGATTTGTTCTTTTGAGGTTGAGTAGCGAGTGCCTCGCAGTCTAGCACGCTCGAGTGTAGTTTCCAGACTTGTTTTTATTTAAATTCGTATAATAATTGTCGCAATCGTTGACGTTGTGGAGCGTGATTACTAGCTGGAGGCTCCCGCGACCGGAGTCAACCAGAGGAGCAAGGAGCTGAATGAGCTCGCAGTGTGTTTTATTATTAGTCGGCATCTTATCGGCAGGAAGCGATCATTGCAAATTCGTATTGGCCCCGTCTGCGATATGTACATACACATATGTACATCCATGTACATACATATGTATACATCTTGTGGCTGGCTGTGGTGCACAGCCCTCTTCACATTCCTTTTTCCACTGATTTTCGAAGCCGTACTTGTTCTGCCAGTTGCCAGTTGCCAATTCTGTTTGACTTGCAAGTTTGCCATTCGCAGTTGCTTATTAAATGCATTTTGTTGTATTATTAAGCTTCGGCATTCGTGGAAATTGCTACCTACAACTGGTTGTTGCTGCCGTTGTTTGCTGCTGCTGCTGCTGCTGCCATTATTGCTGCTGGTGCTACTGCAATGCATTGATATCTCATAAAGTGCCTGCAATTTGCATTGAATTACTTCGTGCTGCTTTGGACACACATATGAGGACGAACCCAACGTTCGTTTAGAGATGTGCGTATGCGTATCTGCATATTAGAAGGAACTCAGTTCGTATCTCTTTAAGCATTTCAAATCACACCATTGACGCCGCGCGGTGTTAATAAATGCACATTAATTTGCTGATGCTGGTGCCTATATTAAATCAGAGTTATTTGTAGTCTAGGAAAATACTCTGCTTATTTCATCCTATAAATTCCAGAATTAATTATTAAGATTATTAATTGCCACGATCAGCTGCTTAGCATTAACATATGATTGATTTTTGCCACTCCCAGAGGGGCACTTAAATTACTTAATATTTGTAATACTTACACAAATCACCTTCTAAATCCCACTTTATCATTTATCGTTTGTTATTTTTACACAACAATAAAAGCTTGTCGCTAACCAAAAACATATTATCTATTGATTGTGATAATTATATTCGGATTGAGAGTGTGAAAATTGGGTATTTTGGGTTTGTGGCACGCAAGATTTGTGCAACAGGTTGAACGAATGTCTTCCGACCCTTCAACCTTATTGTGCAGATGAGATGAGATAAATTACCTAATTTAAATTATTGAATTACTGAAGAATTTGTATTCGATTGTGTTTATTGAAAAGAAGTCGAGAGTTTCGGCTTTTAAATTACTCAAATATTTAAAAGGGTTCAATTATTTAGTACGAATTCATTGATAAATTTTAGCGAAGGACATTAAATATGACTGAGAGGTCAGGGCAACTTGAAGTCGAGCACTCTCGACTTAAGCATTCAAGCTGGCTAGTTATATATTTAGGTCAAGGGGTTACATCTTTGATTAATACAATTTATATATAATAATAGACGGTTACTGTTAAGAAATAAACTATTAACTTTTTACGAGTGGTAAACAAAATTAAAAAAATAATAATAATTTCTTCACATCGATCACAATGCAATTATAACAGCCTTCATTATTTCAGTTAGGTTGTCTTTTTAAATAGAAGAAAATAATATAATTATTCATAAATGAAATATAGTACCATTATTTTTATTAATAGTTCCTGCTAGTTTTTATTGAATTGTCGCAATCTTATTCGATTGCATTGCCATGCAAGCTAATGTATTAAAATCTTGGAATCAAATTATATGCCAACTGAGGACCGTATTAAATAAAAGACTAAAAATTCGATCACAATGCAATTATTACAGACTTCATTATTTCACATTCTAAAAGAATATAATTGCTTGCAAAACAGATATAGTGCCATTATTTTTGCTGATAGCTCCTGCTAGTTATCGTTAAATTGACGGAATCCTATTGCGACTATGAATTAAAATGTTTGAATCAAATTATGTGCCAACTGAGAACTGTATTAAATAAAAGACACTATGGGTGCAGGCGAAAACAAATGAAATAACTGGATTCTAGGCAGCTGCGACATCTAAGGATCTACGGGCTCGTGGAGACCAGCTCTGTGAGGCGAACTGTACTCAACAGGATGCGTGAAAACCGATACTCACGCATTGTACTATACTCATAATTATATGTTGCAGCGAAAGATGGCGCGATATACTGCGCTATATACATATATTCGTGGCGGGCAGATTCGATGTGGATGGTCCTTGCATTGGGCATGTGCCAGAGACGCAGACGTAAGATTTGATTTCCGCTCAACAGGAGCGCAGGCGCACAAAGCTTTGGCACCCTTGGGTTATTTTTTGGGTGCTGGGGAAAGCGCTTCCGGCGCTGGCTCTATAATTATATTAGTGCGTTGTCCTTGCAGGCGTCAAAAGGGTGCAATATGCGATTGCTGCGTACTGTGAGCACGTAATTACAGCAGCACTCTACAGAAAGAGAGAGAGATAGAGTGAGAGAGAGAGAGAGAGAGTGCAAGATCGAGCGAGAAACGGAGCAAGCGAATCTCGATTGCTTGCACGCTTACGCCCCTTTAGTTTTTTGGTCAATTTTTGCACACTTCCGGTTTGACATGTGACAGGCAACGCGTTCGCCCTGCATTCATCGCTGTGAGGCACACACACACACACACACACACACGAAGTCGTAGGTATGCACCGGGGGCGTGATCCCGCCCGCCCGTCGAATGAATCGCTGCACAAAACGCTGCGAACGAATGTATGTACGTAGAGAGGAAAAGGGCCGGCTGCTAGGCAGCCACTGGGCGTTCACCAGCTGGCTCGAGATTTTGCACCTCGTTGGCGTCAGCATACTGCTCGCAGCAACTGTTTGCATTCCTCATTCACAGCCGTGCTTTCGGCCCACGTCCTGCGTCCTGCATTCTGCATCCTGCGTCCAGCGTCCTGCTTCTTTGTTTTGTTTTGTTGCTCTGCTCAATCCAGGGTTAGTGTTCCGTGGAATGTGTCAACGGCAACTAATCAGACCATGCGACCGAATCCCACAACTCATAATCCTTTTCCACTGCAAAACGAATGAGTCCATTTTTATTATAATATGATTTGGAAATGGAGGGCGGTCCACCTAATGACCGATGGGGTGTGAACCTTCGTCGTGCACTGAACTACGCCAATTCCACTCCCATTGAGGGTGACGACAACAACAACAACGACAACAACATTCACTTTATTCTAACAGGATTCATATTCGCCAGTTGTTGTAATGCTATTATCCATCCATGCGAAGGAGTATTCTGCGTCTGTTTAGCAATGCGCTTAGCAATCACTTAATAACCGATATTCTCGGTCCTTCTAATCCTCCACGAACATATGTAGGCGAGTACTTAACGATATCAATGGGATTGACAACTATTTTCTTAGAACATCTACATTCGTCTCATTGTCTTGGCAAAACAAAATCTAAGTTGATGTTTAATGTGCATGAACAAATTACGAGAAGCAAATCCAAGGCTTAACATATATTTATCAATAATCTTTTAATTGGATTGCAGTTAAAGTACAATTTAAATATTTGCCTACGCTTTGGATACCAAAATAACGAAATAGATAAACAGGTAAAAAGATTAGTAACTCTCGATCAGCGTTACATTTGAATAGTAGTAGGGAGATATAATAATATAAATGACTAATTTAAGTTATTTCAATGCCTTTTGGTATAACAAGTAATTAACGTATCTTTGGCGACAGTATGGGAAGAAATATTAAACGACAATCTGCTCACCAGAATTAACTTTCCAATTTTCTTAAAATAGAAAAAAGGATTAAACTTCAATTGGGACTCCATAATATTTTGGAATTGGATTTGGTTGAGAGAAGCAAACCCTAATGTGAGCTAAATATTTGGCATGACACAAAGCGTTAAACTTGGTTAGCTTAAATCTAGAGTGAGAAAATAAGGGGATGGGATATGAAAGCAAAATGTAAACAAGGATAAACAGGATATCTGGTAGTGTAGTTTAAAACAAATTTGTATTAAGCAAAGCATAAAGCAAACAAAATGAATATCACTTGCAGTGAGAGCAGAAAGCGCAACCATCGGATTTAAAAAAAAACTAAAGTAATCTATATGTACGTAAATAAAATTAAAGGACATTTTTTAAAATAATTCAATAATAAGCATTGAATATGCATAGCGATAAACATGCAGTTAAATTGTTTATTTTTAAAGAAATCTTTAACGAAACGAATAAAATAGTTAAACTTCATTCGATCACAAAATACACCTGCTTTTATCCATGAGATTCGCATTATTAAGACCAAATGCTCCTTCGAAATAGTTTTCGCTGATCCTTCCGATATTCTAGGCAAGATCTCGTACTGTTAAACATTACTTTTCAATCCCGAATCCTTTGATTTTCTTCACGTGGTTTATGGTAATGATCGTCCTTGCTATGCCTTCAAAGCTTGATCAACCCTATATGATAATGAAGTGGAAAAAACTACAAAATTTGTTGTTGTATCTCAAACACGAATGCATATTTTAAATTGTAGTTCTGCAGAGATATCTGTGACAAGCTAAACATAAAATCGCTATCATATATGTCCCATATGTTCCCATATCGATGGGAGAAACATTTTCATTCCAAATAATTTCAACAGTTTTATTTATAATTTACTTAAAAAGATGCTATTCATTTTAATATTTAAATGTATGTTCTCATATAGACATTCTGTGGAAATGCTCTTAAGCTTCTTGCTTGGAGGAAGTACCTTGTGCTATGGTACTTTTAAACTGTGAAAATAAAATGAAACACATTGCAGAGTAGCCCATCTTAAGTCAGTCATTATCCTGTTTGGAGCGCATACTTAACATATAGAGTACCATGATGGTTTACATCAGATGGCAGCAGAACCTGTTTAGGTGTAACGACAGAAGTCGTCTCAAAAAAGCATCTCTGTAGAGATATCTGTGATATCTGTGATATCAAGCTAAATATAAAATCGCTATCAAAATATCGATATGGGAAAAACATGTTCATTCCATATAATTTCAACAGTTTTTTTTATAATTTACTTACTTAATATTTAAATGTATGTTCTCATGTAGACATTCTGTGGAAATGCTCTTAAGCTTCTTGCTTGGAGGAAGTACCTTGTGCTATGGTACTTATAAACAGTGAAAATAAAATGAAACACATTGCAGTAAGCGCATCTTAAGTCAGTTATTATCCTGTTTGGAGCGCATACTTAACATATAGAGTACCATGAGCAATGATGGTTTACATCAGATGGCAGCAGAACCTGTTTAGGTGTAACGACAGAAGTCGTCTCAAAAAGCATCTCAAAGGCAGAAGCAAAGTCAAATGCAACTTGCAACTTGCAACTTGCAACCAGTTTGAATTAAATAGCAGGTCGATTGCCTGAGACTGCGACGGAGACAGCCACTGATGCAGCGGGGAGTGGCTCTCTCTGGGTTTGCATGCCAGCAGCAAATAAAAGGCAAATACACGCACAAAATGGTAAGCAGCAAAAGTAACAAAAAAAAGCAGAGAAACAGAGAAACAGAAAAAGAGAACAACAAAAACAGCAAGAGGAACGCAACAGCTTTGGCGGCCATTGCGCTGGCTTCGACGTCGACCGCGGCTGCGCAATGGCGTTGACTGCAGTTTCAGTTTGGCAGCCAGTTTGCCTGGGTTTGTTCGGCTGGGTTGCGGTTGCGGTTGGGGTTGGGGTTTGGGCTTGGGCTTGGGTTTGGGTTTGGCTTGCTAAGGCGTCAAACCGCCGTCATCCGTGTGTTGTTGTTGTTGCTGTTTGCTTGCTTGCTTGCTTGCGTGCCAAGTGGCAATCAGTCACGTTGAAGGCGTTTTTCATTGTTTGTCCGAGTCCGCGTCCGCGGGGTCCGTCGGTCGCAACTTCTTCTCTCCAATCGCAAAACGCTGCTTTTTGTTGCGTTGCAGCTTTTGCTTGCGAGCGAGCATGTCGCCCTCTCGCTCGCTCCCTCTCGCTGCTTATCAAACTTTGCCACATTCCATCTCTCCCTCTCCCTCTCCCTGTCTCGCTCGCGCTTAGTTACCCTGTAGCTGGCTCTCGCTTCACTGTTCAACGACTCAGCGACTGTTGCCATTTTAAACTAGACTTGCCAGCAAGCAGTAATCCAGCGAAAAAAAATGCGTCATTTCGAGAAAACCGCTTTGGCAAAAACACACACACACACACACACACACACACACACACACACACACACAGACACACGGAGAGAAAACAACAACAGCTAATAATAAGCTCAATTATAGCTTTGCTGCCAAAGAAAGCCATATTTTGCTGCAATCCTCCAATTTCATTTGAATTTCATTTTCGTTTCGTTTTTCTCCTTGCATTTTTCTCTTCACTTCGTTTGAATTAATGGCTGTGGTTACCGTTATTTAGTGGTAGCTGGCCGCTGCCTCTGACTGGCTCTCCAAAATGAATTGCCCATCCCCATCTCTCCACACTTTGCACTCCACACTGCAGTCTCCACACTCTCCACATGCACTGAGGTTGGCCTATCGCGTAGCCTGATTAGGTCATCAAACAAGTGATTCGCCACTGGCACTTTCAGATCACCTGATCGCATCTATCTTAATATCAAGACGATTACAATGAACTCAATGCCCAACGGCATATTTTTGCAAGTTTCGTTTTCTTTAAACGTATTCTACAAATTACTTACTTGGTATTTATTTTTATTTTGTTTTATTAATTTTAAAGTCGACGATGATCAGTCTGTATTAACAAAATTAAAATATAATGTTATGATTAGGATTATATATATTTATTTAAAATTAAAAAAAATTAAATTAAAATCTCTGGTGGTATTTAAGTAGTATTACTTGTAGTACTATACAAGTAGGCAACTTATAGGCATCATAAAGTAAGCATACCGACTTGCGATCGTATTCACAAGTCGGTATGAAATAAGACAAAATATATATATTAAATAAATTAATTGAAATTTACCATATAGTGTCTACTAGTGGTATACTATTCAAGTGAATCGCAAACCCTTGCCTCTGATAAGATTATTAAAGATTCGCCCTGCTAACAACATTGTTACATGTACTCGCATATGCGACATACAATATCATATAAAGATCCTTCACATACTGAAGCATACAAAGCTTTATCCTGTTGATCAACTCAGCGCTAACATAATTATCTACATAGGGTGAAAGGTCTACAACATTTGGATAAACATGAACAGAAAACAATAGTTACTACCGGTTTTCTTATTTCGTTATCCTAAACTGAAACCAAATCTGCGCGAAAACCTTAGTGGAACCTTCTCGAAGACCCTCACCCACTTTCTAGAATCTATGTAAACCGATTTAACCAATAAGTTAGTGAAGTAAGGTTTTAAATTAGCCTGTGAACGAGTCAGAGGCAGTTGCTTATTTTTGAGCAAAAACAACTTTAATTTAATTGAATATTATTCAATCACAAGCGTATATACGAAAATTCACCTATGAAAAGGTGAAAAGGATTTCTTAATATAATTATAATGCCCTTAAATTAACAATATAAGCTAGAAGGCTGCAATTTTGACACAGCATGAATATCATGCTCGCAGCGGTTTCAATATGCAAATGATTACACTTGAGGACTCCGTAATATTTTTATGTATAAATAAATATGCAAAACTTGTTAATTTCTTGCGATTACTATCACAATATTATAATGTAGTGTCCAATATGTAAATCTTTTATGTTCTTTTCGTTTTAGTATAAAAACAATTTAAAATCTACAAAAATAAGATTATATGTATATAGCTTAATATTTTATTCACTGCAAATTTTACATTACATTGAAAAAAAAGTATAATCAAATGTTATAGAATACTTTTTAGAAATATTTGCTTTCATTTTGATATAGAAATCGATATTTTGGAAAATATAGTTGTAGTTTTAACTCATTAATACAAAATAAAATAAAATAAAAATTTAATTGTTATAACTGATCTAAGAGTTTACGATTCTAGGCGAATTGAATTGTTATAATTGATCTAAGAGTTTACGATTCTAGGCATACGAAAATGGCCCAAATAATGAGTATAATCTGGAATGGATTTTCACGGCGTAATATCCGAAATGTTCAATTAAAAAATACAAAAGAAAATTAATTTTTCCAATTGCCATTCACGAACTATTGTATTATATTGCATCCTCTGTCACGAACAAAGAGTATTTGATCCTCAGCATATGCAAAAAGACTCGTAATTAGCGGTGTTCGTTGGACCTGATGGTGTTGGCTTGAGAATACCCGGAAATAAATAAAAGCAGAGCAACAACACGCTTTCAAAAAGAGGGGCGACAAAAGTCAAAAGCAGCAATTGCATGCGATTTGCAAAGAGTTTGACGATTAAGAAAGAGAAGGTAACTTGGGCAAGAAGAAAATTACAATTCGATGGCGATGACGATGGCGATGGCTCTGGAAAACGCCACCATTATAATAGTGGCCACAGCAACTGCAGCATGGGGCAGCAACAAAATGGTGCGCGTGTTTTCCACGAAAGTAATTAAAGAAAGAGAGAGCACAACATGGCCTGGTTTTTGGAGCTGAAGCTGTACAGCTGGACGTGCCACATACCACACACCACACACCACACACCACAGACTACAGACTACTTGGTATACGAGTAGTTGGAGCCTCGACTCCTTGTCGAGTTTAGTCGAGTTAAAGCTACCGGTTTTTGTTTTATTTTTCTGCTTTTTGCAGTTTGCATTGCAGTTCGTTTTGGGTTCACATACCAGGCCAGTGTCAGTATCGAAGAACGTAACCCATCCTTCAATTCCGGCAAATTTGTTGGCCATTTTAATGGCCGTCATCGTCAGCGTCGTCGTCAGCGTCGTCGTCGTTGTCGAATGGGGTGTTCAGCCGACTGCAATTATGGTAGTACGCTGTATACTTTTTTCTGTTGCTGTTTGAGTTTCTTTCAGCACAATTTGCCTCTTAGTGCATTAAATGGATTTAATGAATGCGGTCCTATTAACTTTTTTGCTCTGCTCACTGCAATCGTCCCGAGCTGCCGGTTTTTTCTTCAAGTGCAACTTGTTGTGGTTGTTGCTGATGTCGATGTTGCTGTTGCTGTTGCTGTTGTTGTTGTTGTTGTTATTATTGCTACTAATAATAATTGGGTAAGTCGCCTTCGTCTCCGGCATCTGAATTTTAAATTCAACTTCACTCTAACATACCTTTTATTACTGCATTTTTAATGTTTCATAAAATTAAGAATACCTTTCCTTCAAATTGTTGGCTACAGCAACTGCTCAACTGAAATGCTAATATTGCGACTCAGCCTCGAATTTGAATATGAGAAAAATGGTATGGTAAACAAAAATGATAACCAATCAGCAGATGATCATATCTTGCTCATATTTATTTCAATACATTTCAAATTAAGCAATATAACTTATTAATAAATAGTATTACACTTCATATTTCTCTCAAAAAATCTGAATTTATTCAGAATTTCTTAACAATTTTTGGGACAACAACAATTTGATTGTCTCTGCTTGACATCATACCTTGAACGAAGTTATAAAAAGATTTAGAATAAGAAACATTCGCGCATTACAATGTAGTTACAGTATGTGAAGAAAAACTGTATAAATAAAATTCGTATTTTAAAAGAATTATTAAGAATACTTTTGCTTCATGTGATCGAATTGATCATTAATTTCTCCAAGTTGTGTTGTGCTTTCAAATGAAGTCTGTCAATTCTCCGGAAGATATTTCAAACACCTTTGTCCTGCTCACAATCCGCAGGACGCTGTCGAGCGTCTCAATCCCGATGTTTTTAATTTCTCCGGCATCTGCTACTAAATTACATGTTTTAGAGAAGAATGGGCAAATTGAATAAATTAGAAAAAGAAATGCAACTATGAAATATTACAAGAAGATCGGAGGTGTTCCTAAAAAGCGAGCGGAAATAACAAATGCTCAATAGACACAAGAGGGAAAAGGAAAAGGAGCCGGGCACTAGAATTGAATGAATGCCAAAGGTGCGATAATTCGGACTCAAACGCAAGACAGTTTAATACATACATGTGTGTAGAGATACGGATGCAGATACAAATGCTGATGCAGATGCAGATGCAGATGCAGATGTGTGCACATAGACTTGTGTGTGTATGTAGATTTGGGTCATTGCAATTGTTAGGGAAAAAGCTGACACCGGAACGAGCGCGATCACACAAATATCGGAGGATGCACGAGCGTAGCCGGAGTGAATAAAATAAAAGGTGGGCGTTGCCTTCGTAACTTCCCCTTTTGGCCGCAGGGCTGAAATGGAAATCGTAATAAACCCAATAATAATCATAAAAAAACCCAAACTGAGAAAACAACAATAAAAAAAAGAATTACACTCAGCTTTGTATGGTACGTGGACATGGAATGTGAAATTACCCCCGAAGTTGCACAACATGCATAACATACATGCGACCGACGACTTCGACACTCTAAGGGATTCAGCCTCTGTCACCGCTCTCGCTCCCGCTCTTCTCCCCCTTGCCGTTCCCCTTCCCGCTGCCTGCATAGTTTTCCTTCCCTCCCTGTCGTCTGTTTGGCCCCTCCTTAAAGTAGCGTGCATGACGCAAGCGATGTCTCTTCCATCTTGGGCTCTTCCATCCATCTCCAGTGCATGCCCTAACAAGCTGCAAGACTCATGCAGCTACCCTCCCATCTCCTGGGGCAGTCTCCTTGGGCCACTCTTAGATGCTCACTTCGCCTAATCCTTCGAATTAAGCGATTATCGCCATGGGATATTAATCACGCTTCGCAATTGTGGAGCGTGCTAAAACCCACTAAATAGACCTTCAGTTCACGCTCCTCGTGTGCAGCGCTTTTGGCTGTTTGGCCCACAGATTTATTGTTCTCATTTTGTTCGCTCGCTGGCTAAAAAAAAGTAAATAAAAAAACATACAGTGATAAGTATTTTCAATTATTTTTATTAAATTATTATTAGACATTCTCGAGCATACATCCGCTTATTTTCTTACTGATGATCTAACTATAAACTTTTTAAATCATACTGACTAACATTTATTTTGATAATATGCGATCCAATAACCGAATTTGTAATGCACATATGTACATACACAAATGCACATATGTTACATTAATTTTATCTTTATTTCTCAATTTATTTCATTAATTTATTTTATTTATTTTTAATCACATTATTGTTGTGTTTTTAAATAAAACCGTTCTTCAGTTATTGGAGTTTTGCGCATTATTATGCATTTTGCATAATCAAAATTATTCAAGTTCTGGAGATATAAGTTTAAAAAAAAAATCAAAATCTTTACATTAGTTCTTTATTATGTATGTAATTCGTGTTTTGTAATGTTGGTAAGTAAGGGTTCCTGCTACACGCCATTGTATTTTGAATATATGAAATCTTAATGAAAATGACAAGTTATAAATTTCAAAATGATCTAGAAAATTTTCTTTATTTTATAACGATGCTTAATTAATCTTATAAGTTTTTCTGTAAATATGCGTCAAAAAGATGCAAAAAGAGTATAAATAGGTAATGATAGCAATTGATAAAAACATGAGTAGTTATGGTGCAATTTGGAATACGGGACTATATTTTAATATTTAATTCTTGACTGATTTGCAATAGAAACTCTTGAGCGGACAACCTTCCATCCAAGGAAGATGGCCGACAGTAAGGAATGATTTCAAACACACCTAAAGTGAATGTCTTCTTTAATGACTTTTTTCAATGAAAATATCTCAATTGCATTGCATTTTTTGTTACATTTAATCGACATTTGCATTAAACCACTTATTAGTCTATGCGTTTATTTTCCATTTGTGCTTCAAAATGCAATTTCAGTTGGGAATAAAATAAAACATGCACGATTATTTGCAGATACTTTCTTTTCAAACCATGATGACATCATAAAGCAACTGGCATCAGGTGGAAAGTGGCAAACAATGTGCAGACTTTTGCTATCCATCGTTGGTTGCCCATCCACCGTACTGAAAATGAGCATTGGGGAGTGGCGAATTAGAATTTATGCATACGTAATCGCATATTGACATTTGAATATTTATACACACTCATTTGCGTATAGCCACATAATAATTTTAATCATTTTAATTGGCTCTACTGGCTTCGGCCGCAGTTAAATTGCGTTTGCCCGAATATTTTGTGCTTATGAATAGGAGTCATTCCTCGCACACTCGCATTCGTATTCGTAATCGTAATCGTAATCGTATTCGTATTCGTATTCGTATTCGTGGTCGTATTGTTTGTTAATTTGCAGTCTTAAATTGGCCTTTATTGCTCTTAATTATCGCAAGCGGCCATTGGTGGCGGTCTCGGAGGAGGTGGTGTTGGCGGTGGCGGTGGCGCTGTCGATGTCTTGGCGGCCAAGCCAAGCGAGAAGCAGTTGGTGGCAACGAAGTCGAGTAGGGGCTGGGTTAGACCCACCTATGCCCGCATTAACATGGAGAGTGGAACATGTTGGCCCATAAATTTCTATATACTCGCATTACTTTGACTCTAATTGCTGCTGTTTTCCATTGGCGGTGCAGCCGCCTTTTTAATAGGCTACCCACGCAACTATCCATCCATCCATTCATCCATCCATCCATCCTCTGCTCCCCCATTCGTCCTCTGGTTAAGGTCATAATTAAGCAACGCCTCCTTATTCTCGGACAAAATGATCATAGTTTGTATTGTGAGTGTATATAGTAAAAAGTATTGTGGCATTGCCTGCTTTGCATTCGTATTTATTATTCGTACTCATTATATTCGCTTCAATTTTACACGGTATACGGCGGGGGCGTGGCGCGCTCGAGCAGGTGAAATGAATGTGAATGTGAATGTGAATATAAATACGAATATGAATATGTTTATTATACACTCGTAACGTGAAAACTTCACGAATTCAACCTGCAGCCGTTGTTTGTTGTGTGTTGATTGTTGTCTTGTCTGCTTTTCTAGCTTGTTGCGTCAATTAATGGCAATGCAATAAACCCAGCCCTCCAGCTCCCTCTAACCCCCTTCTAACCACCATTCCACAAGCTCGCTTCTCCAAACTCTCAGACTAGTCAGATCGCTCCAGTTAAATACGCGAATACTATTTATATATGTACATATGCTTATAGCAAACTGTAATATTTTGCTACGAGTTGTATCTACAAAAACATAGTTTTGTTTTTACTTTTAGCAATTTTGTAAATTTCGAAAACGACCAAACATCGGAGATAGAAATTTACTTGGGCATAGGAAAGCCTAATCTCTAATCTGAGATTGCCAACTTCAATTCACCATGACTGTTAATCTGCTCAACAACAAACCCTGATATTGAAATGTAAGTTAATATAATATAATTTATATTGATATATTTTATTGAATTCAAAGATGAAGAAATTGTTTTAGGACAAGGTTTTTGGTTCAGTAAGATTATGTGACATTTCACAACTCTGCTAACGATGCGAACCTGAAAAAATTAATTAAATTTGTAGAAATTAATATTCTTACTTATCGGTGTATGATACAAATAACATATCCAAATAAGTTAGAAAGTTTACGTCCCCTCTATATTCTTTACTTAACAATAAATATTGAAAGAATTAAACTCAATGTACCATGTTTACTTCCAAACATATGCAACGAAACAATAATCAGACAAGATAATCACAAATGTGTCTGGAGTATCCCAACCATCAATCAATTTTTTTAAATCATTTATAGTTAATTGATTGTTGATGGGAAAATTTGCACACAACTCGAATAAAACTTTGACTGCGAATTTGAGACCTATCTGGTACAAATCAAATTTTCAATCATTTAAACTAGACACGCCCCTTAAAGCCCTCAAACTCCATTATGCGTAATTGCAACGATTCGCTTAAATACTTTAATTTTCTTCACAACGTGTATCCTGTTGATATTGAGCAATTTGAAGGTAACTTTGACATTTAATATTCACAAACAAACAAGAGTGTAAAGTTCAGCGTTAATTATAAAATATTCAACTATTATTCAAGTATAGCTCATAAGTTGATCTAGTTGCATGCGATTTACGCGCTTTGAATGACAAATGATTGAGGTATGATTTTTTAGTTTTTGTTTATTAATCATACGAATATTTATTCTTAAAGTTTATTACATGCTTTTTTTTATTAATCTCATATACGTTCTAAATTTTTAAAATAATAATCCTCGAGTAATAGTCTCCATTTCCTACAGACTGAACTGCTCGATTTTAAAGCTGAAGCTGATTGTTGTCTTTCAGCTGAAGATCGCATCGAGATCGATTGATGTACGCAATTGAAATCGGATGACTCTCGAGGAGTTAGGGCGGCTAGGGCAAACGACTATATTGGAAACTAAACTTCTCTTAATCTAAAATTATTTTAGACTTCACTGAATAACATTTCATATAATATGAGAATACCATTTCAGAATATATGTATTTTATTGAACCGTTTTTATGTCCGTCAGTGCGTTAACTTAAGTTTACATACATTTAGACAACAAGAGACATATGTATATACTCAGAAAAATCAACATTAAATCATTTTGTTATTTTCTGTGTTAATTTGTTAGTTGGGATTATTAAAATATTTTATGGTAAATCAATCAAATTCAATGTGAAAGATCAGTTGAAGTTAACTTACTATTGAAAACTGTTTTTTTCACCTCAATAAGCCGGACACTTTTTCAAAGACAATTGTTTGGAAGTAATTTTCAAAAACTCTATTAGATTTTCTATTTAATTTTTATGAAATTCAATTGTTGTGCCAATAAAATTCATATTTATCCCATTTGAACAACTTTCGATTTACTGTACAACAAATAAATGCAGTCTAAAAATAAAAAAAATAGTATTATTTTAAGCGGGCACCGAGAATATAAAAATTTATATAAAATAACCAATGAATTTGCTTTATTCATTTGCACATAACAATTTAAAAATAAAAAATGTCCAATACTTTATAAAGACCTGTTTCATAATGAAAGAACATTCCAAAAAGAAGAAATGAAATAAGATTCTAAGCCAAATGTTTTGGGATCTTGTTTCGTTTTTGTTATTTCGCGAGATCATGAGAAATAATCGAAGAAAAGAGAATATTTTTCATCAAGAAAATGACGATTCCGCTGACGAAAATTGAGATGAAGAAAAAACAGTTAATAAATAATTGTATTATAAAAATTGAAGATCGTAAAAGTGTGGTTTGTTGTATTATTGTATTGTATTTGTATTATACCTACAAGTGAATGTAATTAGTTTAGACCATTACAAGCGCCCTACAAGTTATAAGTTTCCTGCAATCCATACAAGTATTTTTTTAATTTTAATTAAAATACGATCATCGAGTACATAACGCTTTACGATTTGTAGAGTCGTCGCTGCAAAAAAAGTGCCGCAGGCAAAAATTGTTTTTCAGAAAAATCGCGCTTAAATTTTGGGTACACTTCGTTTACAGATCGATGATAAACTTCCTTGGAACAAACTGTAAGGGTTTTTTGGTTTTTCTCTTGGTACAATAATTTTAATAAATTGCAATGCATTTATTCAAGTATTTTGTTGTAGTTTTTACTCAGCTGAATCGAAACATGTTTATGAGTAAGTGATACAGTTGACAGAAATGTAGTTTATATTATTGACCTCGGTGGAAATGCAAATATAATGAATGTCACAGTCCTAAAGCACTTGACCATCAAAGTTGTGGCTTTGAGTCCACCAGACGTCAGCAAGCATACCGTTGAAAGAACCGAAACATATGCACACACACAACATCGACAAGATACAAACACACTTGAGAGCAGAAGAAAAAAACAAAGTGAAAAAACCTGTGAGAAAACGCTTTGTGGTTTGTGGACACAAGCGGAACATAGATAAGAAGAGCTGGACAGATGGACAGCAGGACAACAGGAATGCAGGACATGCAGCAGTCAAACAGCAGTTGGCTTGCCCATTATCCTTGAAACACTTCTGCGGTTGCAGCTCCTAGGTACGCAAATGGATTTTTAAATATTTCGAAACCGCAATATCAATGAGGTCAAACTAGCGTGAAATTATCGACAAACTTCTTCGCATGCATAGCGACACGATCGAACCTCACACAGATACTCACACTCACACACACACACATGAGCACACTCATATTGCGGCATTCGTGCATAGCGGCGCTTTTAATTTGGATCATAAACTCGATGCTGAGGAATCAAAGAACAAAAACAAAAAAGAAAATAATAATAATAATCAAATGGTCAAATTGTTCAAACTATCAGTTATACATTTCTCTTATCTCTTTGCGCTTCTTCGTCGTCTCTTTCACTGCTAAGTTGTGTTTCATTTGGGGATCTGGTTGCGTTTCAGTGTGCAATAAATCGATCGATATAATAATTATGCGTAATTACTGATTATCTCGGGCATTTCACTAACTCGGTAAATTGTGTGTACGTGCGTCTGCAAAGTGACCTTGACAGTTATACTGCACCGTTGCTGGATCCGATCGATCCCACGAGCGATCTACAAAATTCCTCTAGACATTTAACGATCAGATGCATGTATGTATGTACGAATGTATCTTTGCTCTTTCACTTTCACAGCGTAATCATACTCTTCTTGTTTTGAATAAAAACGGCATCCTAGATGTTAAGCATTTACCTTCAGCAGCAAGTTGTTTTTATATTTGGTTTGTTTCGTAGCGGCGAGGAAACGAAACATCTATATACAAAACTAAAAATTGCTTTAAATACAATTTGAGATCAACACCTTTTCGCAAAAGTATTATATGTATACACATTTTATTTTATTGACGTTCTACATTCCTGTTTTTTGCATTATGGATTGTTGGATTGCTTACAAATTGCGTATACGCCACAAGATACATGCAACGTAATATATATATATATATATATTTATTTAATATTTAACCAGACGACGAGTGAGCAATCTTGATATGTTAGCTGCAATTAAATGTTTGTCATTCAAATTACGCGCTTATTGCTTGCGCCATCCAGCGGCTATATGGCAAACTAGTGTTTGAAAGGTTAGCCAACAAGAGCTGGCTGCTACACAACACAGCATAAAAGAGCATTTGGTTCTGCCGCTCAACCGCTGGCGGCGCTTTTGCCGACAGCTGACAGCTGTTGGCTCGTTCTCTCTCTTTCTGGCTGTATCGTTCAACGAGGTGGTCGGTCGCCGCAGTCAACTACGTTTTGTATTGATTGTCTTCAATATTCAAAATATCACAAAAGTTCGTTTGCGTGGCCTTTTATTTGTGGTGTGTGTTAGAAACAATAATATTTGTGTGTAGTTTCACAGTTAATCGCGCACAACAGCAGGTTCGTACCACAAATGCTGCAAACACAATCATTGAGGTTATGTCGGATGGCGGCTGTGCCCAAAAATAGTAAAAGTCACAACTAAAATATATATGTGGTGTCTTGTATTGTGTGTTGCAGCCAATATGCCACCTAAGAAGCATGAGGAACCCGAGCGCAAGCCGCTGATCGGACGCATCGGCACCAATCTGCGCATCGGCATCGTCGGCGTCCCCAACGTTGGCAAATCGACGTTCTTCAATGTGCTGACCCAAAGCGCTGCGCCGGCCGAGAATTTCCCCTTCTGCACCATTAAGCCCAATGAGAATAAGTATTCCAATTAGCGTGAGTTGTGCCGCGGGCTGCGTTTACGTTTCTGGCTCTTTGATAATAATTGTAATCATTTTGAATTTGAATTCGTTGTTGCCCCATCGATTGTCGACTGTCCACCAGCAACAACAGCAACAGAATCGCTTCTAACTTGACTCTCGGTCGCGTCTCGGTCTCGCAGGCGTGGCCAGGACAACAGCAATGGACAACAGCAACAGCAGCCAGAGCTACAGCCACAGCAGCTGCTTCATATGCAAATTGCAGCGAGGCCGTTTTTAATTTGAGCGACTTCATTTTGGTTGGCATCGAGTGTGGCTATTGCCATTGCTGTTGTCGATGCTGTTGCCGATGCTGTGGCGGTGGCGGTGACTCGTGGCTCGTGGGGTCGTCGTCATCGTCATCGTCGTCGTGGATGATTGTACAAAATTATAGAAAATTGCACTGATTGGCCAAAGACGCTGCCGGCTGCTTAAATCCAATCCAAGCTAACCTGCACTTTGTTCTCTTCTCTTCCTGCTCTGCTCTTCTTGATGTCTTGCTTGCTTGCTTGCCTTGCCATCACGTCGCGTGCCCGTGCCCGACCAGCGTTTCGACTACCTCGTGGAGTTCCACAAGCCTGCCAGGTGAGTGTCCGTCTGTCCCGCGTTGTATATTGAGTGCTAAATCGGATTGCTTTTACTTCTCGTTGTTGTTATTAATCATATCCATATCATATGCATTGCAGCGTTGTGCCCGCTTATCTCAATGTGGTCGACATCGCTGGACTGGTGAAGGGCGCTGCCGAGGGCCAAGGATTGGGCAATGACTTTCTGTCGCACATTAGTGCCTGTGATACCATTTTCCACTTGTGTCGCGCCTTCGAGGATCCCGATGTGACGCATGTCGAGGGCGAGGTTGATCCGGTCCGTGATCTGGAAATCATTGCCGAGGAGCTGCGACTCAAGGATGAGGAGAAACTTGTGCAGTGCCTCGACAAACTGGAAAAGGTTGTTGCCCGCGGCGGCGACAAGAAGCTCAAGCCAGAGTACGACTCAATGCTCAAGATCAAGGACATCTTGGTCGATCAGAAGCGTCATTTGCGCTTCGAAGACTGGAATGCCCACGATGTAAGTCAAACGTGCCTTTAAACGGCCTTATTCAATTTACACTCTATCAGGGGTGACCCCGAAATCGCTTTCGTCCTCAAAACGCTTCAGTTGCAGTATCAGGAGCTTTCAGTGACCGATTGGTGATGTCTAAGAATAGAGAGGAGAAATAGCTAAAATTGGGAGGGGTTAATTGGCGAGTGGATGGGAGAAGGGTTAAGTCTTTTTATCTGCCAAGTCCTTCAGGGGCAGGTTAATCAAAGAATGGTGTATCCAGGAATTGGATTATCCTCCTAAGAAGTGCAGGGCAGTCACAGCGAAGGTGTGAAAAACTTTCAGGCTGACTCTGGTTCTTAGAGTTGCAAAAGGGATTTTTTTAAACAGCAAGTTTTACTGCAAAATCATTTACTTATTGTGCAATTTGTGTAAACATTTGTGGGAATTTCTCCTTTTGTCAAGTGAGATCTGAAGTTAAGAAAAGAGTAGGAGCCTAAAGAAACCATTGAAAAATAATAATTGCAAAACAGGTGATATTCTGAAAGATATTAATAAGGATTCTTTCAAAAGTACTTTTCTCAACATGATAATTATAACGAAACGTTAAATAAAATGTAATTAGTTATGGGTTATGCACAACATGAAAATCTTTTCTTTGATGACCAACAATCTTGCCAAAGGCTTTTTTTTATTTAATAACTTTGTGTTCTTTCACTTTAATTGTGTTGTCAAAAACAAAGCCTTCCCAGACAATAAGCAGACAGAGTCACGAAGTAACTTTCACTCTTTTTTGCGCCAACAATTTAAATGTTTAATATTTGTATAGTATCTATAAGAACAAAATGTATTTAATTAGATGAAAACCTACTGTTCTGCAATTATTTAAAGTAGCAAATTAAGCACTTGGAAAACGTGATCAACTGATGCATCTGTCTCCTTCACACACACTATCCATCTCTCGCTCTAATCCATAGATCGAGACCCTGAATAAGTACTTGTTCTTGACATCGAAACCAGCCATTTATCTGGTGAACTTGTCGGACAAAGATTTCATTCGCAAGAAGAACAAGTGGCTGCCCAAAATTAAGGAATGGATCGACAAACACGATCCGGGTGCACTGCTCATTCCGTTCTCGGGAGCCTTCGAGACGCAGCTGAGCGAAAAAGACGAACTGGAGCGCAAGGCCTATGAGGATGAGACAAAATGCAAGAGTCAACTGGACAAGATCATTACGACCGGTTACAAGGCCTTGCAGTTGGAATATTTCTTCACGGCTGGCCCCGATGAGGTCAAGGCGTGGACCATTCAAAAGGGAACAAAGGCGCCTCAGGCTGCTGGACGTATTCACACCGACTTCGAGAAGGGTTTCATCATGGCTGAGGTGATGCATTTCGAAGACTTCAAGGCCGAAGGTAGTGAAGTAGCTGCAAAGGCCGCTGGCAAGTATCGCCAGCAAGGACGTAATTATACAGTCGAGGACGGCGATATAATATTCTTCAAGTTTAATGCCGGTGCCGGTCTGAAGGATGCCAAAAAGAAATGATACCGCCTTGTCGCCTACATAATTATGTGCGCAATTCTGTACATGAATTTAATTTTTTACTCTCAACTGTTTTGCTTAGCTTGAAACATAATTATGTTCACCAACTGTTGAACACCGTCGTAAGCATGTCCTAGGCCGAAATGCATTTGATTCTATTTTATGAAAAAAATACAACAAACAATTTGGATTTTTATTTCTTGCGGTTCCAGATGCAATAGGTATAATTGTCAAAATTGTCAAAGAAAAGAGAGTTATCTTTCTCATAAATTTATAACTAACCAAGGAAGTTCAACTTTTGTCCTATGCCTTTTTCCAATTCTTCAGTAAATGCTTAACACTAAAAACAAATAATGACGCTAAGGTGTAAACTTCCGTCCATATTGTAGATAACATCACACATATACAAAATGTTTGTTTCGTAAATTGTCACAGCTAAGTAAATATTTAAACTACAACTAATATTCTATGGACATTTTTATTTTTTATTTGCCAACCTGTACCTTGACTTGAATTTTATTTTACCACGGATTATTAATTATTGAGACGATATTTTTTTGTAAATTTAATTTATTGAATCGCTTAAATTTAAATATAACACATTGTATGATATGTATTGGAAAATCTGTGCATGTTCGTCGTGATTTGGATGTTTCTTCGAATGCATAGTTACTTGTTTTTTTTAGGTATTTATTTATTTTTTTTTTTAGTTTGAAACAAATTTTCAAACGTGTTGATATTAATATCCTTGTAAAAGAAACGCGGAAAAATCACTTAATTTTCTGCTAAAACAATATTGTTAGAACTCATCATTATTGCTTGCATTTTGCCTTGATTTGTGGTCCGCTTTAATCTCACAAGTGATTGATTGCATTTAAAAATGTTAGAAAAAAAAATATTCCAAAAATAAAAAAAAAAATATTTTTAAATTAATATTCAAAAAAGATCGATATTGCATTCTGCAATATATTCCAGAACTTGTAAGCAACTGGATCATTATTCAAAATAATGCTGAAAGAAACGGAAAATGCAGTAGAAGCCTGTGCTTCCAGCCT
The DNA here is from genome assembly GCA_035045625.1 of Drosophila formosana. Classification (NCBI taxonomy): domain Eukaryota; kingdom Metazoa; phylum Arthropoda; class Insecta; order Diptera; family Drosophilidae; genus Drosophila; species Drosophila formosana. Next base: position 555,813 of record JAWNOW010000173.1, on the reverse strand, counting down.
GACTTTCTGCCATACTGCTGCGATGGTGTCATGCGACCAAAATCAATTGGGAACTTGATATGAGAGCGGAGAGAAACGAAACTCATTGCATCGGTTGTCTCCCAGTTTAAACATCGTGTTTTGTGGCTGCGTTTTGGGAAATCAACAAGTGAAAGTAAAGTGCAATTTTCCCATACGCTTATTTGTTTTGTGTTGATCCCAGATGTATTAAAAAGGAATGTTGTTAAAGTATTTCATTATCTTTTTAATTTGATTTTGGCGCTTTCTAGTTTGAATTACTACAGATTCTATTGTATTATAGATTCTATGATGTGCCACAGAATCCAGCGGCTTTAAGAAACATTAGCCAACTTGCCCACAGCTTCAACAGCGATTAACTTTCATAAATTTATTTTTGTGAAGAACTTGAATTTTCAAACTACAATTTTAGAATTATGTCATATCGTATCTCAGTTCCGCAAAAGAGTCTTGGCCTGAGGATATGCAATTAATATTAATAAATTCCATAGATATATATATATGATGATTTAAAACTATATAATTAAAAAAAAAACCTTATATTAAACAAATAAACTTATTACATTCCTTTTTAAAAATTGGGATTTGCATTTTTGCAAAACATCGATGCATTACGTTATATCGAAATCAACATCGATGTTAGATGAATTCAATTGAATTGCAATTGTACTTTGAGTTTCATCCGCAATATATTCTATAGTTATGATCCGATCTTTATGAAATTTTGAGAATCAAATAATTTTGTATAACAGAATTTAAGATTTCAAAAGGTTCTCTCTTCTTGGCTGTTACGCACATTTAGATTTTTACATTTTTCAAAAGTTCATCAGCTGTATAAAATTATGCTTGCTGGTCCAAAATAAAGTATGTACTTATGTTCTTGAATTCAATCTGGAAATATGTTTTGATATAAAGCTGTTGCAATTTTATCGAGCTATTGTGCAGCGAGTTCGGGAGCTCCAATCGAAAAGAGGTCAACTCCGGAGACAAAGTTCGCGGGCGATATCTAAATGCCTTTCTTTAGGATTCGACTATCAGCCTTTTACAGTGTTTCCATAATGCATATACTTACTCAAGTTGACTCACACCTTCCGCTTAGCGTTCAGCATCTCCATGAGCAGCGTCTGCGTGGGCGCGTTGCCAGCGCAGTGCTTGGAGAGCAGATACTCCTGGCCCCGCGAGGCCAGAGCACGAATTTCCTGTATGATATTCAATAGTCTGCCGAGCTTGCCATTAATGGAGGGATAAGAGACAAGCGTGTGATCGAGCAGCGCTGCTTGGACACTCTCGTGCCCCTCCTGGACAGTCTTGATGTTGGCAATGTTGACAGCTTGGAACTGTGGATTCAAAAGAATGAGGAACTTCAGGCACACATACTCGCCCACATCACACTTGAGATCCATCAGCTTGTGCTGCAGCTCGATGAAGTGATCACGCAACTGGGAGACGCCCAGAACACCGAGGCCCAAAAGATCGAACATCTGACCGTTGTGCAACTGCGTCTCATCGGGCAGAGCGTTGTGCATGCGATGATGCAGATGGTCCAGCACAAGCATGTCGGACCACGAGTGCTGCAGCAGCTTCATCTGATCGTCTACCGGGAGGTCCTTGAAGAAGACGCTGTTGCGTGCCCAATCGACCTGCGAGAACAGATTCTGATCGAGCACCTTGCACATTAGCTCAAACAGATCGACCTGAACTTGATTGTACGACTGCTTCTGCAAGAGCGCAAACAGCTGCGTCTGCCATTCCCGATCATCGATCAACTGCGCCTCGATGAATCCCCGAATCATGGGCGATGCTCTTCCCAGCGATTGTGCTCCACACATGTTGTTGTTATCAAATGCATAGCCCGCATTGCTGACGGATGAGCCAAACAAGGGGCTGGGCGACGGATCAGCGTCTGTCCACGGTGTGAGCGACGAGACTTGCGCTATTTGAATATCCTGCTTTGGATTCGCCTGCTCGACGATCGATGGGAAGTGCGTCGGCTTGACGAGGCGGCTCTCGGAGCCAACCGAACTGCGCAGCGCTTGGAGCGCCAATTGACGCTGTCGCATCGCTTGCAGCTTGCGCGCCCGATTCCGCTTGTACATGGGACCGAACATGTTGCGACCGCCTCGCATGCGATCCGCGCGCACCGCCTCCAGCTTCATGCCCACCTCCAGGCACTTCTCGAAGCGGCAGTAGGGGCAGCGTTTGCGCTGCGTCTTGTCGATGTAGCACGAACGCTCTGCCACGCACGTGTAGATCTTTTTGTTCTGCACCGTGCGCTTGAAGAACCCCTTGCAGGACTCGCAGGTGAGCAGACCGTAGTGGTAGCCGCTCACTTTGTCGCCGCACACAGGACACAGCTCCTCGAAGAGCTGTTTCATGTCCAGGGTTCCGCCATTGATCGCTGCACCTGGAGCTGGAGTGGCATCACAGGCTGCGACTCCTTTGCTGCCCTTGATGTTGCCACTCTCCAGTGCATGCGTTGCATTTGTCTGAGGACCGTCAATATCTTGGGCAAACTCTTCTTCCAAGTTGGAGTCATCCTCTGAGCTTTGGTAAGCACGAACGAGATGAGCTTGGGGCTCGGCACAAAGATTGCCGGTCAGCTCCTCGATTCTGTGCAATGAGTGACGATTGCCAGTGTTCGTTGTCGTCGTTGTGGCAGCAACTGTTGTTGTTGTTGATGTTGTGTCGGCCAGCTCATTGGCAACTGCAAAAGCTGCATCCGCGTGATTGCTTTTGCTGCAGACGGCAACCGCCTCAAAGCTCTGCAAGTCCAGCAATTGAGCTGTTGTTGAGCTGAGGAAACTTGCCGGGGTCGCCTCAGACCTTCGAGTCATATTCTCCAGCGGATAGTAGCCCATCATGTTGGCCTCTTGACGGAGGACAGGTTGTTGGCAATGTTGCCAAATCCACTTTTTCCCTCTGTTTAATGTCGATAGTAAAAGCGCGAAACGCGAACTTCCCACAGTTTTAATAATAAGGTTGCGAGGAAGAATTTTAGGATTACTTATTTCACTGTTGTCTGAGGCAAGATGCTGATCGCACTATGATTGTCATTTGACTGCTGTGACATGGCAAATGATTATATCCTTATATACTATCCCAGCAGGTAGCGTGCGCCACAAGGCCGATTAGTAGCTAATCCCCGCACGGACATACCATTAACCATATGTGTTTTTTTATAACCCTTATTACCCTAAAGCGACAACGACGTCATCATTATATTTCTTGGAAAGCACTGACATGTTGAGTGCAGGTACCAAACCTTATACCAATATCGGACTCTGTCATAAATCTAGTTTAGGCAACATAAAGTCAATGGCGTTGTTTGTACTAGACTAGAGTTGAACGTTATAGTAAGCCCAATATAGTATAGTCATATATACCAGTCAACAATTGCTTGCAGCAATTAAAATAGTGCGGATAAATTTTCCAAGAGGTACAGCGATAGCTGCAAGCGTGCGTTCAACATGACTAAATCAACTTTGCTGTCGATGTTGATCAAGAATCGATATACCTTATGGGCTCGGAAATGTCTGCTTCTTCCTATAATATCATTTTTTCTGTTATTGTTTTTTTGTTGTGTGGTAGATCTCTTGACTTTCTCACACAAAATAACAAGTCACGAATTCCATGTAAACACATTTTACATATATTTTTGTCAATAAGTACACATTTTATTAAAAAAAATAGTGATTATTTAATACAGCATTCAAGCGCCTTCTGAACAGCTCTATGAGAAAACAAAGTCCTGCCAATGTCAAATAAAAATCTAACTCAAAGGCTTTCTCCTTCACTTCGCATCAGCTTGAAGATTCCACTATCGATCTCTTCATCTTGTTCCAGACTCCGCTCTCAAATATACGTCTCAGGTAAGCGTTAAGCAGATTCAGATAGGGCAAAGATCGGGCTATTGGCAGCGCCATCAGACCATCCATAAAGCTCTCTGAAATGACCTTAAAACGTGTCACTTTCAATAAGTGTTGCTGATATAAAATGGCCTCCAGCCGATCTTCATAGCCAAAGTACATGTAACTTGTATTTAATCCAGTGCGCGCCACAAATAATTGTTCTTTGCTTCCGATGATCATGCGATTTTTTACTTCTGACGGCAGAGAATCCAAGTTCCTAAGATAGTCTATATAGTAGTCATCCACGAGCAATGGGTAAGGTGAATATTTTAAATCATGTAGCTCAAATAAGCCAGATGTGAGCATGCTCGACAGCACCGCCAGATAAAAGTTGGTCAATATAAATCCACAAAGCATCATGATATAGTATAATGTATTGCAATCTGTTGCCAATGAATGATATTGTATCGTGGCTGTACTATGAACAAAATTTGACACAAACTACTCAATAAGTGCAGCCCAAACTCCGATCTGGCACCTCCAAGGCTGGCATACAGCATTATCATGCCATAAATCACGGTAGCTATCACGGCTAGCCACAAGGTCCAGGTGAAAGGTTTTCCAAAGTACAAGTAGCTGGCGAAGTACTAAACGAGGTTTCGTGCAGGACATTTCCCATGACATCTCCTTAATAAAGCCGACTAGGTCTACTTTTTGTTGTGCTATCATTGCAAAGGTCGTTTGAAATGCTTTGTCCTTGGGCAAAATTGTAAGGTTGCATTATACCGAAGTGTGAACTCTTTGATGACAGTCAAAAGATATCCAGCATGGACGATCCCGCCCTTACGATTCACATATCGTATTATGCGAGGTTCAGCTTGATCCTGCAGCTTCCGTATTGGAAAATGGTGAAAGTTTCGCAAGAGCTGCCATCTATTGAAGTAGTCTTCAAGCTTTGGAAATTGAAGAGTTTAAATTTCTGGATATGGGTTGTAGTTGTAAAGCAATTGGGTCTCATTAGCTTGATGGATCAGCAGCACATTAATGAAGCCTTCTTGAAAACAAAAACTTATAAAGATTCTTCTGCCAAATGTTGGGGTCCTCCTTCGTAATGAAAATAATGTGAAGTTCGTGTCCGTCCCTTAGAAGGGATGGCAAAAATGCTGGATCAAGTGGTGGAAATCTTAAAACAATAATTATTAGAGCGTTATCGGAAAAACTACCATGTAAGCGAAATCATGGAAAATTCTTATTTGTCGACTGAAGTTGAATTGCTGGAGTTTTTAGGAGGTGGGAATCCATATTAAAATCCGGAGAGTTGGTGAATACGTTAAGATTTGTTTTATATTTCGCTTTGAGCTGCATCACAATTTGTGTTATTCCAAATGTCCACATAACATTAGAAGCGTTATCATAAGACCCCGTAACTTCATGGAAAGATAATTTTGTATAATAATGCGTAAGCCTATTGCCAAGGTTTAAAATTGACTATCCACGAAGCACGAAAAAATGATACTGCTCTTCTTTTAATGCAGACAATTTAAATTATATTGTACTGGCCTAAACTTTATCAGATCAAATGAAGACAACATCGCAGTACAGTGCGGTTATTTGCTACAAAATGAACTTTTAAACACAACGATATGGATAATAGATACTCCGTAAATGTTATTTTACGCCCCACTGTGGATCGTTTTTGGAAAACTCGCTTCAAAAATTAAATTTCGAGTTGTCGAGGAATTATCATGGTTATTTAAAACAAAACATTGTATTTCATTCAGTATTTTTGATAAAAAAAAAGATTTTTTATTTGTCCTAATGGATGAAATCAATTTGGAAAAAAACTAAGCAAAATTCTCGTATTTAAAATGTTTAATTTATTTTCTATAAATCGAATGCAATAACAATATTGCCACAATCGCAAGCGTTTGGATATATTTCCCATACAAACATTTATTTTTGTATTTCAAAAGAAATCGAATTTTAGAATAAAAATCTACCAAATTTTACCATTGCCTATTTTACTGCACTTATTGCAGGGGAAAGTGCCAAATGGAGCTTTTCAAATGTGATAAAATGCAGTGGCTGTGGAATGAGACTATACAAAATAATTTTTATTGCCATTAAATAACAATTTCAAGGAAAACTAAGTTTAATTCCAACCAATAATAAACTATTCGCAATGTTAAAAAGCATTTTGTTGGCAGAGTAACTAGAATTCTTAGCACATTTCCTGCTGAATGTTTGCAATTGGCGGTACATGAGAATTTGGCCGTTATCGAAGTAAATGTTTTTTTTAATTTTATATGTGAATCCAAGCAGAACAATTTAGTAATTGATAAATGGAACATAGGAATTTAAAGGTGTGCGCAAAGCACGGATGTAATTAAAGGGAATTATTGCAAAATTTATGCAATTGAAAGGAACAAGAAGGACGCTCTAGTCAAGAGTGCTCGACTACGAAATACCCTGTTCCCAATAGTTTGTAATTATTGAACGTTTACACACATCCAGTATACATTTTCTTGGGCACCCCTTCTATGAACAATGTTTTTCTTTTAATATCTTCTACAACGCTGCCATTGGTAATCTTTTAAAGTGAAATAATGAATTAAATTTTATTATATTACAATCAAATTTTATGAGTTTTATTGACGTTATTTCTTAGGAATAGAATCTGAAATCGTATTTTAAAAATAAAATCCAAGCATTATGCTTAATAATTATTCCGATGGCTTGACATGACCCATCACTTTGTCGCCGAACAACGGAAGTATGTGGGAGTCGATCACAATCTCTTCCTGGATCACTGGGCTGTCCGGATCCTCACAATGGGTCTTGAAAAAGAATCTGAAATGTCCTTTTCGAGGCAGATAATCTTTGAATTGGCGCAGTGTCGGCTGAGTACCGGGTATTTTGATTCTGTATGGAACTGGTTCTTCGCAAAACACGAATACCACAACGGTTTCCGACGGACTTATCTGCGGAGTCGGTGGATTCGCCACGACTTGATTATTAGGCGGCTGCTGTTGTCGACGAGCACAATGCGACTCATCTTCTTGTCCTCGCTTCGCTTCCTCCGATTTTGCAACCATGTTGGAGCCAGTGCGGGAGCCAGTGTCCTTGGATTTCAGAACGGCATCAGCTGACAAGATGCTGATGCCGCTGTCTGTGTTCATCGAAGGCCATTTATTAGTTAGCTTCCTCGAGCAGGAGGTGGGATCGGGGATGGACTTTGAATGATTCATTGAGTGACCACTCAAACTCACGCCACAATCATTGCTCACACCTAGATCATGTGTCGTCGGGCGTCTTCTCGATGGGATGGGCGGGCAAGGCGACATTGTGCCGGGCGAGCGATGTGGCGTATGGTCCTGCCACACTCGCGACACATGCTGGTCCAGAATGTCCTGGTCGTTGTCGTCGTCCACTGCGAACTTGTCCCGTATCGCCTCAGCAAACGCATGATCACTGCTGCCTGCTCTATCCGGCATTCGGTCCAAGCGCGCACGCTCCTCAAAGTCGCGTTTGCGCTTCACCTCCTCCAGCTTGGGTATCAGCAAGGCAATGAGTTCGTTCTTCTTCAGTGGTCTGTGCTCGTTCACATGCAGTCGCTGCGTGCGAGGAATAACCTGGAACGCGTTGGTTTCCCTGTTCACCATTGCACTCTGGCGTATGGCTTTGTTTTCGCTTGAGTTGTGCCTGCGCTCAATGTATGGTCGGCCGTCCATTGAACAGCTGGACAGTGACATGGTATCGGAGTCGGTGCGACCACCGGAGCTAACACTTGCCCTCTCCGAATCGACGCGGGATGTGGGCACAAAGGATGCGTTCGTGCTTGGAGTGTACACATAGCCATGGGCTCCAGGAGGTCTAATTTCCAGTCTTCTCTTCTGAGTTGCAATCAGAAGATCGCGCGTGAGCCGCATCGGGATGTCGTTCAACTTCACCTTCTCCAATTCGTCGCCAGGCGAGAGCGCCGCATCCTCGTGGAGCGTGGGCAACGTTGAGCTGCCTCCCAGTGGAATCGCACTATCGCCAGCTGTGGAAACCCGCGACTGTTTGCTCGGTGCCGATGTGGAGGCGCTGCAGCTGAAGTGTTCGTTTGCAGCGGACATTTGCTGGACGTACTGAATGTACATCTCGGAGCAAAGGAAGCTGGGATAAATGTTGTCGCGAATGGTGGTCTTGACATGATTCTGCATGGCATCGTAGATGTGGGTGTTGAGCGGTATCTCGTTGGACTTGATGGCCTTGATTTGAGCCCGCAACTCGTCGGAAATGGACAGCTGGCTTTTGCGAAGGAACCTATAGATGGCTCCGATGATTTGCTTCACCTTCTCCGGATCGGTTTGCTGCTTCAAGCCTTCGCAAGCAAAGAAGAAATTGAGATGGTCATTGTAGGCGGGCGCCTCTTCCTCGACATATTTCTTGAACAGCTCCATTCCATCGCGATCCTCGAACAGGTGGTTGAGCGTTCGCGCCCAGTTTAAATACGATGGAGGTAAGCTCTTAACTGTGTTTATTACGCCTTCAGTCATCTTTTTAACCCGGCTCTCTTCTCCGGGTATCGGTGGTCGTGGCCCACTAACCTCTTTATTATTTCGACCATTCATTTTTTGTTCTATTACTTTATATTGCTTGTATTTTTTATTTTATCTGCACGTTGTTGTGTCAAGTATCTTTTCCTTACTTTTCTTTTGTTGTTTTAAAACATTAAAGTTACCAAATTGTTCCGATCCGAAACTCGTCCTATGCCCATGAAGGTATTTCTTTGACTGTTCTGTTGGAAGGATGACCAACTCTATTTAAACCAAAATTCATAATCTTAAGAAACTTTTATGATTCAGTTATTAACCGAACATATGTCATATTTATTCTTTTATAACTCTGCATATGGCATCGGCAATAAATCGTGTACTTATACTGCAAAATGCCCATAATTGGCTACCTACTTGGGTCTGAAACTTACCTGTAACAGTACAAAAATGTTCTAAAATATAGAAGAGGTAGATTTAATGGTCAAGGGTCGAGTTGGAAATTTAAGCCTTACAACTACGACCATTGAACAAGCTGATTCATTTGATCAGATGACCTGCAAAATGCAAGTTTAAATTCGGAGTATTTGTCGCATATACTGACAAATAATCATAATCTCAAAATCAGACCACGCTAATTAAATAGTAAATATTAATCTTAATATTGCAGGATCCACCGCAACCCCTCCAAAGGCTGAAAAGACTCCAGCGCAGTGATCTTACTTCCCGGGTCATCCAATGACCCAATAATCCCATTTGGAAATATTTGGAGATAGCTGTAGTTGAAAATTCTTGACAATAATTGGAAGTAATTAAAAAAAATTTAAATGATTGTAAATAGTTATAAATAATTTAAAATATTTGTAAATAATTGAAAATAGTTGTAAACAATTATAAAAAAATAATTGTAAATCATTGACAAAAGTTGTGAATAATTGTAAATAATTATAAATAATAACAAATAGTATATTCTGTACTGTATATCATCTCTTCTTACCTAAACGTCCGGCAATTAGATTTCTTATTAGTAGAATTCTTTGACTTGCAAAATTATTATCGCAGGGACAAACAAATATACAAAATCGTAGCAAAACATGAAAATCCTGATAAACTCGAGAACCAAAGGGACGATCCAAATGTCTTTTATACAGCTGATAGTCCTTGTTAAGACGAGTTGATTGTCACAGGACTCACAAGGATCAGCAAGGATATGGCCAAGATAGAGCATGTTTTCTCTCAGCAAAAAAGTCCTTTTAACTCTGTTTTTTTTAGGGATATTTGGCCATTTGAATTCATAGTCGTCCATCATGAATCCGTCCCTATATGCATGCCAAATATCATCCCAATAGTCCTTCAAATGACGAAGTTACGATGGATTTTCGTAATTTTTGCCAATTTTCCATGCCTACTAACCCTTGTAGATTTTTTCGAAAAATTCTTGTTTGTTTTTTTAATATATTTTTTGTTTTATTAATGACAATCGACAGTTATTTTTAAACGTATTTACTAGGGCTATCGACCGGCCAATGGCTATCTAAATTGTCGTTGTAGTTTCCGAGATAAACACATTGTAATTTTTCAACTGAAATTTATATCTCATCCAAAAAAGTATGCAACAATTTTTAATTTTTGGACTTGCAAATTTTAAATTGCGGTGTCGCAAAGAAATGCAAGAAATCGAAGCAAAATGAGAAAATCATGAATATCTCGGGAACCAAGAGGACGATCGAGATGTCCTTTGGCCAGCTGATAGTCCTTGTTAAGACGAGTTGATTGCCACAGGACTCATAAGGATCAGCAAGGATATGGCCAAGGTAGGGCATGTTTTCTCTCAGCAAAAAAGTCCTTCTAACTCTGTTGTTTAAAGGATATTTGGCCTTTTGATTTCATAGCCTTCAATCATGAATCCGTCCCTATATGCATGCTAAATATCATCCCAGTAGTCCTTCAAATGACGAAGTTACGATGGATTATCGTAATTTTTGCCAATTTTCCATGTTACCCCTTGTAGATTTTTTCGAAAAATTCTTGTTTGTTTTTTTAATATATTTTTTGTTTCATTAATGACAATCGACAGTTATTTTTAAACGTATTTACTAGGGCTATCGACCGGCCAATGGCTATCTAAATTGTCGTTGTAGTTTCCGAGATAAACACATTGTAATTTTTCAACTGAATTTATATCTCATCCAAAAAAGTATGCAACAAATTTTAATTTTTGGACTTGCAAATTTTAAATTGCGGAGTCGAAAAGAAATGCAAGAAATCTAAACAAAATGAGAAAATCATGAATATCTCGGGAACCAAGAGGACGATCGAGATATCCTTTGGCAAGCTGATAGTCCTTGTTAAGACGAGTTGATTGCCACAGGACTCATAAGGATAAGCAGGGATATGGCCAAGATAGAGCATGTTTTCTCTCAGCAAAAAAGTCCTTCTAACTCTGTTTTTTAAAGGATATTTGGCCTTTTGATTTCATAGCCTTCAATCATGAATCCGTCCCTATATGCATGCTAAATATCATCCCAATAGTCCTTCAAATGACGAAGTTACGATGGATTATCGTAATTTTTGCCAATTTTCCATGTCCAATGTCCATGATAAACACATTGTAATTTTTCAACTGAAATTTATATCTCATCCAAAAAAGTATGCAACAAATTTTAATTTTTGGACTTGCAAATTTTAAATTGCGGAGTCGAAAAGAAATGCAAGAGGACGATCGAGATGTCCTTTGGCCAGCTGATAGTCCTTGTTAAGACGAGTTGATTGCCACAGGACTCATAAGGATCAGCAAGGATATGGCCAAGGTAGAGCATGTTTTCTCTCAGCAAAAAAGTCCTTCTAACTCTGTTTTTTAAAGGATATTTGGCCTTTTGAATTCATAGTCGTCCATCATGAATCCGTCCCTATATGCATGTTAAATATCATCCCAATAGTCCTTCAAATGACGAAGTTACGATGGATTTTCGTAATTTTTGCCAATTTTCCATGCCTACCCCTTGTAGATTTTTTCGAAAAATTCTTGTTTGTTTTTTTAATATATTTTTTGTTTTATTAATGACAATCGACAGTTATTTTGAAACGTATTTACTAGGGCTATCGAACGTATTTAATGACAATCGACAGTTATTTTTAAACGTATTTACTAGGACTATCGACCGGCCAATGGCTATCTAAATTGTCGTTGTAGTTTCCGAGATAATCACATTGTAATTTTTCAACTGAAATTTATATCTCATCCAAAAAAGTATGCAACAATTTTTAATTCTTGGACTTGCAAATTTTAAATTGCGGCGTCGAAAAGAAATGCAAGAAATCGAAGCAAAATGAGAAAATCATGAATATCTCGGGAACCAAGAGGACGATCGAGATGTCCTTTGGCCAGCTGATAGTCCTTGTTAAGACGAGTTGATTGCCACAGGACTCATAAGGATCAGCAAGGATATGGCCAAGGTAGGGCATCTTTTCTCTCAGCAAAAAAGTCCTTCTAACTCTGTTGCTTAAAGGATATTTGGCCTTTTGATTTCATAGCCTTCAATCATGAATCCGTCCCTATATGCATGCTAAATATCATCCCAATAGTCCTTCAAATGACGAAGTTACGATGGATTATCGTAATTTTTGCCAATTTTCCATGTTACCCCTTGTAGATTTTTTTGAAAAATTCTTGTTTGTTTTTTTAATATATTTTTTGTTTTATTAATGACAATCGACAGTTATTTTTAAACGTATTTACTAGGCCTATCGACCGGCCAATGGCTATCTAAATTGTCGTTGTAGTTTCCGAGATAAACACATTGTAATTTTTCAACTGAAATTTATATCTCATCCAAAAAAGTATGCAACAATTTTTAATTCTTGGACTTGCAAATTTTAAATTGCGGCGTCGAAAAGAAATGCAAGAAATCGAAACAAAATGAGAAAATCATGAATATCTCGGGAACCAAGAGGACGATCGAGATGTCCTTTGGCCAGCTGATAGTCCTTGTTAAGACGAGTTGATTGCCACAGGACTCATAAGGATCAGCAAGGATATGGCCAAGGTAGAGCATGTTTTCTCTCAGCAAAAAAGTCCTTCTAACTCTGTTTTTTAAAGGATATTTGGCCTTTTGATTTCATAGTCGTCCATCATGAATCCGTCCCTATATGCATGCTAAATATCGTCCCAATAGTCCTTCAAATGACGAAGTTACGATGGATTTTCGTAATTTTTGCCAATTTTCCATGCCTACCCCTTGTAGATTTTTTCGAAAAATTCTTGTTTGTTTTTTTAATATATTTTTTGTTTTATTAATGACAATCGACAGTTATTTTGAAACGTATTTACTAGGGCTATCGAACGTATTTAATGACAATCGACAGTTATTTTTAAACGTATTTACTAGGACTATCGACCGGCCAATGGCTATCTAAATTGTCGTTGTAGTTTCCGAGATAATCACATTGTAATTTTTCAACTGAAATTTATATCTCATCCAAAAAAGTATGCAACAAATTTTAATTTTTGGACTTGCAAATTTTAAATTGCGGCGTCGAAAAGAAATGCAAGAAATCTAAACAAAATGAGAAAATCATGAATATCTCGGGAACCAAGAGGACGATCGAGATGTCCTTTGGCCAGCTGATAGTCCTTGTTAAGACGAGTTGATTGCCACAGGACTCATAAGGATCAGCAAGGATATGGCCAAGGTAGAGCATGTTTTCTCTCAGCAAAAAAGTCCTTCTAACTCTGTTTTTTTAAAGGATATTTGGCCTTTTGAATTCATAGTCGTCCATCATGAATCCGTCCCTATATGCATGCCAAATATCATCCCAATAGTCCTTCAAATGACGAAGTTACGATGGATTTTCGTAAATTTTGCCAATTTTCCATGCCTACCCCTTGTAGATTTTTTCGAAAAATTCTTGTTTGTTTTTTTAATATATTTTTTGTTTTATTAATGACAATCGGCAGTTATTTTTAAACGTATTTACTAGGGCTATCGACCGGCCAATGGCTATCTAAATTGTCGTTGTAGTTTCCGAGATAAACACATTGTAATTTTTCAACTGAATTTCTATCTCATCCAAAAAAGTATGCAACAATTTTTAATTCTTGGACTTGCAAATTTTAAATTGCGGAGTCGAAAAGAAATGCAAGAAATCTAAACAAAATGAGAAAATCATGAATATCTCGGGAACCAAGAGGACGATCGAGATATCCTTTGGCAAGCTGATAGTCCTTGTTAAGACGAGTTGTTTGCCACAGGACTCATAAGGATAAGCAGGGATATGGCCAAGATAGAGCATGTTTTCTCTCAGCAAAAAAATCCTTCTAACTCTGTTGTTTTAAGGATATTTGGCCTTTTGATTTCATAGCCTTCAATCATGAATCCGTCCCTATATGCATGCTAAATATCATCCCAATAGTCCTTCAAGTTATTTTTAAACGTATTTACTAGGGCTATCGACCGGCCAATGGCTATCTAAATTGTCGTTGTAGTTTCCAAGATAAACACATTGTAGTTTTTCAACTGAAATTTATATCTCATCCAAAAAAGTATGCAACAAATTTTAATTTTTGGACTTGCAAATTTTAAATTGCGGAGTCGAAAAGAAATGCAAGAAATCGAAACAAAATGAGAAAGTCATGAATATCTCGGGAACCAAGAGGACGATCGAGATGTCCTTTGGCCAGCTGATAGTCCTTGTTAAGACGAGTTGATTGCCACAGGACTCATAAGGATAAGCAGGGATATGGCCAAGATAGAGCATGTTTTCTCTCAGCAAAAAATTCCTTCTAACTCTGTTGTTTAAAGGATATTTGGCCTTTTGATTTCATAGCCTTCAATCATGAATCCGTCCCTATATGCATGCTAAATATCATCCCAATAGTCCTTCAAATGACGAAGTTACGATGGATTTTCGTAATTTTTGCCAATTTTCCATGCCTACCCCTTGTAGATTTTTTCGAAAAATTCTTGTTTGTTTTTTTTATATATTTTTTGTTTTATTAATGACAATCGACAGTTATTTTTAAACGTATTTACTAGGGCTATCGACCGGCCAATGGCTATCTAAATTGTCGTTGTAGTTTCCAAGATAAACACATTGTAATTTTTCAACTGAAATTTATATCTCATCCAAAAAAGTATGCAACAAATTTTAATTTTTGGACTTGCAAATTTTAAATTGCGGAGTCGAAAAGAAATGCAAGAAATCGAAACAAAATGAGAAAATCATGAATATCTCGGGAACCAAGAGGACGATCGAGATGTCCTTTGGCCAGCTGATAGTCCTTGTTAAGACGCGTTGATTGCCACAGGACTCATAAGGATCAGCAAGGATATGGGCAAGGTAGAGCATGTTTTCTCTCAGCAAAAAAGTCCTTCTAACTCTGTTTTTTAAAGGATATTTGGCCTTTTGAATTCATAGTCGTCCATCATGAATCCGTCCCTATATGCATGCCAAATATCATCCCAATAGTCCTTCAAATGACGAAGTTACGATGGATTTTCGTAATTTTTGCCAATTTTCCATGCCTACCCATTGTAGATTTTTTCGAAAAATTCTTGTTTGTTTTTTTAATATATTTTTTGTTTTATTAATGACAATCGACAGTTATTTTAAACGTATTTACTAGGGCTATCGACCGGCCAATGGCTATCTAAATTGTCGTTGTAGTTTCCGAGATAAACACATTGTAATTTTTCAACTGAAATTTCTATCTCATCCAAAAAAGTATGCAACAAATTTTAATTTTTGGACTTGCAAATTTTAAATTGCGGAGTCGAGCTGATAGTCCTTGTTAAGACGAGTTGATTGCCACAGGACTCATAAGGATCAGCAAGGATATGGCCAAGGTAGGGCATGTTTTCTCTCAGCAAAAAAGTCCTTCTAACTCTGTTGTTTAAAGGATATTTGGCCTTTTGATTTCATAGCCTTCAATCATGAATCCGTCCCTATATGCATGCTAAATATCATCCCAGTAGTCCTTCAAATGACGAAGTTACGATGGATTATCGTAATTTTTGCCAATTTTCCATGTTACCCCTTGTAGATTTTTTCGAAAAATTCTTGTTTGTTTTTTTAATATATTTTTTGTTTCATTAATGACAATCGACAGTTATTTTTAAACGTATTTACTAGGGCTATCGACCGGCCAATGGCTATCTAAATTGTCGTTGTAGTTTCCGAGATAAACACATTGTAATTTTTCAACTGAATTTATATCTCATCCAAAAAAGTATGCAACAAATTTTAATTTTTGGACTTGCAAATTTTAAATTGCGGAGTCGAAAAGAAATGCAAGAAATCTAAACAAAATGAGAAAATCATGAATATCTCGGGAACCAAGAGGACGATCGAGATATCCTTTGGCAAGCTGATAGTCCTTGTTAAGACGAGTTGATTGCCACAGGACTCATAAGGATAAGCAGGGATATGGCCAAGATAGAGCATGTTTTCTCTCAGCAAAAAAGTCCTTCTAACTCTGTTTTTTAAAGGATATTTGGCCTTTTGATTTCATAGCCTTCAATCATGAATCCGTCCCTATATGCATGCTAAATATCATCCCAATAGTCCTTCAAATGACGAAGTTACGATGGATTATCGTAATTTTTGCCAATTTTCCATGTCCAATGTCCATGATAAACACATTGTAATTTTTCAACTGAAATTTATATCTCATCCAAAAAAGTATGCAACAAATTTTAATTTTTGGACTTGCAAATTTTAAATTGCGGAGTCGAAAAGAAATGCAAGAGGACGATCGAGATGTCCTTTGGCCAGCTGATAGTCCTTGTTAAGACGAGTTGATTGCCACAGGACTCATAAGGATCAGCAAGGATATGGCCAAGGTAGAGCATGTTTTCTCTCAGCAAAAAAGTCCTTCTAACTCTGTTTTTTAAAGGATATTTGGCCTTTTGAATTCATAGTCGTCCATCATGAATCCGTCCCTATATGCATGTTAAATATCATCCCAATAGTCCTTCAAATGACGAAGTTACGATGGATTATCGTAATTTTTGCCAATTTTCCATGTCCAATGTCCATGATAAACACATTGTAATTTTTCAACTGAAATTTATATCTCATCCAAAAAAGTATGCAACAAATTTTAATTTTTGGACTTGCAAATTTTAAATTGCGGAGTCGAAAAGAAATGCAAGAGGACGATCGAGATGTCCTTTGGCCAGCTGATAGTCCTTGTTAAGACGAGTTGATTGCCACAGGACTCATAAGGATCAGCAAGGATATGGCCAAGGTAGAGCATGTTTTCTCTCAGCAAAAAAGTCCTTCTAACTCTGTTTTTTAAAGGATATTTGGCCTTTTGAATTCATAGTCGTCCATCATGAATCCGTCCCTATATGCATGTTAAATATCATCCCAATAGTCCTTCAAATGACGAAGTTACGATGGATTTTCGTAATTTTTGCCAATTTTCCATGCCTACCCCTTGTAGATTTTTTCGAAAAATTCTTGTTTGTTTTTTTAATATATTTTTTGTTTTATTAATGACAATCGACAGTTATTTTGAAACGTATTTACTAGGGCTATCGAACGTATTTAATGACAATCGACAGTTATTTTTAAACGTATTTACTAGGACTATCGACCGGCCAATGGCTATCTAAATTGTCGTTGTAGTTTCCGAGATAATCACATTGTAATTTTTCAACTGAAATTTATATCTCATCCAAAAAAGTATGCAACAATTTTTAATTCTTGGACTTGCAAATTTTAAATTGCGGCGTCGAAAAGAAATGCAAGAAATCGAAGCAAAATGAGAAAATCATGAATATCTCGGGAACCAAGAGGACGATCGAGATGTCCTTTGGCCAGCTGATAGTCCTTGTTAAGACGAGTTGATTGCCACAGGACTCATAAGGATCAGCAAGGATATGGCCAAGGTAGGGCATCTTTTCTCTCAGCAAAAAAGTCCTTCTAACTCTGTTGCTTAAAGGATATTTGGCCTTTTGATTTCATAGCCTTCAATCATGAATCCGTCCCTATATGCATGCTAAATATCATCCCAATAGTCCTTCAAATGACGAAGTTACGATGGATTATCGTAATTTTTGCCAATTTTCCATGTTACCCCTTGTAGATTTTTTTGAAAAATTCTTGTTTGTTTTTTTAATATATTTTTTGTTTTATTAATGACAATCGACAGTTATTTTTAAACGTATTTACTAGGCCTATCGACCGGCCAATGGCTATCTAAATTGTCGTTGTAGTTTCCGAGATAAACACATTGTAATTTTTCAACTGAAATTTATATCTCATCCAAAAAAGTATGCAACAATTTTTAATTCTTGGACTTGCAAATTTTAAATTGCGGCGTCGAAAAGAAATGCAAGAAATCGAAACAAAATGAGAAAATCATGAATATCTCGGGAACCAAGAGGACGATCGAGATGTCCTTTGGCCAGCTGATAGTCCTTGTTAAGACGAGTTGATTGCCACAGGACTCATAAGGATCAGCAAGGATATGGCCAAGGTAGAGCATGTTTTCTCTCAGCAAAAAAGTCCTTCTAACTCTGTTTTTTAAAGGATATTTGGCCTTTTGATTTCATAGTCGTCCATCATGAATCCGTCCCTATATGCATGCTAAATATCGTCCCAATAGTCCTTCAAATGACGAAGTTACGATGGATTATCGTAATTTTTGCCAATTTTCCATGCCTACCCCTTGTAGATTTTTTCGAAAAATTCTTGTTTGTTTTTTTAATATATTTTTTGTTTTATTAATGACAATCGACAGTTATTTTGAAACGTATTTACTAGGGCTATCGAACGTATTTAATGACAATCGACAGTTATTTTTAAACGTATTTACTAGGACTATCGACCGGCCAATGGCTATCTAAATTGTCGTTGTAGTTTCCGAGATAATCACATTGTAATTTTTCAACTGAAATTTATATCTCATCCAAAAAAGTATGCAACAATTTTTAATTCTTGGACTTGCAAATTTTAAATTGCGGCGTCGAAAAGAAATGCAAGAAATCGAAGCAAAATGAGAAAATCATGAATATCTCGGGAACCAAGAGGACGATCGAGATGTCCTTTGGCCAGCTGATAGTCCTTGTTAAGACGAGTTGATTGCCACAGGACTCATAAGGATCAGCAAGGATATGGCCAAGGTAGGGCATCTTTTCTCTCAGCAAAAAAGTCCTTCTAACTCTGTTGCTTAAAGGATATTTGGCCTTTTGATTTCATAGCCTTCAATCATGAATCCGTCCCTATATGCATGCTAAATATCATCCCAATAGTCCTTCAAATGACGAAGTTACGATGGATTATCGTAATTTTTGCCAATTTTCCATGTTACCCCTTGTAGATTTTTTTGAAAAATTCTTGTTTGTTTTTTTAATATATTTTTTGTTTTATTAATGACAATCGACAGTTATTTTTAAACGTATTTACTAGGCCTATCGACCGGCCAATGGCTATCTAAATTGTCGTTGTAGTTTCCGAGATAAACACATTGTAATTTTTCAACTGAAATTTATATCTCATCCAAAAAAGTATGCAACAATTTTTAATTCTTGGACTTGCAAATTTTAAATTGCGGCGTCGAAAAGAAATGCAAGAAATCGAAACAAAATGAGAAAATCATGAATATCTCGGGAACCAAGAGGACGATCGAGATGTCCTTTGGCCAGCTGATAGTCCTTGTTAAGACGAGTTGATTGCCACAGGACTCATAAGGATCAGCAAGGATATGGCCAAGGTAGAGCATGTTTTCTCTCAGCAAAAAAGTCCTTCTAACTCTGTTTTTTAAAGGATATTTGGCCTTTTGATTTCATAGTCGTCCATCATGAATCCGTCCCTATATGCATGCTAAATATCGTCCCAATAGTCCTTCAAATGACGAAGTTACGATGGATTTTCGTAATTTTTGCCAATTTTCCATGCCTACCCCTTGTAGATTTTTTCGAAAAATTCTTGTTTGTTTTTTTAATATATTTTTTGTTTTATTAATGACAATCGACAGTTATTTTGAAACGTATTTACTAGGGCTATCGAACGTATTTAATGACAATCGACAGTTATTTTTAAACGTATTTACTAGGACTATCGACCGGCCAATGGCTATCTAAATTGTCGTTGTAGTTTCCGAGATAATCACATTGTAATTTTTCAACTGAAATTTATATCTCATCCAAAAAAGTATGCAACAAATTTTAATTTTTGGACTTGCAAATTTTAAATTGCGGCGTCGAAAAGAAATGCAAGAAATCTAAACAAAATGAGAAAATCATGAATATCTCGGGAACCAAGAGGACGATCGAGATGTCCTTTGGCCAGCTGATAGTCCTTGTTAAGACGAGTTGATTGCCACAGGACTCATAAGGATCAGCAAGGATATGGCCAAGGTAGAGCATGTTTTCTCTCAGCAAAAAAGTCCTTCTAACTCTGTTTTTTTAAAGGATATTTGGCCTTTTGAATTCATAGTCGTCCATCATGAATCCGTCCCTATATGCATGCCAAATATCATCCCAATAGTCCTTCAAATGACGAAGTTACGATGGATTTTCGTAAATTTTGCCAATTTTCCATGCCTACCCCTTGTAGATTTTTTCGAAAAATTCTTGTTTGTTTTTTTAATATATTTTTTGTTTTATTAATGACAATCGGCAGTTATTTTTAAACGTATTTACTAGGGCTATCGACCGGCCAATGGCTATCTAAATTGTCGTTGTAGTTTCCGAGATAAACACATTGTAATTTTTCAACTGAAATTTATATCTCATCCAAAAAAGTATGCAACAAATTTTAATTTTTGGACTTGCAAATTTTAAATTGCGGAGTCGAAAAGAAATGCAAGAAATCTAAACAAAATGAGAAAATCATGAATATCTCGGGAACCAAGAGGACGATCGAGATGTCCTTTGGCCAGCTGATAGTCCTTGTTAAGACGCGTTGATTGCCACAGGACTCATAAGGATCAGCAAGGATATGGCCAAGGTAGAGCATGTTTTCTCTCAGCAAAAAAATCCTTCTAACTCTGTTGTTTTAAGGATATTTGGCCTTTTGATTTCATAGCCTTCAATCATGAATCCGTCCCTATATGCATGCTAAATATCATCCCAATAGTCCTTCAAATGACGAAGTTACGATGGATTTTCGTAATTTTTGCCAATTTTCCATGCCTACCCCTTGTAGATTTTTTCGAAAAATTCTAGTTTGTTTTTTTAATATATTTTTTGTTTTATTAATGAAATGCAAGAAATCTAAACAAAATGAGAAAATCATGAATATCTCGGGAACCAAGAGGACGATCGAGATATCCTTTGGCAAGCTGATAGTCCTTGTTAAGACGAGTTGTTTGCCACAGGACTCATAAGGATAAGCAGGGATATGGCCAAGATAGAGCATGTTTTCTCTCAGCAAAAAAATCCTTCTAACTCTGTTGTTTTAAGGATATTTGGCCTTTTGATTTCATAGCCTTCAATCATGAATCCGTCCCTATATGCATGCTAAATATCATCCCAATAGTCCTTCAAGTTATTTTTAAACGTATTTACTAGGGCTATCGACCGGCCAATGGCTATCTAAATTGTCGTTGTAGTTTCCAAGATAAACACATTGTAGTTTTTCAACTGAAATTTATATCTCATCCAAAAAAGTATGCAACAAATTTTAATTTTTGGACTTGCAAATTTTAAATTGCGGAGTCGAAAAGAAATGCAAGAAATCGAAACAAAATGAGAAAGTCATGAATATCTCGGGAACCAAGAGGACGATCGAGATGTCCTTTGGCCAGCTGATAGTCCTTGTTAAGACGAGTTGATTGCCACAGGACTCATAAGGATAAGCAGGGATATGGCCAAGATAGAGCATGTTTTCTCTCAGCAAAAAATTCCTTCTAACTCTGTTGTTTAAAGGATATTTGGCCTTTTGATTTCATAGCCTTCAATCATGAATCCGTCCCTATATGCATGCTAAATATCATCCCAATAGTCCTTCAAATGACGAAGTTACGATGGATTTTCGTAATTTTTGCCAATTTTCCATGCCTACCCCTTGTAGATTTTTTCGAAAAATTCTTGTTTGTTTTTTTTATATATTTTTTGTTTTATTAATGACAATCGACAGTTATTTTTAAACGTATTTACTAGGGCTATCGACCGGCCAATGGCTATCTAAATTGTCGTTGTAGTTTCCAAGATAAACACATTGTAATTTTTCAACTGAAATTTATATCTCATCCAAAAAAGTATGCAACAAATTTTAATTTTTGGACTTGCAAATTTTAAATTGCGGAGTCGAAAAGAAATGCAAGAAATCGAAACAAAATGAGAAAATCATGAATATCTCGGGAACCAAGAGGACGATCGAGATGTCCTTTGGCCAGCTGATAGTCCTTGTTAAGACGCGTTGATTGCCACAGGACTCATAAGGATCAGCAAGGATATGGGCAAGGTAGAGCATGTTTTCTCTCAGCAAAAAAGTCCTTCTAACTCTGTTTTTTAAAGGATATTTGGCCTTTTGAATTCATAGTCGTCCATCATGAATCCGTCCCTATATGCATGCCAAATATCATCCCAATAGTCCTTCAAATGACGAAGTTACGATGGATTTTCGTAATTTTTGCCAATTTTCCATGCCTACCCATTGTAGATTTTTTCGAAAAATTCTTGTTTGTTTTTTTAATATATTTTTTGTTTTATTAATGACAATCGACAGTTATTTTAAACGTATTTACTAGGGCTATCGACCGGCCAATGGCTATCTAAATTGTCGTTGTAGTTTCCGAGATAAACACATTGTAATTTTTCAACTGAAATTTCTATCTCATCCAAAAAAGTATGCAACAATTTTTAATTTTTGGACTTGCAAATTTTAAATTGCGGAGTCGAAAAGAAATGCAAGAAATCTAAACAAAATGAGAAAATCATGAATATCTCGGGAACCAAGAGGACGATCGAGATATCCTTTGGCAAGCTGATAGTCCTTGTTAAGACGAGTTGATTGCCACAGGACTCATAAGGATAAGCAGGGATATGGCCAAGATAGAGCATGTTTTCTCTCAGCAAAAAAATCCTTCTAACTCTGTTGTTTAAAGGATATTTGGCCTTTTGATTTCATAGCCTTCAATCATGAATTTGTCCCTATATGCATGCTAAATATCATCCCAATAGTCCTTCAAATGACGAAGTTACGATGGATTTTCGTAATTTTTGCCAATTTTCCATGCCTACCCCTTGTAGATTTTTTCGAAAAATTCTTGTTTGTTTTTTTAATATATTTTTTGTTTTATTAATGACAATCGACAGTTATTTTGAAACGTATTTACTAGGGCTATCGAACGTATTTAATGACAATCGACAGTTATTTTTAAACGTATTTACTAGGGCTATCGACCGGCCAATGGCTATCTAAATTGTCGTTGTAGTTTCCGAGATAAACACATTGTAATTTTTCAACTGAATTTATATCTCATCCAAAAAAGTATGCAACAAATTTTAATTTTTGGACTTGCAAATTTTAAATTGCGGAGTCGAAAAGAAATGCAAGAAATCGAAACAAAATGAGAAAATCATGAATATCTCGGGAACCAAGAGGACGATCGAGATGTCCTTTGGCCAGCTGATAGTCCTTGTTAAGACGAGTTGATTGCCACAGGACTCATAAGGATCAGCAAGGATATGGCCAAGGTAGAGCATGTTTTCTCTCAGCAAAAAAGTCCTTCTAACTCTGTTTTTTAAAGGATATTTGGCCTTTTGAATTCATAGTCGTCCATCATGAATCCGTCCCTATATGCATGCCAAATATCATCCCAATAGTCCTTCAAATGACGAAGTTACGATGGATTTTCGTAATTTTTGCCAATTTTCCATGCCTACCCCTTGTAGATTTTTTCGAAAAATTCTTGTTTGTTTTTTTAATATATTTTTTGTTTTATTGATGACAATCGACAGTTATTTTGAAACGTATTTACTAGGGCTATCGAACGTATTTAATGACAATCGACAGTTATTTTTAAACGTATTTACTAGGACTATCGACCGGCCAATGGCTATCTAAATTGTCGTTGTAGTTTCCGAGATAATCACATTGTAATTTTTCAACTGAAATTTATATCTCATCCAAAAAAGTATGCAACAAATTTTAATTTTTTTTTTTTTTTTTTTTTTTTATTGTTAAAAATGTTGTATATTTAATAAACTATTTTGCTGCTATCTATTTGACAGCTTAATCTAGTTGAAAATTAACAAAGAACAGGGAGTGATCACTTCATGTGAAATTAACTTATGATTTGATTATTTTAAATGCTATATGTACATATATATAAATTAACCTATTACAAATGGAAATTATATTATAATTCTGGTCGGTAAGTCAACTGGGTACAGCTTACGTAGTCTTCTTTTTCTTGGCTTTCTTTTTAGACACCTTGCAAGCATATTGGGGTGTCTGTCAAGTCTTTCCATATAGTTTTTAGAAAGCGATTGAAGGACGTCACCCACCTTTGGCACCTTTAGATCTCTTTCAATATTGTCGTTTCTCATGTACCAAGGGGCATTACATAGCTTTCTTAATATCTTGCTTTGGGACACTCTAATTTTGCTAATATTGGATTTAGCGGCTACGCCGTAGATTTGAAAGGCGTATTTCCAAATGGGACTAATTATAGCTTTGTATATCCTTACTTTGTTATATAATGATAATTTCGTCGCAGACAGAAGCCACGACATCTTCCCTGCTTTGGCCATGACCGTTTTCTGGATCATGGTGGTATGATGCTTGTATGTTAGCCTCCTATCTAGAATCACACCAAGATACTTGTGATGCGATTTATGAGATAGTGTTGAACCTTGCATGTATATGGGACCGCAGATTCGTGGCCTTGTGGCAAACGTGACGTTCGCACACTTTTTGCTGTTTATGCCAATGTTCCATTTTTTTGCCCAATTTTCGAAACATTGAACATATTTTTGTAGACCTTCTGTTGCTTCATCAATACTCTTACTTCTGATCAGCACTGCAGTATCATCAGCATACGTAGCTACCATAGCGTCTTCCTCGTCAATGCCAGATATCGCACTGTTGGTCGGCATATCCGATGTGAATAGCGTATACAGAGTAGGACCCAATACGCTGCCTTGCGGGACCCCTGCGCATACTAAGCGCTTGGTGGATTGCTCGCCATCCACAACCACACTGAAGAACCTGCCAATTAAAAAACTGTATATTAGCTGGAACAGCTGGGGAGTGAGAATTGGTCGAAGTTTAAATAGTAGTCCATCGTGCCAGACCCTATCGAAAGCTTGTCTAATGTCCATAAACACCGCCACGGTATACATTTTGTGCTCCATTGCTTCCTGTGCAAAATTTACCACACGGTGAAGCTGCTCTGGTGTTCCATGACTTTTCCTAAAGCCAAACTGCCATTTTGGAATTCTCTTTGATACAGCATCCAGTTGTAGTAAACGGGTCAATATCACCCTTTCAGCCATTTTCCCCAGCGCCGGTAGAAGACTAATTGGTCTGTAACCATCCACATCAGTGTGTTGTTTCTCAGGCTTCGGAATCATGGTTATAAGCGCCATCTTCCAGATGCTAGGGAAGTAGCCCAACCTCAATATGGCATTGAGCAGCAATACTATAAATAGTAACGCTCTTGTTGGAAGGAGTTTCAACGTTCTGTTGTCTAAGCTGTCGTGTCCTGGCGACTTCTTCGGTTGGAGTTTTTTAACCAGATGCTCTACTTCCTGCAGAGTGACGGGATTTGCTGGCAAGTCCATCTGATAAGGCATGTCCATCTGCATCTTCACAGCATGACGCACTACCTCCGTAGTAAAGTTAAAAGGCTTGAATCTCTCCTCAAGGCTGTTTGCGAAAACCTCAGCTTTATCCTGACTGGAATAGCACCAATTGCCATCCGAATTTTTAATTGGAGACTTCCTGATGGCTTGCCTTTTGAACCGATTTGTCAGTTTCCAAAGAGAGTAGTTCGTAGATGCATCAGGGCCGACTTCTTCCAATAGATCATCAATCTTATCTTGTTTATGCTTTGTCAGCACTTTCTTCACCCGGTTCGATAATCTTTTGAAGATTTGGTGGACTCGAGGATCTCCCGTCCTCACATATTCCTTTCTAACCTTTCTTTTCAAACGCAACAATGCTACTATGTTTTGTGACAGTTGTACAGTAAAACATTTACGTTGTGTACTTCTGGGAGCAGCTACAGTTGAGGCTTCTGTGATGTTGCGCATAAATATGTCAATAGCATCGTCAATATCTGCAGCACTATTTAATTCCATATTTAAGTTTATTCTGCAATCCATTTCGAATTGAAAAGCTTCTATACAAGAGCCAGGCGAGAGTATAAAATGTCTCTTTGGTTTGCGCTGCACTGATTGGTGTAATGTGGCTACCAAGGGCAAGTGATCAGAGGAAAGTTCGTAGTGCGTTTTGATTGAAAGGTTGTCATAAGAGATACCATTCACCACATAAAAGTCTATGGCGGAGGGATTATTCTGTGTGTTGTCTGAATAAAAAGTTGGCTCGCCACTAGCTAAGATTTGATATGCTCCGCTTAAGACGGCCTCTTGTAAACTCTTACCTCGACTGCAAGTCCTTTGGTTTCCCCACCAAGGGTGTTTGGCATTGAAGTCTCCACCTGCTATGAATCTGTTACCCAAGGATTGAAGTAGGGTATCAAAATCCGCCTTAGACCACGTCAAGTTTGGTGGGAGGTATAGGGAAGCGATTTTGATGCGTCCTGCACTTGTATACACATTTACACAGGCAGCTTGTGCATGTTCTGTTGTTATATGCTCGTCCTGAGCCTGCGCTATGCTGGATTTAATTAGGATTGCGGCTCCACTTTTTGAGGTCCCGCTGGGATGGTTGGCGTAATACTGCTCAAATCCTGGTAGGAAGACTTTTTGACCAGGACGCATGTGCGTTTCTGTTACTAGCATAATATCAATTTGATGCGCGCCTAGGAAGAGTCTAAGTTCTTCGTTATGTGTAATTAGTCCTCGCGCGTTCCATAATCCGATGTTCAGTTTTGGATAAATCATTTTGATATGAGCTTCTGGATAAGATCGCGAAAGGCTCTGTTTGATTCGATCGCTTCTTGCATTAGCTTGAACATCAAATCCATCCTTGTGTTTAAGTCTAAAATCGCTTTTTCTAAAGATCGAAACTTATCGTTTGACCGAAGCTCTTCCTCAGCGCCATTTGACTTGGTCCAATTCTGTTTTTTTTGGATATTGACATTTTTGTCTCTCGCTTGTCTTGCCATGTCTGCATACGAAAATCCATTTTTTACGGAAGCAAATGGTATAAATTGCGCAGATGAACTTTGCTTATCTCTATTATTCATATTTGGTAATCCGTCCTTGGGCAATCTGGCCTCTGGCTTTAGTTTTTTGGCAAGTTCGATACGGGTTTTACAACCTTTGTAGTTGGAGATATGATCTTCTCCGCAGTTGGCACAAATACTTGCGTCTCCTGAGCGAAGCTCGCAGCACTCAGCCCCAGTAGGGTGATCACCTGAGCATTTGCCACATATTGGATTTTTGAGGCAGTAATTTCGTGAGTGTCCAAAGTCTTGACATCTAAGACATTGGACCAGTTCCTTACTAGGTTTGGATTTTAATATAGTCACTCTATGTTTTCCAATTTGCGTGATTTTTAATGCTTCCGAAGCATTTGGAGTCTGCTTAATATTGACAAAAAACATACTTTGCCGCGTTTTAATGTTTACGATTTTTTCATCGTCCTGCTCGCTTATAGGTATGTTTTGCCAATTCGGCTTCCGGGGGCAGTATATGTTCAGTACTTCGAAGCCTTTCTCTGCAAATGACCGCTCGAATAACTCCTTTGGTACATTTGGATGAATGTCTTTGAGCACTAGTTTCAACGCTTTGTCTTGCCGAAGCTGATGGTGCCAAAACTGACACTTGTTAGCTGTCAGTGTCTTGACAATGCATCTAAAAGCATCAGCATTTGCTGCATAAATGCGCGAGATTCCAGATCTCGACGTGCGAATATAAAATTCGTCAGTCCGTGCATTAAGCGACGACTCGAGATTTGCGAGGTTATTAACCATTGGGACGCATATTGCTGGAGGTTTTGGCGCAGATTTTTGCTGTTTGGGTCTGTCGTTAGGCTCTGAAGCTGGAGGTTCCACTGGGTCATCCATTTCCATTAGTTCTTCCGCTTCGTCAGCAAGAGCAGCAAACCTATTGCTACGCATGGTAGAAGTCAAGCGGCTGCTCACATCGTTTCGACCGTCAGTTACATTGATTGGTGTTATTTTGTTTTTGGCAATAATCTTTGTTGCCTTTGTACTTCTTTGCTTTCTGTGCAGAGATACCATGGGCATTTGAAAAGAGCATCCATTATTTGGCTCTGTGCTTGGCGTAGCTCTAGCTCTATGAGCACTTTGGCTTTTCTCAATTGTGACAGTAGGCGCAGAGCATATGTATTGGGACGAAGTTGAAGCGACAGAAAAAGTAGGCGCTCTACTAACTGCCGTTGTAGTAGTGGTGCAAGTAGACGTCGCTGCCCAATTAGTTGTTGCATCAAATTGCGACGATCTTAATCCACTTGTAATAGATGCACGTATATCTTCGGGTGATTCACCAGCTACTTGTCTCATCGCCTCGAAATCCAGCGACTTGTTCCCAAGCCGGGAGTGAGATGATGCATTATGAGTCATGATAGCGCAAATCAGCAATATTTATTTACTAAATAATGCATTTGCAAAGTGTTTGTCACACAAAAGTTTTTGCAGACAGATTTGTCTGCAGAAGCACAAAATCAAAACACACAGCGCTAATAACGGTCTCGCTATGGGGACCAAGCGCGGTGAAGGGCAAGCGAACGCCGACGAGCTTGGCAAGCGCGGGGCGATCGCGACGTGCGGGTTTGTTTACTTATGCGCTTATCTTTGTTTCGATCTCTTGCTAGACGACACCGTCTGGACGGCGTCTGAGAAAAGAATTGCAGCTGCAAACTAACTGTTAACTAACAAAACTTGCAGTAACTGCTTAGGCAAAACACAACCGACTGCGACGACTGACTGATTGCGAGTGAATTTTAATTTTTGGACTTGCAAATTTTAAATTGCGGAGTCGAAAAGAGATGCAAGAAATCTAAACAAAATGAGAAAATCATGAATATCTCGGGAACCAAGAGGACGATCGAGATGTCCTTTGGCCAGCTGATAGTCCTTGCTAAGACGCGTTGATTGCCACAGGACTCATAAGGATCAGCAAGGATATGGCCAAGGTAGAGCATGTTTTCTCTCAGCAAAAAAGTCCTTCTAACTCTGTTGTTTAAAGGATATTTGGCCTTTTGAATTCATAGTCGTCCATCATGAATCCGTCCCTATATGCATGCCAAATATCATCCCAATAGTCCTTCAAATGACGAAGTTACGATGGATTTTCGTAATTTTTGCCAATTTTCCATGCCTACCCCTTGAAGATTTTTTCGAAAAATTCTTGTTTGTGTTTTTAATATATTTTTTGTTTTATTAATGACAATCGACAGTTATTTTTAAACGTATTTACTAGGGCTATCGACCGGCCAATGGCTATCTAAATTGTCGTTGTAGTTTCCGAGATAAACACATTGTAATTTTTCAACTGAAATTTATATCTCATCCAAAAAAGTATGCAACAAATTTTAATTTTTGGACTTGCAAATTTTAAATTGCGGAGTCGAAAAGAAATGCAAGAAATCGAAACAAAATGAGAAAATCATGAATATCTCGGGAACCAAGAGGACGATCGAGATGTCCTTTGGCCAGCTGATAGTCCTTGTTAAGACGAGTTGATTGCCACAGGACTCATAAGGATCAGCAAGGATATAGCCAAGGTAGAGCATGTTTTCTCTCAGCAAAAAAATTCTTCTAACTCTGTTGTTTAAAGGATATTTGGCCTTTTGAATTCATAGTCGTCCATCATGAATCCGTCCCTATATGCATGCCAAATATCATCCCAATAGTCCTTCAAATGACGAAGTTACGATGGATTTTCGTAATTTTTGCCAATTTTCCATGCCTACCCCTTGTAGATTTTTTCGAAAAATTCTTGTTTGTTTTTTTAATATATTTTTTGTTTTATTAATGACAATCGACAGATATTTTTAAACGTATTTACTAGGGCTATCGACCGGCCAATGGCTATCTAAATTGTCGTTGTAGTTTCCGAGATAAACACATTGTAATTTTTCAACTGAAATTTATATCTCATCCAAAAAAGTATGCAACAAATTTTAATTTTTGGACTTGCAAATTTTAAATTGCGGAGTCGAAAAGAAATGCAAGAAATCGAAACAAAATGAGAAAATCATGAATATCTCGGGAACCCAGAGGACGATCGAGATGTCCTTTGGCCAGCTGATAGTCCTTGTTAAGACGAGTTGATTGCCACAAGACTCATAAGGATAAGCAGGGATATGGCCAAGATAGAGCATGTTTTCTCTCAGCAAAAAAATCCTTCTAACTCTGTTGTTTTAAGGATATTTGGCCTTTTGATTTCATAGCCTTCAATCATGAATCCGTCCCTATATGCATGCTAAATATCATCCCAATAGTCCTTCAAATGACGAAGTTACGATGGATTTTCGTAATTTTTGCCAATTTTCCATGCCTACCCCTTGTAGATTTTTTCGAAAAATTCTTGTTTGTTTTTTTAATATATTTTTTGTTTTATTAATGACAATCGACAGTTATTTTTAAACGTATTTACTAGGGCTATCGACCGGCCAATGGCTATCTAAATTGTCGTTGTAGTTTCCGAGATAAACACATTGTAATTTTTCAACTGAATTTATATCTCATCCAAAAAAGTATGCAACAAATTTTAATTTTTGGACTGCAAATTTTAAATTGCGGAGTCGAAAAGAGATGCAAGAAATCGAAACAAAATGAGAAAATCATGAATATCTCGGGAACCAAGAGGACGATCGAGATGTCCTTTGGCCAGCTGATAGTCCTTGTTAAGACGAGTTGATTGCCACAGGACTCATAAGGATCAGCAAGGATATGGCCAAGATAGAGCATGTTTTCTCTCAGCAAAAAAATCCTTCTAACTCTGTTGTTTTAAGGATATTTGGCCTTTTGATTTCATAGCCTTCAATCATGAATCCGTCCCTATATGCATGCTAAATATCATCCCAATAGTCCTTCAAATGACGAAGTTACGATGGATTTTCGTAATTTTTGCCAATTTTCCATGCCTACCCCTTGTAGATTTTTTCGAAAAATTCTTGTTTGTTTTTTTAATATATTTTTTGTTTTATTAATGACAATCGACAGTTATTTTGAAACGTATTTACTAGGGCTATCGAACGTATTTAATGACAATCGACAGTTATTTTTAAACGTATTTACTAGGACTATCGACCGGCCAATGGCTATCTAAATTGTCGTTGTAGTTTCCGAGATAATCACATTGTAATTTTTCAACTGAAATTTATATCTCATCCAAAAAAGTATGCAACAATTTTTAATTTTTGGACTTGCAAATTTTAAATTGCGGAGTCGAAAAGAAATGCAAGAAATCTAAACAAAATGAGAAAATCATGAATATCTCGGGAACCAAGAGGACGATCGAGATATCCTTTGGCAAGCTGATAGTCCTTGTTAAGACGAGTTGATTGCCACAGGACTCATAAGGATAAGCAGGGATATGGCCAAGATAGAGCATGTTTTCTCTCAGCAAAAAAATCCTTCTAACTCTGTTGTTTTAAGGATATTTGGCCTTTTGATTTCATAGCCTTCAATCATGAATTCGTCCCTATATGCATGCTAAATATCATCCCAATAGTCCTTCAAATGACGAAGTTACGATGGATTTTCGTAATTTTTGCCAATTTTCCATGCCTACCCCTTGTAGATTTTTTCGAAAAATTCTTGTTTGTTTTTTTAATATATTTTTTGTTTTATTAATGACAATCGACAGTTATTTTGAAACGTATTTACTAGGGCTATCGAACGTATTTAATGACAATCGACAGTTATTTTTAAACGTATTTACTAGGGCTATCGACCGGCCAATGGCTATCTAAATTGTCGTTGTAGTTTCCGAGATAAACACATTGTAATTTTTCAACTGAATTTATATCTCATCCAAAAAAGTATGCAACAAATTTTAATTTTTGGACTTGCAAATTTTAAATTGCGGAGTCGAAAAGAAATGCAAGAAATCGAAACAAAATGAGAAAATCATGAATATCTCGGGAACCAAGAGGACGATCGAGATGTCCTTTGGCCAGCTGATAGTCCTTGTTAAGACGAGTTGATTGCCACAGGACTCATAAGGATCAGCAAGGATATGGCCAAGGTAGAGCATGTTTTCTCTCAGCAAAAAAGTCCTTCTAACTCTGTTTTTTAAAGGATATTTGGCCTTTTGAATTCATAGTCGTCCATCATGAATCCGTCCCTATATGCATGCCAAATATCATCCCAATAGTCCTTCAAATGACGAAGTTACGATGGACTTTCGTAATTTTTGCCAATTTTCCATGCCTACCCCTTGTAGATTTTTTCGAAAAATTCTTGTTTGTTTTTTTAATATATTTTTTGTTTTATTGATGACAATCGACAGTTATTTTTAAACGTATTTACTAGGGCTATCGACCGGCCAATGGCTATCTAAATTGTCGTTGTAGTTTCCGAGATAAACACATTGTAATTTTTCAACTGAATTTATATCTCATCCAAAAAAGTATGCAACAAATTTTAATTTTTGGACTTGCAAATTTTAAATTGCGGAGTCGAAAAGAAATGCAAGAAATCGAAACAAAATGAGAAAATCATGAATATCTCGGGAACCAAGAGGACGATCGAGATGTCCTTTGGCCAGCTGATAGTCCTTGTTAAGACGAGTTGATTGCCACAGGACTCATAAGGATCAGCAAGGATATGGCCAAGATAGAGCATGTTTTCTCTCAGCAAAAAAATCCTTCTAACTCTGTTGTTTTAAGGATATTTGGCCTTTTGATTTCATAGCCTTCAATCATGAATCCGTCCCTATATGCATGCCAAATATCATCCCAATAGTCCTTCAAATGACGAAGTTACGATGGATTTTCGTAATTTTTGCCAATTTTCCATGCCTACCCCTTGTAGATTTTTTCGAAAAATTCTTGTTTGTTTTTTTAATATATTTTTTGTTTTATTAATGACAATCGACAGTTATTTTAAACGTATTTACTAGGGCTATCGACCGGCCAATGGCTATCTAAATTGTCGTTGTAGTTTCCGAGATAAACACATTGTAATTTTTCAACTGAAATTTCTATCTCATCCAAAAAAGTATGCAACAATTTTTAATTTTTGGACTTGCAAATTTTAAATTGCGGAGTCGAAAAGAAATGCAAGAAATCGAAACAAAATGAGAAAATCATGAATATCTCGGGAACCAAGAGGACGATCGAGATGTCCTTTGGCCAGCTGATAGTCCTTGTTAAGACGAGTTGATTTCCACAGGACTCATAAGGATCAGCAAGGATATGGCCAAGGTAGAGCATGTTTTCTCTCAGCAAAAAAGTCCTTCTAACTCTGTTTTTTAAAGGATATTTGGCCTTTTGAATTCATAGTCGTCCATCATGAATCCGTCCCTATATGCATGCCAAATATCATCCCAATAGTCCTTCAAATGACGAAGTTACGATGGATTTTCGTAATTTTTGCCAATTTTCCATGCCTACCCCTTGTAGATTTTTTCGAAAAATTCTTGTTTGTTTTTTTAATATATTTTTTGTTTTATTAATGACAATCGACAGTTATTTTAAACGTATTTACTAGGGCTATCGACCGCCAATGGCTATCTAAATTGTCGTTATAGTTTCCGAGATAAACACATTGTAATTTTTCGACTTGCAAATTTAAATTCGATCCCCAAAAGTATGCAACAATTATAATTTTTTGGACTTGCAAATTTTAAATTGCGGCGTCGAAAAGAAATGCAAGAAATCGAAACAAAATGAGAAAGTCATGAATATCTCGGGAACCAAGAGGACGATCGAGATGTCCTTTGGCCAGCTGATAGTCCTTGTTAAGACGAGTTGATTGCCACAGGACTCATAAGGATAAGCAGGGATATGGCCAAGATAGAGCATGTTTTCTCTCAGCAAAAAATTCCTTCTAACTCTGTTGTTTAAAGGATATTTGGCCTTTTGATTTCATAGCCTTCAATCATGAATCCGTCCCTATATGCATGCTAAATATCATCCCAATAGTCCTTCAAATGACGAAGTTACGATGGATTTTCGTAATTTTTGCCAATTTTCCATGCCTACCCCTTGTAGATTTTTTCGAAAAATTCTTGTTTGTTTTTTTAATATATTTTTTGTTTTATTAATGACAATCGACAGTTATTTTTAAACGTATTTACTAGGGCTATCGACCGGCCAATGGCTATCTAAATTGTCGTTGTAGTTTCCGAGATAAACACATTGTAATTTTTCAACTGAATTTATATCTCATCCAAAAAAGTATGCAACAAATTTTAATTTTTGGACTTGCAAATTTTAAATTGCGGAGTCGAAAAGAAATGCAAGAAATCGAAACAAAATGAGAAAATCATGAATATCTCGGGAACCCAGAGGACGATCGAGATGTCCTTTGGCCAGCTGATAGTCCTTGTTAAGACGAGTTGATTGCCACAGGACTCATAAGGATAAGCAGGGATATGGCCAAGATAGAGCATGTTTTCTCTCAGCAAAAAAATCCTTCTAACTCTGTTGTTTTAAGGATATTTGGCCTTTTGAATTCATAGTCGTCCATCATGAATCCGTCCCTATATGCATGCCAAATATCATCCCAATAGTCCTTCAAATGACGAAGTTACGATGGATTTTCGTAATTTTTGCCAATTTTCCATGCCTACCCCTTGTAGATTTTTTCGAAAAATTCTTGTTTGTTTTTTTAATATATTTTTTGTTTTATTAATGACAATCGACAGATATTTTTAAACGTATTTACTAGGGCTATCGACCGGCCAATGGCTATCTAAATTGTCGTTGTAGTTTCCGAGATAAACACATTGTAATTTTTCAACTGAAATTTATATCTCATCCAAAAAAGTATGCAACAAATTTTAATTTTTGGACTTGCAAATTTTAAATTGCGGAGTCGAAAAGAAATGCAAGAAATCGAAACAAAATGAGAAAATCATGAATATCTCGGGAACCCAGAGGACGATCGAGATGTCCTTTGGCCAGCTGATAGTCCTTGTTAAGACGAGTTGATTGCCACAAGACTCATAAGGACAAGCAGGGATATGGCCAAGATAGAGCATGTTTTCTCTCAGCAAAAAAATCCTTCTAACTCTGTTGTTTTAAGGATATTTGGCCTTTTGATTTCAAAGCCTTCAATCATGAATCCGTCCCTATATGCATGCTAAATATCATCCCAATAGTCCTTCAAATGACGAAGTTACGATGGATTTTCGTAATTTTTGCCAATTTTCCATGCCTACCCCTTGTAGATTTTTTCGAAAAATTCTTGTTTGTTTTTTTAATATATTTTTTGTTTTATTAATGACAATCGACAGTTATTTTTAAACGTATTTACTAGGGCTATCGACCGGCCAATGGCTATCTAAATTGTCGTTGTAGTTTCCGAGATAAACACATTGTAATTTTTCAACTGAATTTATATCTCATCCAAAAAAGTATGCAACAAATTTTAATTTTTGGACTTGCAAATTTTAAATTGCGGAGTCGAAAAGAGATGCAAGAAATCGAAACAAAATGAGAAAATCATGAATATCTCGGGAACCAAGAGGACGATCGAGATGTCCTTTGGCCAGCTGATAGTCCTTGTTAAGACGAGTTGATTGCCACAGGACTCATAAGGATCAGCAAGGATATAGCCAAGGTAGAGCATGTTTTCTCTCAGCAAAAAAATCCTTCTAACTCTGTTGTTTAAAGGATATTTGGCCTTTTGAATTCATAGTCGTCCATCATGAATCCGTCCCTATATGCATGCCAAATATCATCCCAATAGTCCTTCAAATGACGAAGTTACGATGGATTTTCGTAATTTTTGCCAATTTTCCATGCCTACCCCTTGTAGATTTTTTCGAAAAATTCTTGTTTGTTTTTTTAATATATTTTTTGTTTTATTAATGACAATCGACAGTTATTTTAAACGTATTTACTAGGGCTATCGACCGGCCAATGGCTATCTAAATTGTCGTTGTAGTTTCCGAGATAAACACATTTTAATTTTTCAACTGAAATTTCTATCTCATCCAAAAAAGTATGCAACAATTTTTAATTTTTGGACTTGCAAATTTTAAATTGCGGAGTCGAAAAGAAATGCAAGAAATCTAAACAAAATGAGAAAATCATGAATATCTCGGGAACCAAGAGGACGATCGAGATGTCCTTTGGCCAGCTGATAGTCCTTGTTAAGACGAGTTGATTGCCACAAGACTCATAAGGATCAGCAAGGATATGGCCAAGGTAGAGCATGTTTTCTCTCAGCAAAAAAGTCCTTCTAACTCTGTTTTTTAAAGGATATTTGGCCTTTTGAATTCATAGTCGTCCATCATGAATCCGTCCCTATATGCATGCCAAATATCATCCCAATAGTCCTTCAAATGACGAAGTTACGATGGATTTTCGTAATTTTTGCCAATTTTCCATGCCTACCCCTTGTAGATTTTTTCGAAAAATTCTTGTTTGTTTTTTTAATATATTTTTTGTTTTATTAATGACAATCGACAGTTATTTTAAACGTATTTACTAGGGCTATCGACCGGCCAATGGCTATCTAAACTGTCGTTGTAGTTTCCGAGATAAACACATTGTAATTTTTCAACTGAAATTTCTATCTCATCCAAAAAAGTATGCAACAATTTTTAATTTTTGGACTTGCAAATTTTAAATTGCGGAGTCGAAAAGAAATGCAAGAAATCTAAACAAAATGAGAAAATCATGAATATCTCGGGAACCAAGAGGACGATCGAGATGTCCTTTGGCCAGCTGATAGTCCTTGTTAAGACGAGTTGATTGCCACAAGACTCATAAGGATAAGCAGGGATATGGCCAAGATAGAGCATGTTTTCTCTCAGCAAAAAAGTCCTTCTAACTCTGTTTTTTAAAGGATATTTGGCCTTTTGAATTCATAGTCGTCCATCATGAATCCGTCCCTATATGCATGCCAAATATCATCCCAATAGTCCTTCAAATGACGAAGTTACGATGGATTTTCGTAATTTTTGCCAATTTTCCATGCCTACCCCTTGTAGATTTTTTCGAAAAATTCTTGTTTGTTTTTTTAATATATTTTTTGTTTTATTAATGACAATCGACAGTTATTTTAAACGTATTTACTAGGGCTATCGACCGGCCAATGGCTATCTAAATTGTCGTTGTAGTTTCCGAGATAAACACATTGTAATTTTTCAACTGAAATTTCTATCTCATCCAAAAAAGTATGCAACAATTTTTAATTTTTGGACTTGCAAATTTTAAATTGCGGAGTCGAAAAGAAATGCAAGAAATCTAAACAAAATGAGAAAATCATGAATATCTCGGGAACCAAGAGGACGATCGAGATGTCCTTTGGCCAGCTGATAGTCCTTGTTAAGACGAGTTGATTGCCACAGGACTCATAAGGATCAGCAAGGATATGGCCAAGGTAGAGCATGTTTTCTCTCAGCAAAAAAGTCCTTCTAACTCTGTTTTTTAAAGGATATTTGGCCTTTTGAATTCATAGTCGTCCATCATGAATCCGTCCCTATATGCATGCCAAATATCATCCCAATAGTCCTTCAAATGACGAAGTTACGATGGATTTTCGTAATTTTTGCCAATTTTCCATGCCTACCCCTTGTAGATTTTTTCGAAAAATTCTTGTTTGTTTTTTTAATATATTTTTTGTTTTATTAATGACAATCGACAGTTATTTTTAAACGTATTTACTAGGGCTATCGACCGGCCAATGGCTATCTAAATTGTCGTTGTAGTTTCCGAGATAAACACATTGTAATTTTTCAACTGAATTTATATCTCATCCAAAAAAGTATGCAACAAATTTTAATTTTTGGACTTGCAAATTTTAAATTGCGGAGTCGAAAAGAAATGCAAGAAATCGAAACAAAATGAGAAAATCATGAATATCTCGGGAACCCAGAGGACGATCGAGATGTCCTTTGGCCAGCTGATAGTCCTTGTTAAGACGAGTTGATTGCCACAGGACTCATAAGGATAAGCAGGGATATGGCCAAGATAGAGCATGTTTTCTCTCAGCAAAAAAATCCTTCTAACTCTGTTGTTTTAAGGATATTTGGCCTTTTGATTTCATAGCCTTCAATCATGAATCCGTCCCTATATGCATGCTAAATATCATCCCAATAGTCCTTCAAGTTATTTTTAAACGTATTTACTAGGGCTATCGACCGGTCAATGGCTATCTAAATTGTCGTTGTAGTTTCCGAGATAAACACATTGTAATTTTTCAACTGAAATTTATATCTCATCCAAAAAAGTATGCAACAAATTTTAATTTTTGGACTTGCAAATTTAAAATTGCGGAGTCGAAAAGAAATGCAAGAAATCGAAACAAAATGAGAAAATCATGAATATCTCGGGAACCAAGAGGACGATCGAGATGTCCTTTGGCCAGCTGATAGTCCTTGTTAAGACGCGTTGATTGCCACAGGACTCATAAGGATCAGCAAGGATATGGCCAAGGTAGAGCATGTTTTCTCTCAGCAAAAAAGTCCTTCTAACTCTGTGTTTTAAATGATATTTGGCCTTTTGAATTCATAGTCGTCCATCATGAATCCGTCCCTATATGCATGCCAAATATCATCCCAATAGTCCTTTAAATGACGAAGTTACGATGGATTTTCGTAATTTTTGCCAATTTTCCATGCCTACCCCTTGTAGATTTTTTCGAAAAATTCTTGTTTGTTTTTTTAATATATTTTTTGTTTTATTAATGAAATGCACGAAATCTAAACAAAATGAGAAAATCATGAATATCTCGGGAACCAAGAGGACGATCGAGATATCCTTTGGCAAGCTGATAGTCCTTGTTAAGACGAGTTGATTGCCACAGGACTCATAAGGATAAGCAGGGATATGGCCAAGATAGAGCATGCTTTCTCTCAGCAAAAAAATCCTTCTAACTCTGTTGTTTTAAGGATATTTGGCCTTTTGATTTCATAGCCTTCAAACATGAATCCGTCCCTATATGCATGCTAAATATCATCCCAATAGTCCTTCAAGTTATTTTTAAACGTATTTACTAGGGCTATCGACCGGCCAATGGCTATCTAAATTGTCGTTGTAGTTTCCGAGATAAACACATTGTAATTTTTCAACTGAAATTTATATCTCATCCAAAAAAGTATGCAACAATTTTTAATTTTTGGACTTGCAAATTTTAAATTGCGGAGTCGAAAAGAAATGCAAGAAATCTAAACAAAATGAGAAAATCATGAATATCTCGGGAACCAAGAGGACGATCGAGATATCCTTTGGCAAGCTGATAGTCCTTGTTAAGACGAGTTGATTGCCACAGGACTCATAAGGATAAGCAGGGATATGGCCAAGATAGAGCATGTTTTCTCTCAGCAAAAAAATCCTTCTAACTCTGTTGTTTTAAGGATATTTGGCCTTTTGATTTCATAGCCTTCAATCATGAATCCGTCCCTATATGCATGGCAAATATCATCCCAATAGTCCTTCAAATGACGAAGTTACGATGGATTTTCGTAATTTTTGCCAATTTTCCATGCCTACCCCTTGTAGATTTTTTCGAAAAATTCTTGTTTGTTTTTTTAATATATTTTTTGTTTTATTAATGACAATCGACAGTTATTTTGAAACGTATTTACTAGGGCTATCGAACGTATTTAATGACAATCGACAGTTATTTTTAAACGTATTTACTAGGACTATCGACCGGCCAATGGCTATCTAAATTGTCGTTGTAGTTTCCGAGATAATCACATTGTAATTTTTCAACTGAAATTTATATCTCATCCAAAAAAGTATGCAACAAATTTTAATTTTTGGACTTGCAAATTTTAAATTGCGGAGTCGAAAAGAAATGCAAGAAATCGAAACAAAATGAGAAAATCATGAATATCTCGGGAACCAAGAGGACGATCGAGATGTCTTTGGCCAGCTGATAGTCCTTGTTAAGACGAGTTGATTGCCACAGGACTCATAAGGATCAGCAGGGATATGGCCAAGGTAGAGCATGTTTTCTCTCAGCAAAAAAGTCCTTCTAACTCTGTTTTTTTAAAGGATATTTGGCCTTTTGAATTCATAGTCGTTCATCATGAATCCGTCCCTATATGCATGCCAAATATCATCCCAATAGTCCTTCAAATGACGAAGTTACGATGGATTTTCGTAATTTTTGCCAATTTTCCATGCCTACCCCTTGTAGATTTTTTCGAAAAATTCTTGTTTGTTTTTTTAATATATTTTTTGTTTTATTAATGACAATCGACAGTTATTTTTAAACGTATTTACTAGGGCTATCGACCGGCCAATGGCTATCTAAATTGTCGTTGTAGTTTCCGAGATAAACACATTGTAATTTTTCAACTGAATTTATATCTCATCCAAAAAAGTATGCAACAAATTTTAATTTTTGGACTTGCAAATTTTAAATTGCGGAGTCGAAAAGAAATGCAAGAAATCTAAACAAAATGAGAAAATCATGAATATCTCGGGAACCAAGAGGACGATCGAGATATCTTTTGGCAAGCTGATAGTCCTTGTTAAGACGAGTTGATTGCCACAGGACTCATAAGGATAAGCAGGGATATGGCCAAGATAGAGCATGTTTTCGCTCAGCAAAAAAATCCTTTTAACTCTGTTGTTTTAAGGATATTTGGCCTTCTGATTTCATAGCCTTCAATCATGAATCCGTCCCTATATGCATGCTAAATATCATCCCAATAGTCCTTCAAATGACGAAGTTACAATGGATTTTCGTAATTTTTGCCAATTTTCCATGCCTACCCCTTGTAGATTTTTTCGAAAAATTCTTGTTTGTTTTTTTAATATATTTTTTGTTTTATTAATGACAATCGACAGTTATTTTAAAACGTATTTACTAGGGCTATCGACCGGCCAATGGCTATCTAAATTGTCGTTGTAGTTTCCGAGATATACACATTGTAATTTTTCAACTGAATTTATATCTCATCCACCACCTTCTCCAAGATCTTCGAGCGGATTCTGCTTAGCCGACTGATGGAACTGCCCCAAGTAGCACGTCTCATTCCGAAGCATCAATTTGGATTCAGGAAATCTCATGGCTGCCCAGAACAAGCCCATCGCCTGGTCAACCTCATCACGCAGGGACTCGAGCATAAGCTCCACACCGTTGGCGTCTTCCTTGACGTAAAACAAGCCTTCGATAAAGTGTGGCACGATGGCTTGCTGTACAAAATGAAGAATCTTCTCCCAGCACCCTACTTCGCCATACTGAGCTCCTTTATCGCTGATCGGACGTTTGAAGTAGCAGTCAGAGACTCACGCTCCAGCTTGGCAGAGATTCACGCAGGAGTGCCTCAAGGAAGTGTACTTGGTCCATTCCTCTACACTCTTTTCACAAGTGACATGCCAGCGCCGTTGCCCGTCATATTTCCCGAAGGTATGTCACCTGCCTATCTGCTGCTGGCCACTTACGCAGATGACACGGCCATGCTTGCGTCCCACTCATGTCAACAGACAGCAGCCGCGGCAGTTCAAGACTGGCTGTATGCGATGGAGCGATGGACCAAGCAATGGAACATTGCCATTAATACGAGTAAGTCGGCATGCGTGACATTTTCGCTCAGGCGTTTGATCGGCATAGATCTGACCTTCGATGGTGGCAACATCGAAAACGTCACTTCGCATTGCTACCTGGGTGTCCACTTGGACCGCCGGCTGACATGGAATACCCACATCACGGCCATCAAATCGAAATGCCTTCGCAAGCTGCAGAAAATGGATTGGCTCTTGAAGTCCAGAAGTCTCCAGCTGTCGACGAAGGCTCTATTGATCAAAGCGATACTTACGCCAACTTGGACTTATGGTATCCAAGTTTGGGGCACAGCATCAAGGCACCAGCTTAACAGGCTTAGGGTGGTGCAGGCTCGTGCTGCTCGGCGGGCAACCGGACTTCCCTGGTATGTCACCAACCGGGCAATCGAAGCTGATCTTCGCCTTATTCCGGTGGGCGATCAGATTAACCAGCATAGCAGCCGATACAGCGACAGGCTCATGGCGCACCCGAACCCACTGGCTAGCAGGCTTATCAACCCGCAATCTCTTCGAAGATTGAAGAGACTACACCCCAGTGACCTCGCTTCCCGGGTCATCCAATAAACCCACTATTTGTAAACTTTGTAAATTTTGTAAATAATTGTAAATAATTGTATTTAGTTAAATAGTAACATCTACTATATGTATATATGTCCTCGTCTACATCCGTCCGGTTATGTTCAAATGGCATTGAACGATTCCGGCGAAAATAAAATTATTAAAAAAAAAAAAATATATATATCTCATCCAAAAAAGTATGCAACAAATTTTAATTTTTGGACTTGCAAATTTTAAATTGCGGAGTCGAAAAGAAATGCAAGAAATCGAAACAAAATGAGAAAATCATGAATATCTCTGGAACCAAGAGGACGATCGAGATGTCCTTTGGCCTGCTGATAGTCCTTGTTAAGACGAGTTGATTGCCACAGGACTCATAAGGATCAGCAAGGATATGGCCAAGGTAGAGCATGTTTTCTCTCAGCAAAAAAGTCCTTCTAACTCTGTTTTTTAAAGGATATTTGGCCTTTTGAATTCATAGTCGTCCATCATGAATCCGTCCCTATATGCATGCTAAATATCATCCCAATAGTCCTTCAAATGACGAAGTTACGATGGATTTTCGTAATTTTTGCCAATTTTCCATGCCTACCCCTTGTAGATTTTTTCGAAAAATTCTTGTTTGTTTTTTTAATATATTTTTTGTTTTATTAATGACAATCGACAGTTATTTTTAAACGTATTTACTAGGGCTATCGACCGGCCAATGGCTATCTAAATTGTCGTTGTAGTTTCCGAGATAAACACATTGTAATTTTTCAACTGAATTTATATCTCATCCAAAAAAGTATGCAACAAATTTTAATTTTTGGACTTGCAAATTTTAAATTGCGGAGTCGAAAAGAAATGCAAGAAAACTAAACAAAATGAGAAAATCATGAATATCTCGGGAACCAAGAGGACGATCGAGATATCCTTTGGCAAGCTGATAGTCCTTGTTAAGACGAGTTGATTGCCACAGGACTCATAAGGATAAGCAGGGATATGGCCAAGATAGAGCATGTTTTCTCTCAGCAAAAAAATCCTTCTAACTCTGTTGTTTTAAGGATATTTGGCCTTTTGATTTCATAGCCTTCAATCATGAATCCGTCCCTATATGCATGCTAAATATCATCCCAATAGTCCTTCAAATGACGAAGTTACGATGGATTTTCGTAATTTTTGCCAATTTTCCATGCCTACCCCTTGTAGATTTTTTCGAAAAATTCTTGTTTGTTTTTTTAATATATTTTTTGTTTTATTAATGACAATCGACAGTTATTTTTAAACGTATTTACTAGGGCTATCGACCGGCCAATGGCTATCTAAATTGTCGTTGTAGTTTCCGAGATAAACACATTGTAATTTTTCAACTGAAATTTCTATCTCATCCAAAAAAGTATGCAACAATTTTTAATTTTTGGACTTGCAAATTTTAAATTGCGGAGTCGAAAAGAAATGCAAGAAATCTAAACAAAATGAGAAAATCATGAATATCTCGGGAACCAAGAGGACGATCGAGATGTCCTTTGGCCAGCTGATAGTCCTTGTTAAAGCGAGTTGATTGCCACAGGACTCATAAGGATCAGCAAGGATATGGCCAAGGTAGAGCATGTTTTCTCTCAGCAAAAAAGTCCTTCTAACTCTGTTTTTTAAAGGATATTTGGCCTTTTGAATTCATAGTCGTCCATCATGAATCCGTCCCTATATGCATG
The DNA here is from genome assembly GCA_035045625.1 of Drosophila formosana. Lineage (NCBI taxonomy): Eukaryota > Metazoa > Arthropoda > Insecta > Diptera > Drosophilidae > Drosophila > Drosophila formosana. Next base: position 512,400 of record JAWNOW010000173.1, on the reverse strand, counting down.
CCAAATATCGTCCCAATAGTCCTTCAAATGACGAAGTTACGATGGATTTTCGTAATTTTTGCCAATTTTCCATGCCTACCCCTTGTAGATTTTTTCGAAAAATTCTTGTTTGTTTTTTTAATATATTTTTTGTTTTATTAATGACAATCGACAGTTATTTTTAAACGTATTTACTAGGGCTATCGACCGGCCAATGGCTATCTAAATTGTCGTTGTAGTTTCCGAGATAAACACATTGTAATTTTTCAACTGAAATTTCTATCTCATCCAAAAAAGTATGCAACAATTTTTAATTTTTGGACTTGCAAATTTTAAATTGCGGAGTCGAAAAGAAATGCAAGAAATCGAAACAAAATGAGAAAATCATGAATATCTCTGGAACCAAGAGGACGATCGAGATGTCCTTGGGCCAGCTGATAGTCCTTGTTAAGACGAGTTGATTGCCACAGGACTCATAAGGATAAGCAGGGATATGGCCAAGGTAGAGCATGTTTTCTCTCAGCAAAAAAGTCCTTCTAACTCTCTTTGTTAAAGGATATTTGGCCTTTTGAATTCATAGTCGTCCATCATGAATCCGTCCCTATATGCATGCTAAATATCGTCCCAATAGTCCTTCAAATGACGAAGTTACGATGGATTTTCGTAATTTTTGCCAATTTTCCATGCCTACCCCTTGTAGATTTTTTCGAAAAATTCTTGTTTGTTTTTTTAATATATTTTTTGTTTTATTAATGACAATCGACAGTTATTTTTAAACGTATTTATTAGGGCTATCGACCGGCCAATGGCTATCTAAATTGTCGTTGTAGTTTCCGAGATAAACACATTGTAATTTTTCAACTGAATTTATATCTCATCCAAAAAAGTATGCAACAAATTTTAATTTTTGGACTTGCAAATTTTAAATTGCGGAGTCGAAAAGAAATGCAAGAAATCTAAACAAAATGAGAAAATCATGAATATCTCGGGAACCAAGAGGACGATCGAGATATCCTTTGGCAAGCTGATAGTCCTTGTTAAGACGAGTTGATTGCCACAGGACTCATAAGGATAAGCAGGGATATGGCCAAGATAGAGCATGTTTTCTCTCAGCAAAAAAATCCTTCTAACTCTGTTGTTTTAAGGATATTTGGCCTTTTGATTTCATAGCCTTCAATCATGAATCCGTCCCTATATGCATGCTAAATATCATCCCAATAGTCCTTCAAATGACGAAGTTACGATGGATTTTCGTAATTTTTGCCAATTTTCCATGCCTACCCCTTGTACATTTTTTCGAAAAATTCTTGTTTGTTTTTTTAATATATTTTTTGTTTTATTAATGACAATCGACAGTTATTTTTAAACGTATTTACTAGGGCTATCGACCGGCCAATGGCTATCTAAATTGTCGTTGTAGTTTCCGAGATAAACACATTGTAATTTTTCAACTGAATTTATATCTCATCCAAAAAAGTATGCAACAAATTTTAATTTTTGGACTTGCAAATTTTAAATTGCGGAGTCGAAAAGAAATGCAAGAAATCGAAACAAAATGAGAAAATCATGAATATCTCGGGAACCAAGAGGACGATCGAGATGTCCTTTGGCCAGCTGATAGTCCTTGTTAAGACGAGTTGATTGCCACAGGACTCATAAGGATCAGCAAGGATATAGCCAAGGTAGAGCATGTTTTCTCTCAGCAAAAAAATCCTTCTAACTCTGTTGTTTAAAGGATATTTGGCCTTTTGAATTCATAGTCGTCCATCATGAATCCGTCCCTATATGCATGCCAAATATCATCCCAATAGTCCTTCAAATGACGAAGTTACGATGGATTTTCGTAATTTTTGCCAATTTTCCATGCCTACACCTTGTAGATTTTTTCGAAAAATTCTTGTTTGTTTTTTTAATATATTTTTTGTTTTATTAATGACAATCGACAGTTATTTTTAAACGTATTTACTAGGGCTATCGACCGGCCAATGGCTATCTAAATTGTCGTTGTAGTTTCCGAGATAAACACATTGTAATTTTTCAACTGAATTTATATCTCATCCAAAAAAGTATGCAACAAATTTTAATTTTTGGACTTGCAAATTTTAAATTGCGGAGTCGAAAAGAAATGCAAGAAATCGAAACAAAATGAGAAAATCATGAATATCTCGGGAACCCAGAGGACGATCGAGATGTCCTTTGGCCAGCTGATAGTCCTTGTTAAGACGAGTTGATTGCCACAGGACTCATAAGGATAAGCAGGGATATGGCCAAGATAGAGCATGTTTTCTCTCAGCAAAAAAATCCTTCTAACTCTGTTGTTTTAAGGATATTTGGCCTTTTGATTTCATAGCCTTCAATCATGAATCCGTCCCTATATGCATGCTAAATATCATCCCAATATTCCTTCAAATGACGAAGTTACGATGGATTTTCGTAATTTTTGCCAATTTTCCATGCCTACCCCTTGTAGATTTTTTCGAAAAATTCTTGTTTGTTTTTTTAATATATTTTTTGTTTTATTAATGACAATCGACAGTTATTTTTAAACGTATTTACTAGGGCTATCGACCGGCCAATGGCTATCTAAATTGTCGTTGTAGTTTCCGAGATAAACACATTGTAATTTTTCAACTGAAATTTCTATCTCATCCAAAAAAGTATGCAACAAATTTTAATTTTTGGACTTGCAAATTTTAAATTGCGGAGTCGAAAAGAAATGCAAGAAATCTAAACAAAATGAGAAAATCATGAATATCTCGGGAACCAAGAGGACGATCGAGATATCCTTTGGCAAGCTGATAGTCCTTGTTAAGACGAGTTGATTGCCACATGACTCATAAGGATCAGCAAGGATATGGCCAAGGTAGAGCATGTTTTCTCTCAGCAAAAAAGTCCTTCTAACTCTGTTTTTTAAAGGATATTTGGCCTTTTGAATTCATAGTCGTCCATCATGAATCCGTCCCTATATGCATGCCAAATATCGGGTCAATAGTCCTTCAAATGACGAAGTTACGATGGATTTTCGTAATTTTTGCCAATTTTCCATGCCTACCCCTTGTAGATTTTTTCGAAAAATTCTGGTATGTTTTTTAATATATTTTTTGTTTTATTAATGACAATCGACAGTTATTTTTAAACGTATTTACTAGGGCTATCGACCGGCCAATGGCTATCTAAATTGTCGTTGTAGTTTCCGAGATAAACACATTGTAATTTTTCAACTGAATTTATATCTCATCCAAAAAAGTATGCAACAAATTTTAATTTTTGGACTTGCAAATTTTAAATTGCGGAGTCGAAAAGAAATGCAAGAAATCGAAACAAAATGAGAAAATCATGAATATCTCGGGAACCAAGAGGACGATCGAGATGTCCTTTGGCCAGCTGATAGTCCTTGTTAAGACGAGTTGATTGCCACAGGACTCATAAGGATCAGCAAGGATATAGCCAAGGTAGAGCATGTTTTCTCTCAGCAAAAAAATCCTTCTAACTCTGTTGTTTAAAGGATATTTGGCCTTTTGAATTCATAGTCGTCCATCATGAAAACGTCCCTATATGCATGCCAAATATCATCCCAATAGTCCTTCAAATGACGAAGTTACGATGGATTTTCGTAATTTTTGCCAATTTTCCATGCCTACCCCTTGTAGATTTTTTCGAAAAATTCTTGTTTGTTTTTTTAATATATTTTTTGTTTTATTAATGACAATCGACAGTTATTTTAAACGTATTTACTAGGGCTATCGACCGGCCAATGGCTATCTAAATTGTCGTTGTAGTTTCCGAGATAAACACATTGTAATTTTTCAACTGAAATTTCTATCTCATCCAAAAAAGTATGCAACAATTTTTAATTTTTGGACTTGCAAATTTTAAATTGCTTTTTTTTTTTTTTTTTTTTATTATTGTTAAAAATGTTGTATATTTAATAAACTATTATGCTACTATCTATTTGACAGCTTAATCTAGTTGAAAATTAACAAAGAACAGGGAGTGATCACTTCATGTGAAATTAACTTATGATTTGATTATTTTAAATGCTATATGTACATATATATAAATTAACCTATTACAAATGGAAATTATATTATAATTCTGGTCGGTAAGTCAACTGGGTACAGCTTACGTAGTCTTCTTTTTCTTGGCTTTCTTTTTAGACACCTTGCAAGCATATTGGGGTGTCTGTCAAGTCTTTCCATATAGTTTTTAGAAAGCGATTGAAGGACGTCACCCACCTTTGGCACCTTTAGATCTCTTTCAATATTGTCGTTTCTCATGTACCAAGGGGCATTACATAGCTTTCTTAATATCTTGCTTTGGGACACTCTAATTTTGCTAATATTGGATTTAGCGGCTACGCCGTAGATTTGAAAGGCGTATTTCCAAATGGGACTAATTATAGCTTTGTATATCCTTACTTTGTTATATAATGATAATTTCGTCGCAGACAGAAGCCACGACATCTTCCCTGCTTTGGCCATGACCGTTTTCTGGATCATGGTGGTATGATGCTTGTATGTTAGCCTCCTATCTAGAATCACACCAAGATACTTGTGATGCGATTTATGAGATAGTGTTGAACCTTGCATGTATATGGGACCGCAGATTCGTGGCCTTGTGGCAAACGTGACGTTCGCACACTTTTTGCTGTTTATGCCAATGTTCCATTTTTTTGCCCAATTTTCGAAACATTGAACATATTTTTGTAGACCTTCTGTTGCTTCATCAATACTCTTACTTCTGATCAGCACTGCAGTATCATCAGCATACGTAGCTACCATAGCGTCTTCCTCGTCAATGCCAGATATCGCACTGTTGGTCGGCATATCCGATGTGAATAGCGTATACAGAGTAGGACCCAATACGCTGCCTTGCGGGACCCCTGCGCATACTAAGCGCTTGGTGGATTGCTCGCCATCCACAACCACACTGAAGGACCTGCCAATTAAAAAACTGTATATTAGCTGGAACAGCTGGGGAGTGAGAATTGGTCGAAGTTTAAATAGTAGTCCATCGTGCCAGACCCTATCGAAAGCTTGTCTAATGTCCATAAACACCGCCACGGCATACATTTTGTGCTCCATTGCTTCCTGTGCAAAATTTACCACACGGTGAAGCTGCTCTGGTGTTCCATGACTTTTCCTAAAGCCAAACTGCCATTTTGGAATTCTCTTTGATACAGCATCCAGTTGTAGTAAACGGGTCAAAATCACCCTTTCAGCCATTTTCCCCAGCGCCGGTAGAAGACTAATTGGTCTGTAACCATCCACATCAGTGTGTTGTTTCTCAGGCTTCGGAATCATGGTTATAAGCGCCATCTTCCAGATGCTAGGGAAGTAGCCCAACCTCAATATGGCATTGAGCAGCAATACTATAAATAGTAACGCTCTTGTTGGAAGGAGTTTCAACGTTCTGTTGTCTAAGCTGTCGTGTCCTGGCGACTTCTTCGGTTGGAGTTTTTTAACCAGATGCTCTACTTCCTGCAGAGTGACGGGATTTGCTGGCAAGTCCATCTGATAAGGCATGTCCATCTGCATCTTCACAGCATGACGCACTACCTCCGTAGTAAAGTTAAAAGGTTTGAATCTCTCCTCAAGGCTGTTTGCGAAAACCTCAGCTTTATCCTGGCTGGAATAGCACCAATTGCCATCCGAATTTGTAATTGGAGACTTCCTGATGGCTTGCCTTTTGAACCGATTTGTCAGTTTCCAAAGAGAGTAGTTCGTAGATGCATCAGGGCCGACTTCTTCCAATAGATCATCAATCTTATCTTGTTTATGCTTTGTCAGCACTTTCTTCACCCGGTTCGATAATCTTTTGAAGATTTGGTGGACTCGAGGATCTCCCGTTCTCACATATTCCTTTCTAACCTTTCTTTTCAAACGCAACAATGCTACTATGTTTTGTGGCAGTTGTACAGTAAAACATTTACGTTGTGTACTTCTGGGAGCAGCTACAGTTGAGGCTTCTGTGATGTTGCGCATAAATATGTCAATAGCATCGTCAATATCTGCAGCACTATTTAATTCCATATTTAAGTTTATTCTGCAATCCATTTCGAATTGAAAAGCTTCTATACAAGAGCCAGGCGAGAGTATAAAATGTCTCTTTGGTTTGCGCTGCACTGATTGGTGTAATGTGGCTACCAAGGGCAAGTGATCAGAGGAAAGTTCGTAGTGCGTTTTGATTGAAAGGTTGTCATAAGAGATACCATTCACCACATAAAAGTCTATGGCGGAGGGATTATTCTGTGTGTTGTCTGAATAAAAAGTTGGCTCGCCACTAGCTAAGATTTGATATGCTCCGCTTAAGACGGCCTCTTGTAAACTCTTACCTCGACTGCAAGTCCTTTGGTTTCCCCACCAAGGGTGTTTGGCATTGAAGTCTCCACCGGCTATGAATCTGTTACCCAAGGATTGAAGTAGGGTATCAAAATCCGCCTTAGACCACGTCAAGTTTGGTGGGAGGTATAGGGAAGCGATTTTGATGCGTCCTGCACTTGTATACACATTTACACAGGCAGCTTGTGCATTTTCTGTTGTTATATGCTCGTCCTGAGCGTGCGCTATGCTGGATTTAATTAAGATTGCGGCACCACTTTTTGAGGTCCCGCTGGGATGGTTGGCGTAATACTGCTCAAATCCTGGTAGGAAGACTTTTTGACCAGGACGCATGTGCGTTAATTTTAAATTGCGGAGTCGAAAAGAAATGCAAGAAATCTAAACAAAATGAGAAAATCATGAATATCTCGGGAACCAAGAGGACGATCGAGATGTCCTTTGGCCAGCTGATAGTCCTTGTTAAGACGAGCTGATTGCCACAGGACTCATAAGGATCAGCAAGGATATGGCCAAGGTAGAGCATGTTTTCTCTCAGCAAAAAAGTCCTTCTAACTCTGTTTTTTAAAGGATATTTGGCCTTTTGAATTCATAGTCGTCCATCATGAATCCGTCCCTATATGCATGCCAAATATTGTCCCAATAGTCCTTCAAATGACGAAGTTACGATGGATTTTCGTAATTTTTGCCAATTTTCCATGCCTACCCCTTGTAGATTTTTTCGAAAAATTCTTGTTTGTTTTTTTAATATATTTTTTGTTTTATTAATGACAATCGACAGTTATTTTTAAACGTATTTACTAGGGCTATCGACCGGCCAATGGCTATCTAAATTGTCGTTGTAGTTTCCGAGATAAACACATTGTAATTTTTCAACTGAATTTCTATCTCATCCAAAAAAGTATGCAACAATTTTTAATTTTTGGACTTGCAAATTTTAAATTGCGGAGTCGAAAAGAAATGCAAGAAATCTAAACAAAATGAGAAAATCATGAATATCTCGGGAACCAAGAGGACGATCGAGATGTCCTTTGGCCAGCTTATAGTCCTTGTTAAGACGAGTTGATTGTCACAGGACTCATAAGGATCAGCAAGGATATGGCCAAGGTAGAGCATGTTTTCTCTCAGCAAAAAAGTCCTTCTAACTCTGTTTTTTAAAGGATATTTGGCCTTTTGAATTCATAGTCGTCCATCATGAATCCGTCCCTATATGCATGCTAAATATCGTCCCAATAGTCCTTCAAATGACGAAGTTACGATGGATTTTCGTAATTTTTGCCAATTTTCCATGCCTACCCCTTGTAGATTTTTTCGAAAAATTCTTGTTTGTTTTTTTAATATATTTTTTGTTTTATTAATGACAATCGACAGTTATTTTTAAACGTATTTACTAGGGCTATCGACCGGCCAATGGCTATCTAAATTGTCGTTGTAGTTTCCGAGATAAACACATTGTAATTTTTCAACTGAAATTTATATCTCATCCAAAAAAGTATGCAACTAATTTTAATTTTTGGACTTGCAAATTTTAAATTGCGGAGTCGAAAAGAAATGCAAGAAATCGAAACAAAATGAGAAAATCATGAATATCTCTGGAACCAAGAGGACGATCGAGATGTCCTTTGGCCAGCTGATAGTCCTTGTTAAGACGAGCTGATTGCCACAGGACTCATAAGGATCAGCAAGGATATGGCCAAGGTAGAGCATGTTTTCTCTCAGCAAAAAAGTCCTTCTAACTCTCTTTGTTAAAGGATATTTGGCCTTTTGAATTCATAGTCGTCCATCATGAATCCGTCCCTATATGCATGCTAAATATCGTCCCAATAGTCCTTCAAATGACGAAGTTACGATGGATTTTCGTAATTTTTGCCAATTTTCCATGCCTACCCCTTGTAGATTTTTTCGAAAAATTCTTGTTTGTTTTTTTAATATATTTTTTGTTTTATTAATGACAATCGACAGTTATTTTTAAACGTATTTACTAGGGCTATCGACCGGCCAATGGCTATCTAAATTGTCGTTGTAGTTTCCGAGATAAACACATTGTAATTTTTCGACTTGCAAATTTAAATTCGATCCCCAAAAGTATGCAACAATTATAATTTTTTGGACTTGCAAATTTTAAATTGCGGAGTCGAAAAGAAATGCAAGAAATCGAAACAAAATGAGAAAATCATGAATATCTCGGGAACCAAGAGGACGATGCTGATTGCCACAGGACTCAAGCAAAAAATTCCTTCTTACTCTGTTGTTTAAAGGATATTTGGCCTTTTGATTTCATAGCCTTCAATCATGAATCCGTCCCTATATGCATGTTAAATATCATCCCAAGAGTCCTTCAAATGACGAAGTTACGATGGATTTTCGTAATTTTTGCCAATTTTCCATGCCTACCCCTTGTAGATTTTTTCGAAAAATTCTTGTTTGTTTTTTTAATATATTTTTTGTTTTATTAATGACAATCGACAGTTATTTTTAAACGTATTTACTAGGGCTATCGACCGGCCAATGGCTATCTAAATTGTCGTTATAGTTTCCGAGATAAACACATTGTAATTTTTGGACTTGCAAATTTTAAATTGCGGAGTCGAAAAGAAATGCAAGAAATCGAAACAAAATGAGAAAATCATGAATATCTCTGGAACCAAGAGGACGATCGAGATGTCCTTGGGCCAGCTGATAGTCCTTGTTAAGACGAGTTGATTGCCACAGGACTCATAAGGATAAGCAGGGATATGGCCAAGGTAGAGCATGTTTTCTCTCAGCAAAAAAGTCCTTCTAACTCTCTTTGTTAAAGGATATTTGGCCTTTTGAATTCATAGTCGTCCATCATGAATCCGTCCCTATATGCATGCTAAATATCGTCCCAATAGTCCTTCAAATGACGAAGTTACGATGGATTTTCGTAATTTTTGCCAATTTTCCATGCCTACCCCTTGTAGATTTTTTCGAAAAATTCTTGTTTGTTTTTTTAATATATTTTTTGTTTTATTAATGACAATCGACAGTTATTTTTAAACGTATTTACTAGGGCTATCGACCGGCCAATGGCTATCTAAATTGTCGTTATAGTTTCCGAGATAAACACATTGTAATTTTTCGACTTGCAAATTTAAATTCGATCCCCAAAAGTATGCAACAATTATAATTTTTTGGACTTGCAAATTTTAAATTGCGGAGTCGAAAAGAAATGCAAGAAATCGAAACAAAATGAGAAAATCATGAATATCTCGGGAACCAAGAGGACGATCGAGATATCCTTTGGCAAGCTGATAGTCCTTGTTAAGACGAGTTGATTGCCACAGGACTCATAAGGATAAGCAGGGATATGGCTAAGATAGAGCATGTTTTCTCTCAGCAAAAAAGTCCTTCTAACATTAAAACGATATAAGAAACATTCAAAAATTCTAGCCGTAAGCGGTAAGAAGTACATATAACATAACATATGATCTAAAATACTCAATAAAGAAAATCTCTACTGTAAAATTGATATTTGGCGCTTAAGTTATTTCCGCAAAAAATATAAAAATGTTATTAATTTATTTACGTGTTTAATTATTATATAATAAATAATATAATAACTATAGTTCAAATGGGAATAGTCTCTCTCTGATAACAGCACAGTTCTAGAAGCGTTGAAGAATAGAATTTTCAATAATTCAAAAGAATTTGTTGTATTACAACAATTTGACTTCTGTCAATATCGTATTTGTTAACCGAATACTTGCAAATGCATTACCTAAGACCGCATGTAAATAGATAAATTCAGTTGTTCTTGTGTTACATACATTTGTATTTGGTGGAGCAGGAATAGGGGCAAAGGATACTTCGAAGCCTTTCGACTTTGGCGTTCTTACTTGTTACGACTATTGCAATATAATGACTTGTTAAAGTATCACAATTTTTTATTCAGGCATTTATAAACGGATTTGGCCGACTCGTTAGACTTTCGATTCAATTCAACTTTAAAGGCTTTAACAAGGACCACAAGGTCCACATGGAACTTGGGGGCCACAGGGGCCGACCGGTCCACAATGTGTATTCCAAGGCGTCGGTGCGCAAGGATAACAAGGTCCACACTCTGGCGACTCATACGGACACGGCGGCGAACACGGTCCACATGGTCCACACGGTCCGCAAGGTCCATTGCTCACAGGACCGCAGCCGGAGCCACATGGTCCACAAGGCGCGGGAATATACGGTCCAGATGGCATCGTCAAGCCGCAAGGTCCACAGTTTGGTACTGCGCAGGGTCCACCGCAGGGTCTCGAGGGTCCACAGCGTCCAGGACCACAGGCACTCGGACCGCAGGGACCGCAACGCGTCTCGCACACCGGATACTGGTTGGTGGAGAAGCAGGGCAGCGGACAACATGCCCCGCCTGGAGCACATGGTCCGATCGGACACGGCGGACAAGCGGCACTGGGCTTGTAGTTGATGGGCCCGTTTGGATAGCAACAATACTCGCGCGGCGGCGGAATGTCGATGGTCTGCGGCTTGGGTTGGCACAGTATCGATTGGCAAACTTCTCGGGGTTCGCAGACTCGCTTCGGATAGCAGACGACATAGGGATCCGGGATCATGGATGGATAGTATATGACGCGGGGCTCCCGGACCATTTGTGAGACCCAAATCAGCTTCGGCACTTTGATGACCCGCGTGGTATCCACAACCTTCGGCACAGTGATCTGTCTGCAGCGATTGACGACCATGGGCTCGGGCACGATCTTCTCTGTGAACACAACCCGCTTCTTGCATATCAGACGCGGCGGCTGCTGGACAGTGATGCACTTGGGGAAGGGGGGCGGTATGCGGGGAGCACACTGCGGCAAAGCCTCCAGTTGGGCGGCATTGTAGCACTTCGGGGAGCACTCGAAGGGGCCACAGCAAGGGTCGCAGGGGCTGCACGGTCCACAAGGAGAACACATTTTGAATCCAAAAGAAAAATGAGAAAAATAAAAATTCCACAATAAAAATTTTGTTTTTTTTTTTTGTTACAATTTAGATGCTGTTCGAGTTGAGACTGAAGTGAGACTGAAAATGTTTCGGAGCGAACTTAACAATGTTAACTCGCTCGGTCGAAGTCAAGGACAACTAGATTTCAAATGTTTATGCAATAGAGTTGCTTTTCGATTATAGCAGCCTGAAATCGACAGGCTATTTGACAAGTGTCAAATAAATAAAATGCGCATTTCTGATTTTTGGCCTAATCAAGAATATACTTTATGGGCTGGAAGATGTTGTTGGCACTAAATTAGAATGTTATTCCACTATATGTGTAGCGGGTATTAAATGGAGTAGTCCAAATGTCAATCAATTGAATAACTGAATGTAAATTAAATGGAACTGAAATCAAGACGATGATATTGGGAAATTGCCTTTACTTGATATAGAACGGTAATTGCTTTGAAATAATAATTATATGTAAGCATTATATTTAATTTCTTATCTATAATAGCACCATGATCTGCCATAAATTAATTAAGGCTTTGACAGTAACTAGCGTATCCAGAGTATTCTCACTTGTTTTGTGTTTTATTCGTATATATGGAATACATGAAAATCGGCGAATTGGCAAATTTGCAACCAGACACCGCGCTTGGATTTTTGCAGCCTGGGAAGCAGTGAGGCAGAAAAACTGCAGCGGCAGCCAATCAGGAAAGTAAAAAAAATTGGCAACAAAAGCAAAAGGAATGCGAACCAACAATGAACAGTCACATGGCGAACAAAAGGCATCGATAAAATGCGCTAAAAATCGACTTTTTGTGATTTATGGGCCACAACGAGAACGGGATATGGATATGGATATGGATATGGATTGGCGCAGGGTACGCCAAACTGAGGCTGAATTGTTGTCATCATTTCATTGTATAATCGCAATCAAAGTAAGTACTTGGCTGGTTGAAGGGAGAGCCAGAGACGGATATGGAGACGGAGACGGAGATGGAGACGGAGACGGGGCATCGAAGGAAATTGAAATTCAACCTAATTGCAGGAAATCCACAACGCAACTTAACAGCTGACAGATTTTGTCTTCGGCTTCGGGTTCTCCCTAGATTCATAAATCTTTGCTGTAGCTCATAATTCATGCAGCACTCGGCGATTGGCAGTCCCGGGGTTGGGGTGGGCAGTCCGCTACTTGAGGCGCTCTTCGTTGGGGGCGGGGGATGATTTCCTGGGCTGGGACAATAAGCTCAACTTGCGCCAAAAAAGTTTTACCAATGACAAGACGCGCCACAGAAAACGACAAACTGGAAAAATGAAAACCCCTTGGCTGTTTTGCACAGCACTCGTAGAGTGGGTGGAGATGTGTGGGTGGCGGGTGGCGTTTGGGGATTGTTCTGGGGTTGAACAAACAATGCTGCATCTCTCGAAAGCATTTCTCAATTCTAGCTCCCTCGCAGAGGGAGTGAAACCACAGATAACTTGCAAACTGTGTGGGCGTCTTTTGACAGCTTAAAGCTTTTTTCCTAATTGATAGATTTGTTTACACAAGCAACGACTGTTGATGGACTGAAATTTAAATATTATTATTTGGATTCCCATCGCACAATGCAAATTTCTTTTAAGACTCCCACCACGACAACTAATAAGCTTATACTTCACAGTATGCATCTAGACTGACAGACTGAATTAAAATCTATGAACTCACAGTGTAAGGTTGGGTAAGGCTGCAATTTTTCAGAACATAGCCTCACTATTTTAAATTGCACATTAAGTACGAAAATTTTATGCTTTTGGCATAAAACAGTTTCATTATAATTTACAATATAACTTCACTGTAAACATTGTTAACAACGTTAACTTTGCTTTGAACGAAGCACACTTCAACAACTGTACATTTTTATTTTTAAATTGGCATTAAATATATTCCAATATGTTGTTTTCAGAAAAGTGATCACTTTTTTCATGCCAAACAAATTTGTAATCTTTTTTTTCAATTTTTCAAATAATAATAATATAAGAATAATACTATAATAATAAAAATGAAAATCCTATGCAGTTAAAATAAAATTTAAAAAAATATATATTGACTAATACATATTTTTTAATGAATTTCTGCTCAGCTTTGGCAGAAAACTAGATTTACAGGTTTCTGTGATTTCATCACGATCGGAAAAAAATAAAAAATAATGGCGTTAAGGTAATGTTAATTAATGTTCTTCATCGTTATAAAGCTGACTACAATTTCTTAGTTTATACTCGTCTCGACATGCAAAGTACATATGTATATGTTTTAATAATATTAAGATAACATATTCATCCGATACCGAACACCCACATATTGACTCGATATGACGATATGCTATTTACGGACATTTTAATTATAATGTCGATCGTACCCATTTGTAAACATATTCAAATCGATCCACTTCGAGTAGAATGAAATATTCCATCATTAAACGCACAACTTTGGATACAGAGTATATCGATGGCTGTGGCAACAAAAAGAACACCGGAAACGGAAATGGAGCTGGCGGAGCGCAAAAGGCAGCCAATTGCCACGCCCATTGTCCATTGGCAGCTGTGGAAGGCAGAAACAAGGCAAGCGTTCTCGTATCGTGCATGTTCATTACGCGCCCGCGCGCAAACAGAATCAATGAATGGTGTAAAAATTAATATCCTGTGCGCAAATAAAAATACAAAAAATCATGCACAAAAAAAAGAAGGAAAATGAGGGAAGCGCAAAACAAGAGCGAAACAGAAGAACTCGCACTGACAATTCTTATGCCAAAGCGTGGTAGAGATGGAGGAACGGAGGCGGGACGAAGGAGGCGGGAGTCTGTCGGCAGCCGGCAGCAGTTTTAATTTACACAAAGCGTAGTCAGGCGTGTAATGCGACAACAACGGGGGAAACGATGGCAGCCAAGAGCGAACGAAGGCGGGTTGCGGGGAGGGGGCGGGATGGAGTAGGAATGGAACTGGCAAAGATCTTGGGGATAGCAGCTGGCAGAGACGGAGGCAGGGCAGCGTGACAGATTTCGCGACGACGATTTAAAAAATGCCTTGAGGCGGGCGACGAGCGCGAGAACGACGACGGCGTCAAATGATTTATGAAATTGCTTTTGCCGTTGCATACTTTCAGGCGGCGGACGAGTGCGAGTGATGGAGGATGTTCCGTCAATTAACAGCGCATGAATGCCACAAAGCGATGCCGCAGCTCTGCAGCTGAAGGATAACTCCAGTTAGCAGATAGCAGCAACCAGCCTACTATATATTGTGGAACAGTCTATGAATTAATACGCAAACGAGTTTCATCGAGTAGACGAAATTTGATGTTTTAAATTCCAATATGCCTGTAAAGGCCGAATACTAATTATTTGCAGCCCTATATGTAAATTCATCACACTGTGTTCTATGCCTTTATATAACCTGTTACGCTGCCACATTAGATATCAGAATACTTGTTACGTAATCAAAATGTATAATATTTGTAATAAACAAAAATATGAATTCATTTCGATCTCTTATATAATATATACGCGTATACGCAATTAATTGCACTATGGAATACAGTTGAGGCAGCTCTTAGAGAAGATACCTATAGACTGACAAGTGGAAATTATAATGTTAAGTACACTTAATGCCACTCAACTTATGGTATTTATAGACTAACAAGTAAAACTAACTGACTATAGCTGAAGTGTAGATTGTTCTATAAATTGCGATTAATTTATTTTATTTAAAGTATATTTTCTTTCCATTTAATTTATTTATTAAGAGATTCAATCGGTACAAGCAATAGTACTATAACAACCCATTAGAGAACACATTTAAGAAGAACCTAACCCAAGGCCCAAATCATGCGATTTATCTTTGAAGTGTGTTATTAAGAAGTGTATTAAACAAGACAAAAGCGGGTTTTCTATGGGCCAAGTGTCGTCTTTATTGGGAGTCAACGATAAACATGGAATGGGAATTTGTGCTCCGCCTGCAGCTTAGTCGATCTGTGTGACGGAAGCTTCGTCGTTGCTGGAGCAACGGCTGCTCTCGCCGTCCGTGCGATACTTGATGGAGTCGATGATCTCGACATCGATGTCGCGATCGTTCTGCAAACTGTTGCTCTCGAGCAGAGCGCCGGCCGTGTCGCTGGAGCCGCGTCCCAGCGAGTCCTCGTCGCACAGATCGGCGCATGCGGACGCCGACTCCGACTTGGCGTCCAGGTCACAGACGCCCACAGCCGCCGCTGCCGCCGCCTCCTGTTGGGCCGCAAACTGGCTGTAGAGCCGCGGCAGATGCTGCAGCATGTAACTCGCTCCCGATTTCGACAAATTGGCCGCGGCGGCGGCGGCAGCAGCCGCTGCAGCTGCCGTGCTGGCCGCCGGCTGATTCTCCTTGCTCTCGCCCAGATCGTAGTACTTGGCATAGTGCTCGAACTTGCCCAGCGCCGCGACGCCAGCAACAGCGGCCGCATTGTCGCCGGCGTGGACGCCGCTGCTGCCGTTGGCACACAGATTGATGGCGTCGCTCTGCGCCGACTTGGGTATGGGCACGGTGAAGGCGGAGCCGTGGCGCTGCTTGCTCAGCAGATTGTTGCCAGTGGCCAGGTTGCTGGCAGCAGCCGCCGCGGCCGCCGCTGCTGCGGCCGAATCCTCGGCGGAGAGCAGAGCACCAGCGGCGGCTGCTGCTGTTGCTGCCGCTGAGGTGGCGCTGCTGCTGTTGCTGTTGGAGAGCGGCGAGACGTTCTCCTTCTTGCGGTCGTAGATGTGCCCCGAGACGCGCAGATCGATGAAGAAGTGCAGCGGATCGATGCCGTACGGTGCGTACAGCGGCGGATACCACACGGGCGGCGGTGGCGGCAACACCAGATCCTGCGGCGGCAACGACGCTGCCGGCGGCGTGTTGTCCTGCAGTGTGTTGTCGACGGCGCCGCCCAGCGCTGCTTTCGCCAGCGGCTTTGTCTCCAGCTTCGTGTAGGCGTAGGGCGTGGGCGTGGGTGTGGGCGTGGCTGCCGACTTGTTGGTCAGCTCCAGCGGCTTCTCAGCGGTGGCTGTTGCCGTGCTGCTCACATGTTGCAGCTGCTGCTGCTGTTGTTGCTGGTGATGCTGGTGCTGATGTTGCTGCTGTTGCTGCTGCTGCTGCTGCTTCTCCTCGGCATCGCGGCGCTCGCGCAGCTGCTCGTAGTAGGGTCGATGGGACCAGGAGCGTTTGCGGGAACGTCGCACCAATGCCGCCTGCTGTTGCTGCTGTTGCTGCTGCTGCTGCTGCTGTTGTTGCTGTTGCTGCTGCAGCTGCAGCACGCGCGCCGTCTCGTTGTTGCGCGTCTGCACCAGCGAACGCAGCATATCGCTGAAGAAGTAGTTGTTCGGCCCCACGGGTGCCGAGTACAAATATGGGGGCGTGGCAGCCATAAGGCGGCTCACATAGTCCTGATTGCGCAACTCATGAATGTTGCTTTTCCTCGGCGTCAGTTGCTGGGCTCCAGCTGCTTGCTGTGGCTGCTGCTGCTGCTGCTGCTGCTGCTGTTGCTGTTGCTGTAGCGCCTGTTGGCCCGCCACTGTTGCCGCCGTTTGCTGTGCCGTTGTGGGCGTGGCAGCCACGGCATTGCCACTGCAGTTGGGTGTCGTCAAGGCGCCAGTGTTGCTGCTGTTGCTGCCGTTGCCACTGTTGTTGCTGTTGGCAGCGTGACTGCTGCTGCTGTTGCTGTTGCTGTTGCTGTTGCTGTTGCCGTTGCCGTTGGTGTCCTTCATGCTGCGACTGCTGCAAGTAAAAACGGTACAAAATCCCTTTAGCAAACAACCTTAAGCTGACTAGAATTAGAGATGATGCAGGTTGCGTTACACGAAAGGCACGATTATTCCAATCAGATTGCTTGACATAATATAGAGCTTTATAGTGTAATGAAAGTAACTTTTAGAGCCCATATTAAATATCTTAAATGCATGTAATTTTACGAGGATCAATTCCAAAAAGTTAAACACAATTTTTAGAAACACTTGAAAGTAAATAACGCAAATAAAGTTAAGTTTTGCTACAAGTCTGATTTCCGATTTTACGAAAATAAGTCTCACAGCTGAAAGCGTTTCTAATCAAATCTGGCACACAAATATTACTGTAAATATATTCTGCACAATATAATTTATTTATTGTTTAAACAGACAGATTGTGAATAAAAAGAGTGATAAAAAATAGAAAAAAATATTCTCCATATAGCTGTCGTTGTTTCAAAATTAAGGTTGACATTAAGAAAAAGTTCACAAAAATAATATGATCGTATATTGAAATTAGTAAAAATATTTTAGCAATTTTTGTATTGATTTGCTAATTACATTAAACTCAATTTAAACAGAAAAGATTTTCAACACACGACGCACATCTCTGACTCGGATGCTAACAGATGCTGGTTATTGTCATTTTCGGCTTCAGTTTTAGTTTCCAGTTTGGTTTTCGCTTAGTTTTATGTTTAACTTTCCTCCTGCTGTTGACTTGAATAAGACGTTGTTCAAGATTTATGTCCATATTTGCATTGTCTTCGTTAACGTCTTCGTCTCGACTGTGTTCCGTGTTCAGTTCTGTGCACGCCCATTGCTACAGTTCCAGTCCCAGTCACAGCGACTGTCACTGCGACTGCAGCGTGCTCCATTCTTCCACTATTCAATGGCACAGCCAGAGTCTACCTTTTACATGCACTCGAATTCCCATTCATTTTTCGTCTAATGGCAATTAAAAGTGATTTCCCATTCGCCCAGCTGGCGATTGTCTGTGTGTACTCAGGCGTTGCTCCACAAACAACAAGGACTCTTGGTGTCCCAAACAGTTGGCTAAAGGATTACTGCAGGAATTAACAGTGTTCTATTTTGCCATTATCATATGAGTCTATATGTTTACAGCAACCTTTCAAATTAGTGTTTTAATTATTTTGATTTTATATATGCATGTAGTTTTTTCATTGTGTCATCAACTAAACTAAACATTAAAACAAAATTGTTGATTGTCTGCGATAAGCTTCTACTGTCATTGGTATTGCCTTTCGCTGCAGCCTCCCATTGCAGCCTCTCGGTACTTACATAAACATTATTTCATTTGCATTTACATACAAACTAATTTAACAAATAAAATTTGCAAGAATCGAACCCAAATTCTCAGCTCTTGATTTTAACCCCTGCCATCCCCATAACCCATTTTCATCGATGAAGCAGAAATAAAAAGACAAAGATAAGCTTAAATAAATTTGGATGTTAACAACACTTTTACATTTTCTGCTAGAATAGTTAGAAAAGGTATTTCGAATTTGAAGTACTCGATAATAAGTTAGAATCAATCTCCTATGCGTCAAAATTTAGAAACGTACTTTATTCCGTTTGAGCTGTGCGATCATTGAATTTAGAATTAAAACAAACAACTTTGAAATCACAAAAATATTTGTATTTATATATCGAATTAGTGTTTCATTAATTTTGATTAAGTAATTTAATAATTTATTAATTGACCAAATATTATCTACATATGTATGTATAAACATATAGCAAGTTGGTTGTCCTAATAGGTGGCATGCTATCAAACTACAGACCCAGAAAGTAAATTCATTATCACTTTACCTAAGTGCTGCAGGTGCCCGCTTAGAAGCGATTTTTCATAATTCCATTCATTAAATAACATTTTCAATTGAATTTACGCATCAAATTCACCTTCAAGCAGAAAAACGTTTACCAATACATACGAAACTATGTCAATCGGTGTGCATGTGAGTTCTCCGTTCTCTGCTCTCTCACTCTCTTGTTGTTGTGCTCTTATTGGCAGCAGCAACCGCTACAGCAACAACAACAACAACGCCGACGACAAACATCGAATCTGATATGCGTGTGATAGACACGATCAGCGAACGCTCACTTCGGCAAACGACTAGCGCGCACTCGCTCGCACTCGCGTAAACGTTTTTTGTTCTGCTTTGAAGTATCATCCTGTTCTGCTAGACTCTTTCATTCGAGCAACGTCTTCTGCTATACTTTGCATCAACTAGCAACTGCTTCTGCTTTACTTTTGCATTCTTGCTTCTCGAAAGTAGCAGCGTCTTCTGCTAGACAATTTATTCGAACATCGTCTTCTGTTTTACTCTCAGCAGTAACTAGCAACGTCTTCTGCTTTACTTTTGAACTCTTTTTCCACGAAAGTAGCATCGTCTTCTGCTAGACTTCTGCCTGCTTGCATTTGAGCAACTTCTTCTGCTAGACTTTCTATTCGAGCAACGTCTTCTGTTTTATTTTTAGCGTTAACTTGCAACGTCTTCTGCTTAACTAACAGCAACTTTTTTCTGCATTACTTGAGCCTTTGACATTCGTACAGTTTTGTCAGGCTTATTGCGAAAAATGTGAATAGCGAATTTTTTACTTTCTGTTGCTATCGTTCCTAAAATAGTTTTGCTGCATTTTTTGATATATGATTGCATTTGTTGCACTGCGAAATAATTATAAAAAATAGGAAATATTTGGCATTATAATAATTGTAGTGGAAAACAAAACGTTGCAGTTGAACAAAATATATAAATATTTACATATATAAAAATTAAACTCTGTAGAAGCTGCGAGTTAAGTTGACAAGTAGAGGGTAGTAGTATTGGCATCTCGGGTGGATTTCTTTCATATCATGGCTCTCGTATTTTAAAATATGTTTAGATAGAATTTTCTTCATATTAAATAGTAACAAACCGTCATTTAAAAAATATATTGTGAAATAAATTAATCTAAAGACTCTTTTGCAGAAATTGTAATTTTCTAAAAAAAATATTCGCTCGTCAGAGTTAATTGCATCTTAGCAGCGCAGCAATAACATTAAACATCAGATCGATGAGGGTAAAAACTGCATCATAGTTTTAGGCACATTTTAAAATCGTCCTACAAATTGGTTAAAGGGGAAGGACTAAAGCCTGCCTGCCAGCTGAGGCTCGTCACGTGTGCCACTCGCAAATTTGCATAAAAAAACAAAAGGCATAAAAATACAGACACACTCACGCACACACACACACACACACACACCTCACAGCAGTCTGTTAATAAGCTTACATGATGCGCCAAATTCCAGCAAATTAAATGTTTCAACAGCTGCCAACCCCTCGTGTCGCACCCACACCCCCATCCACACCCGCGCACCCATAGAGTGGGGGAAACAAACTCAATTGTTATGTTCGCCTGCCAAACTGTTGAGGCACTTGACGCCGTCGCCGCCGTGTGGCAACCACGCAGTTGCCCGTATCCTGTCGCTGTCAATTCTAAACGTCCCCACACAACACCTCCCCCCCACTTTCCCTTCCTCTTCCCCCCTGGCCGCAACAGCAAACAAACAGCCAACTGGTCTATGGCGAACTCGTCTTGTTGCTCTTTCATTTTCGCATCTAACAAAAAGGAACGAACAAAAAAAAAGTGGAAAAGTTTTTAACAAACCGTCGCTGCTGTTGCTGTCGAGGCTGTTGCTGTTGTCATCGTGTTGTTCTTGTTGGTTTAATTTCTCAATTTTTTTCATTTTATTGTTTTTTCATTTCGTTGTAAAAATATAAAAGTTTTTAACTGTCGTCAGGCGGCGTCGAGTGAGCAGAAGAACACACAAATTGGCTGCGTTTCGTTGCTTGATTTGCATTTTTTGGCAACAGCAGCAACAGCAGCAGCGGGAGAAGCAACCGTAAAAGAAGAATCATTTCTGACAAAGTTGAAATTAGATTATGCTAATTAAGGCGTGGTCGTCCACTATAATTCCATCTCGGCACCCCCTCAGCGGTGGATGGACTGATGGATTGATGCGGCAGCGCTTTAATTGCCACAGTTGCTGGCAGCATTTTAATATTCAATCAGCAGCTGCTGCTGCTGCTGCTGCTGCTGCTGTCAGCCAGCGCTAATTTTTATGGCCACGTCAACCAACAACTTGGCCAACGTCTTAAGTTCCACGCCGAGATTAATGCGCGCAGCTGGTAAAAGTGCAACCGCAAACTGCAACTTCTTCGTGTTTATCTTGGCGCAAATAAAAATAGAAACTTTTGCCAACAATTAAAGCGAGCCGCAACTGCTGCTCACAGCTCACAGCGCACAGTACGCAGTTTGCTGGTGGTGCTTAACGCTGTCAACGATTGCAGCGTCCACTGATTGATACCGCCACCATAAATCAAACCAACCCCGCGACAATCGCGGACAACCCTCAATGAGCGACTCCATTTGATTCAGATGAGCTCCTGTTGCTGTGCGTGGTTGCTGTGGCACACACACACAAGCACACACACGCACACTCACTTAACTGGCACTTTACAAGAACAACCTTATAACATAATTACAGCACATCAAACAAGGCTTAGCCAGCCGGCACACTCCACTCTGGTCTCGCAGCCCGAAGACCGAGGTGAGAGGTCAGCGCTACAACCCTTGCTCACCGCATCGACACTCTCAGGGGCTCTGAATAACACTAATTGGGAGCTACGAGTCTTTGTATTCTGCGAATAACCAAGCAGCTAGGGAAAATAAATCCACGATTATCAATTAGTAAAAGATCAAGATCTGCTTTTAAGACTGCATATACAATTCATAATACTTCATTGAATGAAAAGTAAAAGTTCATCGTTCAAGATCAAATACCTTTCACTAAAAATATTCAATATATATTATTTACTACATTTCGCAATATTCTTTTATCCATGCGATGAGCTTCATAGTTTGTTGTTTGTTTCAACGATCAAATACGAATGTTAAGCTTCAATATATATCAATATTTCAATGCCACAATTTATTTAGGAAGCGACACACAGATTTTCTATAAATCGTTAGAATTAATTTATTATATAACATAAGCTAATCATTTGTTGTTTCTTGTAGGAAATATTTATGTTCAATTATACATTTTAAAGTCACAGCTTATTTAAAATTTGAAGCAGTGATTTTCTAAAAAACGTTTATATTTATTTATAACTTATCAGAAGATCATTGTGTGTTGTTTCCTTTAGGGTAAATATTAAGTTACATATTTTAAAATCATAAAATCATCATCGCTTAAATTTTATTATTATAATATTTAATAGAAGCTCATCGTTTTTTGTTTCCTTCATGGATAATTTTGTATATATTAAGTTATATGTTGAAAAGATACAATTTGTTTCAAAAACGATGCAATAATTTTCGAAAAATCTTTTATATTTGTATTGATACAATAGCATGATTTTATAGACAATGCAAATATCCCAAAAGCAACTATTGATAAAGCAATTGCTGATATAATTTACTCTATACGAATTCAGTGTTTATCATTTATCATTTCAACTTCCTTCAGACTAATCAGTTCTTCAGGCTTTCAGCACTGAGAATGTGATGACAATTCGCCGTGGTCGTTTTTCGAAGTTTCCATAACTACAGCCCGTCGCCAAATTTGTGCGAACTGCTCTAAAACCCTCGTCTATTTAACTTCCCCCCAAATAGCAGACACACATACATACACACACACACACACACACACACACACACAGACACATCAACACACACGCACTGACATCACTTACATGCACGGACATGTTGTTGTGGACGTGGTCGTGGTGTTAACGTTACAACGTTTGACTGCGAATTAAAATAATGTGCCACTTGTGGCTCTTTTGGCATGTGTGAGAAGCGCCAGGACCTGTCGCAGGACTCGAACACAGAGCCGCCCTGGACGATATGACAGACTCGCATTTAACTCCGACTCTGACTATGACTCTGACTCTGACTCTGACTGTGGCCATGGTCCTGAGTGTGTCCTGGCCATGTGAGCCAACACATGGGAGAGGCAACACATCGTTACCCTAATCGAATTTGATTTGAACCCTTTTCGAGGACATTTCAGTGAGATTGATGAGTATGTGTGTGTGTGTGTGTGTGGGGTGTGTAGACTGCAATCCCTGACGCTTGGCTGCACCTTTGTGCGTATGAGTTATGCTTAAATAATTTTGCAGTTTATGCGCTTTGTTTGCACTCAACTTGCGGATTGGGTTTCGGGCTGTTTTGCCAGGGTTCAGCTTGATTTGATAGACTCTGTCGTGTCGGGGGTTGAGTTCAGTGGTTGCTCGCGGCACAACCTCAACAAAGTGCTCAACTTTGTCCTCTTGATATGCTACCCATGGCAATTGAAACGGTTCCAAGCCTATCGACAAACATACAAGCTTAATCCTTCTAGCTCAATTCGGAAACATTTGGATTCGTTTTGAACGACCACATCAGTTCGAGCTTAAGCTCGAAAATTCTTTCTTTTGAAATCCGATAGATTATTTTTCTATAAGATAAGCTTTAGTTATAGAACTGAATTTAAGCATCTGCATCCTCCCAAAAGTGATTTACCACTTAAAGTGCTTATTAATGGATAGCAATAAAATACACATGAAAAAAAATTCATCCACAGTATATGCCGGTCAGGATTGTATCTTAAGTTTCTTGTAAATAGTTAACTTAACTCTAATCGTGAACTTCTACTATGTCATTTTGTAATTGTCAGTATGTTTTATGTTTATTATAAGGATAGTTTGGTTAAACTGCACTGTTGGTAGCAGGAGTCTAATTTCAAGCAAAACTTAAGATGTAACTTTCAAAATAATTATAGCATACTTTTTGGGGCGTTGAGAAAACTGAATAACATTTTTGGCTGGAAACCTCGAAGGGGATTTGATGATTTTTAATCTAATTCTTCAAGGTGCGAAAAGAATTTAATAATATTATCATCACCATAAATTAAGCATATATTTATGTCCAACTAAATATTTCTCACCGATTGTTTTATTAATCTGCCAATTAATATCCAATACAGTTCATCTCTTCTATAACATTTTAAGGACATTTATTAAATTCATGAATTTAAATATTTTTAATTGCTCTTTTGACAAAAATCTCTCTCCATTCATTATTCCAACAGCTATAGGCTTAAGTTTAAGCGCAGATCATATTAATTGCATTTATCTCCAAAGTAACTTATGAACTTAAATAATTATAAATACTTTTGGTAAGTACTAATATAAATATGTGGTCAAATTCTTAAGGCATCAAATATTTAATATAAACGAAATCGAAAGTTTATTAGTTAGTGCCAGAATATTTTCTAAAAAATATTTTTTTTCGTGAATTACAATGATTTAAGTTATCATTTTAAAACCGATTCATTTATATCTTAGACTCAGTTGGGTAAGCAATAAATCCAAGGGCATTATATAAGTTATTATTTATTTCAGTAATCAATCATTTTGCATAAAATTTTGTATTTAATTATTCATAGATCAAAAATGTCTTACGTGTTTTATATTCTTCTTTTCGAAGTGTAATTATGGCTTTTAATCAAATCCTCGCTATTCTCGATCATCGATTATACGCGCACTCACATTTAACTGATACCGGTTGTTTGATGATCCACAAGCAATTATTCACTTTCCCAAAAAAATAATGAAAAAATATTGAATTAATGATTAAGGGAGCACAGAACTACAGCACGCAGTTTTAGACACATTTTTAATGAAGTCGAAGATACTTTGCGAGCTGACGGTGAACTGCCGCCGATGACAGTTAAAAATCAAATGAAATGAACGCTCGCCTGGCAGTCGAGGCAATAGCATGCCGCACTCACTCAGTCAGGACTCGCAGGATACGCAGCGCACGGCGCACGCCAACGAATCTGAATCCGAATCCGTTTGCCACTAGACGCGAGTCCTTAGCCCGAACAAACTCGAGCATTCGGCACGGTTTTAAAATTATGAAATTGTTGTTGAAAATGAAACGAGGCGTAAGCAACAGTCGACTGTTGGGTGGGTGTTGCTGTCGCTGTCGCTGATGTTGTTGCTGTTGCTGTTGGTGGTGCGCAGCAGCAGTTGGAACACAGAAACTGCAATGTGTTAAGCCATCGCGGCGGCAATCGAGCCACCCCCGTGGCATGCAACACAAAGCAATTGCAAT
This sequence comes from Drosophila formosana, assembly GCA_035045625.1. Taxonomy (NCBI): domain Eukaryota; kingdom Metazoa; phylum Arthropoda; class Insecta; order Diptera; family Drosophilidae; genus Drosophila; species Drosophila formosana. The sequence continues at coordinate 487,208 of JAWNOW010000173.1, read as the reverse complement.
CGACGCACGAAAGCTTTTGCGAATTATCTGCTGAGAAAGGCTTCGCTGTCAGATCAGTATAAACTATACGACGTTACCAAAATTGTGCCCATAAATAAATAACATGTATAAATGGTTTGCTGAATAAATACAATTCGGCAGTGTATGTTAAAATAAATTGAACATAATCAAAGCAAGTATATTTCGCTTGGATGTCCAATTTCAAATGCAACGTTATCAAATTTCATTTGGTAAAGTTCACATCAGCATGCAATGTTGCCGTACTTCATTACAGCTGATTACTGTCGGCTGCCACTGTTCTCAGCAAGAACAAAAGACGCTTATGAAAATGGGAATTTGGAAATGGAAATGGGGGGAAATGGAAATGGGCAACGTGTTGCTAAAATAGAGCGCCCGACTGGCAATTGTGTGGGGGGCCATAAGCTTATAATTTCTATTACAATAAAGGCGCGTGCTAGCGAGTATGTTGAGTTGCGTTTTCTGCTCTCTTCTCTTTTTTTTGTGTGCCATTTTTTTTTGTGTGTTTTAATGAATATGCAAAGCGGCAACGTCGACAACGGCTGCCTGTTTGCGACTTCATTAGCGGCACCCCCAAAAGACCCAACCATTGCAGTCGGCGCTGAAGCGATTGTGTTGCTGCTGCTGCTGCTGCTGTTGGTGTTGCCAAGCAATTGCAATGTGTCTGGCCGGAGGTGTGTATGAATGTGTGTGTGTGCGTGTGTTGGGTGTGCACGAGAGTGTGGCATTCACATCCGTATTCATGACGTTTCTTTCTTTTCGCCATGTGCGTTGCTTGCTGCTGCTGCTTTTCTGGATTTGTTTGGAAATAAATACTGTGTTAGCTGTTTACTGTTTGCCGTAGTCGTTGAGTGCGTTGTTAGAAAGATATATATGTAGTTCCCCACCGCCCGCCGGGCCACCCATTTTCAATTCCCCCTTAGCCACCCTCCCCAACTGCTTCGTTGTCTGCGCTGCACATCAAACGTCAGAGCAACAGTCATAGCCGCAGCGCAGCGCAGCGCGTCAGCTCGGAAGGAAGCTGTTGCCAGTGCGGCGCATTGTCTAGTGTGCCCCCATTTCATCCCGCAGCACACGTAAAACACCCACCACCGCCCTCCCGTGCCCCTCCCCCTCCCCTTTTGGGTACGCTCACGTCACATGGCCCACCACATTTGCCTATTCCTCGGAGTGGCATTGCACAAAGGCTGTGAATGTTTACACTTTGGATTTGATGCTGGTCGTCGCCTTTTTTTTGCCAACTTTTTTTTATGAAATTTGTTTGGTTTGCTCTGCTTTTAAATGTGTTTCGGTTAACGGTTGTTATGGCAATGGGGATTCGGGGATTCGGGGAATGGGGGGCGCCGTGTAACAGCGGCTGTTGCCATTGCGAACGTATCTCCGACAGACAGACTGTGGTAATGCGGCAATGCTGCATGCAGATTTTTAAGTGAAATACAATCCGATTGCAACTGATACAATTCTTCAACATGACAGCGTACAAATTTCCCAGCGCGCAACGTTGCCAAATTTTATTCCTGCCACGATCTACTGTTGCACTACTGATGCTAATTTCAATATATCATTCAAAGCATAGATTTCTTTCTTCACTTCCAATAACGTTGCTGATATTATTTTAGTGTTTTTCATATTTATTGTATATATTGTATATTTTTATTCGAAACAGACAAGCAGCGTTGCCAAACTTTTTGCGGTGTTGTCAGATCTAACTAAAATTTCATTGCATACTTCAAAAAAGCTTTGACTTTTGCCATGTTATTTACTCAATTCATTATATTTAATTCACTATTTTTTTTCTTGTCATTTTGTAATTTAATGATATTTATTATTTGGTTTCATCGATTATTAAGAATAGGAATTTCATATTTGTACGATACTTGTGCCATTCTTATTAACATTCAGTGTAATGCCACTGAGTCTGACTTACCGAAGTTCCTGAATCTCTGTTTTACCATGAAAGGAAACGGGTAGTAGAGTAAAGTATTTTACATTTCACCGAATGTCTTCGCTCGGCTGTCGATAGGTGTATCACCTGCACATGTGATTGTTCGTTGTTCTGCGCACATTCGTACACAGAGCGAAAATTCGGTGATCTGGAAAACAAACTTACAAAAATCTTTTAGAATATGTGTCTTTAGAAATTGCGTGTATGGACATACACATAATATTTATTGAATTAAGAATAATAAAGATAAATAATATATTCATATTCATATTTTTCGGTCAGCATGGCATATCTCATAAAAGGTATTACTATTTTCTCTCCATGTAGCAAGTACGAGAGTGTACAATATCTCATCTGTAGATAGTTTCGGTGCGTGCAATGTCTCCACATATGGCACACAATTTGTGCCACTTAAGTGTTGCGCATCCATTTCCGCTTAGGCGGCGACCACACTTCCACCTCCCCCCAGTTGTGCCCCATCTCTGCTGGCAGGACTTCTATGAAGCAGAAGAGAACGTAACCGCAGCAAACAACTCGTCGCACCGCATCGCAAGCCACATTATCCTGGCCTTTATTTTTTTCAATTTTCACTCGAGCGTTGATTGAAATGTTGAACGAACGACACACACTGGCAGGAGCAGGGGAACTGAAGATGGGCCATGGTATGGGAATTGAGGACATGCAGCAGCCGGCAGCAGTCAGGACGCAGCACGAACGACGAAGGACGAAACAAGGCAGCCAGAAAGAGACCTGCGCTGGGCTGAGCATTATGACTAAATCGGTATGGTAAGGGTAAGGCAATAGCTAAGGGTGTGAGGATGGGCTGTGGGTGGTTGCTTGCTTGGCTAACTGGTTGACTGAATGCTGCATGAGATGAGTGCGGGCGCTGGGTGCTGGGTACTTTGTCGGGCTTATTTGTTTGTTTGCATATAAATTGCAATGTGCCACCCGTGCTCGCTCTCGCTCTGGTTTCAATTTTTTAGATTTTCAACATTGTTTCTTGCCTTTTTGCTAAATGCTATTGCCAACCGCACCACCGACAGCATCATCAGCCGCAACACTACCTCATCTACCCTCCATTATTCTGTTTGTCTGTCTGTCCGTCCGTTCGACTGTCTGTCTGTCTGTCTGTCATTCGGGCACTTCGTCCAACCATCATCAGTCCATCATCCATCAAGGACAATCAACGCTCGTTCAGCGTTTTATATTTCATACTCCACTCATCATTTTTTTTATGAAATATTTTTATTTTCACTTTCTGTTGTTTTTATTTTGTTGGCTTCATCTGTTTTTTTCCGGTTTGTTAGCAGCTTATGAATTAGTTTGTGGGCAGTGAAACGGTAATTATTTTAATGAAGAGCTATCGGAAAGCTTAGAAGAATTCGTGGAAATTGAAGTTTGGGGCAGAAGTTTTTTTCATTGTACCCTGTAGTTTAAATCAGTACAAGAGTCTATTTAGTTTGTTACCACATACGTAACACACCATTAGATCTATTATATTGATGGCGTGTTGCACTTTTTTATTATTATATAGTAAACTTAAACGCTCACACAACGAAGTTTCAAATATAAAACACTCATAATTACACAAATTTCTTAATCAAAAAGTATTCACCAGCTGAGCGAATATTAATTTACTGGATTTGTAACAAAAATCTTTTTAGAAAAAGTCTACTAGTACTCTATGGAGTGAAAGCTGATTTTTTTTTTATAATTATAAAAATTCTGGAAACAACTACCAAAATTTACAACATTTGGGCAGTTTATATTCATATATTGGCTTTTCGGCCAAATTCATGCCGGAACAAAGCCAATGCCGTAAATTGAGTTTAATATATGGATATTAGTTTGTGGTTCATCAAAACGTATCCTGACATTATAATATTACAATATAAGAGAAATCATTCAGATATTTTAAATCGAATTTTTGGCGCCTAGTACATATCACGGCGTACCCCGCACTAGGCCTAGTAGGACACTTTGCAGAAACCGCGAAATATGTTATGTAAAATTATTTCGGATTTATAGTTTTAGAACTAAGACATAAATATAATATACAAAAAAGTACTTAAAAAAAATATCACTTCTTCTATAACACAACTTTAGATATTTTGACTTTAAATCTACAGCTTTATTTTATAAATTCAGCGCTAAATTTAAAAAAATTAAACCAAAACCTGTATGTTTTCTGATTCATTTATAGGAAATGAAGTAGATATGTATCTTACATAATTCAAAAATTATGATTTTTGCAACGTATTATTAGCAACGAGCCACTGGACGACAGTTGCAAAAACACAGTTATTAATAATAAAATGTTTTTAGTATGGAGCTGAATTAAGTAAGACAACAAATGAAATTTTTTTGAAACTGAAAATAAGCGCCTTTTCATGAGCGTTTTGGAAATATACCGAATTAAGTGTAACCAGGTGGCAAAAAAGGGGTTTCGTATTTGGTATATTTTATTGACGTTAAAACGTACATTTTTGCAATGTGGCCTGTGGTCGCATACCGACAAATAAAACAGCTTTCATAAAGCTCTTTTTTAATGAAACAATAATAAAGATGAATAAATGCTTGCCGCCCCGTACTTTAAGTAGTCTACTAAACGTGAGTCCCATAAATTATTATTGCGGAGCAACTAATTGATTTTGTTAACATTCAGCAGTTGTCCCGGCGCTATGCAACAGAACAAACACACGCGACAACTCAGACGCGGCCTAAGAAAAGTCCTGTGTACGTTGGTCTTACACAACCGCCTGATGCGGAATCGGTGAGATGCGATTACATCGGACCGCCGGATGCCAAGTCCAATCTGCGGCCATATGTGCGACACTACGATGGCAATGAAACCGATATGGCCAAGAAATTGCGGCTGATGCGCATTGAAGTCGAGAAATGGAACATGGATTTCTGGACGAAGCACAACAAACGGTTCTATGAGGTGGGTGTATCTGCGAAGTAGTTCAACACTTGTTGGCACGAGACTCTTCCTCTCTCGCTCGCTCACATCTCTCTGCACTTCTTACACATCGGAGGCAGTTCTCTCTCTCTCCCTCTGTTCTATGCTGTTTATATGAAAGATTGTTTATCTGCAGGAAAAAGACGATTTTGTTCGTATACACAAACTGAATGGAACCGATGAGCTAACTGCTGATCAATTGAGCGTGTTTTACAAATCATTTCTGGATAAGAACCGACGCATCCATCTGATGTACAATATCTCATGGTATTTGAAGAACTTCGACATGCTCACATTGGCATTTGCTGTGAATGTTCAGAACACCTTAAATCGATTCAGAAGAAAGCCACAACCATGATGCAAATACAGAACAGATAATGTTGTATATGTTTAGAATCATAGTACGCGAGGATATGTTATTAACTGCAAACACGCACGATCACGGTTTAGTGTACATATATTATGCAAAATTGTTCAAATTTAGTTAAATTGTTAATGTAGCAAACGAAGATGCTGATGGGATGTAAAATGTAATAAACGCAAATCAAATGTAAAAAACATATTCGCTTGTAAGTTTTGAAAGTGTTTACATTTACTTAAAAGCTAAAGATACACTTGATTGATAATTGTATTGTTACAAAATAGAGATGAAATTAAGTCAAAAACAAATGAATTCAATTTTGGATGCACATCAAATAAATTACTACACCACTTGGAAAGAGATTTTGTTTTTTGTGTTGCTCTCTTTTCACTTCTTTAACATTATGCTTCCTATACAGTCTCGTAAAAACTAGAGGGAAAAAAATTGATTAGGCATAATAAAATAATAACGAAGGCACTCCCAGGTCTGCGTTAACTCTAGCACTCTCTCGATCTCACTTGTCTGCACTGCAACCAAAATTAAAAGAATATTGAAGAGGATTTTTGATAGAAAAATGTACATTGATAAACACGAATAATAATGAAGGGGGGTTTAAGTAACATAAAATACATGCTTAACTTGTATCTATAAATATTTTATGCATGAAGTTTCATTTTTTTTCTGCTTTTTTGTTTGTTTTTAATTTATACTACAAAACACTTTTGGCTTATGAGCAATAATAGGATACAAATTAGCTACAATATGCACGAGAGGCGCATTCGTGTGTGAGGGGAGGGGGAATAGGGTATAGGGCATACATACAGATAGATAACTTACAAGATATTGCCATTTAAACTCGTGCATATAGATAAAGATATTGATATACATATGTGTATGTACGTTATGTGTATATATATACATATCGATTGAATTATGTATACATACAGTTATAATAAATATATGTACATATGTATATACTGCTACTGCTTAAAGAATATTCCATGTGGTTGGTGTATGTGTGGGTTGTGTGTGTTGGATTGTGTGTGGCCTTCTTTGCCACAGCAACAATCATGATTCTTCTGTTCACTGGGTCACGATCACATCTCTGTGAACTGCTCCTGAATTGTTGTGATGCTGGTGCTGTTTGTTTGTTTGGTGCTGTTGCTCTTGCTGTTGCTGTTGCTACTATTCGTTTTTAGTTCATCCATTTGCGGCAATTGGGCGCACCACATGCGCATGGTATTTTATGCGCATCATCCTCAATATCGAACTTGTAGTCGTACGAAAGCTGCAACACAATGTGAAAAAACAGATTAATAAAAGCCAAAGCGAAAGCCAAGTATAATAATGTTATATGCACCTCTTCGCCGCGATAGATTTTTCGCTTGGCAAATATAATGATGCGCACATCACGATCAACCTCAACGATCTCGGTCACACAATTTGGATTGCAGGAGTGATTAATGTAGCGCGCCAAGCCGCCGCTCAGCGTTGCGTCCACTACGCGATCCTCATCCAAGCGGAACATGTAAATTCCTCGATTCTGCACAGCAAAATAATATATTTCATAAAATGCACACACATATTGTGTATACCATATTGCCATTTTGTGGACAATAAAATTGACCAAAACTATTCAGCATAATAACTGTGTTAACTGGCCTAACATCATTGCCAATTGCCAAATGGGGCTTATAATTATCATTTAACTCACCTTGGATTCATATTGCTTTTCGCGTATTTCGGACACCTCCGTGCGTATGACCTCGCCAATATACTCAATGATCATCGTGTGCTTCTCAATGTCGCGTGCGGCATACAAGCCCAAGCCCTGAATCTTTGATCTGTCGAAAAGAAAGTTGTAGCGATTGCCAGACAAATTGGAGATCTGTCACACATACCTTGCCAGATAGACGTTGTTGCGCCATTCCTGCTTCATCTTTTTGTACTGAGAACTCTTGGAGTGCACAAACTGCTTGCTGTACGGACAGGCGACCTCACCGGCAATGGCCGCCGAATTGGCCATGCGCTGTGTGCTGCAGCTGCCGGCGGTGCGTTGTGTGTGCGGCTTGCGCCACACCAGCAACTGTCGCTGTTTGGGCTCGGTGCGTGCAGCACCCGATGGATTGATGGCCAGCGGGAACTCCAGCAGTGGATTGCGACCGTATTTGAAGCGATAATCGGTGAGGGTCTCGATGCCCGGCAAACTCTCCAGTATGCGCACAATTGCCGGCTCCGTTAGACCAAACAGATCCTCGCCGCTGATGTGTTGCGGAAAGAGTTGCAGCCACTTGTAGACCTTGCGCATGCGCTGAATCGGCTGCAATATCTGTTGCCACACAGCCGACGGTGTGCTGTCGCGGAACTCGCGATCCGGCTCCTTGTCGCCCGTCTCATGCACCTGTATGCGAAACTCGGGCCGACAACCGACCTCAGCAATGCTGCAGACATAGCGACAACGCTTGTTTGGCCGGCGCACACACCAGTAATAACGGCTCTGGAAAATCGAATTGGTTATGATTGTGATGAACTGCGGAAATGCTACGATCGATTACTTACCACCTTGTAGCCAATGGGATAGATGTAGTGGGGCGTGTGGAATGCCTCCAGCTGATGCGGCAACAGTTGGCCGACATTGAGAAACGTCATGTTGCCGACCCGCAACAAGTTGCTGAGCTCCGAGTAGTGCATCACCGTGGCCACCTGACGATTCTCATCGCGATCGACAAACACCCGACGATGCACCACAAACGAGCTGAGCTCGTTCTCCGTCACACCCGTCGCACTCGTCCACGCGTGCGCACTGCAATGCACCGACTTGTTCTTGTAGAACACACACTCCTCCTTGATGGCGCACGGCAGATGATACAGATTGCTGCAGCGCGACTTGAAGCATTTGATTGTGGCCCCCAGCTGATGGCAGGCACTGCACGCCTGATTCAGTCCCGCCTGCAGAGCTGTCTGGAAATTCATCAGTGCTCCAGACACCGTCTCGTAGACATCGTTCGACCACAAGGCGCAGTTCAGATGAACCTGAAATGCACAATTTAGGTATAACAATTTAGTATTGTACGAAAACAAGTAACTCTTTTGAGATATTCCAATCTTCGACTAAGCTACAGGAAACTTACACACAGCTATTGCTATCTATTTAAACCATCTCTAGAAGTTGCCTTTAAGCAACAAACCTTGTTTCACAGCACTGCACTTCGTTGAACAAACACTTAAAGAATTCCTTAATAATGTATCGTAAAAAGTATAATATTAAATAAATAAATATATACCATAAAACCTATACTTTAAAGATATCCATAACAATTATTTCAGTTCACACTCTTCAACAGTCGAAAAGATCAGACTTGTTTGTCAATCTGTCTTCGCCCTATATAGAATATATCTCACAGACTATATGCGCCACAGCAACACCGATCAATAGCTGTCCCCCAACAATAGTGCAACTCACCCATTTGTCCACATCGAAGTTGAGCAGACGCGAAGGTCCATCCGCTTGGCCATCGCCGCGCTGATTGCAGAAGACGCACTGACGCGTATCCTCGAGCGATTCAGCTGCGCTGCTGCACTCCGTCTCCCAGGCCATTGATTCGCCGTTCTCGGTTTTGATAGCACCAACGGCAACGGTTGTGTTGGCAAAACAATCGGCGCTGTAGGACTTGATGATGTTCTTGCGCGGCACGGGCTGCGACGACGCTTGCGATGTGCTCGTCAACTCACTGTTGCTGTTGCTGCTATTGCTGTTGCTGTGCGGCCGTTGTTGCTGCTGCTGTTGTTGTGGCTGCTCCATGTCCACATCCTCCGGCTCGAGCTTGACAGTCGGTGGCGTTGCCGTTGCCGTTGCCGACAACACGTCGCTGGCGGCTGTTGGCGCTGCAGCGGGTGCGGCAGCGATCTCTTCGCCAAGCGGTTCATCCTTGCCGCGCCATTTGTACTGGGCAAAGCAGCTGCGATTGCAGAAGTAGACGAACGGCGGCGTTGGCAGCTTGCGTGGCAGCAGCGATTGCAGCATCGTCAGCATGGGCGACAGCGTCTCCTCGGGCACATTCTGGTGGGGCACACGCAGTCCAAAGGCAGCGATCGGGCTGCCGCAACATCGACACAGCTTGCGCTGTCCGGTGAGTATCTTGCGCAGGTTGCCTTGGCTGGTGATAGGATTCGGAGGCAGCTGTTGTTCGCCGCCCTGCTCCTTGTCCATCTTATCCGCTGTGTTCGGTGTTGTCGTCGTCGTTGGCGCCGTCGCTGGCGTCGTTGGCGTCGCGGCAGATGTGCCATCGATCAGTTTGTAGGTGAACGCGGGCGTCAGATGCAACAGATTGGCCAAATCCCGCAGCACGCCGGCAATATTATCGGTTGCCGAGCTGTGCAGCGAGAGTATCACATTTTGGTTCTTCTGCTGATAGTTGTTGTTGTTATTGATATTGTTGCTACTGATCTGGCTGATGTTGCCGCCGCCGCTGTTCGCTGCCGTCAACTCCAGCTGCTGCGACTTGCGCAACTCGTCACTGCAGCTGCGCACAATGGACGAGACGGGCAGCCGCATGCTGGACGCGTCCATGGCCAGGGCCACAGGCGACATGCGTCCGGGTGCGCTGCGCTGATTGCTGTTCGCATTGAGCAGCACCAGACCCGGAAAGCGACTCAGCCGCGACCAGGCCAACGGTCCATCGATGCGCTGGGCTGCAATCGTTTGCTGCTGCTGCTGCTGCTGCTGTAGTTGTTGCAACTGAGTTTCGACCAGATCCGTGGTCTCCACATTGCAGTCACAGACGGCGCTAAGCAGACGCTGCAAGCGTTCGCGCGAATCCCGCTGGATGTGCGTGGAAAACTCCTGGTCGTAGAAGTCATTCTGGATCGACGACAGCGACGCTCCGCCCAAAGTTGTGCTGCTTGTTGCCGCTGCTGCTGCCGCTACATTGGCGGCCTCGCCGCTGCCGCCAAAACGCTCGCTGTCGTACAGCGATTTGATGCTCGGATGCCGTACATTGCCAAAGCGTCCCAGCAGCTGCTCGCAGTCGACACCAGCGGCTCCTCCGCTGCCGCCATCGTCCAGCTGTCGCTGAAGTTGCAGTGCACGCGAAATTGCCTTCAGTTTGCCGCCGCCCGGATTGCAATTGCTGCTGGTGCTGTTGCTGCCGTTGTTGCTGCTGTTGCCGTTGCTGCTGCCGCCGCTGTGGCTGTTGCTGCTGTTACCGCCAGCAGCGAAGCCGGCGCCGCTGCCAATCAACGAGTTGCGATTGAGCAGCGGCTCCAGCACCTGCAGCGGCTGCATTTGTCGTATGTGCGTCATCAGCTTCTCGGTAAATGCATCGTGATCCTCCTCCACCTTGGAGAACTTGCGCACACGCTTCTTCAGCATGCTGCTGCCGGGACTGCCGCTGGCCAAATGGCCGCCTGGCGTCAACTGTCCACTCAATGGCACACCCGACGACATCGTCGTCAGTTGAACAACCGCGCCCGCTGGCAACGCGCCGCTCATCTCCTTGATGCTGTTGGCCGCCGCAGCGGCAGCAGCAGCGGCGCCAGCGGCATTCGCATTGCTGCGACGCGGCTTCTGCGTCTCCCGCTTACGACGCTTCCGCTGCTCCCCTTGCGCCTTGGGTTCCAGCACAGGCGCCGACACAGGCAGCGGCAGGGAGAGGGGTCCGCTCACCGACACGGAGACGGGCAGCGGCACCGAGACGGCGCCAGCTGGTGGCTGAGGTGGCTGCTGCAACTGCTGCTGCATTTGTTGCTGAGGATGCTGCAATTGCTGTTGCTGTTGCAGCAGTTGGAGCTGCTGCTGTTGTTGCTGTTGTTGCTGTTGCTGCTGGAGATGCTGTTGTTGCAGCTGTTGCTGCTGTATATGCTGTTGTTGCTGCTGCATTTGCTGCTGTTGTTGCAATTGCTGACGTTGTTGCTGCTGCTGAAGCTGTTGATGTTGCTGCTGTTGCTGCAGCTGTTGATGTTGCTGCTGTTGCTGCGGCGGTTGCAGCTGTTGTTGCTGCAGTTGCAGCTGCTGCTGCTGCTGCTGTTGCTGCTGCAGCTCCGTGTTGACCGCTTGATGCTGTGCTGTTGTCGTCTTCTTGCCATACGTTGTGATCAGCTGCAGTTTCTCGTAGCCAGCAGCATTTGCTGGTTGCGCCTTAGTCAGCGGCATCATCTCATGGCCGGCATTGTTGCTGTTGCCGCTAGCCAAACCAATGTCGCTCTTCAGCTCCGTCAATGGCTTCTCCTCCAGCTGCTGCTGCTTCTGTTGTTGCTGCTGCTGCTGTTGCTGTTGTTGTTGTTGCTGTTGTTGCTGGTGTTGTTGTTGCAAAGGCAAGGACAGTTTGCGTTTCTGCGGCTCGTTCGCCTCTTGCAGCTTCCAGTTGTCGTGCATTGTCGCCTGCTTCTCGGGCTCGATGGGGGCAGCGACTGTTGCTGCATCCTTGGCATCCAGGACTTCCAGCTTGGCGCCCAGCTTGACATCCTTGCTGGGCTTGGTCGTTATCGAGATGGTCACATTCGAGACGTTGGCGGTGCTCAGCTCATACGAAGGCGGCGGCGGCAATGGCTCGCTCTTCATCATATTCGATTCCACAATCAGTGCCGGCAACTTGCTGACCACAGTGGGCATGGCAGCAGCAACACTTGTTGCGGGCACGGCGGCAACAGTTGCAGCCGCCACTGGCGTTGATATAAAAGACGTCTCCTTCGACACAATTTGCACAGATGGTTTCACCTGTTGCGTTGGCTGCGGTTGCATTGCCGTTGCTATAGCTCCTGCTGCTGTAGGAGCAGATGTTGCAACTACAGTCACTGCTGTTGTTGAGGGTGCTGTGACAGCTGCTGCGACTGGTGTTGCTGTCACTGTTGTTGCTGCTGCTGCTGCTGTTGTTGCTGCTGCAGCGGCGACTATTGCTGTTGCTGGTGCTGCTGGTGTTGTTGCGGCCGTTTCCTCCAGCAGCAACTTTGGCGGCTCACTTGGCGTGGCTGGCGTCGCTGATGCGGATGCCGTTGCCGTCACTGTCGCCACCATGGTGGCTGCTGCTGTGGTTGTTGTTGTCGTCGTGTTGCAGCCACTGCCGCTGCTGTTGTTGCTGCTAACTGCTGTCGGCACCGGCGGCACTGGCGGGCGTGCCAATTGGTCCTCCAACGAGCGAACCAATCCCATGCACGGCGCTCGCACATTGATCACTTTGCGTGCCGACAACGGCGCCGATGTAATCGATATCTGCTGCAGATTGTGGCTATTGCTGCTGCTGGTATTATTGTTGTTGTTGCTACTGCTGCTGCTGCTGTTCTGCAGCAATTGTTTGAGCAGCGCGTTGTTCGAGTCGTCCACACGGCTCGTTATCGTGATGCGCTTCTCGATAACCAGCTGCTCATCGTTGTGTTGCTGCTTCGACTGTTCCGTTGTCGTTCCATCCTTCTTGTTGCTGCTGTCGACGAGCGTTGCCGATGTCGTTGTTGCCGCCGTTGCCGTTGCCGGTGCTGTTGCAGTGACTGTTGTAGCCGCCGCTGCTGCTGCTGCTGCTACTGCCGACTGCTTCACCAGCACCACTTCCGTTGGCCGCAACTTGGCCTTGGGCGCACCATCATCGTTGCTGCTGTTGTCGCTTGACTTCGCCGACAGCATCTCATTCAGCTTGGCAGCCACAATCTGCGAGTGCGAATGCGGATGCGCCTTCAGCTGCAGCTTGCCCGCAGTCTCCACGGCGTCCGATTGATTGAACGCCGCATGCTGAATTTGTATGGCGCCAGCGCTGTTCGCTGATGTTGTTATCATTTTGGGCTTCTGCTGTGCAATCGTCGCCTTGGACATCACGAGCGATATGTTCTTCTGTATCGAGATGATGGGACGCGCACAGATTGTGGTGCCCGTTGTTGCCGCTTTGGCCAAGGCATCGCTCGTTGTCAGCTCACTCGTGGCGCTTGTGCCGCCCGCCTGTTGCTGCTGCTGCTTGAATATGTTGATGCTGCTGGGCGTACAATGCAGTTGGCTATTGTCGAGCGGTTTGATCACCACATTGTTGATCTTGGCAATCTCGCTGGTGTCGCTGCCATCCAACGATTTGCTCTTATTTAGCAATATCTTCTGTATGCTCTCGCTGTAGGTGATGCTTTTCGGCTGTTGGGCAACTGCAGTCAAGCGGCCAGCTACTGTTGTTGTGGCATCCGTTTGATCTCCCTGCTCAGCGTCATGCTGCTTATCGGAGACCATCGTAAACGTTTGATTCAGATTTGTTGGCGTTATGGTCACAATGCTGCCCGTGGGCGGCGCCTGTTGCTGCTGCTGCTGGTGTTGCTGCTGGTGGTGATGCTGTTGCTGCTGCTGCTGGAATTGCAGCGACATCTTCTTGCTGACCACCTTGGCCGTGACGATTTTCGTGTTGGCGGGTTTGATTTGCACGCCGGCAAACGAGACAATTGCCGTGGGATTCTTGCGTGTGCCCTTCAACAGCCAGTGCTGCGATTGCTGCTGCAGGGGCTGATGCTGCTGGGCACTTGTCGTCGTCGTCGTCACCTGGCCGCCCTGCAGCTGCTTGCTCTCCACAATGGTGGCGCCACCAGCTGTGGTCGCGCTTCCACTCGCGCTTATCAGCTGGCTGGTCTGCAGTATTTGTGTGCTGCCCAATGGCTTCAGCAGCGGCACCGATATCGTCTTGTTGCCTATGGACACCTTGGCCGTTGTCTGAGTGACCTCCGACAGCTTCTTGGCGTTCACCACCAGCTGTTGCCCCTTCAGCTTGGTGTGCAGATTGACGCGGTTCAGCAGCGATGTGGCTGTCGTCGCTGTGCCTGTGCCGCTGTTGAACATGTAGTTAGCTTGCGTGGCTGGCGCTGCCTTAAGCGTTGCTGTTATGTTGCCGCCGCTGCTGCTGCCTGCCACATTGTTGCTAGTGCTGCTGCCGCTGCTGCTGTTGATGTTTGTGACTTGTTGTGGGACATCGTGCGCTGCAGCTGGCTTCAGCTCGGCCGTCGTTGTCGCCGGCAGCAACACATAGTCCAGTTCCTCGACGGCAACGGCTTTGCCCAGCTGCTGCTGTTGCTCGCTGTTGTTGTGCTGCTCACTGCTGCCGCTGCTGCTGCTGGGCTCAATGGATATTATGGAGGCTGTCGAGGACGTTGAGGAGGCCGACGATGAGGAGGCCACATCTTTTTTGGTAAAGCTGGCAAAACCTGTGCAGCAATTCAGATCATTTAGTATTAATAAATTCAAGCGAATCAAATTGAAACTTACTTTGCTTTTGGCTATTGGTATTTGTAGCACTGCTGCTGGTTGCGGACGCCGCATCATCTGGCTTCATTGCGCTCATCTCACAGACAATAATTTGATCATCACGTTGCTCCCAGCAAACATCAACAGTACCAGCAGCAGCAGCGGCGGCGGCGCTTTCGGGCTTTGCATTCGCGTGAGTGACAATTAGATTGGATGTTGTCAGAAGTGCTGTAGTCTGTTGTTGTTGTTCGTCCGCTGTTGTCTTAGCCGTCGTTGCAGCAGCGGTTATTGTGGCTGCTGCTGAGGACGCGGTTGTTGTTGTCGTTGTTGTTGTTGCCGTTGCTGTTGCCGTCGCTGTCGCAGTCGCTACACGCTGTTTGGCGGGTAAACTGGTCGCTGGCGTGCATATAACAATGTCCCTTTTCAGTTTCTTGCGGTTCGGATCATCGTTGTCGTCGACGCTGCTGCGCTTCTGTATCGAGATCGTGTTAAAACTGAGCGCTGCCGATGTTGCTGCAGATGTTACACGTTCGGGTTTCGCTTTTTCGGCGGCAGCAGCCGCAGCAGCAAGCGATGGTGTCACTTTCGATATATTCATAACAACAAACTCGAACGGCTCAGCACATTTAATCGCTAGCAATTGATGCTTAATGCATTTAGATTTCGATTTCTATTTACTTGTATATGTACATATATAGAGAGAATGCTTCAAAACATACACTATTTAGACAAAAATGATTTTCGTGTATGCAGCAGTGTATCCTAAACCTTAACCAGTGATAATATATGAAGAAAAATACCACATTTCGACAGCGTTGCATTTTTCGATAACAACAAGTACACACACCCACACCAAATACCAGGTTTCCACTTTAGCTGCTGCACTCCACACATTCCACTGCGTATCCAAATCAATGCATTATTTACAATTTTTTATTTACTTATTTACTTCAAATCTACAAGCAAAAGGAAATCATCCAGCAATATTTGTTGAAAACCCCAATTAATCAATGCATGCGTGAGTTATCGAATTTAGTGTTGAAACGATAATAAATGCCATCCATGAATACTCAGAAACAGTGTGTACACACCAAAATTCCAAAATAATAATAATAATAAAAATCAATTAATGCTTACAATTTACTCAGTACACATAAAATTACTATCTGGCGGTAGTGCATGTAATTTACCCAGTAACAAGTGAACAAAGTTTCTGGCGCTACAATTATTGTTGTCCATAATTAATTGGCCATCGTGAAGTCTGGCAACGCTGCGCTGATGCAACCAGCAGTTGACCATTTCCAAGTATCACGCTAGTCAATAGAAAAGAATTACAATTTAAACAACATGTGGTGCTTCAAAACGGTCACACAACTGCTCAAAACTAGCGTAGCATGTAAGTAGCTTGCTTAGCGGACACGGAATAAAACGGTGTTCAACATTATCATTCAATTTACAGCTGCCAATGTCAACTACAATTGCGTCGCCGGCCTCAAGTACTTTCCGCCGCCAGTCAAATATGAGAGTAAGTTAAAAACCCCATCGCAGCAATCGCCAGCCTTAAATAGCTTAATTACCTTTTCAGATATCGAGAAGGTGGAACGACCCAAGCTGCGCATCATGGAGCGCATGCCACAGCATCCGCCCAATCTGCGACCCCCCAAAATGCAGAAGCGACTGCGATACATGCGTGGCCCGGAGCTCGTCCACAACCAGTTGCTGCACAAACAATACGCGATCATTGCCACTGGCGGCGGCCGTCTGCGCTGGGGCCACTATGAGATGATGCGTCTGACAATTGGCCGCAAGATGAACGTGAACACCATGTTCGCCACATGGCGAGTGCCAGCTCCGTGGCAGCCTATCACAAAGAAGGGGCAGGGCCAGCGGATGGGCGGCGGGAAAGGCGCCATCGATCACTATGTGACGCCGGTGAAGGAGGGCCGTGTTATTGTCGAGATCGCTGGCAGGTGCGAGTTCGTTGAGTGCAAGGGATTCCTGCAACAAGTGGCCAATCAGCTGCCATTCAAGGCCATGGTTGTCTCCCAACAGATGCTGGACGAAATGCACGAACAGGAGGAGAATCAGGCGCGTTCCAATCTAAATCCCTTCACCCTCAAATACGTTATACAAAACAATTTAAATGGATGCCATCGATGGCTGTCGCCCGTTGACCACAAGTGGTTCGGCAAGCATTTATAGATGTTCTGTCGCTTCACTATTTAAACTTAGTATGTTTGTTATAAATAAATTAACGGATATGTTCTGCATTTGTTATTGATCGAACTTTTATTCGTTTCTCCATAACTGCAAATACGTAATTTGCTTCCCAATGCATTGACACAAAAATTTCAAGTTCAGTATAATCCTTAAAAAACCTTCAGGACGAGTGGGAAAAAAACCACGTATTTTATTTTTTTATTGGAAACTCAAAAACAGGATAAACTTGCTAAAGAAATTACTTTTTTTTCCACTTGATTTTTATTTTGAAAAAAAATTGTAGGGTTTAACTTTTGTTGATGACAAAAGTTTTTATAGTATAAAATTTTTTAGTTATTTAAAATTAATCATGAAGAAAAGTATTATAAATTATGAACTTTGAAATCAGGGAAGGCAAGTGTTTTTAGCCAAAAATCATGATTACGTTTCAACAAAAAACAATGGTAACTTGGTGTAATATTTTTCGTTCTATGTCTATTCCCAAATAATTCATTATTTTAGGTCCCTCATTTTTTCTGGAACATATAAACTTCACATCACAAACCATTGAAGAAAAAAATCAATTGCAACAAAACGTTATTTTATGTTTAAGTTTATATTTATGATTCTATTGCAAACATTTGTTTAATTTTCCATATACACTAAATGCCTCTCTCCACTAAGAGTTGAATATTTATGTTCTTAGTTAAATCGAAATGTAAAAAAAAAACGCAGAAATATGTGAGCATAGTGGAACGAGGCTAGAAATCGTCTTGTCATATGTGTGTGCTTAACAGTCGGTATCGTACCAGGCAGCCAAGTTATTGTTGTCATTGGGTGGTGTCGGCATGGCATCCAAGTCAAAGTTCATGGCGCCAGCATCAATCTCGCCGACATCCATATCCATGGAATAGGGCGATGTGGGTGCCCCACCTGAAGGCGCCGCGTTGCCAGCAGCACCTCCACCACCACCTCCTACTGGACTGCTGATCTCAAGACCTTGCATTGAATCTATTGGTAGAGTATCATATCCTGTGGAACGACAAAATGGGTAAAAACATAAAGTAAATTGTCAGTTTAAGTGCAAGCTACCAAATAAAAAGTAACATTATTTACTAATAAATATATATATATATGTATACATGCAGATATATATTTGTAGGATACCCTTCACATGCATTTTACTATATTTCACATAGAAACATGCAAATTATAGTCCAATGATGACGCATGCAAATGCTTAGACAAAATTACATTTTCCAAATAAGAAAATAATCTAACTTAGACTTAATTAAAATAAAAAAAAATTATCAATAGGACATAATGAAAAGAATACTGTAAATGCTGTAGAGCCTCAAACTATGCAGTTTGTGTCTATGAAAACGTATTAAGTGTTTTGTGAATTTATCTTAGCTGAATTCAAAGGTTTGAATGATACGTTGAAAGCCATTTTTTCTATTACCCCCTTTTTGCTATAGAATTCATCGTATCCTTATTTTTCTACAAAATTAACAAATATCTTTTTTGTGAACTAGCAATGAAATTAAATTATCATCTCAGCTCAGAACCTTAAAATTCAGATGCCTATTCACACATATTTGAAAAGTTGAGGAGGGAAAGTTATACAAATTATAACATTTGTTCATGGACATTTAAGGGGATCAGGGTTGATGGGTAAACAAATTAAACATTAATTATATTACGTTCGTTTGGAAAACATTACATGCACTTCTTCCATGAAGGAAGATAAATGTACGCAGAAAACTTCGCGTTTTCGGCTTGGAGAATTTGTATGAATATATTGAAAACTTAAGAGTGAACTCCGTTTTTTTTTATACCCGCTACCCATAGGAATATAATACCCTTATATAACTTAAAGCCATCACATAGATCTCAGAGACTATTAGACATAGACACCAAATTTGGCGGCAGTACTCGTGTATGATTAAGTTTGTTTGATCGGATTTCCGCCGTAATTTTGATGCAGGAATATTGAGTTTTGGTCCAAAGGATTCCTCATTTGTTGTGAACGGATGAAAAATATAGAATATATTATTATAGTGCAAAAGTCAGAAGCAGATATTCTAGTTTTTCAACGTAAAGTACATATATTCGTTTTTATACTTTTATATACTTTTCGGTGTATTTTAAAAATAATCTCAAATAATAATCAGAATGGGTAGCGGGTATCTCACATTCGAGCACTCTCGACTGTAGGTATTTTACTTATTAATGTATGTCGGTATATATTGTAAGAAATGCATGGTACTTATCGAATAAATATATATTGATTTTAACGGGTAAATCAGGGGTGGTTAGGGTAAACCAGGGTTGTGAACTGCAGTGGACGGGGTGGCAGAAAACTTGTTTTAGTAACTCCATTTACCACCTTCCGCTTGAATAGATTAAGTAAACACACATTCGAGGAGAGGGCGGGTGTCGAATAGTTAACAATGAAGGTAATTGGGGGTTATGTTGAATGGCTGTTGGTTGTAGATCCTTATACTCGTAGAACCTGAACCAAGCATACATACCTTGCTGATGGAATGCGCGACCTCCGTGCGAACTGTGCACACTGGGCGGACCTTGTCCGTAAAGGCCCTCATATGCTTCTTCGGGTCCAAGCATATCCTGTGGTCATGATCGTGATCGTGATTGATCGTGTACGTATTCGTGTTGTCGATTGGTGAGTGTTCGTAAGTGTGTGTGCGTGTGTTTGTGTTTGTACGTGATTGTGATTGATTGAATTGTGGGTTGATTGGTGTTGTGATTTTATCATCATTATTTGGATGGATCAGAAGTGAAAAGTTGTTAGGAAAAAGAGACACACAGACACAGAACCCGAGTTTTTGTGTTGCGTTATGGTTATGGTTTTCAAGAAAGGATTGCAGAAGGATATGATAGTTGTAGATGTTGTGTGGTTGTTGTTGTTATGTGTCGATATTTGTGCGTCGTTGTTTGGTGTTGTGAGATACATTTTGGTGTTTGGTTTGGTTTGTTCGATATTGCACACAAAGAAAACATAATGAAAGAAAAGAAACGATATAAATCATAAGATAAATTAATTACAAAATCAAAACTAATCATTAATAAGTTAAACAACATTTAAGGAACACAAAAATAAATACTAATAACTCTCTTTCGGTTATCGAGATTCAAATAATTGGTAATTCGATTCAGATTTCTAATCGATAACCAGCTACGGCCAAATGCTTGCAATTTCTACCTTAAACTAACATTGAAAATGATCGATTCTCAAAGTACAAAATAAATAGTTAATTGCAAAATTTTCAAATCTTGAATATGAATATTACAGTATATACAATATCATAATTTATATGCTTAAAAATAGTTTCCTATAATAATGCTACGGATTTCGTATGTACAAACTGGATTAATTAAATCAAAATATCGTACACCGAACTCATAATTGATCAATTACGGTATTAGTCATTCATATTACACACCTGTAAGTCGGGACCCATGCCCAGATCAGCGTTGGCCCAGATGTTGTTCTCCTCGCGCAACAGCGAGTTGGTCAGCTCGATGGAGAGACGCTTCTTGTAGTCCTGCGGCTTGTCCTCGCTCATGCGGAACAGCACAGCTGCTGCGTAAGTAGCCACGCCCTCATTGCGCGAGTGCAGCAAATCAGTGAGCGGCCCAGTGGCGCCCTCCTGTTCGATTATCTCAGCGCCCTCCTTATCGGCGGCCAACTCACAAAGCACGCCGGCTGCGACGCGCTGCAATAATTTAATTTATATTAGAATTGAGCAAATTTCCAATGCGTTCAATGGGATAATATTGATGCGATTAGGTAATTTATAAAGGAATAAAGTTGGCGCACAAACTTACCTGAATGTTCTCGATTTCGTTGAAAAGTAAACGCACAAAGATCGGAATAACCGATTGTTGGCGTATGAGTGCGCGATTGTGAGATTCGCGCGCAAGGATATGCAAGGCTCCGACAGTGCCCTCAACGATCTCCTCCATTCGCACACCATCTGCATACGCAGATGGCTGCTGTGACCCAGTGGTGGCAATTGACGAACGTTGCTGCATCACATAAATGAAGTCGGTTTAGATTAGAAGAGAAAACCAAAAGAGTCCAAGGATGTGGTGTGGCTACTTACGCGTTCTGTGTCCTGGAATGCGCGCATCAGCAGACGCACCAGATGGTGGATGGCGCCGTGCTCACGCAGCGGCGCATGATTGGCCGGGCAGAGGGCCAAGTTGCGTATGAGCCCGATGACAGCCTTGATTAGAGGCCAGCGGGATGGTGGATGCAACAGCTTGACAATTACGGAGAGGCCGTAATTGAGGCGCACTGCATTCTGGGCCAGCTCCGAGTCGACGTGGCGCGAGGTGAGGTGACGCAGGGCGCACACCGCCGGCTCGGTAATCTCCTCGCGATCGCCGGCATTGATGATGGTGCGAACGAGGGCATCAACGCCGCCCACTTGGCAAACAGTCGCCTTGTTGCGCTGATTGTTGCATGTCAAATTCGAAAGAATGCCGGCGGCACATGTGACCACATTCACATCCGTCGAGGCCAGCACCTGGACGAGTGACTGCAGCAGCGCCTCCAGCCCCTCCACCTTGGTGGCTGCGTCCGACAGATTGCGCAATGTCCAGAGGCAGTTCTGCACCAAACGCGGCGACATGTTGCCCAAGTGCATGGCCAGCGCCTGCATGCCACCGGCATCGACAATCGCCGGCTTGTTGCTCGAGCATACCGAGAGTACTTTCAGCACACGCGATGTGGTCCACAATAGCTTCTCGTAGTCGTAGGAGCGCATGATGCGCACCAGCTCATTGGGCCCGCCCGAGGCCAGAATGATGAGCTTGCTCTCCTGATTGCCGTAGGCCAAGATTTGCAGGCAGTCGGTAACAATGGCCAAGAACTTGACATTGTTGCGCTGCAGCAGCGTCACCATTTTCTGCAGGCCACCAGCTAGGCGCACGGCCATCTTGGAGCCATCCTGATGCAGCAGCAGATTGTGGAGCGTGGTAATCGCATAGAAGAGCACGCTCTCCACGGGCGACGAGAGCAGCTTCACCAAAGCCGGGATGCCACCGCTCTTGAAGATGGCCAACAGGCCCTGGCGATGATGCGACAAGTTGTGGAGCGTGCCCACAGCGGCCTTGGTGCTCTCCAGGTCGTTGCTATTCGAAATGGCGCGCACCAGAGCGGCCACCATCTGGGGGCTGTTCATGATGGCGTGACGCGAGGCCTCCTTCTTCGACAGCTGGTGCACCATCATGGCTGCCTGGGAGACGACCACCTGATCCTCATCGTTGAGCAGCTTGATCAGCTCCGGAATGGCACGTGTGGCCAGCTCAGCGTCGTCCTGGTAGTTGATCAAATTGACCACGGCATGCTTCAGCATCTGCGACGGTTCTGATAGACGCTGCACAGCGGTTGGCTGCTGGGGATCGAATTGTGTTGATGGTATCTCAATGCCCTCCTCCAAAGTCTCTGGGAACATGGCGGCGCGCACGCGCTGCGATCGGGTCTGGCTCAGCTGTTGGTTCATATCGTCCACCTGATCCTGTGTAAAGTTTTGCGGAAACCCGGTGTCCAAATCGAACATCAGCGGATCACCCTCCATCTCCTCATCCTCCTTGCCCGACAGCGACGGCACTTGGGTAACTGCGCCCGAGTGGATGCCGGAGTCGCCCATATAGGAGTTCTGCTGCCACAACAGCGTCTGCTCCTTGGCGGACACCATTGGCGGCAAGTCCGGCGGATTGTATTGGTTGCTGTGCGACACTGCAAGCAACACAAAAATAAATTCACAAATAATCATTACAGTCTTCTCTGCAAAGGGGACTTCCATATCCTCTAGCCCCCATCACCATTGGGATCCCATTAGAGCACGTGAACTCTTCACTGCCATTCGCATTAGGAAGGTAACGAGTCGAGTGTACTTCGTTTCAGGATTAAAGGGAACGTTAGACTCGTCTAATGGATTAAAGAACTGGCTCAAATACGACGTTTGAAATGCGACACGACGACAGCAAAATGACAACACAAGCAGGAGCAGAAACAGCAACAGAAGCAGACGAAGAATCAGAAACTTAAACAGGAACATGACAGATTCAGCGCTGCAGGACATGTTTGCATATTGTAAAAAGGATTTCCCGTCAAACGAGCAAGAGAAACATGTGGCATGCCACACGCCACGAGTGTGTATGTGATGCTGTTGTCGTTGTGTCTCAACGAGCTATCAAAGCCAAGAACGAGAACCAAACGTCGCATTGCAAGGGTGGCTCGGCTCCCAGCTCTGTGTAGACAGCTAAAATTCTGCTTTGCTCCGCTGGGCGTTTTGTTTGCCACTTTGCCTTAATTATGCCTGTTCAGCGATTCGCTTTGTTTCTCATTTGCTTCATCTGCTTATGCACTGCGGCAACTGCCAAACTGCCATTAATTCGTCTATATTCGTGATCGATTAAGCGCTTTGTGCCCTATTCTCAAGCGGGATCGAACACCCTCAATCCCTCAAAGATGCTCCTGCTCTAATTAAATTAAAATACATAAAAATACATGAGTATGCGTCGTCATTTCATGGGATAGAGAGCTTAAAATCAAGAGAGTGCACGCACTCCCACACCCAAAACGCCCCTCAATAAAAGGATTGCAAATGAAGCAGCAGCAGCAGCAACAGCAGCAGCAGCAATAACAAGGAGTACTAGGGAATAATTTGCAGGGAAGCAGAAAATGCTGAAAAGCAAAGGGAACAAAGTGAGCAAAGTGAACAAGCCACCATTCGCAGGGATGGAAAAGGGAGATGCACAGACAAAAGGACACAAACAACAACAATGGGGACCGATAGATTCTGTTTGTTGCTATTGTTGGTGCTATTCCTTTGCAATAACACCACAGTGGAGTCGTCAGGCATCCCATTTGAAATCGATTATAGAAAGTGCGCGTTTGTACTGCCAGCAAATAATCGTTTGTTGATGGGAATTGAAGTGCAATTTAAGTACTGTGACCCTGCCCCTTTTTTTTAACTGGTGCATTGCTCTTTGAAAAGAAGAAAATGCCAAAGGTTTCAGTTATTGTTGATGTCTATTATTATTCTTATTATTACTTGGGGGAAGAGCTTCCTCGTCCCTTTGGATCTATTGTACCCCCTTTTGTGCATCCATCACCCCAATTTCTTGTATGAATGTAGTTTTATTCATCTCAACAATATGTTGTATCTTGTCCAGATTAGGGCGATATATTGTACCACTATGTGCGCTGAGGATACCGCTTCAGTGACGCAGTATCGGCATTATCCGCTTTCAGCTTGTAAAGGTGATCTCTCAGTCTGCAGTATTCGGGTTTATTCATTTCTAGGGGTATTATATGCCAATAGTTCTAGGTGGCTTCCCGGGACCTAGACTTCTTATTCCTTATTCCCTGCGTATGTCCAAATCTCCTTTCTTCTAGCTATTAAGTTGTTTATATCTGGACGCTACAGTCGTAAAAGGGGAACAATAGAGGTTTTCAACTTCAATATTTCTGTTCAAACATAACAAATTAATTATATCACTCTTCAACCTAACTCGGGATTTTCCGTCATTTCCAAACACATTTATATTTAGCTCGTAGGACCAATGGACATTAATATTCGCAAGAAAATAATTTTTTTTTTATTTAATAATTACTTACTTGTACGATTCTGTGCTGGCATGTAACTCATCTTGGTGATTTAGGCGGCTTACACCACACCTGGAAATATATAGATAGAAGTTATATTGTAATTTCAGCATTCCAAAACTTATGTACTTTCATTCTTAACATACAGAGGCGAACTATATTCGACTCGTTTTTTTTTTATTTTACACAAAAAACTACTGATGGAGGCTTATTTATTTATTTAGTAATCTGCTTAGAGTTAAAATAACAGCCGTAGCTGCAAAAGCTTTCGATGGGTTACTGTTCTATGATATTTACACTTCTGTTTAAATATTTTATATGATTATATTTATATTTTATATTTTTATTTATTAAATTTATTAAAATAAAATAATCCCATATCAAACGAAGAATAGTATAGAAATAAGGAGGTTGGGTTCTGTTTTGAAATTGTATTATAAAGAACTAGATTTAATATTGATTTGAATGAAATGAAATGAAACTTAACGAATAATAACCAAATCCAATTTAATAATTTGTAGGGCAATACTAGGAAAGCATAGAATACTATTTCTAGCGGTACAACCGGTCTAAACTTGAACATTTTAATGTAACAATTTTTGAAGATAACTTTACCGTTTTTGTAACTAATCTTTTTGTCTTTCCTAAGCTGAATTAAAGTGGCGCAGTCACAAAGTAAACATGTAACTATCTCTTCAAGTATTTGTGAATGCGAGAATGTAAATGAACACTGACGCTGCAGCGTCGAATTTCAAAGAAAACAAATCGAAACCAAAGGTGTTCCCCCGTGTTAAAGCCCTGAGGGAAGGGCAGGTAACGCGACTCTGCGATGCTTCACTCTTCTGTATTGAAGCAATTATGTACCCATTTACACACACACACACACACGCATCTACAAACAAGTATTTCCGCATCGAGACATTTTACAGGGCACTTTTAAGTTTGCATATGCAGAATGTATTGTATTCAGAATTGATGAATTACCTTAAGTTGTGGAACAAACACCACACTTCTTATCCCAAATGCAATTTATGCGTTTTCTTTTATATTTGATGACCACAAGAAAAAAAGATTTCTACAATATATTCACTAGTTTTCTCTGCACAACACGAAAATCGAACGACCAGCACCGAACGAAACTGACAAGTGACTGGAAGCAAACGAGAACGATGCCGTAGCGGCCGTGTTGCAAGTACACTCTTGCCCTGCCCCGCTCTGCATGCATTCCGAGTGCAGCACGAGACGAGCGAGAAGGAGCGAGAAAGAAAGACATTTGTATTCATCACGCACATGTGTGTGTTTGTGTTGCTGTGTGAACCCAGAAACTCCAATGCAGCCCGACAGAGTTGCCAGATGTTGCAATAGCAAAAGAATAACAATGAACATTGTTACTAACCACGATCATTTCTTGTTTCTTACCACTTTTTTTAAAAATATACAATATTTAACAAAAATAAATATTGAAATGTTGTATGCATAGTTGACTAAATGTGCATTTATGTTTTGCGCTGCGCAGAAAGTTGCGAACTTCCAACACCAACATGCAACATACATACGTTCTACATATGGCACACACATACTTATGCAAATACATAAGAATATGTGCAGATAACTATACTCCATTGCACTAACTGTTTCAACGACACCTTGCGTTTATTGAAAGACCTTTACCTAATTCAAATCCGATTTATACAAATGTTGGCGTTTGTTATTGTTTATAACAATTATTTTTGTATACACAAATATTCACACATATGCAATACACACGATTTATATATACATACATACATACATACATGTGTGTGTATGGTGAATTACCACACCCCCGCTGTTTGACTTGTGTCTCTCTCTCTCTCTCTTGCACAGCTTTCTTATGTTTCGTTCAACGCTGGTTTACGTTTACATATTGTATGTAGACCGTACTATTAATCACATAATTTCTTGGTAAATTGATGAGAGTGGCAAGAATTGGAAAGCATTGATCACTACTTACCACGTCAATAATAATTGTATCTGCTTTACAGCAGGTTTTATTTATTTTTTCGCACTTAAATCTCACGATTTTTACAACAAATTCTCCAGCGAAAATTTAATGTATGTGTGTATTATAGAGGTGGAGAAACATCTATCGCACTATCGATAAGCCGATTGTATAAATCATTTAACACAACGATGTTTCGTCACCTCTAGTCGCGGACGCTGATTTTAATCGATGATTGTTGACTTCTTATCGATATTTCAACCAAGTATCGAATTATTGGCGGTAATCAACTTAACCAAAAAATATCGGATTATTTATTTAAAAAGGAACACATTTAAATCGAAGTATTGTTTAATATTAATTTGATTATAGATATTAAATATTCCTATACATACGCAGTGAATTGTTTACTTTATTTCATGGTCATTTTTTCCTCAGGACATTTTTACTGCTGTCGATTGCATATTTAGTAAACAGATCTGTCAAATATTTATTATTATTTTGGATTTTGTGACATCAACTTAAAGTTTTCAGTAAATGTTCTAGGTATCCCAAAGATATTGTTGGACTAAGAATAGGGACTGGTATCTCTTCAAAATTAGAAAAAAAGGATCGAGTCAAACTTAAATTACACTTGGCACAATAAAACTGCCGAAATCGTTGAACTTCAAATTTGCATTTCGCAGAAGGCCCCCTATATCTTACACTGTAGGGTTACCCTAAGCGGGGATACATTAAGAAAACACATTTTTTTTGGTTTATATGTAATTCTATTGCAAACATTCGTTTATTTTCCATATTGATAACAAGGTTGTTATCGTTTGTCATATGTGTGCTTAACAGTCGGTATCGTACCAGGCAGCCAAGTTATTGTTGTCATTGGGTGGTGTCGGCATGGCATCCAAGTCAAAGTTCAAAGCGCCAGCATCAATCTCGCCGACATCCATGTCCATGGAATAGGGCGATGTGGGTGCCCCACCGGAAGGTGCCGCGTTGCCAGCAGCACCTCCACCACCACCTCCTACTGGACTGCTGATCTCAAGACCTTGCATTGAATCTATTGGTAGAGTATCATATCCTGTCAAAAAAAGATTGGTTGAAACAATTAGTGAACATGTTTGCAGTTGCTAATTGAAAAAATCCAACTAAAATGTTAAGAAACATAGTACAATATTTAAAACTATTCAGCTTCATAATAATTTAAGCATTTCAATTTAAAATGTTTTGTATGTGAAAACATGTACATAATTATTATGTTTACGTTGGGTACTTCTTTACGTGCAATTGACAAAATATGCATACATTGTTGGCTATTACAAATTTAAAATCCAGCATGCCCAGATTAACACATCATGTGTGTAAAGGCCTAATTAAAATATACATACATCATAAAATATTTTTTTTTTAAATAAAAATAATAATTTGATACCATTCGGTAATGACATAAAATAATTGGGTGACATTAAAAGGTTTGCATTTGGTTCATGTAAGTGAGTATAATGATTCGACTGTGCACGTTTAGATTTCCACCAAAATTACAGTATTTGTAATTATATTGTAAGTTTTTAATCTTTTCCTGAAAAATCAAAAGGAAGATTTCAAATTTAGATTTTTGTTACAGACTCCATTTGACGCTCGGCATGAAAGAGACTTTATATAAATAATTGGCAACCCACTAGAGTCGGGAGTGCAATCGTAAAAGGAGCAGTAACTATAATACAACTTTTTTTTTTTAATTTCTTAACACACTGTCCACATGCAAGTTCGGAAATGGATGGTAACAGTAGCCAACGAGAGGTGTTGTAGTGCTAGTCACACTTGCTTTTCTAGAATGTTTTTTATAAATTACCAATTGTAAACATGAGTTTATAATTTAACCCGTAGTATTGATAGGCGGCATTTAGGTTATCGATCGCGACAATATGAATAGAATAAAGGGGGTGGTCAGGGCTGGGTAGGGTAAACCAGGGTTGTGAACTACAGATAAGGCTTGCAAGAAACTTGTTTATCTATTCCATAGATAGATTGTCAAACACACATTCGAGGAGAGGGCGGGTGTCGAATAGTTAACAATGAAGGTATTTGGGGGTTATGTTGAATGGCTGTTGGTTGTAGATCCTTATACTCGTAGAACCTGAACCAAGCATACATACCTTGCTGATGGAATGCGCGACCTCCGTGCGAACTGTGCACACTGGGCGGACCTTGTCCGTAAAGGCCCTCATATGCTTCTTCGGGTCCAAGCATATCCTGTGGTCATGATCGTGATCGTGATTGATCGTGTACGTATTCGTGTTGTCGATTGGTGAGTGTTCGTAAGTGTGTGTGCGTGTGTTTGTGTTTGTACGTGATTGTGATTGATTGAATTGTGGGTTGATTGGTGTTGTGATTTTATCATCATTATTTGGATGGATCAGAAGTGAAAAGTTGTTAGGAAAAAGAGACACACAGACACAGAACCCGAGTTTTTGTGTTGCGTTATGGTTATGGTTTTCAAGAAAGGATTGCAGAAGGATATGATAGTTGTAGATGTTGTGTGGTTGTTGTTGTTATGTGTCGATATTTGTGCGTCGTTGTTTGGTGTTGTGAGATACATTTTGGTGTTTGGTTTGTTCGATATTGCACACAAAGAAAACATAATGAAAGAAAAGAAACGATATAAATCATAAGATAAATTAATTACAAAATCAAAACTAATCATTAATAAGTTAAACAACATTTAAGGAACACAAAAATAAACACTAATAACTCTCTTTCGGTTATCGAGATTCAAATAATTGGTAATTCGATTCAGATTTCTAATCGATAACCAGCTACGGCCAAATGCTTGCAATTTCTACCTTAAACTAACATTGAAAATGATCGATTCTCAAAGTACAAAATAAATAGTTAATTGCAAAATGTTCAAATCTTGAATATGAATAATACAGTATATACAATATCATAATTTATATGCTTAAAAATAGTTTCCTATAATAATGCTACAGATTTCGTATGTACAAACTGGATTAATTAAATCAAAATATCGTACACCGAACTCATAATTGATCAAGTAAGGTATTAGTCATTCATATTACACACCTGTAAGTCGGGACCCATGCCCAGATCAGCGTTGGCCCAGATGTTGTTCTCCTCGCGCAACAGCGAGTTGGTCAGCTCGATGGAGAGACGCTTCTTGTAGTCCTGCGGCTTGTCCTCGCTCATGCGGAACAGCACAGCTGCTGCGTAAGTAGCCACGCCCTCATTGCGCGAGTGCAGCAAATCAGTGAGCGGCCCAGTGGCGCCCTCCTGTTCGATTATCTCAGCGCCCTCCTTATCGGCGGCCAACTCACAAAGCACGCCGGCTGCGACGCGCTGCAATAATTTAATTTTAATTAGAATTGAGCAAATTTCCAATGCGTTCAATGGGATAATCTTGATGCGATTAGGTAATTTATAAAGGAATAAAGTTGGCGCACAAACTTACCTGAATGTTCTCGATTTCGTTGAACAGTAAACGCACAAAGATCGGAATAACCGATTGTTGGCGTATGAGTGCGCGATTGTGAGATTCGCGCGCAAGGATATGCAAGGCTCCGACAGTGCCCTCAACGATCTCCTCCATTCGCACACCATCTGCATACGCAGATGGCTGCTGTGACCCAGTGGTGGCAATTGACGAACGTTGCTGCATCACATGAATGAAGTCGGTTTAGATTAGAAGAGAAAACCAAAAGAGTCCAAGGATGTGGTGTGGCTACTTACGCGTTCTGTGTCCTGGAATGCGCGCATCAGCAGACGCACCAGATGGTGGATGGCGCCGTGCTCACGCAGCGGCGCATGATTGGCCGGGCAGAGGGCCAAGTTGCGTATGAGCCCGATGACAGCCTTGATTAGAGGCCAGCGGGATGGTGGATGCAACAGCTTGACAATTACGGAGAGGCCGTAATTGAGGCGCACTGCATTCTGGGCCAGCTCCGAGTCGACGTGGCGCGAGGTGAGGTGACGCAGGGCGCACACCGCCGGCTCGGTAATCTCCTCGCGATCGCCGGCATTGATGATGGTGCGAACGAGGGCATCAACGCCGCCCACTTGGCAAACAGTCGCCTTGTTGCGCTGATTGTTGCATGTCAAATTCGAAAGAATGCCGGCGGCACATGTGACCACATTCACATCCGTCGAGGCCAGCACCTGGACGAGTGACTGCAGCAGCGCCTCCAGCCCCTCTACCTTGGTGGCTGCGTCCGACAGATTGCGCAATGTCCAGAGGCAGTTCTGCACCAAACGCGGCGACATGTTGCCCAAGTGCATGGCCAGCGCCTGCATGCCACCGGCATCGACAATCGCCGGCTTGTTGCTCGAGCATACCGAGAGTACTTTCAGCACACGCGATGTGGTCCACAATAGCTTCTCGTAGTCGTAGGAGCGCATGATGCGCACCAGCTCATTGGGCCCGCCCGAGGCCAGAATGATGAGCTTGCTCTCCTGATTGCCGTAGGCCAAGATTTGCAGGCAGTCGGTAACAATGGCCAAGAACTTGACATTGTTGCGCTGCAGCAGCGTCACCATTTTCTGCAGGCCACCAGCTAGGCGCACGGCCATCTTGGAGCCATCCTGATGCAGCAGCAGATTGTGGAGCGTGGTAATCGCATAGAAGAGCACGCTCTCCACGGGCGACGAGAGCAGCTTCACCAAAGCCGGGATGCCACCGCTCTTGAAGATGGCCAACAGGCCCTGGCGATGATGCGACAAGTTGTGGAGCGTGCCCACAGCGGCCTTGGTGCTCTCCAGGTCGTTGCTATTCGAAATGGCGCGCACCAGAGCGGCCACCATCTGGGGGCTGTTCATGATGGCGTGACGCGAGGCCTCCTTCTTCGACAGCTGGTGCACCATCATGGCTGCCTGGGAGACGACCACCTGATCCTCATCGTTGAGCAGCTTGATCAGCTCCGGAATGGCACGTGTGGCCAGCTCAGCGTCGTCCTGGTAGTTGATCAAATTGACCACGGCATGCTTCAGCATCTGCGACGGTTCTGATAGACGCTGCACAGCGGTTGGCTGCTGGGGATCGAATTGTGTTGA
The DNA here is from genome assembly GCA_035045625.1 of Drosophila formosana. Taxonomy (NCBI): domain Eukaryota; kingdom Metazoa; phylum Arthropoda; class Insecta; order Diptera; family Drosophilidae; genus Drosophila; species Drosophila formosana. The sequence goes on along the minus strand of JAWNOW010000173.1, from coordinate 455,840 downwards.
TGGTATCTCAATGCCCTCCTCCAAAGTCTCTGGGAACATGGCGGCGCGCACGCGCTGCGATCGGGTCTGGCTCAGCTGTTGGTTCATATCGTCCACCTGATCCTGTGTAAAGTTTTGCGGAAACCCGGTGTCCAAATCGAACATCAGCGGATCACCCTCCATCTCCTCATCCTCCTTGCCCGACAGCGACGGCACTTGGGTAACTGCGCCCGAGTGGATGCCGGAGTCGCCCATATAGGAGTTCTGCTGCCACAACAGCGTCTGCTCCTTGGCGGACACCATTGGCGGCAAGTCCGGCGGATTGTATTGGTTGCTGTGCGACACTGCAAGCAACACAAAAATAAATTCACAAATAATCATTACAGTCTTCTCTGCAAAGGGGACTTCCATATCCTCTAGCCCCCATCACCATTGGGATCCCATTAGAGCACGTGAACTCTTCACTGCCATTCGCATTAGGAAGGTAACGAGTCGAGTGTACTTCGTTTCAGGATTAAAGGGAACGTTAGACTCGTCTAATGGATTAAAGAACTGGCTCAAATACGACGTATGAAATGCGACACGACGACAGCAAAATGACAGCACAAGCAGGAGCAGAAACAGCAACAGAAGCAGACGAAGAATCAGAAACTTAAACAGGAACATGACAGATTCAGCGCTGCAGGGCATGTTTGAATATTGTAAAAAGGATTCCCCGTCAAACGAGCAAGAGAAACATGTGGCATGCCACACCACAGCACATAGGAATAAGGATATGGATATGCCTGCTGTCGTTGTGTCTCAACGAGTAATCAAAGCTAAAAACGAGAACTGAACAACGCACAGTGGAGCTGTTTTAGTTTTTGCCTTGCAAAAATCATAGCTTTGGATCCAGTTGATATATTCGAATAATTTAAATTGGCGAACAGCGCAACTTTTTTATTTCAAATTACCTTAAAATGTTGGCTTTTCGTAAAGCAACAAATCAGTGGAATTTAAAGGAGTATATTTTTAAAATAATTGTACTAATTTTGTATACGTAAGTGTAGCTATATTTGTTCCTTGGTCCTTGGCCACGGTACGACGCCCTGCAAGGGTGGCTCGAACCCCACAGACATTGCACTGTGCTTAGCTGGGCGTTTTGTTTGCCACTTTGCCTAAATTATGCCAACTCAGCGATTCGCTCTGTTTCTCATTTGCGTCATCTGCTTATGCACTGCGGCAACTGCAAAGCTGCCATTAATTCGTCTATATCCCTGATCAATTAAGCACCCGAAACTCCTCAAATATGCAGCCTGCTTCTGCTCTAATTAAATTTTCAGCAAAAATACAATAAAATGCACAAGAATGAGCGTGCCACAGAAGTGCGGCTCGATGGGAGTGAGTGGGATAGAGAGCTTAGCATCAAGAGAGTGCACGCACTCCCACACTCAAAAACCTCTCAATAAAAGAATTGCAAATGAGGCAGCAGCAGCAGTAGCAACGAGACTGGGAGAAGCACCAGAGAACAATTTGCAGGAGAGCAGAAAATGCTAAAAAGCTAAGGGAACGAAGTGAGCAAAATGAACAAGGCGTTGGTGGTGACAGGGATGGAAAAGGACGATGCATTTCAGCGAACGAGCAGACAAAAGGACACAAACAACAACAATGGAGACCGATAGATTATTATTATTTTCTTTTACAGTGGAACAGTGGAGCCAGTCACACGGCTTAAAATCGATTACAAATATGCACTGCAACTGCATAAATGTTTGTCGATGGGCATCCAAGTGCATGTAAGCCGCAATGAAGCCCCGCACCGCCCTCTCTTCAAATGATGCATCGGTCCTTTGGGAATGCCAAGAGATGCAACCAAAATACTTGTAATTCTTTACATTTCAATGTTTTTAAATAATCTACGATATGTGTTAAAGGATGGTATTTATTTACACATAAAACATATACATACATACATACATATATAGTCATTGAAATTTGATGATGAAACCCATTTTTATGTTTCTTTAATATCACTCTTCAATTATTAGCAACAAATAGATATATTTTTTTAATCGCTTAACTAAATCATTTAATTTAAATTCATTTTTTGATTTTCGGCCAAGATAAAAAATAAAAGCCAAATTCAATCCGAAATGGGTAATTTTGGAAAATATGATTATGATTTGAAGATTTGGGCATATGGTAACATAACATCGATAAGGATAGCGATATACATATGTAGTCAGGGGCACACATATTGCATTCAATCTAACGGACTAACACCTGAAGTGAAGGAATCCCCATAGCATTATATTGCCTCCTCCGTCCTTAATGAATTTATCATTATCTCGTATGACCAAAAGATATTATTCTAGTTTTCGCGGTGTTTATATTTCTTGCCAAATAAGAATCGTTTGTTAATATGATTTTAACTAAATAATTACTTACTTGTACGATTCTGTGCTGGCATGTAACTCATCTTGGTGATTTAGGCGCTTACACCACACCTGCAATATAAAGAATTAGGGTTTAAAATCAGGATAAATGGAATCAGAATAAAAATACCGAATAGTTTCCGGCAAAAAAGAAAAAATTTTAACATTTCTAGCTATGTACATATATCTATTAGTTTGGCTGAAAAATGGTATTTGTTGTCTTAAACTCATCTAAAGCGTCTTCTTAAAAACCCTTACATGAAAACAAAATATATAAAAATTTACTTATTAAATATATGCGATAAAGAACATTTTAAAATACATAAGAAACAAAAATCATTACAAAATTATTATAAAGGCTTTAAACTTTTTTCTTCTAAATAACAACAATTCCCAATTTTTTAGAAGAAATCAGAGATGACTTCGAATTTTCAAAACATTACTTGAAAACAACTTATCTTAAAAATGTAAATAAAAGGGTTCCCATCATTTCTATAATTTAAAAGGAATCATGGATTCCTGAAAATTTCGGTACATGCATACTATGTATTTTCTTTTCTAATGCTCATTAATGAAGTAAAAATGCGAAACTAAAAAAAGTATCTGCATGGCGTATTACCATTGACACCTTTAAAGCAGCTGAAAACTCAACGTGAGATAACAACAGAGTCGAGTTGTAGAGTCTCATCTTAACTCAAGCCTCGAGGGCAGGTAACTATCGTTACCAGCAACAAATATTGTAGCAATTAGGTACACACACACACACACATACTCGACGTATTTCCGCTTAAAGACATCATCCCAGGCCAAACCAAATATGTTACGAAGCATACTTAAGATTGTATGTTTGTTTGTGTGTGTGCGTGTTTGTATGTTTGTAGGGTAGCCAAAGCAGTTTTGATAAATTATCTGCAGATCTCAAAGGGAGTTAGAGTGAGAGAGATATACACACCTGAAGTAACTCAAATCACGCAAGTGAAATCTCACTTATTTTAGTACAGATATTATGTCTGATGTACCACAATAAAAAACAAAAATAATAATTATTTGTATTGAAATTTGTTGCACTAATTATTTTTGGGAAACGCACTCGGAAATCGAACAACCAGCACCGAACGAAACAGACAAGTGACTGGAAATAAACGAGAACGCTGCTGCTGAAGCGGCGGCGTTGCACGTACACTCACACTCACATACGTATACAGTGCAATGAGAGTATGTGGGACAGAGACAGATGACAAATTGATGTTCATTTATACATGTGTGTGTATGTATGCTGTAGGTGCAAGAGAGTACGCAACTCCAATGCAGCTTGGCAGCGTTGCCAGATGCGGCAATGACAAACAACAATAAAAAGTAAACACTTGCGGAAACAATTTCCATTACCAATCATGGGCAAACTACATAAAATCAGATATATACACAATAGACCAATATTTTAAATTGTATCTTTCAACCCAAATAATAACTTAGCCACTCATAGAACGCTGTTTTATGCTGCAAAGAAATAAATACATATACACATAATATGCTTGATTGAGGACAATATGGAGATATTATTTCTATCACTGAAAACACGACTTTTTAATTTCATGCTTATGCCGCGAACCACTTGTTTTGTTGACGTTGTTTATGTTTACTACAGATAATTTAGCATTGAACACACACACACACACACACACTTAATACGAAGTATTTGTGTTAGTATATGTGGGATTACCACACCCCCGCTGCTTGGTTTGTATCCCTCGATTGCTAGCAGCTTTCTTGCGCTTCGCGTTTTTGATTTCATGTTTTATATTAAACAATGTTATTTCAAGTTGAGATAAAGAAATTGGAAAACTTGAACAACTTACCACGTCAATAACAATTTTATCTGCTTTACAGCAGGTTTAATTTAATTTCTCGCACTTAAATTCACGGGTTGTACAAAAAAAAATTCTCCAGTGAAAACAAAGTATGTGTGTATAAGGTGAACTGTGTGACAGCAAGCTGAATTCTTAACTATATCACAAAGTAGTTTTCATCCAATTTGTATACCGAATATGTTGGCTAGCTGGTCACACTGAATCGACGTAAAAAGTAATCGATAAATTGTGATTATTTTTGGTTTTCGAAAGCAGCAAACAGAAAAAAGCTGAATTTTTATTTTTAAATGCTATTTGTATTATATTGACATTAGAATAATTATATTCTCGATTCTAGATTTTTGGAGAAAGTTTTACACCGATCACACGTCTAGAAGTATTTATGTCCGCTGTGCAGCGTGTACGTCGCGGTATTTTGATATTTCGCATGGGCAACAAAAGATCAATTTTGAAAAAAAGAGCTGTTGAATTTATCCTAAAACAGAATTTCAAACATTGCTTGCAAAGATAATTTGTAGAGTAAACAGGTCAGCGGATAACGACAAATATATTCAACCAAAAATTGGTTCGACATTTTGTTCAACTTGTTCGTGCCAACATTGCCATCCACGTCGAACACGTTCGATCGAACACTGTCGAAGAACTGTGAAGTCAGTAGAGTAGAATGAATTAAAAAATAATATGTAATAATTCATTATTTTAGAACAAAAAATAAAAATAAGGAAGTAAGGCAGACAACTATGAATGACGGTAAGCATTTCATCATTTTGACGCCGATATATTTCATACTACAGTCTTTTCATTACTGGGAATTTCGGATACATATAAAGACCTTATTTAGAAAGATCTTTTCACAGAATCGTTTTTAGGTGGTTGGGGATTCAGCATTTTCCCTTCGAGTTTCCTGCATCAATTTGACAAAAGCATCTCGATGACGATGCAATCCAAAGAAATCGTAAATTTGCGAGAACCCAAAATATGCGACAACAGCAAAAACAGCCACTGCAATGGCCAAACTTCCAAGGCAAGCCAGGAATATCATGACAACAACCGTTAGAAGTGTACCTATTACGACAATCATTAATATCAAGTAAGAAAGCTACAGTCGAGAGTGCTCGACTGTGGGAAATCTCGATATCCATTCTGTGAGCTTACAAGTTATATCAATATACCATAAATTCCATTTGGTCTATATATACCAATAGTATGGATCGATTCGATCAGAAATCATTTGTACCATAAAATTAAAATTGAGCTTGATTTTGATAGGAATCTGTGTAGAACATACAGGAGTATGTCTCTGAGGTCTAGGTGTTCATACCGAGGGACGGACATGGCTTTATCTTCTCGGCAAAAATATATATACTTTATAAAGCCGGATATGCCGCCCTTTGCCTGTTACCTACAAATTCTATTGGTACAAAGCTATAATACCCATCTACTTTCTCAACCTGAATAAAATGCCTCCTCACCTTCGAGCACAAGAATGCCTGTAAAAGTGATTAGCATGGTTGCAATGCCGAAGCCAAATATGATTAGCAACGGCAGCAGGATGACCAAACTGGCGGCCAGCAAGCAGATGGCAACATCGGGATGTTGGACACACCAGTTGAGCGCAGCTTCAAATAATTCGTTTCCGCCCAGATCTGACATTAAAATGCTGCCGCATCGACTCGCCTGTAACCCTGGAAAGTGAAACAAAAAATTAATTACCTCGGCAAATACAGAGATATCTGTGTAAATTGGACCTACATAGTTTTTGCAGGGCATTTAATGCTCCATATATAAATTGTTCCGCATTCAAGGACATCGAAGTTTTGTCAAAGTTCTCTTCATGGTTATTGTTGCTGGTCGCGTGCGGATTATTGGAGCTATTTGTCTGCACCTGTTAATAAGTTAATGCATTATAATGTTTAGCAATTAAGTAAATTGTTATTGCTGATGTCAGGGGCAACAACAAAAACTTGTATTTCCCACCTGGTTTGTTTACGTTCGTTAGCTTACCATTTTTGTGACGTTTTTTGTATTTTAATCTCTTGCCAAACTTGTGCCCATCTTATGCTTTATAATTCGTACTGTTTGTTTATAGTTTTGAAATAAGTTTTTGACAAAAACCGCATTAGAAGTAAACATTGGCATCGACTGTGCTGCCAACTCGTTGCAATTGGCGGCGCTGCCAGTCCGTAATTATTTTTTTCACAAAAACCTTATCAGCTCTAAAAAGACTCCCAAATTGTGAAAAAAAAAATATATATATATACGTAGTCTTTAGTTCTGTTTTCTTTTTTTCAAAGCTTTTCAAAATCCGGCGCCTTTTCGTTCTTGATATATATGTAAATAATTATACCGGTTGCCGATATATAGCAATATACCGGTGGCTGTGTCATTCAATAAATCAAATAACTAGTATATTTTTGTATATTTTCGAACGTAAAATGGCAGACACACTGGATACATATATTGGGTTATTTGAAGTTCAATGAAGTATGAATTGCAGGCCGTTAAATGGCGGTCGCTCGGTAATTCGACCCGCTATGATTTGTTCACCGTGTATTGTCATTCGGCAACGTCGTTTGGGTGCATGTATGCAATTTAAATAGGTGGCCGTGTCTCGACACTGCAACGGCATCCAGCCATAAACCTGCGACTCCAGCAACGGATATTCGGGGGATAATTTGCTGAGCTTGTGGCGCTGCGGCAACTGAATGCCTTGCGATTCGTATTTGGCGTAAAATTTGGAAGTGAGGGGATAAACTGCAAGCAAAAAAAAACCGGTACATTTTCGTAAATGGATTAGAGTGAGATAGAAGACCGTTTTAAAATGCTGCAGCGGGTCACTCGCACTTGGGAATCGCACAGGGATATTTTGTAGAGAATATCCCTATGAAAACTTCCTTTAACAACTTAGCATAGGAGCATTCCAGTTCGCATAAATACCGATATTTTAAATCCAAATTCCGTTAAAAGTATTGGTATTTTAAATTCAAACGAAATGAACATACCTTTGGTAGAGGGCACGAAGACTTCACAGATGCGTATGTGTTTATTGGAGTTTTCAATTAATTCCTTTTGAAAGTCGTAGGGCAGTGGACGTGGATCACCTTCGAAATGATCGCGATTCTGTTCGTCGCCATCTTCATCGTCATCTTTGTCTGCATTTTGTTTCTTCATGCCGCCTGGCTGACAAGGGAGCAAGTGAACGTCTGTGGCGCGTAGCGTGCTGTTTACGTCTGAGATTGGGATTTGTGCTGCAAGGACACCTGTCTTTTCATTTATAAAACTTGAACTCATTAAACTTTTGCCATCGTTGTTGTTGTTGCTGCTGCTGTTTTTGTACTTGCTTCTGTTATTACTGCAGCCCATGACAGGCAATTTCGCCATTGTACACACGCATCCACACGACACTCACACACACACACACAACAAACGCATACTACGGCAAACCGGCAACTCCAGCGTGACCTACATACAGAACCTTCAGTACGATTGCCTCCATTACACTAGTCACGAACTATCTACCTAGTAGACAGTTGGTTCCATTTTATATACTTGGCTGCCAGCCCCATACTAAACACTGGGTGACTAGCTCCATACACTTATTAATTAGTTCCGCATTATATACAAAATAGCCAATGTTAATCTCAACATGAATAATAAAAAATAATAAACACAAAATGTAACAGAAAGCTAGTTAAAAACATATAATTTTTGTATCAAATAAATAATCAAAAATTTAATGAATTTATATTTTAGAACATTTGGCTTCTATACAGTATTTGTTATATACCTATACTGTACAGGTTTCTTAAGACATCGCTGGTGGGTCGTCGTGAAACTATTGCTATACCCCTAAGTACTAGTGATTTCGCTAGTCGCACCCTAGTATGTACTTAGTACTGGAGGGTACTTACAAATACAGTCACAGCAACATTGATACACAACAATGCCAACGTCACCAGAGCGAGCGGGTTTGCCATTTATTATTTTGCAATGGGGCCACAGCTGATCATCATCATCATCATCGACATCGTCAACATCATCATTAGCGTTATCATTATCCATGAACTGCAAACAAAAGTTTTTCCCTGTTTATTTCACGTCATTTGTTGTCGTTACGAACCGAACCCTTGAAGTATGCAGCAATTTCCGAAAATAAACACAAGTATTGAAATGAATGCCATTGCGTGCTGTCGCTTCGGCAGCAGCGGATTACCATCCCTCACCCTCACCACCCACTACAACAACAGTCCAAGCAGAACTTTGATTCGAGAGTTGTGCAATCCTTTTTACTGCCAATATTATCGAAACATAAAATACACTAATTTAATCAGCCAACAACAAGGAACAAGGCTATCAATTACTCCCCACTCACACACGCACGCACGCACTTGGAAAAGAGAAAACATGGTTATATTGAGAATGCATTTAGAATATTTATAATTTTACCAAAATTAAAGCCAAAAACAATAAAGTCCCTAGATTCATCAACATCATCCGTATCCAACATTTTAAGCAAGCAGAAAAGCTGCAATCGAGTATGCTCGACACTATCCATTATATAAATAATAAAATGCAATTAAGATGGTAACGTAATCATAATAAGTTCTACTTTTGAAAATGACATGATAAACATTACATTGTGATTATTAATTTAATATGTAATCATTATTTTCGTTTGAAAAAATAAAACTCAAAAGAAATGATTGCCATTTTCGATTACAATTAAACAACTTTGCTCTCAAGAGGAAAGTCACCAAATTTGCTGTCTCTAGCTGTGCTAGTCTCGGACATCATATATGTTTTATATATACGGACTGACAGACAGACTTCTGACTATATGTATACTTTAAGGGGTCACGGCTATGCCTCCTTCTGCTTGACACTTTGTTACAAGACACCCCATCTATCCTTTGGATGGCGAGGATAAAAACAATCCACTTAACCATATGTGTATATAATATATATAAATAGTATCTACAGATCAGTCATGTGGCCCATTAAGGTTATGGTCGAGTTGTCCCAGTAGCGTTGATTACACTGCCTCCGGATAGTAGTCGCGATAGGCGAAGGCCTCAATGTAGGCGGGTCGGCGACAGCTGAAGAGTTCATAGGTCAGCTGTTTGTGAGCGTGCTTTTCGAGAGATTTGCGCGTCTTCTCCAGCAGCGCCGCCTCATCGAATTTCACACGATGCACTTGGGTTTTGCGCAATATATTTTGCACAAATTGCGACCACACGGAACCCTCCTGCTGCTGCTGTTGTTGCTGCTGCTGGTCCTGCAACTGTGGCTGCGATTGCTGGGCCGCATTCGGCGCAACCAGCTCTGGCACGGCAACCGAGGCCGTTGCCTCCACTTTGGCTGTATTGAGATCCTGCATGATGGTCTGCAGTCGATCGACCGTCTCCGACATGCGCTTGCGAAAGTCAACAATACGACGCGTATATTTGAAGAGCTCACGCTGCTCGAGCGGCTGCAGCTCGACCACATCCAATGTGTCCAGTTCGGCAGGCGTGAGCAGCGGTTGCATGCGCAACGTTTGCGCCTCCGTGGTGCCCATGACATACACACGATGTATAAACTCTTGCATGGCCGTAGTGTTCAGCATGGCAAACTCATAGTCCAGCAGTGCCTCAAAGATAGCCTTGTGTATAAGGCTTTGGCTCTGGTTCTGATGCACCTCCGAGTCGACAGCCACTGTTTCATTGTCGCTGCGATACGGCTGACTTAGACTGTCGAGGCTAGCGAGTACATCGGCCAAGTGGCGACGCATCTGCTCGCTGTCGCCCGCTTGAAAATTGTGCAGTCCCAAACGCTGAATAAGTCGCACATTGATGGCAAACTGTTGCTCCAGCGCATAGAGCTGCCACAGCGAGCGCATGCGTGATTCGTATTCCTTTTGAGCGACTGTGCCGAGAATGCTGCTAATGTTTGCATCGTACAGCTGCAGGCCGCGTATAAAAGTCACATCCATCGTATAGTTGACCATAAAGTTAAGCACATACCCGAGCGTATCCTCGGCGCTGCTGAAGCGTTCGCGTCGCTGCTGATAGAACTCGTCCAGGTCGCTGACCGTCAACTGATTGCGGGCCACCGTGCTGTCCTGAAGCGAACGATTCATTTCGCGCTCCTCGCGTATACGCTCAAAGTTGCCCACCAGCTGCTCAGCGGCCGGTTGGTGGAACTCATCGAACACCTCAATGTCCACAGCCATGCTGGTGCTGGGCGTGTCCCGGGGACTTGATGCGCTGTCCTTGCTGGACTGCTGGCATTGTGGCTGCCATTTCTGCTGTGTCGCCTGGCGTTCTTTGCTATTGCGTTCGAAAATTGCCGACGCGCTGAAGCTCGGCAGATCGAGCATGTTGTAGATATCCTCTTTCATGTTGTGGCAGCAGTGCAGCGCCGACATGTCCATGGGATGTGCCTCCGTGTTGAAGATATAAGCGCCAGCCTGTACAATGCACACGTTCTCCTCGCTGTCCTCGACCAGTTCGCCATGACGATCCTCGCCCTCGTTATGCAGAAAATTATCCTCATCGAAAAGCAAGTACAAATACTTGGTGGTCTCGGCCAGGAAGAAGGATTCCATGCGATTCTCCTTCTCATGCGTGACCACATTGCGTATCTGCGAGTTGAATATGCGGATTAGCTGAGATCGACAAGACAGACGGAGCACTTACGGTTGCGTAGCCGCACTTGGTCTTCGCACTGAACTCGATCGTTTCCAGCATGTGTTCGCCCAGTTCCAGAAGATACTCGTTCCGAGTGGACCTATACAGATACATGGCGGACTCAATGAGCTCGGGCCGCAGCGGGTAGACCTCACGATTGGGCGCCGCTTCGCCAGCTGGAATGTTGAAAAATTCGGGCAGAAATCCGTATTTCTTCCACACGCTAATGTAGCGTGTCATGGTCCGCATGGCGGGCGCCGTGTCGCCCACAATGCTGAGTATGCCGGGCCAAAACGATTCGAGCGACTGAAAGACGGGCAACGTGACATGGCCCTTGTTCATGCCCACCCACACATACCAGTCATCCTTGCGCATATACTTGTCAATGGGCGCACGCGCCTCGCCAAACAGCTCGAGCAGCTCGGGACGATTGAGCAGTATGGCGCCTTTAACCAGATACTCGAACAGCGAATCGACGCCAGCGCCAATGCCCGAATCGAGGGCTGTCCAGCGGCCGCTCTGCACATCGATGTGATTGCCAAAGAGACCGATGGACGAGCGACGCTCCCACAGCGCATAGATGGCCTGCAATGCCACCTCCTCGTAAATGCTGTTCCCCGTCAAGCGGCTAAGGGTTCCAAACTCAATCAGAAAGGTGCCCACGCCCGCTGTGCAGGTGACGGAGGTTTCGCCATTGGGCACACCATAGCGCAGATTCACAGTTCCGTACGGCATCCCAGTGTTGGTGTCGAACGCCGGCAAGAGGCGTCGCGCCACATCCTCGGCCATCCGCAACAGTGGCCCAGTACAGGGCCAGCCGGTTTCTACTTGGACGCCTGCGCGGCGGGACAACAGATGAGACGACAACAGGCCACCCACAATGCGTATGTTTGTCTCGAAGACGGAGACATTGATATCCTTGTTGAAGTTCATCTTGTCGATGAGCAGGTCGTGCACGCGACGGAATTCTGTGAAATTGCCCATGGTGGCGAGCGTGTCGAGGGCATCGATCAGCGTGAGCGAGTAGCTGCCCCACGTATCGTGACCATCGCAGGTGAGCGGACGCAGCTCGTCATAGTTGCCGGCGTACTGCAGATAGCCATCGTACGCGTGCTGGAACATGCGTCGCACATCCTCGCTAAATCAAATCAGACGACACTTGACTCGCAAACACACACACATGGCTTGGTAGTGAATCTTCTTACCGGAGCTCCAATTTGCGGGTACGAGAGTAATGCTTTTGAGAGATTCCCAGTGTGGCCAGGCTGAGTATTATAAACACTATGCCGATCAGAATATACAAGTTTTTACACACTTTTCGCATATTTGCATATTTACACATCCATATGCTCCTCTAATTAAATTATTTTGACTCCCTCCATACAGTCGAACTGAGAGAGAGGGGGGGAATCTGCGAGTGCAAATTGCGGTTCTGACTACGTAGACGCAAAAACAAAAATCAGCTGTTGGCGCTTAGACATCGCCATCGTATCGATAAGCCCGACGCACATCGCACATTTGCATGCTCAACTAATCGATAGCTTGAGGCGATATTGATGCATCGACTTCAAATTCATTTTAACACGTATGATGCAGATATTTAAAGCACAATAAAAACTATGATTTTGATCCTAGCTTCCAAATATTCAATCAGCTGATCTACAATAATACTATTTTGATCGACTCTAAACAATAATATACTAGGAGTTTTACGTGTGCTAATACTATGAAAGGCACTGGCACCGGTACCGTTAACCTGGGGCGCACCTGTTGTACCTTTAATATGCTCAATGTCAAGTTTTATTAAAGGCTACAAAGCTTCAAGAAAGTGAAACGCGAACCACGGTCCGATATTAGGGCGATTATAAAATTCCAAAAATGTCATTGCATCTCTTGCTTCACGCGTATTCGTACTAATCAATGCTTTCCAATGTCTCATGCTGTCACTTTATGTCTAAAGATTCATATCCTTCCAGTTTAATATTCCAGTATTCTCAACGCATCTTCTGCTTCATAAGGTTCATTCGCCTCACATAACGGTAGTTCCGCCATTTTGTTTTTTCAAATTTTATCAGGGACTTACGCTAAATTGACGACGTTGCTTGCAGTACAATTAGATTTTTGCAACCAATATAAATTTGTTGCCAATTGACTATTTAATTAATTAATGTGTTCCATATTCATAGCTTTATATGTATGTATGTACACTGTATGTATACTGATGTGAACAGTTGCTAAATAGCGTGCGCCACAATTTTTCAATTTAGCTTTAAGTTCATTTTTAATTTCACAGAATGTTTCACTTCAGTGCATTACCACATACTCATAAGTAAGGTTTGATGTTTTTTTTTTAATTTACTATCAAATAATTTAAATAAAACTTACCAAATCCCACTTGTCCGCTCCATGGCTGTTATATATATCGCTCACTCATGAATATATCGATATAGACAATACACTAAATTTTATCGACGGTCTCTTTTAAATGCTGAATTAATTATTTCGATCTGTACATGTACATGTTAACCAAATAATAATATAAATTAAATTGCACAGCAGTTTCTTACGAAACTGAAACAAAATATTATTGCCTGTCGATTGGTGGTCGGTGCATTGGTATCGATAACATTCGGAGCTCGCCCATTTAAAAAGTGCCATCCATATGATAAATAACAAAGGAGAATCAAAACAGTGCAATTGAATAATTGGCAAAATGAAGCAAAGCTCGCTATGTACGTATATTTCTTGTATTATAATCGCACAATCGCTCACCGATTTTATCAGCTATGTTCGCCGAGGACATCCTCAAGGATTACGGCTCGTTCATGGAGGAGCATGACGGCAAAATGCAAGCGTTGCGACATCAAATGCCCAGCAAGATGCACGACAATGCCGCAAGTCAGTTGCTGACATCGTTGACGCCGGCCATCGAGATCAACTACGTGGATCACAACAACTTCGTCAGCTGGCACAATATGAAACTGTCGGAGTCGGAGCTGCTGGCCAACAAGCCGCTCACCACATTGGCCAATCTGTGCAACCAATGCCACGACTTGACACAGACCGCACAACAATTGCAGCTCCAATTCGTCAACACAAGCACACGGCTGGAGATGGGCCAGGGGAGTGGAGCAGGGAAGGGCGGACGAGAGCAGACTCTATACCAAATGAGTGCAGCCATCGATTTCTTTTGTCAGATCTATTTCCTCTTGAAACGCATCATTGTTGTGCTACAGAACATTTGGATGCAGCTGACAGCCTATGTCTCCATTGCTGCTGACATCCATGAGGCGCATCTCTTTGTGAGTATATACTGGAACAGAGACCATCTAAAAACAACCCGCATTCTATTCAAACGTTTAAGAGATACACAACTCCTTTTACATTCAAAATACTTAATAAATACTTTTAAAAGCCGTAGGCACTCTAACCTGTAATCCAAAACATTTAATAACACAAGCACCCTAGACGTCAGACGTCGATTGCAACCTGAACCCAACCAAAAGTTTATCATTCCCTAAAACCGCTACAAAGCAATAACCCGTATCCAGCTTTAGGAAACTTTTAGCACTTCAAATTTGAAACCATTACGACAAATTGTCAATGCTCCTAATTATCTAATGAGTCTAATGCAAACATACTTAAGGATTTAAATAATCCATACATAAAAGAAGGAATAAACAAAATTAGTATGAATTACATTACAACTAACATAAATATTTAGTAAATATACCATTGACCAGACAAAATACATATTTGAAGGCGTCCCACCAGGAAGCTTAGTTTTTCAACTCCCCTAGCTCTAATAATAAATAACTATGCCAGAACGTTCTCTAAATGTTGACTGCAGCACGTTTTTGATGCCATGGTCGAGCTGTTGGAGCAGCTGCTCATGTTCAATGAGCTCACCGAACAGTCGAGCGTGTCGGCCAAATGGTCGCTCTACAAGAAGTGGCTGCAGTCGCTAGTCAAAGGCAGCACGGCGTCCTCCTTTGAAGTGCATGGCCTGCAGACTTCGCTGGATGACATCGACACTGTGATATCGGGAAATATCTTTCAGGTGTGTGTGAACAATTCGAAAATAAACTTTGCAGCTCAGTTTTGTTTGTCAATTAGATGCTACTGGATGGCCTGCTGGATACCAAGAAACAGATGAATCTAAAGGATGCCAGCGTCAACTATATAACACAACATTCCAATGCATATATACGCCAATTAATTGCGACTTCCGTTGAGGCGAGCCAAGCGAACGAGTATCGAAACTATGAGGAGCCCAAGCATTTGCTACGTCTCACAGCTTTCATTTGTGTGCTGCACAAGCTGGGCATCCTCTTGGACGGCAAAGTGATGAAGAGTGTCTTGGAGACATTGTCCAGATACCAACGAGTGCCGTTGCATCGCAACGTCTTCTGGTCGCCACCCACATTTATTGGCAAGCACGCCAAGACGCTGCTGAAGACGCAGGATAAAGTGCAGGATTGCCTGAAGCAATATCAGGTATCGGCCGAGAAGCTGACATCCAACGATTTGAAATCGTGCCGCCAGCTGGGCACACAGATTGCCTTGTGGTCCATCAACATGCAGCGCGTCTTTGCCGCCGGTCCCATTGGCCAGCTGAAAACGTTTGCCAAGCTCATACTGTTGGGTCAGGGCTATGGCGAGCAGGTGAACAGTCTTATTGATGGCCTGATCAGACGACACTTGGCTTTATCGCTGCCCATTACGAAGAGTGCCTTATTTACCATATACAAGTTGATGCAGTATTTGCAAATGCTGCAAAAAACATTTGCCAACAATCAAATCCTTTGCATGCGCTATCTAAGCTCATTGTTGCAATGGCAAAAGCAAAAGATTCAGCATCTGCTGCTGCTGACGAAGCGGAACATTCTTGATCTGAAACTGATGCAGCGCAAGATGAGCATATTGACGACGCTGAAGCTGTCGGAACGTTCCATCAAGGGTTATCCGCCCACACGCAGTCGCTTGACCATCGTGAATCTGGCGCTGAGCGAATTTCTTGGCAAGGAGCGTCTGTTGCCTACGGACAAGCAGAAGCTCTTCAAGTCCATCTCATTGCGGGCCAATAATCTATGTCGCTATCAACAGAATGTTCTCGGCCAGTTTGATTCGACGCAACTGCTCAGTAATTACGAATCACTATCGCTGTCAGATGCAGCGCTCAAGGAGTACGTTCAACAACAGCAGAACCCCTATTTATTGCAGGTTTGTTAAACATGTTCAGCTTCCCTTAAACCCTTTAAATCGGCAATCAAAGTCCAGTCCCTTCGAAAGCTCCAGTGGCTCCATTAACTCTTGAACTCCAGAGGTATCAGCTATCGCCGAAGGCTCTCTCCCGCCACCTTCTATGTCCAAATGGCATTTAACGATTCCAGAGGGTAAAAATAAAGAACCTTCAACTCAGGACTACAAATAAAATATACGCCATCTAAATCACAGATACTAACAATGCTTTAAATATAGCATTCTTATAACTTTAAACATTCTAAACAGTGAACAAACAAATTAAAAATGTTGCTTTTTTTTTGGCAGAATATTTTTGCTGTTAGCAACAAACTGGACAAGAACTTGGCGCTGTTTAAAGTTGCCCGCGAGGCACAGGACGTTTCTCTGACAAGTCAGCGCGTCTTTGACTGGGAGCGTGAGTTCCTGAGCAACCATTTAGAGTTTCTGCTCCGAATGGAGGCGCTGTCGCATCTGCTCCTTAGTCAGGATCAGCCATTCACGCAGCAGACCATCGACTACAGACACTGCATCAATGTGGCTGCTACAGAAAATGATGGCGCCTATAATATACTTCGAGGTAAGATAAATATTTTACGTATAGACACATTTTAAATATCTATTCACGTTTTTTTTTTTAATTTTAATTGCCCACCTTTATCGCACTGCAGATAACCTTGAGAACTATTTTACGGCCACGTTCTATAATTTAACGACAATTGCGCCACACGACTGGAAGTCGTATGAAAAGATGCGTCACTTGGCCAACAAACTGCTGCAATTGCGACCCGTTGACGACTACTTGCCCAATCAAATTATTGATCAAGTAAGTTCGTGCTTATGCCCAGCCTGTAATGACCACATTTCACACTTAGTTCATTCAACTGCAGCAGTGATACAATCTCGTTGGAGCCCATTTTTTTAGTCCGCTCATTTGAATTGAATCGAACACATTTGACTCAAGCAATTTTCGTTGATGTAATGGCTGGGAATGGATTGAAAAGAAATGACACCTTTTCAATATGAAATTACATTACTTTTAAAATTATATTTCTTTTTACAGCCATATGCCCCGCAGGTCCTTTTCAAAATGTTTGCACACCTCTTTATTTAATTTCCGGTCAACCCTCTAATCAATTTTTAAACAAATAATTGTCCCGAAGTTAATTTAATCAAAAATAGTAGGCGCGGATTAAATTCATAGTGCGGGAGCGCTAACTATAGCTAAAGTAACTGTATCTGCTTGGGGAAGGCTGAAATTTGTGATATAAGATAGTTGAGTAAGAATTAAAAAAAAAACGTTTTAGAAATTATTAACAATTCAATCAGAATTTTGTATTTTAAAAAAAGATGTTTGTATATGTAGCAAGATTAGATCATTGTAGAGAATTTCTTAATATAATTTGAACATATTTCCTCATCTGGAAAAAAAAAATATTTATTGAGCTGCACTATTAATTGAATCATTTAATATTGTTTCGTGTATAGGGGATCGATGTGCTGCAGATAATGCGCAATATCCACACATTCGCATCGACGTACGCCTACAATATGAACCTGCAGTTGTTTGTAGAAGTGCAGAGTCGGAACAAGCATCTGGATATTATTGGCACCCGGCACGTGGCGAATTCCGTGCAGACCCATGGCACTGGCATCATCAACACGACCGTCAATTTCATTTATCAATTTTTGCGGCAAAAGTTCTACACATTTTCGACGTTCCTGCACGACGAGCACATCAAGTCGCGACTGCTCAAGGAGTATCGCTATCATGCCGATCACAAGCACGTCAAACCCTATCAATCGTATCCCTATGAGAGGGCCGAGGGCTTCATCAAGAAGATACGCAAGCTGGGCGTCTCCCAGAACGGGGAAACCTACATGGATCTGTTCCGTAAAGTCATCACACAAGTTGGTGGGTTTCGAATTTGTTTTTGAAAAAATGAGTTCGATACGCTAATTCTTTTTGGAATCCAGGTAACGCTGTGGGCTATGTGCGGCTGTTGCAATCGGGCAGCAAGAATGCCAATTATCGAAGTCGCTCATTCATGTCCAGATTCAACAGCAATTTTGCACGTTGCGAGGACAAGAATCTGGAGGAATCAACACAAGGTTCCATCAGAGAATACGAGAAAAGCGTTGAACATTTGAAGGAATGCTATTCGGACTGCACCAACTACTTTAAGGTAATGTCTGATTTCAGCATATATCGAAGCTCTAGCTAAGGGGTCCCACAACGCTCTGATTTTCAGTTATTGATGCAAGGATTCCAGCCGTTCCTTTGCAATCCCCACAACCATCATCTCAAGACGTTCTTCCTGATTACACCCGCGCTGATGATGAACTACATCGACTATCGCGTTAAGGAGAAGCTTAAAATGTACAAAAAGGATCAGATGAAGTGTTCGCTATTCGAGGATGGCTTTGCCATCGGCCTCATCTATATACTGAATATGTTGAATCAACTTGGGGAGTTCCATGAACTCGGCTGGAGTCAAACAACCACACAGCAATTGCAGGCCGAGCGCCTCAAGCTCAAAGACATTATGGCAACGTCGGAAACGAATCAAAAAGGATCTCCGCACAAGGCGAATGTGGATGAGAAGCTGCTCCAAACGGTGGCCATAACCGAGCGGCATGTGAATGCCTACGAGCAGGAGTATAATTTATTGTATGCAACATTGAGCAGCGCTGAAATATTCTTTCAATAATAAACAGAATGCGATACAGTATTGTATTAGTTTTAGTTTCAGTTTCAGTTTATTAAGACGAAACTATAAATTTGATTGTTAAGTTTAAAAAGACTCTTGTTTTTTTGTTATACTCTGTTTGTTATTCCATTTAGTAAACTCTGTTAATACATTTGGTTAGATTACACAAATTCATAAACGGGAACGACGAATGCAAAGTTATTCACATACACATTTTGGTTAGATCTTTGTCGAGGATAGCAATATATAAATATATTTCGTTTATATGTACTATATATAGTACTATGTATATAGGGTCCCCGCCTGCCGCTAAAGGCAAGATGGTCGATTTGATTTGATGTGATTAAATAAATGGTCGCTTTTGAAATATGTGTATAAATGCAGGCAAAATACAACAAATTGGCGGGTAGTTAATTGGTTAGATTGCTACTCTTGTCTTGTTTTTTTTTTACGTTTTAGCCAAGTCTTTCACACAATACAAATACGAATACACGTTATTCATTTGCAGCTTAGTATTAGTCACAAATTAGTCATTTCACATACGACGTGTGTTTCTGTCTGTCTGTGTGTGTGTGTGTGTGTGTGTGTGTGTGGCGGGTAATACAAACATACTCGATAAGGTACTATTCAATATACATTCTAGAATACAGCTAGACGAGGCGCTTGCGCTTGCATTAGCAAAGCAGCAAGAAGTTTAACACGAGGTTAACCCATTGTGTGTGTAAAGGAGATTAAGAGAGAATAGTGATTGATAACATAATCCATCATAATGTCTATTGAAAATATGTATTGTATTTCATATCATTACAGTTATTGGTAAAAAAAAATGTGGTTTTTTTTTGTTTTGGAGAAAATGCGAACGGGTTTCGTCTTAACAGAAATGCGCCAGCAACCAGCAGCAGCTTAAAGTGAGCCACAGTCGGCAACCACGATCTTCTTTGCGGTCTTGCCGGACTGCGAGCCATAGGACTCGATCTTCTTGACAACATCCAGACCCTCAACCACCTCGCCGAAGACGACGTGCTTGTTGTCCAGCCAAGCGGTCTTCACGGTGCAGATGAAGAACTGCGATCCGTTGGTGTTGGCGCCAGCGTTGGCCATCGACAGGATGCCGGAGCCGGTGTGCTTCAGACGGAAGTTCTCATCGGGGAACTTGTTGCCATAGATGGACTTGCCGCCAGTGCCGTTGTGATTGGTGAAATCGCCGCCCTGACACATGAAGTTTGGAATGACGCGATGGAAACTGGATCCCTTGTAGCCGAAGCCCTTCTCGCCGGTGCACAGAGCACGGAAATTCTCGGCGGTCTTGGGCACGACATCAGAGCGCAGCTAGAAAAACACATAAATGCACAAAAACTAAATGATTAATTCAAAATCCAAACATATATGTACTTTATATAGCGCAGCAAGCTTAAATATGCACAATGACCGGAAAATTACCAAATGGCTTGTATAAATAAATATATAGTATAGCAGATGTGTACACACTGGCACACGAAATGCCCCTGCAACGGCCAAGGGGCGAGAGAAGTGGGTGGGGTTGCTTTCCAACTAATACTATATTGTTGATTTAAAAAATTAATATTGACGTAAGCCCATTACATCATCGTATAAATTCATTTAATTTTTTTTTTTAATTCTATTCTTTTTTTTAAAGTTCGTTCGTCAAAGTCAAACGGGTTTACTGAAATTCTTAACACACACCGATGCACGCTGACGCTCACATGTGTGTGTGTGTATTACACAGGCAAGCCTCCACTACGTGTTCGAATTGAGGTTATGTTTGTGTGTATTGATTTGTGTATGCGCACACACACACACAGATGCGGATACCGGCATTTTTTCGCTTTTCCCTCTTTTTATGTGTTGAATTGAAAATTTCACATGTGACTAGAGTCTGGTACACGGCATACATTTAAAACAGCTACTAAAAATATAGTCGCTGAACTTTAATTGTGCTATCTTAACACACATACACAAATATACAAGCGTGCCTGTGTGTGTGTATCACCTACACACATGCATGCAGTTTTTCCACACACACACACACACATGCTTGGAGGTGGCGAAACGGTAATTGCCACTTAAGGCGAGTACACAAACTTATGTATGTACATATGTATTAACCAGCTAGACAACTGCATAAATATGTAGGCATATACATGAAGAATGTACATATGTATATTCATTACATACTTATGCATGGATCTACTTAATACAATATGCCGGAAAAAATTGTACACGATAATCACGTGTTATATTTAACAGGCGTACTCCGAACTTTTCCACTTACATGCATACATACATATGCACGTGTGTGCATGTACAGTACATATACATAAAAATGCAAGACGGAAAAATATAAAATAAAGCGAAAAGAAACAGAAAATAGTTAACTTACCTCCATAATTATTCTGCCGACGGGCTCGCCATCGGCGGTCATATCGAAGAATACTCTTGGCAAAGTACTCATTTTCGATCCGTTAGAATATTCGCGAACAAACTGAATTCCAAATTGCAACTGACCTCCGCTACTGCTTCTGCTTCCACTTCGAGCTGGGGTTATAGATTTTTTAGGCAAAATGGCGGACAACCGAAGTGCCGACGATTTGTGAATGTTGCGAATCAGAGTTGCACCTAAAAGCGCCATCGTGTAAGTGTGCGTGCACGCGTGCAGCGAGCGCTGGAACCGATTCCAATTCCCCTATTCGATTCTAATCGATTCTTTTTGCCGGCTACAAATCGATTCTTTTATGTGTAAATCGATCTTTTTATTTCTCAAATTACAATTATTTCTGATAAAATAAAGTCTTTATTGCCATTGCCACGTGATTAAACAAACATACATTCAGTTTTAAACAATAAACAATGGACGCAAACAAAACACCGATAACCCACCTGGTCGCACTTAAACCGGTTTAATGGCATATTGCCAAACTGCCTGTAAAAAGGCGCGTCATTTAAATTAGCTTGTTATTTCTTGCTCTTCAAAATTTGTAGGCACTGCTTATTACATTTTTTAACATGACAACAAACCGATTTCTGTAAAAAAAAGAATTATCGGCTTTTGTATATTGTTGGGATTTTCCGAATTTCTGTATTTTAGTACCTTACGATCCAAACCATTTTGAAGGGTGATCGATTATTATAAAAAATGTGGGATATAAGAGCAATATCTTTTTTAATTTCTGAATAAGTGTTATCATAAACTCATGAACTTAATTCACCTTTACAGCATGTCACAATATATTTAATTAAAACTCGATAAATCGAAGATTCACCAATTTAGGCGAACCACTATCGAACTTTGTTGCTTTAATATTTATTTGAATATATAATTTTCAATAAAAATGAATATTACCGGTTGCCTACTTATTATTCAGAAAGCACTATTTTTATTATTTATTAAATATAAATGATGAAAATATTAATATAGATTTTAAAATTAAAATAAAAAGCAATCGATTACGATAAATGAGACCGTATTCGAATTGCAGCTTAATTTGAGCTACACAAATTTAGGTTATCGTATCGTTGTCAAATGGAAGGCGCCAATTTCAAGTCCACTAAACAGTTATTGGTCTTAAAAATTTCGAATCAGGGTACAGACTTTATGTACAGCAGGACAATGGTCTATGCCATAAGGGTAGCGTACCCACCAAATATGTAAAAGGATTTAGCAATCAGGCGGAACTTTGCTGACCCCCACAATTCCCGTCTACCATAGAATTTGGCTGCACGCTATCATTGATGGCAAACGTGGTATAATTACATAAAAGTTTTCTTTTTTAATATATTTAAGAAAAAACTTTTATTACCATTAAAGAAATAAATAAATCTGAAGGCAAAAAATAGAGTTGTGTGTAAATACTTATGACGCAAAGAACCAGCATGAACTGTAATTTTCTTCAATTTTCTGTTATTTACCTCCACATTGATCACACATGGAAAAACAAAAACTTGTTATCATTGAAAGCACAAACATTTGCATTATGTAAATACTTTTGAACACTTTTGGAATTAGGCTTGCGTAGACAAATCAATTCGTAGATCGAGTAGCTTCTAAGCACATCCTCAAATTTCCATAGTCAACATAACACACTAAAACACAAACATATGTATTTCAAATTGGTTTTCTTTTTATTTATAATTGTTCACTTAATACAAAAAATACTCTTAATTTCCTCTTCTCATATTCTTATTGATTTTTTCTTGTTATGGTATTAAATAAAAATTTAAATCAAACAAAATGGCAACATGCGCCAGGGAGCCAAAAAAAAAAAATAAAAAAAGTTTTAAAAATAAGAACACCACAATTTTCGTTTAGATAGGAGAGCTCCTTGCAGATTGATAAAAAAAATACAAATTATAATAAGGGAGAACCCAGAGGATAAAAGGTTTGTTAATGTATATCAAATACATTAATTTAGCTTTAATCGTAATCAATAAAAAAAAGCAGGCGGGCAATAAGTAAAAAATGTTTTCAAAAGATATATCAAATAAAATAATGCATAGCTTTTAGAGGAGGAAGGCAACGGTGGCTGCTTAAAAGAAAAACAATTGCTTGTTATCTTGCGTATCTATATAAAGGTATATAAATATATATGCATGTATTCCAAAAACATATCATTGTATGTATATATATATATATATATATACAAATCCTACTCGTATGCTTTTTGTTTTTGTATAGTTGTAGTTGTAGTTGTAGTATGTGTTGTCATTCTAAGTGGTCGCTGAATAGTTGTAGAGTTGTCACAAAAAAAAAGTACAATAATAATAATAATAATAACTGTGCATGCATGGCTCTATAGAACTCTACTCCGAAATATCAATTGGAATGGATGTGGTAAACGTAGGCGTCTCCAGTTCCTCATGCTTCTTCATTTTGAGACTCTGCAAATATGACAGAAACGGGAAACGATTCGTAAGCACACGAAGCACAACAGAGCGATTGTAAAGGTTAATCTTACCTGTTGCAGCTTATAGTGGTTGATAATGTCCTGGTCGGCTGGGCATGATTGTGTGAAGGCGTCCAGCTGATACATGTGATACATGTAACGCCACAGCGCCGTTAAATGTGTCTAAAAAACAATATATTTTCTATTAGCTTTAGGGAATGACTCTGGGGAAATTTTGGGTGTACAAAAGGATCGTTCAACTTTACCGGTATCTCAAATTCGACAAAGTATCTGCCCGCAACGCGTATGTGCTGCAGGCGAGGCATGAGCTCACAGTCGAAGCAGCACATGGTGTCGCCGGTTAGGAATCGTGTATTGCGATTGGCCAAATGATCGTTGATCTTCTTGAGATGCGACATGAGGGCATTGTTTTTGGCCTCGTCCTTCTTCACCAGCATCAGCTTCAACTTCACATACAGATTCTCAATCAGGGTCGCGACATCTTTGTCCTGCACAAACAAATTGTAGCCGCCGGGTATGTTCTTCATGATATGCCGTTCGATCTTCTCGTTCTCCAAGATAGCCAGGCCATTGTCGATTAGAATTGGTGGATGTGTCGCCTCGAAATTGGTACGAAAATCTGGTGGCGGCTTCTGCATATCCACTGTGGTCACCTTCAGACTGATCGTCTTCAGTTCGGCTAGCAGATACAGATCCATAAAGTACTCCTGACAGAACAGGCAGGCGCCCTTGCGGCGTCCATCGATGGTCGAGGCCTATTGCAAAATTGGTAAATTGAAAGAATGTGATAAAAATTAATTCCGACACTCAAGTGGGGCCGCAGAAAATGGGCATTTTATCTAAAAAAAAACAAATTCCGATACAAATGGTCGCTAATGGCTGATCGCGTGCCATGTTAAATGAATACATCAAATGAAATTTAACAAATTGTGGCAAAACACAGGCGACACTCGATAGTGTGAAAAGCAGACAGCAGAAAAGTGGTTTCACTTTGCATAACTAGAATACAGATGACTCCACTGAATAATTAGACAAGCTGTCATATAACTAAACAACAATTAACAAAATTTACTAGTTTTGTGCATTTACTGATACTTTGCAGTTTCAACTAACATCAACATAACATTTCATTTCGTAACTCCACCGACTCATCCAAAATCTTGTCAATCCTTAGATCAACCAACTATAAACAGCAAAAACAAATGTAAATAGTGTGACTAACATGACACAAAGTCGAAGCTTTGTTTTCAAAAGGACCCCAACTCTATTAATAAATCAAATACATTTGGTAACTATAAGACGATAAGTCGACTTACTTCATTTAGAAATCGAAGAACAAATCAATTAACTAATATTTGGTTTTCTAAGCAAGTTGTCTCGCTTTGCATAACCAGAATAAATGTGTGTACAGAATATTCGCTCAAGTGTCGAACGTAAATTTGATCATGTGACATCATCATTAACCATGGATATGAGCGTCGCGTGATGCATTGTTGACGCATCAGGGTGATGATGAAAAGTACATGGCCAGGAAGTGGCAAGTTCTTGGCATCATCATCACCACATACTATGCTTCACACATGGGTAAACGACGCCTGCGTGGCATTTGACCAAAGACGTGTGTGTGTGATGTGATGTCATCATCTTTCCATTTCGCAGCTCTCTTGACTTGTTGATTTACCGACAGTCGGCAATAAATACATGAACATGCGCTGTCCGTCTGTCCGCCTGTCTGTCTGTCTGTCTGTCTGTCTGTCTGTACGTGTGTTAGATAAAAGGCATGCAATTGTATTTGTGAGTTTACACGGCGCAACACTCGATTCGACTCCATTTACAGAGCTGAGAGCGTAGCGCACAAGGTTGCCAACTGTTGCCTAAAATAGACGTCTTGTAATAATCGCCGGCCAATCGATAATGAGTAATCGCATGGAGTAACAATTTTGCCCCACCTGCCCGGCTGTCAACAAGCAATCAGCTGTTTTAGCTGATTTAGTTAATGCATCGATTACGCTCACTCGCAAACTGACAATTGTTTAATTTTCAAATTAGAAGTAATTAATGTGCGTGCGTGTGTGTTTAGCAATGTTAATAGCTTAATAAACACACACACACACACACATGCATGAATGATTAAATGTCGCCAATAACATGAAAAAAGGTATATAACAAAACCACGCCCTCACCGACCGCCCCTCATTAGGCAGGGATGGGGGAGGAAGGGAGCGTCGTCACGGGTGCGTCGTTCACTCAAAGCATTTAACGCTCGAGCTTTAACGCTTCAATTTTTATTGCGGCAGAAATAGTTTACATGCGGCGTGTCGCATTAGCAGCCAATACAACGAACCCCCCCAAATGACCTGATTACTTTTCCCAGCACTCATTACCTGTCTATATATATGTATGTATGTACATACGTAGGCGAGGGGCAAAAGTAATTACGCTGGCCGTATGTGTGAATTGCAAAGTGTTTATTGCACATGTGCAACGTCAAGTCAAAGGTCAAGATGTCTCCCCCCCCATTGAATGCACTTCGAGAGCTGATTGCAATTGCCAACACAAAATAGAAAATAGAAATGACGATCTACAACACTCGAGGCAAATGTCAAGTGGCAAACGATTCATAAGTATTTGAAGACCGACCATAAACGACAACAACAATCACTGATAGTCATAAAAAACGTTAATTTCAAATACATTTCATTATTGAAACAGAAGCAGACGTTAAATGGCATTCGGAGGAGTGAGACAAATCTATTCTGCGCTATCGCTATCGTCTCTCTCCCACCCACCACCATATCTTAACGCTTCTTATTGCTATCCCTAGTTAGCAGCAAAGCGAAACCATCTCCGTCTCCGTCTGTTCGATTGCTCTTGATTTGTTGCTTGTGTGTTGTTGTGTAAGGGAGGCAACGTAATTAAACAGAAATAATAGTGCGATAAGATAAATACAAAAAATAAAATACAAATTGACAGCCACAATAGTCAGAAATATAAATGAAAAGTATGTATATAGATGTGCTCATAAATACTTATGTATATTCATACCACTCTATGTCAGTGTGTTTGGGTTCGAGCGTGCGTTATTTTAGGAACCGGTTCGTTCGCTCGATCGCGCTGACAGCTGCAGTGAGCGGCCCGATATTTTTCGGCAACGGCATTATGACTTTGTCTGCATGTGTGTCGGCGTGCAGAACTGTCAGAATTTTGGAAACAAAAGGCTAAAAATGGCTATATTTGATGCTCTCTTCTCATCATATCCTACCTAATTTAAATATCAAAAATATAGCTTATGTTGAACAAATAACTTTTTTATTTCTAGAACATTTGTCAGTCTAAATTTGACTTTTTCCACTTAAAACAGGTTTCTGTAGTAAAATAAATAATTAATATAAATTCATAATCTTGCTTACTTCGGCGTACTGACAGCATATCTGCGTGTACATATGAGATAAATAACTTAAATTTTGATGAATTATAGCACACTTATTTTGGTCAATAAAATTCGAATGACAAAGGAAGAAATAGTGTAAAATACAATTCTTGATTAATTTTTTTTAAGTGCCCATTTCTGTTTTGTTTTTCTTGGAAGGTGTTTGAAGCAGATTGAATGGGACCTGATTGATTACATAGGCGTGTAAAGGCACTGTATATTCGCCTTTTGAGATTTGGAGAGAACAAACTTTTGGAGTTGATATTTATTTACACAGTTCAGACATTTGCCATAACTTATTTTGCCTTTACGTTATCTACGGCATCACTCTTTAAACTTGGCGCTTTGTACTAAAATTATTTTTATATTTTCAGCATGTCTGAGATAAATGGAGGCTAAATGTGGCTATATCCAGCTACAAAATAGCCAAGATTGTAGCACTGATGCGGTGTATGCTTCTACATATGTACATATGTTGAGGGCGGGTAGAGAGATGTCAACCTTGAGCGCTTTCTTGCCGTTTGCCCCACCACATGCACAGACACACACACACACAGCGCATATTTCGACATTTGTATGTACATACATACGTACATATCTTATCAAAAAGCAGCGGAAGCAAGCACAGGCAACGCGACTTCACCATGATGAAGTAATAGCCAAAAAAAAAAATAATAAAATATAATCAAGAGTGACTGCTGTGGCTGGGTATGGAGAGGGAGCGGGAAAGGGAGAAGGAAGAACGTGAGCTTGAAGAATGTTCGCTTGGCTCGTCGTATCTTGGCCTAAATTGGTAAATGGCTAATGGGTTTCTTGTTGCCGTGTTTTTCTTCGTTTTTTTTTTCTATAATTTTCATTTTTATTTGCTCACATTCTCGTTTTCAGCTTTCGTGTCTTATTATTATTTATGGCATGCTGAGACGACGCTTGTCAATTTCATTTCCAGAACTGTGACTTAATTGCTATTTTAGTGAAGCACAGATAAAAATATGGGGGTGTTAAGTCATATCCCCCAATATAATAAATCGTCTGCCAATTGCGAAATGTATTTCATATAGATAAACATAAACATTGCGTAGCTCCATTTTGGTTTCTTCTCGTAGCGTGTACTCTTGGATTTGTCAATGAAAATGCATCCACACACGCCACCCACTCCAAAAGCAACAACAACGAGAACATGCACAACAAACAATAGCATGACAAGCCTCTTGCGTGCTCCGCTCAAATGTCATGGTGGATGGAGCGCGCGCCCTGCTTGGAGATGAGCGCGTGAGCTGATCGTGAGTAAGTCGACTCCTTTTTGTGTCACTATCAAATTCAATACGACCATTAAACCCGCTACCCACAGGGGAGAAGAGTTTTATAGCTTGGTGCCAACACAAATGTATGTAACAGGCACAACAAGGTGGCATCTTCAACCCCATAAAGTAATCTTGATTAGTGTTAACAGCCTAGAAGATATAGCCATGTCCGTCTGTCACCTAGATCTCATAGACTATAAGAGCTAAATACATCATAATTGATTTCAGTACACATGTATATCCTACGCAGATCAAGTTTGTTTACGAACGTAATTTTAATGCAATAATATCAATAGTTTGAAATTCTGAAATTTTGAATATGATCGGTCAAAAAACATAGAAGTTATTCAAGAAAAAATTGTTGTGGGCAATGTAATAGCATAATTTTATATTCGTCATCAAATATACTTTTCGGTGAATTGTATCGACTAAAGGTTTTTTTTGCAGCCTTTTAAAATGTCAAGCACTCTTGACATAAGCATTTTGAATAGTTATATTTGGACAATTCATCCATTAAATTAATTGCAGACAAAAAGTGATCACACACCTATAAAGTTATCGATCCATTTTCGATACCGAATGCGGCATCGATCGGATCGAGTGAAGCTCGTGCAGAGCAGCGCAATAATAGTGATAGGGGATGAACGCGTGAGTTGATCGTGAGCAAGTCGACTCCTTTGTGCTCCACTATAAAATTCCATGCGATAAAAATAATTAGTTGCGAATTCTTTCAAGAGGATCACGTGGTGAATCAATTGAATTGACAGCAAACAAAAAGTGATCACACACCTTAAAAGTTATCGATACATTTTCGATGCCAAATATGGCATCGATCGGATCGAGTGAAGCTCGTGCAGAGCAGCGCAATTGTAGTTGTAGTTGTAATTGCCGTTGTTTTGTTTTCAGCTGTTCAGCTGTTATGTGTGTGTGCGTGTGTGTGGGCGATGACTGGCACGATGCCGCTGGGCCTTTGGCTTTGGCCAAGGAGGCGGAAAACTGCACACGAGAAAAACCTGTTTAGCGTTCAATGCTTGAGTGTGTTTGTGTTTTGTTGTTAGTTTGTTGGACCTCGAACAGAGTGAATGCTGCTGCTTTCTTCATCTATGCAGCCACATAATAACAACAAATAACAAGCGGGCGCAATGTATTTGGGCGCAAACCAAATTGAACTTTCACTTTTCGCTTAAACGTTTCATTTGTACATTTACGTGTATTGTTGTTGTTGTTGTTTTCCTTTCGATGATGATTGCAAATGCCAAATGTCCATGTACGTGTGTGTGTGTGTGTGTGTGTGTGACGCTTCTGCTTCATTGAGAGAAGAGTGCATTGAGTTCAACAGGTGCGCTTTGTTTCACTTTCTCTCGGCAGCATTAAAGCACGATTGGTACTGTGAGTGAGGGCGAGAGAGAGGGTGACAACAACAGTATGCAATTGGAGTTGGAGTCGGAGTCGCGTAGAGTTGCATTAGTCATGCTTTTATGTAGGGTGCGGCACATGTGTGTGTATGCGTGTGCGTGTGCGAGCGCTTGTGTGGGTGTCAGAGGAGTGGAGCCCTAATAATGATTGTTGCTTTAGTAATAGAATCAACAATGAATGAAAGACAATTACTTGGGCAAACAAACTCTTCAGTGCTTTGAAGTATTTTCGTCTTCGCATTGAATGACGTAGGCGCCAAGATATTTCGATTTCAAATCTTTATGCCAGATAACAATTTAACCGAATGGCAGCCAGCAAAATGCAAAATGCAAGAATTACTTTTAGTAGTAGGGCTGCCAATACAAATGCAAATTCCAACACACACACTCACAAACAAACGCAAAGTGTTGCATGTGTGAGTTGTGTGTGTGTGTGCTGCTTAGCTGGTCAAGAACATATCGAGGAGCAAAGAGGCTAGAGCGAGACAGACTGAGATGGAGCAAAACCAGTTTTTGCGATGCTCAACTTAGAAACAACAACAACCACACTAAGAAGAAGACGCACACACACACACACACTGACTGAGAGCAAAGCCCCAATACTAAAGGGGCAGACAATGATGAATAAATATATAGAAAAAAGCGAACATAATGAATACGTTTTATATTTCTTGATGTGACAACAAGCAAAAGGTGAGAAGCGATATGGAAGAAGAAGAAAGTGTCGCTGCAGCTGCATTTTCACTTTATTGCAGCACAGCAAAAATTTGCAAAGAAATCTAATAAACACACACATATGCAAGTATGCAGATATTGTGTACGTATGTGTGTACGTGTATGTGTGTGTGTACCCACCTTGATGATCAATTCGATCTCGGGCACATCGAATTTGCTGCTGCCATTCGTCGTCTCCTGCTGCGACTGTGTCTCAACATCGGCGGCTGACATGTTTGTTAACGCGTTTGCAAAAGATTCAGTTTCAGTTGTGCACAAATTACACACAAAGTTTTAAGTTTACGCTTTTGTTATCGCCGTTCTGTTCTTTCCTTCTTTCTCGTAGTCGTGCGCGTGACGTGCGTACGTGTTTTGCTCTTGTTGTTGTGCTAATTTATATTGCTAATATTCACACTCGCGAACAGAACGAACGAACGAACCACACAGAAAACAATTTTCAAAATTCACTGTACTTTATAGCACGTCTGACTCTCGGTCTGTCTGTCGGTCTATTGTAAAATAAATGTGCACTAACAAAATCACGTTTGCTTCCAACGGGAACGGCAAGCGATTGCGGTATGCTGCTCGTTTGCCAACAGCGTGACCGAAAGTTGCATTTCCAAAACTAGCTAATTTATACTAAAGACTGGTCACTTACCCAACTGATAGCTGGGTACACTGTATATGGTATATTATTAATACGCTTTGTTTCGTTGTGTTTACAAAGATCATATCGAACATTTTAATTAACCATACAAAACGCGATTAAATTTATTGCATTTATAAAACAATTTTAAAAAATATTATATATACTTGCCTGCCAATATATTGCTCAAGTGCTTAATCGATTTGTAGTTTCGTTAAGTGCCATCGATAGCAAGTCGACGGCCACACTGCAACCTATCGATATTTCAAACGAGAAGCAACAATGCTTGCCGGCGTGCGGCTAGTTTAGAAAATTCTACTTGTTATTTGTCATTATTTCCTAGTGGAGTTTAACACAACTTGAAAATAATGGATTTGAACGAATTGCTGCAAGAGGCCCAGCGCCTGACGAACGAGACCAAAATGGACACCGAACTGCCGCGCGTGGAGCGCACACTGTCCCAAGTGCTGCAGGCCACGCACGAAATGCATTCGCGCGTAACTCAGGCGGGAACAAATGATTTGCAAGCGTAAGTGTTGTGGGGGCAGGTAAAGAAGTGCAACTAATTAACTGTCTCTGCAGTCACATATTGCTGGGATCGCGAGGCGTCGACTTGCCCAAGCTCACACAGAAGGTCGAATCGCTGAGCGCCCGCAAATCGTTCGAGCCGCTGAATCCAGTGGCCGACACCGATGTGGAAGGTTTTCTGAAGAACGAGCGCGAGAACGCCATCATCGCTGTCATCGAGGAGACCAACAAGAATGTAAGTTCACATGTTATACACTTTGAATTCAAGTTGATGGTGGGTTTGTTGCAGATATTTAAGGTGGTGGAGCGCAAGCGAATGTGGCGCATGTACGCGGAGTGGGGCGAGGAGAAGGAGCGTCTGCTGAATGCTCTGGTTGGTCCCCATCAGGAGGACTTTCCCGACGTGCACCGGCAAATGGTGCCCACGGTGCTGCCCCAGGACGCCGTGCCACGTTCGCGTCTCAATCGCATCGAATCGATTTATGCCCAGGAGATCTGTGCGTACAATCAAAGCGCCGCCTTTCAGTGGAAGCTCAACAGTCATCGCCCCAATCTGCTGACCAAGCTGACTCAGCTGGCCAAGGAGACGCTCAGCAATCTGGACAGTCAGGTGCACGAAATGTGGAGTGTGCTGTCGTACATGGCCAATGTGTCGCCGTTGGGACGTGGCGCCGATCCGCTCAAGGCGCGCCAGACGGGGCCACAGTTTGTGCAGCAGGCGCTGGCCTACTTGGAGCAATGCTACCGGCAGTATATGAACACGGTGATACAGAAGAATCGCTTGGTTGGGCTGCGCGGCGGCATTCCCAATGTCTACAACACAGTCAACTCCTTTGTGAGCATCACATTTCAGCAGCCCCAATCGCTGGTGGGGCTTCTCGACGTGTCCCAGGGCCGACCGCTGTGGGCGCTGATCTATTACAGTTTGCGCAGCGGCGACTATGCGGCTGCTGTGCAGTTTCTCAAGGAGGGGGGCGTGTGTCCCGAGTTGCTGAAGCTGCTGCAGCACAAGCAACAGCAGCACAAGCTGCAGCAACAGCAGGCCGGCCATCCGCTGCAGTTCGGTGACCAGGAGCGACCGCATGCCAGGTTCGAGGGACAACTGAAGCTCGAGTACAACAACAAGCTGCGCGTCTGCACCGATCCCTATAAGAAAGCGGTAAGCTTCAATCAAAATATCTTCTTTTCCAACTATTTAAATCGAAAACAAATTCGAATCATCATTGGTCGTTTGTCGTTGCCAGGTGTACGCCATTGTTTTGGCCTGTGATCCGCAGGAGCCGCACCAGGAGGTTGTGCGCACCATCGACGACTTTCTGTGGATGCAGCTGTCGGTGCTGGCTATAGACGAACGTCCCGACTATCACATCGAGCGTCTCAGCTACGGCGGTCTGCAGTCCCTGATACTCGACAAGTACGGCGAGAACTACTTCAATGCACGCGAGAAGACGCCACTGTATTTCCAGGTGCTGGTGCTCACTGGCCAGTTTGAGTCGGCCATCGAGTTCTTGGCCCGCACCGATGCGAATCGTCCGCATGCCGTTCACATGGCCATCGCCCTCAACGAGCTGGCCATGCTGGGCACACCGAGCAGTGTGCAACAGCCGCTGCTCAGCGCCGACGCGGATGATCCGTCGCCAATGCGCCGCCTCAATCTGGCCCGTCTCATCATCATGTACACGAAGTGCTTCGAGCAGACGGACACAAACGAGGCGCTGCAATATTATTATTTGCTGCGCAACTTCAAGTCGCACGATGGTCGCAATCTGATGCTCAGCTGCATCTGTGATCTGCTCGTCGAGAACTGTGACGACAAGCTGCTGCAGCTGATCTTTGGCACACCCGATGCCAACGATCCCTGGTCCTTCAACGGGTGAGTAAACAGTTCTAATTGAATATATTGCTCGATTGCTGATGTATTGCTCTCAAATCAAACGACAGCGGCATCTTCACCCAGTTCCCGAACATGGCGCAGGACAAACAGGCGCTGGCCACCATGGTGGGCGATGAGCTGTCGCAACGCACCAAATTCGAGCTGGCTATCAAGATGTACTTCATTGCCGGCCAGCTGGAGCAGGCGTTGCGTCTGCTCTGCTCCCTGCTCACACAGGTGGTGCATCAGCCGTCGCGGCCGGGCAGCATGCGGGAAC
Source organism: Drosophila formosana (assembly GCA_035045625.1). NCBI lineage: Eukaryota > Metazoa > Arthropoda > Insecta > Diptera > Drosophilidae > Drosophila > Drosophila formosana. The sequence continues at coordinate 421,853 of JAWNOW010000173.1, read as the reverse complement.
AGTTGGCCACGATTGTGGAGCACATGAATCACGCGTTGGCTCGCCGCAAAATGGACGTGGACGAGCATGTGTTGGGCGCATATCACTTGCTGTCACAGCTGCTCAAGTTCTTCGACTATTATCATGCGGGGGAATCGCGTCTGGCGGCCGAGGTGCTGGCCAAGCATCGCATCACGCCCGACAACTGTCGCGAGGTGGACAGTTGTGTCAGCAGCCTCAAGCTGATTGGCTCCGATATTATCAAAGTGCTGCCCGACGTGCTGCTCGCTGCCATGGATCTGATCTATGGCGAATATCAGCGTCTCAAGGGCGGCAATGCCATGTATGGCGGTGCTCCTGAGGATGGCGGCGGCGGTGGCATTAGTGATAAGGAGGAGATGCTGCAGCAGCTGCGACAGCGTGCCAAGGCGTTGACCAACATGGCCGCCACGCTGCCCTATCGCATGCCCTCCGACACCAACAATCGTCTCGTGCAGCTCGAGATATTGATGCACTAATTCCAATTGCTGCTATTTACTTTTTGCCATGTGCTGCGTGTGTTTTTTTCCCCTCTATTAAAGATTGATATCGTTTATTGCGAAATATTTGTGCGTTATAAATTGTTGAATAGTTTTGCATCAGTCCAGAGCAGATTGCAATAGTTAAGTGTAGTCTAGTTGGGGTCCGGCATCAGCTCAGCCCATATACTGATAGGAGGCGCACACGGGCTCCTGGTGACGTGTGTGCGGCGAGGACTGCAGCGCGAGACGCTGCAGATGACAGCCACGGCAGAGCAGGCGGCCGTCGAGCGGATAACAGCGCTTGTCCGGCTCATCAGTCAGCTGCATGCCGCACTCCTCGCAGATGTAGCAGTCGACATGGAAGTCCTTGTCCATGGACACGACGCGCACGGTTTCATCGGTGCCCTCGACGGGCGTAATGCCTGCGAAAACCCAAGAGATTATAAATACAATTTAAAATATAAAAACAGTGGAGAGATGGTTGAATTGTACCTTTGCCACAGCTGGCGCACTTGGGCGCAAACATGCGATGGTAATCGTTGACGCAGTAAATCTTGTGATCCACGTCGACGGTGAAGGGCACGCCGTCGAGGCACTCGTTGCAGATGCAGCACCGAAAGCAGCCCGGATGATACGATTTGCCCATAGCTTGGAGTATCTGCAAGTGCACATGACAACAGTTGAGATGGCAATAGAGTGGCACATTAAGTCCAGGTGGGGTACATGGGAAACAAATTAAGAAATTATTTAGCAGTTCCTAATCGAAGAGCCAAGCGTTTGGGTGGAGCAAGGTCTCCTTAAAACCTCTGGTATCACCGGTTGGAGTCCAACTCCAATGACCGGACGAAACAACGTTCCGTGGCTTCCGATTCACAGTGTTCAGCATCAAAGCCGCTGATCGGCTCTCGTGCCTCAAGACACTTTTATTTTAACTCCAAACAATTAGAGATTCACCGTGGTGGATTTCCAAGACCCACCAATAAAGTGGCACCGAGAGAGATAGATAGATAGAGCGAGAGAGAGAGGGAGTTTCTTACCATTTCCATGATGAGATGTCCGCAGATGGCGCACTTCTCAGCCGTTTGCTGGAATCCTGAATACTGCAAGGACGGAAGAAACAACAACTGGTTAGACGAAAGTATGACAACTATTTGAGAGTTCTGTCTTAAATACATTTGAAGGAATTAGCCAGAATGAAAACTGTAATCGTGTTCTCAAATTTAAGACTTAAAACAACCTGTTTTAGCACGAATTCGATAGAACGCGGTTTGAACTTTGATCCTTCGCCTCTATTATGACACCGATTCATGTTTTTGTATCGATTAATTCGGGATTAACTCGTTCTACATTGATTGAAAATATTGAAATATTTTTTCGTGAAAAACAAAAAAGAAAAGTTACATTTACCTTATCAAGAGTGGTAGTATAAATCTATAAATGCGAAAAAAACAGAAAATAAAATGATTAATATTCCTTAAAGCTGAGTCTAAGATCTTGAGAACCATCACCGTGATACGTTCGAAATAATCAACAAAAAAAAAAACATATTTAAATATTCAACCAATCGAAGAAGTAAAAGCTGAAGGAACAATACTATTGAACATCTTTTTAGCATCATGATATTTGCACTGGACACTCCCAAATATGCATGCAAGCTTATTATATACACTCTGAGTATCGGGCGAAAGAAAGTTGAACCTACCATATAGTCCTCCTCGCAGTAGACACGCCCGTGCACATTGTAGAAGGCCTTGCCGCGCAGTGCCCGACCGCAGCTGCAGCAGATGAAGCAATTGGTGTGATACAGATTGCCCATCGCCTGGCACGCCTGTCCGGCGCCCTTCACCTTCTCGCCACAGGTGTGACAGATGCCTAAAAGCATTCAAGAATCAGGGGGAGTAAGTTTGCGAATAGAGAATTTCGTTGTTGTGTTGTGGACTCACCGAAATATTCGCCATGCTCCTCGCTCTGCTCGATCTCCTCCTCCAGCTGGCGTGTGAGCTCCTCGATCTTGCGCTGCGCTTCTGTCGGACCAGCCGGACGCGGCGGAGTCACGCTATACGGCAGCAGATTCTTGGTGAGACCTGACGAGCGATACAAACAGAGAGAGAGAGTTGAGTAAATGGGGTAAGTACAAAAGTTACACTAGAGTATGCTCGACTATTTGACCATTTTTTACCAATATGTTCGAAGCAAGGAAATTTCTCCAGATCTTTACAATTATTAATATTGTTATGAGGGGATTGTAATTATTTTTTTCAAATGCAAACTTTGAGAGTCTGAACATAGAAGAGTATTTTGAGAAAAAGTCTGAGTTAGACGCGTTTATGCACAAGAATATATATACATAGGGGTTTAAGGGAGAAAATCAGTTTTACCTCGTTTAGGCCGCAAAGCGGCTGTGCAAGCAATAAGTAATAAGAATATAGAGATAGAGAGAGAGGATTAGTTAGTTAGTTGGTTAGCTTAGCAGCTAATCCTGGCAAGCGTTGCCTTCCGCGGCGTCTGCTTTACCTGTGCTGCTCTGCGAGGGCGTTGGCGATGTGGCCACCGCGAGTGGCGCTGTTGTTGTCAAGGGCGTGGCACGCAGCTGCAGCGGCTGCGCAGCGCTCGATGTGGTGGCCATCGTCTGGATGGCCAGCGGCTGCGATTGCGATTGGGGCTGCAAGTGCGACGACTGGAGCAGCGTCTGTGCCTGGGGTTGTGGCGGCTGTGGACTTGCCGCGCTCAAGCGCACATTGTTGGGACTGCGACTCTTGGTGTTGCTGTTGCTATTGGTATTGGTATTGGTATTGGTGTTGTTGCTGCTGTTGGAGTTGCTGTTGCTGTTGCTGCTGCGATGCAGATTGGCGGTCATGCAAACGTAGTCGGAGCTGTTGATGTCCTCAATGTAGTTGGGATTAACGGACACATTGATGCCCAGCTGCGCCTGCTGCGGCTGCTTCAGCGGTGTGTGCTGCTGCAGCATCGCCACCGGCAACGGCGACGCCATCGGACTCAAGTGACTGGGCAGCGAGAGATTGCGATAGCGCTGCGTGGGCGAGTTCAGTCCGCCAACAGCCGTTGCTGCAGCTGCTGCCGCAGAACTATTGCTGCTGCTGCTGCGTTGATGCAGTGGAGACGGCGACGATGATGACGACAACATGGCATTCAGCTCGGCGTTGTGCGTGGCCGGCATGGCCATTCCCATGCCCATTCCCATTGGCATTGGCGAGGGCGCGGCCATCTCTGTGTGCTGATAAATGCTGGCGGTCGCCGGCGATGCTTGCGGCTGCGCGCGCTGCCCGGAATGCGGTATGATGTTCTCGTAGATGGGCGCCGCCGACAACAGCTCCTCGATGGGATTGTGGCTGTGATTGTGACCGTGACTGTGATTGTGATTCGGGTGCTTGGGCGGGGCGGCGGCTGCTGGTGGCTCTGGCACCGGCGTATGCGCAAAACGACCGCCGCCAATCGGCTGCATCAGCAGATAATCGTTGAGCATGACGCTCTGCCGACTGGCCGGACTCTGGGGCTGGGCGCGCTTCTGATTCGTATCGAACTGGCCATAGAACTCCAGGTTCTCGTAGACGGGCGAATGCTTTTGGGGCACAATCCGTTGACCCAGCACCTGGGCGGTGGGTGCATAGATGTGAGGCGAGCCGCCGCCTCGCTGATGTTGCGTGTTGCTGCTGGCGGTGGCGATGTTGTGGCTGCCGCTGCTGCCGCCATTGCCCATCATCATGTGCTCCATGCTCGTCTTGGGCGTTGCTGTGGCATATTTGGAGGCGGCAATGATGTTGCCGCGTTCGTACAGCGTATAATCCTCGCTGCTGGGCAGCCGTGTCTGCGGCTGCAGCTGTTGCTGCTGCTGATGATGTTGATGATGCAGCTGCTGTTGATGTTGATGTTGTTGCTGTGGCTCGTGCATAAAGTGTTCGACGGCGCCCGGCGAGCGCTGATAGCTGCCAATGTGCAGTCGCTGCATCAGCGTCTCATAGTCCGAGTCACCGACTGAACCCGCCCCTGTCCCTCCTCCTGCCCCGCCAACCACCGCACTGCTGGCATTTCGATGCGTTCGTTGGGTGGTCATTATGCACACACACACAGTTGCAGCAAAAGCCTCGTATACATGTACGTGTATGTGTGTGAATGACTCGTTTTGGGGAGCGCTGAGCGATGACTGACTTCCAATTTCTTGCTTCGTCCAACTGCAAATTGATTTCTATTTGCGTTTTCTTTTGTCGGCTTTGGCTTTTTATCAACTGGGTAATAACAACATTTTCTTCAATACTTTGTGTGTTTCAATTTGGTGGAAAACAAAGGCACCAATGAAGAGAAGAATCTCTCTCATGCACAATAACACACATACACACTTATGTATATGATGATAGGTTTGTTGATCTTATATCGATATATCGATGTTTACTTCATTTCATTATTATCGATACTCCATGCCGCGGTCAACTCGCAAGCCATTTACTTTATTTGCAGCAAACCACGCTGCGTATTCCTTTTTTGTGGTAACTTTTAACATTTTTATTTGCAGCATAAGTGTAGTTTTTGCGTGTCGAAAGTAATTATTACTCCTGCCTATCGATAGCTGGCTTAAAATACTTCCGATATAACGCGTTACTTGGCAGTGCTGCGCAAGTGTGCGCTGAAAGGCCGCTAGATGGCGTCACAACTCCACTTTGAATTAAACGACAGTTGGAATTGCACATAAATGAAGTTTGCACTCGCGATTTGCTTTATTTATTTTTTGAGTTTACAATCAGTATATAATGTTTGTAATTTAAATATATAATTTCTCTTCCGTTAATTCGTTTGCAAAGCAGCAGCAACTAGCAACCAACCAGCAGCAGGCCGAACAAAAAAATATATAGAATTCTACCTACAAATAGACAATCATACAATATATATCTTTATAGATTAGCTAGGAGTTGAATTATTGATGCGACTGCTGAAAGTTGCAGTTGCCGCTGATAGCCAGCCAATGTGCCCTGTATATAAGTGTTGTATACATACATATAACATATTGTACTTGATTATGTACTTTGTAGTTTTATTAATGCATGCATGTATAATTTTGGTCTGTCCGGTAATGAATTAAATATTATATAAATCGGTTAGTAGAGAAACGTTTACATAAAGTACGTAATTATGTACGACATTGTGTGTTTTGTGTTTTTTGTAGATAATTATTTTCTTTTTTGCGTTTGCTGTGACAATCTGTCGCTTTATTTCGCTTCCTTCGAGTGCCACTTTTGATTCACTTTGAATATATTGGTGAGCTCATCCAACAAGGTTTCATAACGATAGGCGACACGAATTTCTGGTACATTGGTGCGGGTTATATCGTTGCCCAAGATGCCATCCTCGAAATAATTTGGCCCCAGCCATTGTTGTTTGATCTAAAAGTGGATGATCCAAAAGGAGATGATCAGTTCAGATTGGTTTGGTATTAAGTGCTTATATTCCAACATACGTTATGCGGAAAGCCGCTCATGGTGACGCTGTTTCGGGCCAATTCACACATGTCGCAAGAACTGAGCTTCCACACCTGTGCCGCAATGCTGTACTCTTCCATAAGCGGTTCCTGTTTGCAAACAGAGATGAGATTTATATAGTATGGCTATATTTGTAAACACAACCACCAACAACTTGTTACCTTGGTAAAGTGAAACTGTAGCGGATCATCGGTAGATAGCGATATAATTAGACCACGTGCCAAATATTCGGGCAACGGATTGCGATGATAGTTGAGAAAGAGCGAGTTATTCGACAGCGGCGACATGGCAATGCCAATTTGTGTCAGATAGTACAAATACTGCAGCACCGGCACCTTGCGCAGCAGCAGGCCATGCGAAATGTTTTCGGCCATGAGGAAGCCGCAGACCAAATGCTGCACAGGACCAGCCTCACCGCAATGCGGTCGCAGCACAAATGTATTCAGACCACGTTGCCTGCCGAACGAAATTTGATTAATTGTGATAAGTCTCGCGTAGATCAAAAACTACATGATGTTATCTTACTGTCTGAATTTGTTCAGCACCGTCATGTTGGCATACATATAATAAATATAGTAAGCATACGGCGGATTTTCCTCGTAGGTCCATTCCTCGGGTCGGGGCACATCGCTGTCAAAGAGTGGATTCTCTGGCTTTGACTCATCATCCACCGAATCGAAGCCAATCACATAATGCAAGAATCGATGCAAGTTTGGATTTTCATGGGGCTTGTTTGTGGCCTCGAATAGCGGAAGAAAAATGTTGTTGATTATCTCCTGGAATGACGTCATCATTTTGTTTGACTTGAAGATATCAAACAGTCGAGGTATTTGGATTAACCAACGTATATTCGTGCTGTAGACATTGTTGTCTATGGCCCACTTGGCAAGCTTGTTCCACTCATCCGGTGATTTGCCATAGATCGAAAGACGCAACTCTGCGTTCTGATATTTCGACTCCTCCAGATCGAAGGCAACTTCCTGAGGAAGACAAGTAGAGTGGTATAATAAATGCATATAAATTATTAAATTCAAATTTCTGTATTTATTTTAGTAGAGCAGTCTGACTAAATAATACAATTTTTTTAAATTTAAGTATGAATGAATTGTTATCTTATGCGTGGTGATGACCGACGTCTTTTACCTTCAAAAATCCAATGTTCTTTTTCTCTTATTAGAGTATTTACCTTTATAATTTGTGCAAAGTATTTGCCATTCAAAAAGTTATCCGTCTTAAGGAAGACCTCGCGTAGTCGCGACTCTCCGATGGGATTGTATTTGGAATTGAATTTGTCAAAACGATGGAACGTATTTCGATCGGCATGCACATCCAGCATATCAACAGTCAGATCATATGTGGTCAGATTCATCGACTGGAACACCTGGGCCAGAGTCATGGGTTTTCCATTTGTGTGGGTGACCACCTCGTTGGCATTGTTCTTCAGCGTTTTCTTTATGAAACGCAACAAATGCTTCTGATTCATGCACGACGCTGCATGGATGTGAGTATCAACCTTTCTGGTATTGTAAAAGTCGCGATGTGGCACTGCCTTCTGGGCTGCAAGTTCGCGCAGCTCGTTCAACAGAACATGCATCTCGTACTTCGACGACAAATAGCAAAGTCGACGATAGCAAAACGATTTTCTATAATGAGAAAAGGTTTGTAAAAATATGTGGATCGTCCAAGTTAGATACTTCCAGTCTTTATTTGAGTCCAAATTTTAAATACGATCGAGGCATTTCTAAAGGCGGACAGACGAATATACAATTTGTATACTTACAGAGGACCATCAGCAATCATATTACACATGACCTGCATGTCGTTAACGAACTGATTCATGTCTGGATATTTAAACTTGAGTTCCCTGGAACATTCCTGCAAATGTTTTTTGGAATTTCAGTAATCGTAATCCAGAGATAAAAAGTATATATACTGGGATTGCTTTGGTTGCCGAACACCTACCTTGTCCTCATAGATGTGAAATACGCCATTGACGGGTTTGATGATATAATCCTCATCTTCTACGAATTCAACGTCCCAGGCATGGGCGTGCTTCGGCGCATGCTGACCATGAAGTTCTGCATGGAGTTCTTTTGAGATAAGGGTGTGAACGGTGCGTATACGTGTTTTTTATGCAATAATAAAAAATAGATGGCGAATATCATATTGTTATTCATTAATTGGATTTGCTCAATTTGCAAGTTAATGTCGAGAAGTAGTGTTGGTAAACGCTATATTATTTAAGCTTTACAACTACAATTAACAATACTTTTTGTACACACATACAGAGTGTTCTTGTATTGGTGTATGTGCATGTGTGTGTGTGTGTGTCAGAAGAACAGGGTTGTCCCACGATCAATGTCGATATAAAACGAACGAATATAAAAGTGGGCAGGAATGATTTATTTCTCAAGCTAACGCAAGTTTAGGGTTTGATTGAGGTTAACGTCCGATTCGCTGGCACTTAAGCACTGTCTAATTAAATGTGATAAAGATCATGCATAATTAAAGACGATGACAACCCTGTTTTTGCATACACTTGGGGAATACATACGTATTTCGATTCAAAAAGTGATTTACATATGTCAAAGAAGGTGTCTTGTTTTGGTCCTACGAAGCAAGTTAACATTTTCTACTGCAGGCAGACGAACATGGAGGTGTTGAGAGAAAACGAGGGTCGAAGACAAAGAGATACAGATGTATGTATGTACGTGCAGTCAGATCAGGAGAGAGAAAGACTGGTTGGTGTCCACTGTTAGCATCAAAACAAATGTTAGCCAAGAGGTGCGCAAAAGAACAAAATCATAACAAAAGCATTTTTATCATGTTGTATGTGGTTAGATAGCTGTGCGTGACAAAAGCTGAGCGCTGCAGCACACGAGTGCGTTGCTCTCACAAGAGAGCAACAAATACACGAGAGAGAGAGAGAGTGGACAGTGAAAACAAACGGCATGAAGCGGGCCAACAAATAAAAGTGTGAGTAATAATATTGAAACAGTCAACATTAAATTAAAAAGCAGCAAACAAACAATTCAAATTGAGTGTGTGAGAACAAAAAGAGCGAGTAAAGAACGTAACGAGTTGATCCGAGCAAACGAATTACCTTTGTACGACGCCATACTCTGTTTGCGAATTATGTCTATAAATAAAATGAAAAATATATAGGAAATAAATATTTGTACAAAATTAGGCGAAGGAAATCATAAAACGAAAAACATGGATACAACAAAAGACAAAACAAAAGTAAAGTTCAAGTATTTATATTGTATAGAGAGAGAGAGAGAGAGAGAGAGAGAGAGTAAGGGGAAAAACCTTCGAGCAGGGAAGTGGTTTGTGGGTCGTGTGTCAGATTCGTGAAACCATAAGTCTAAACAGAACTTACTAAACATGAGAGAGCGCCTAGCGAGCGAGAGATATGCAACAAAAATGAGAGAGCCATAGAGAAAGAGGCATAATACATATGCATTCAAAGTGAGTGAAAGAGACGTTGCAAAAAGATTGAGAGGGGCTTGGGAGGAGCTGAAAGAAAGAGAATAAAACGAAGCTTAACGCGATCCTACAAATATTGTATTTACAGATTGATTAGCGATAAACTACCGATTGTATAATGCATCGCATATCGGAATACCCAAAGTCATTGAGGGTTCTTTTTTATTGTATAGGTGCAACACAACACTGGCAGAACTCTGAACTTAAGGATGGGGGTGCCGGGCGCTCGTCCTGGAGCTTAGCTTGGCTTGGCTTGGCTTGTCACTTACCTGAAACCGAATGACCTGGCATGTTATCATAGCGATCCTTGAGACGCACAGTCTTCAGGAATCGGGCCGTTGTTGGGGGAAACGATTGATCCGACATGTCCATGTAGTGGGAGCGCAGCTTGAGCGCCTCAATCAGCAGCGTTGAGGCCCGCTCCAGATCCTCCAAAGGCACACCACTGGTGTCCTCACCCGAGACCGACACTCGTTGGAAATTTATGTCCGCATCGGTCTCTGGCGGTTTCGCCTTTGGTGCATGCTCTTCCGAATCGATGCTGCTCTCGGAGCCCGATGTGCTGACACGCACCGCCCGCAGCCCAGCCGCCGGTTGCCTAGGAGAAGCGAAAAGCCAAATCGTGGGTTAGTCAGACAACTGGAAGACTTGCCACTCATTGTGCGGCACACCATTGTTCCTGCTGGGGCTGGTACTCGTAGTGACGGCAGAAGCTATAGCTGTCATCCGCGAACGACATGTTCGACTCCTGAGCCTATGCTGGCGAATGCGACGGGCCAGTTTTTTTTTCTGTTGAGGGTCACGTTTCAGGTCGCTTGACCAGCTACCAATTGATCGATTGACCGATTCGATGCGATACGAGCAGAATTCGCACGCGATTAGACCCCAAGTACAAAGCCTTAGCCTTATAATAATAAACAAAAAAAAAAAGAGGGTTGCTCGATTGGGTTGCGTAGTTAATTTGCAACCTATTTGCCTGACAATATTACAAATAGCCGGCGAGCTGTTGTCTCTGGCAAAAGTTTATGAATCAACATCAATCATTTTTGGATGTACGGCAATCATACAAGTCGTTGCTTGAACCTTACACTTGTTGTACACACGACAACAAACTTCAAGTGTGCGAAGCCAAAAAGTTGGCCAACTTTGACGCTTGGCGTGTGACACGAACAGCAAACAGCAACAACAACTCGTTTTTGGGCCTGGGGCACAAAATAGTCGAGTCCTCAATGTCAGTGTAGGTCGTTAGACAGGTCGTCTTTTCTTTTTTTTTTGGGGAGGTGGCCGCGAGTAAAACCCGGATCCGGCGCAGACTTTTTGCGCTTTCTTTCTTTTTTGAACTGCGTGTGCCCGGCCCTGCAAGTTATATGGATGCACAAATTGTACTAAATGTGACGGCATCCAAAACACTCGAATTGGTAGCAAAGCTCGTGGCTCAAAACCTGCCGGTTCGTCGACGTCGGCGGCGTCGTCGTCGATGTTGTCGTTGCTGTCGTAGTTGTTGTGTGGCGGTTCCATCATTATGCCATAAGCCTCAACGCGGCTCGTGGTCATGGTGGCCATCGCCTAATGCAGTTCCATTCAAAATCAAAACGTGTCGTTGCCATCTACGTTGCCACGCTTTGGCACCTGCATGTCCCATGCGCCACACGACTCGACCAGACTCGTAGACAGACACTTTTCTCTATCGGCTCTACCGAGCACTATCTGTCCGTCCGCCCGTCCGTCCGTCCTTGTCCGTTGGGTCTGTTTGCTTGGATTAGCCGTGGGCCGCCGCAACAATGTGAACTTGATAATTACAACGACTGCACATTCATGTTGCTGGCGTTCTTCAGTCCCCAGGCGTCGTTGTTCATTACGACGCTATACAAAACAGGAGCGACACACAATATCAGCTTTAATTGTTAACTGAACGGCGGAATCCGGTGAGTTGTCAGGACTATTTGACAATCCGTTCAATTAGAAATTCTAAATTCCTAAATTTAAATTACTTTCTCGACTTCTCAAGTCGGTCTTTCATCTATTTTAGTCTTATCTATTCCTATTTAATCGCTTTCTGGTGTTTCTATTTGTGGATCTACTTATCTTCTACTCAATCTTCACTGTCAATAGTATTCTATTATTATTATTTTTTGTTTACAATATTACTAAGCAAACACTTCCTATATTTGCTAAAATTTTCGAACCATTTCCGACTTGTTTTCAGTGGAATATTCCGAAATCTTTCATTGACAATTATAATTGAATTGATCATTTTTGTACTCACTTCTCATTGAGATGCCGTTGAATTTGCAGTTTCTTTTCAATCTGTTCAATGGGGAATTGAGGTACTTCATAAGGTGCCGAAATTTCATTAGTTATCTCAATATCAGCTTCGGCTTTATCAGTATCCGGCGAATCGGTCATGTCGCCTGCAAAGTATAAACAAATTCAGATTTAATTGTTGTTGACTATGCACCAATCACAGTGATGTTGATAGTGATGATGATGATGATGACAAATCAAACACAAATTAAAATAGTCTGTGTGTGTTTCGGCAGTTGTCTCAAGATCTGTTTCTTTACCATAGCCAATGCTCGACTTATCGATAACATTGTCGCCAAAAAGCTGAACGTCCACTCGCAAACGATGTGCACTGTCCATGCGATTAAAGTTCATAACGTGGCCAACAAAACGAAATTGTGTGCGACGACGGATCGGGAAAGGCAAACGCTTGTAACCCGAACGAGAGCTGGCACATTAATGCGCTAACTGCGACTGCGATGGAGATTGAGACTGCGATTGAAACTGACACCGACATCGAAACTGTATCGCTCGATCCGCAGCCGGAGCCGATACCCTGCGGCACTCTGGCACTTTTCGAAAACAACAAACAACAAGCGGCAAATTATGAGCATGCTCACAATTATACATTTGGAAAAAAAAAAAAACAAATGCAAAACAAAATAAAATTCAAACGACTCTCGGGCGAAACCTGAAGGCAGACAAAAGTGCGAAGGCATCGCGAACAGCAGGTGGTGATAGTGAAACACACTAAACTAAAACGTCGTTTAAGCCATGATGACGTGTAGATACCCTTTGCAATATATCTGTTACTCAGCTTTAAAAATAAATCAGTTGAAATGAAGGTATTGACCCAATATCTGGAATATTGAACATTTTAGAACCATTGCTGAAAGCAATTATAAAAGGTAACTTCAAGTTACTATTTTAAAATCTGAAAATATTATTGTTTTTTTTTTAAAGTATAGTGCAATGTTAGAAATCGGTAGCATACTTCAAAATATAGTATCTAATAACATATCAATTGAAATCAATTTTTGAGCAGTGCAATGCGCATTCTGTAGCCAACCTAATCCGCTGTGAGAGTAGAGGGAAAGCAAAAGAAATGACATACTAACTAATGTTGCACTGTTTACTCATTGGAAATCAATACATCGCCGTCCAGACGTCCCAAAAACCAACCCACACACACACACACACAATGGCATCCCGTTGATACGAGTAGCCAGAGAGCAGAGTAGAGTAGAGTGGAGGAGGAGAAGCGTAGCGAGCAGATCAGAGATAGTGTCAAATCGATTTCAAACACGATGAGGAGATAGTTGTCAGCGAGCGATGAGAGTTGACAAGCATTTAATTTTCCTCTAAATAAATGAGTGGAGGAAAATGATGCAGCAACAAGTGATAGTACACTAAACATACGGGTTCAGTTGGGCCAAAAGTTGTTTGCATAAAATTCTAAAATATTAATTAACCTACATCAAACTTTGATGCGAAAAATTGAGTCCAAGAAGCTGGATGACGAGGACGGTACTTAAAAAGATATTATATATATAGTTAATTGAAGTAATACAACCAAATTTAGACTGATATGAACTTTTGCATCTTCAGTTCGAGGATGAACTTTAAAGCTACGAGTACGAGTAATAGATGAAAAGGATTCTTCACAATTTCAATATCAGAGTGTCACTGTTGCCTCTTCAGCTCTATGTATACTTAATTTACAGCTCTATGTATACTTAATTTAATTAATTGAAGTAATAGAAATAAAATTAGACTGATATAAACTCCAGTTCGTGCATTTTCATATACGAGTACGAGTAATAGATGAAAGGGATTCTGCACAATATCAACTTGTTTGTTGTGCACTGTTGCCTCTTCCGCTGCAAACAGGTGTGTTTGTGTGTGTGTGCGTGTGGCGGCTACTACAGAGATGGGTTGCATGTTGCATGTTGCATGTTGCATTGTGTGTGTTCAATTTGCCACTTACAGTTGCAACGCGCCGCGGTTGCGGTCGACGACAAGCGGTTCGGCGCTTTCATTAGTTTCATCGCTGGCGTTGTCGCCTTGTCAAAGGAGTCCAAGGACGAGACTTTGTTGCGACGTGACGCTGCGACGGTGGCTTCGGTGCTGGGCTCGGTGAGAATATCGTCGAACGAATCACTATCGGTTTCACGGGGATTCTTGCCATCTTTGGTACCGATAATGCCTCGATACGCCATTCTGCAGCTGTTGATCAATTGCTTGCCACAGGTCAGTCGTCGTAGTAGGACGACGTACAATGTCACGCTCGTTCTCGTAATTTTTGTTGCTCTCTTGTTGCCCGCAGTCTGCTCCGCTCCTCCAACGCCGAGGGGTGAGGAAGGCACAGCACTCGGAGATGGATTCCCACGGACACGCACACACACTCAACGGTTGTCGGGGGGGTGGCGGTGGCTGTGGTGAACGGTACCCGTAGTAATGTTATCAAAACTAATCCCACTAATCATACGCATGCACAATTTGGTTCATTTTAGTCAAAAAAAAAAAAATTTTATGTAATATTTTGAATTTTGTAGCTCGCACTCGCTTAGTTTCAAATTTGAATGTATTTTGCACTTATTTTTCGGTTTCAGTCCCAATTTCGGTTTGACAGAGAGAGAGTTGTATTTCGATCACGTTGTTGTTTGTCGTTCCGTTGCCCGGTTTGTTCTGTCCGTAGATAGATAGATAAAAATGCAACACAATTTGCCAATCTACGTAGTACTAATTTTCACTTTTGGATATGTACATATGTTCTTTCTTTGTTTTGCCCTGTCAAGTGGGAGGTGAGATCTATTCATCTAAAGTTTATACATTGCCTAAAGTTTAGACGGCGCTATAGAACGAGAGCGCAAGCAATACTAAATGGGACAAGCTTTCGCTCTCAGTGCAAGTTCGCTGCGCTCTCTCTCTCTCCCATGGAGAGCTTTTCGTTCTCTGTTGTGTTTATACAAATAATACGGTAGATCAACAAAGTGTTTATCTATAGCAACACTCATATATAGTATGTACCTATGCATATGCTCTAAAATTTTCCAGTAAGTCGAGCGCTACGGCAAAACTTCAGAACGTGCGCAAAAGAGATCCCCTACAATTATCTGCGTCGCGGTATATAAGATCTGTTCTAGCTACAAGTAAGATTCGACGGCTGATAATGATCCACTTATCAACAAAGTTGCCATAACAACTTGAAGACCGAAGCGTGAAACGGTGACAATGAAGTAATCTATAGAATCATGCGAATGTTTTTAATGGGGAAAACTGGTGTTTTAATTCCGTAGAAAATAAGGTTATCCTATTATTCAATACTTTTACACATATAGCAATTGTTGCATTCTAGTTTTTAAATATAAAAAGAAATAAAAACTTTGTATTTATATACAAGACAATATATCAATAATCAAAGAAAGGAGTCTTTTTCGTTAAGAACCAAATATTTAAATTATTCTCAAATATTTTTGACAAAATTTGTTGCATCTGTGTGTTACTTATTTTTGTTTATATCGATAATTAACCAATTTCGACATCTCATATTTGATGTTTGGCTTTCGAGTTTCGATATATTAACTTGGTTATTTTTATATTTAGACTTATTCTTGGCCATTCAAAGTACTGGTTATTTTATCCCGAGGGGCTTGGCGTCGTCGAGAAATTTACCATTCGGTCTGGAGGCAATCGATGCTAATGGCTCAACACAACAATGGAAACTTTGAGAAAGGCTAACATCAAATTTGATGAACTGTTTGTTGATGACAACAGTTCTATCAGAATTAGCATGCAGATGATAACGAGACTAGCCAGCCAGCTATACTAGACTGTATACATAAATATAAGTATTTATGGCTATGTGATGGCTCTATAAGCAAAGCAAATTTGCCGACAGAATTGCAAGTCATTACAGTTCATTTGCCTTCTTCCGCGGACAATGACTACTAAATACTTCGTATATAGCACATAGTATATGCCGTATACGTAAACACAATTCGGCGGACTCTTGAAAAGCTCTAAAACACAATAGGTAAACACAATGCAAGGTATTCAAAGCGTAGTCAAGAATTGTTCAGTCGAAATATGATAAAGTTGTTCCTCTTTGGAATTGACAAATTAACAGAACTTAGCAAGTTTCAAGATGGTACAATTTAAAAAATAGTGGAAAACTTTACTGAGCAACTTCACTGTCGTCATTGTGGAAATTCAATTAACAATATTAGTGCAAGACAATCAAATTAGGTATAGATGTGGAACAATTTGTGTTTACTGTAGTTAGTCAGAATTTGTTTATGGCAAATGTTGTTTTCGAGTAGAGCAGGTTTACAAGCCACTTTTTTTTGGTGTTGGCAACTAGCTTGAAGTATTGTTA
Source organism: Drosophila formosana (assembly GCA_035045625.1). Classification (NCBI taxonomy): domain Eukaryota; kingdom Metazoa; phylum Arthropoda; class Insecta; order Diptera; family Drosophilidae; genus Drosophila; species Drosophila formosana. The sequence goes on along the minus strand of JAWNOW010000173.1, from coordinate 405,714 downwards.
ATTATTTAACGGTGTTATTTTATTAGTCGTATATTTGATAGTCATTGTATTGCAAACATATATTCGATATATACACAAGAAGAAGAGTTGAGTTGTTTTGGTCGTTGGCGTTGTTGTTGCGTTTATTTTTGGCTTTTGTTGTTGTTGATTTTATTGACCGAATTGTGGGCTTATTAATTGCTGCGTTTTGTTTTCGTTTTAGCTGTTTCGGGCACTTTGCCATTTGGCCATTGCCCGTGTTTCAATTGATTTTCATAAGAATTTCAACGGTCGCAAATAGTCGAGAGGTCCCAATTTTTGTGCGTTGCGCCCCTTAGGGCCATTGCATAATGTCCAAATTGTATTATTATTATTATTATATTGTCGTTGCGCTTTTGCTTCAACGAATTCGCGAAGTAAACTGATTTTTTCTTCGAGCAACTGTCTAACAGAAGTAGACTCATCACGAAAAATAATATAAAAACAGAAGGAAATATGAAAATGTCAGATACAAATTGCAGTAGCTTTGGAAAAACCAAAACCCATGCATGGGTGGTCATGGGAAATGTTAGAGTCTCCCACACACAACGAAGATCAAATGCCCTTGGGATACCATAAAATGCATGATACATTAGATGAGAAATTAATTGAAAGTGCCAAATAATTTGTTGTCCCAGTTGCCATGCAATTAGCAATTAATTATTTTGTAAATTAATGCAATTGTCAAGCATTTTTAGCAAATTTCCCCCAGAGATTAATGATCTGTTGACAAATTTATTACTCGGGCGTGGTTGCAGCTCATCATGATTTATTAGCCAATTAGCTAAGATTTGCCTGATGAGACTTGAAAAAAGCTTAGAAGTCATACAACTCCGAGTAAGTGTATCTTAGATGGTTGCTCCAAAGTTTAGCAATTGATTTTTGCGTGACTAAGTGCAGTTAGATTTTTTGGCAGAGTAGAAAACTGAGCGAAACTTTGCGCCAAGGAAAGAGAGCAAGCGCAAGAGCGAAAGTGAGAATAGAGAGAGAGAGAGAGAGAGAGAATGAAAACACAAAACTGATTTTTCGCAAGCTCACGAAAACTTAAATAGAACGGGGGCGAAAGAAAAGATTAAAGGCAAAGGCGACACAATGTGGCAAACTTTTTCGATTGTTGTGTTCTACTAATTGAAACACTGACCTATGTCTAGGCAAAAGCCAATCGGCTCTACCCAAGTCGGATAGTACATTTCTACGTACTATTTTCAAAAGCTCAATTTATTATGATGAAATACGTACAATATATGTATAGGTGATGGAATGCACTGTGGTGATTCATCGTGTGAATTCCGAATATGTATATAAATATTTGCACATACAACCAATTACTAATTAAGTCATATTTAACATGTTAAAAGCGGATGCAAATTTGAAATGACAAAACTCGTTAAGTGAAATTTATGCCAAGTTTGTTGCACATTTTTGCAAAGCACTATTGCGCATCGTGTAAACGTAATTGCCCGTAAAATGTACAATTCTAATTGGGATCCAGCTGCAATATCGCAAAATTTTTTTTATTTATTTTTGCCACGCCCCTTTCCGCCCCCAAAAGATGTTAAAGCCGTAATAATGGGCCTAGTGCATTGAATTTTGGTATGCATAAAATATTATATTATTAAAGAATCAATTTTATATTCAAAATTCACTTGCAGCTGCTCGCGCTTTGTTTACTTAGTTGACAGTGTGACCATGTCGGTGTTGTGGATTTTTACCCGCTATTTTCAAATATATACCAAAAAGTTTCAGTATTTTATTTGGTATATTTTTGTTAAAATATAATTTACATTTTTTGTTTTCTTTCGAAATGGGTTGCGGGTATCATACGGTCGAGCATTCTCGACTGTAGCTTTCTTACTTGTATTATAATGAATTGAATGAGAAACGTCTTAAAAAATAAAAAAATATCCCTAAACAAATTTAATGTGCCAAAAGGGTTTTCGCATTATTATATTTGTATCAAAAGACAAAATTTATATGACTTTAAGATTTCAAAGTGTTTAATTAGAGCCACGCATCTCGAACGTGACAACCAAAGACAAATTCGTTTGGCTTCATATCGAAAATTAAGGAAGTATGCAAATTGACCCAATTTATTTGGGAAAACAAATTTTTAATCCATAATGACATAATGTCAGAAATTATTTTGATTTATAAATATTATATATAAATATAGAAGATTAAGAAACAATTTAAAACATGACATCGTGAACACGACAAGATTCCCAGTTTGAGACTCGATTTTATATCTGAATTGTAATGTTTTTTGCTGTTTTTGTGTAAGGTTATTTGAGAAGCCACTATATAGAAATTTATTCCATATTAAATATAATGAAAAACGATACGGATCGACCCCGCTTAAAGAGCCGCAGAAAGGCAAAAATCAAGTGAAAATGGTTTGAAACAATATTGAAAATTGAATTGATTGTTTTCGTCGTGGTGGACGTTTCTCTGAAAATGCACATATGTATGTAAATCTCTAAATGGTTTGATACACAATAATAAGAAAACAAATTTATAATAAGAAAACATCCTACAATTAATTCTTATTATATTGCCAAAATTATATTCGGTACAATGACTGATTTGAAAATAATTTATTTAATCAACAAACAGTTATTACTAGCCAGCTTCTCTCGCAACTGTGAGTTTTGCATGGAGTGTTTTCAGTGTAGTATATCATCGACTAATTCCTAAGACTCAATTCAAAAAAACAACGCACATTTTCTGCTTTATGCTTAAATTGAAAATCATATTGAAACACAATTAATGTAAATTAAAAAAATTAAATTAGTAATCACCGAAAACGTTAGGACATTTAAAAAGTTAATTTTTTGACGTTGAATGCTATGTGTATGTGATTCTTTTTGCAAACTTTAATGAATCTACTTAATTCCAAAAACAAAGTTGAAAGTTATTTCATTTCTTATACTAATTTTAATGCGCCATAGAAGATATGTTAGGTAGAGGTTTGAAATGTCGAATAACACAGTCTACCATTGTTAAACCTCGTACAGAGTTTTTATTATTTAGTCAACAAGAGGAGGTGATCTTAAAGTTTCTAATACGTACACAGTCCGAAATTCGATCATCATAAGTACGTACTCATAGCACCCACAGAAAAAGACGAACATATGGACGTGAATAAATACATATGTATGTAGAGATATGTTCATCTGAAATCATTATTGAAATGATTACCAGCTGCTACAATTGCCAGGGAATAATGCATAATGTGCTTGCTAGCAATGTTGGCATGTTGTTATTCATAAGGCTTATTTATAGCAGCCGCCAAAGAGCTAATGATAAGCTCCACGTCAGAGAAATTTAAGGGGCTGATAAGAGACGCATTCATTGAGCAGAGAAGGGACAAAAGGGAGCAAAAGGGGCGAGGCCCCGAGGCTTAGCGTGATAGTTTGGTGTCACGTATTGTTGTTGTTGCTGCTGAAGTTGATTTGTCGCTTGTTTGATTCGATGCTAGCTACTGCGTATACTTCATATTTGAGTCTTTTTCAAGCATCCCATAAATCGGGCAATATAAACAAAATATATATACTCACATATAGCGGTGTTTTGTGCCCTAGATAAGATTGGTGCCTATGTCAAATACACAATACAATGAAAGATGACTAAATGCAAACACAGTCAACAACTTATTGACATTGCTACCTGAACATATACATATGTACATACATACATATGTACGTATGTCTACTATATACATACGTATGTTCATATGCGAGGGGGGTGTGCGTGCAGCATTGGCAACTAATTTTCTAAATGGCTTTGCTCTGTATACATATGTACGTTTGTCTGAGTTTTTTTCCTACACTTAATTTCGTTGATTACCCGAACTCGACTCCATATACATACGTATAGTGCATATATGCCTTGTAAACAGATGGTCTGGGCAGGAATTATTGTCAATTATTGTCGAATTATCGCAAACAGCTTCGAATTCAAATCGTTTAGAATCCAAAAATCGACATCAGCTAAGTTCCATATCGAGGTTTTTGTGGAAGATGAGTGGAGAAAAAGCAGATAGCATCCACAGCTGTTCGCGTTGATGGGCAGCACTCGCTAGTGCAAGGCAAATAGTAATAGTTGGCAGCACTAACGAACAAACGTTTACCACAGTTAGCAACACTTGCAGCCGTGTGCAAAGCGTGTGCTAGAAAGAGACAGTGCACAGCAGTATAGCAATAGCATGTCTTGGCAGCGCATAAATAATTGCACACGCAATACGGAATAGCCCCAGTTTGGGGTCGTGGCACTTTTTCCTCCGTCAGAAGTAAAACATTTTATATGTTCCCTGCCAATGACCAGTAATTAAGCCGACACACACCAATACCAATGTACATAAGTACATTTATACGCATGCTTAAGCAATATGTGTGTGTGTGTGTGTGGGTCTGTGTATGTGTATGTACTCACCTCCTTTGCGCTTTTCAATGCGTCTCATGCTCAGGCCCATTTCCATGTCCATTTCCACATCTGTGTCAAAGCCAAAGCTGCGATAGCCCTTGGCGCTTAATGCATCCGCATAGCTTTGCATTCTGACACACACACACACTCACACACACACAGGCGTGCTCACACACAAGCGCACACCGGCTTCGCCTGTTTTTCTTTCAGTGATTTGAGCTTTTATTTTTATTTGTGCGTTTGCGACGTGCCTTGAACTTGGAACTTAGTTCTGGGTTGTCGCTGTCGTCACCTCTGGCTTTATTTCACTCTACCCCAATTGCAATTTCTTTAAATTGCAAACGTGGTGACGTCTTATTTTTGGTATGTTACTCGCTTAATTTGCGTTCCAATTGTTAATGAAAGAGTTCAATACACATCCACAGTCACACAGACAAAAAAAAGGAGCAAAGCAATATGACAGTCACCCGGCACTTGGTATAATATGAAGAACACAAAAACAAAAAAACAATAACAATAATACTGCTTTGTAATGTGCGAAATCAACAGAAATAACGGATACTGTGCTACCTACTCTAGGCGCTTTCAACTTTATTTTGCGACTGCGAGCAGTGTGACCGCACGCGAAATTGTCAAATATATTATTTTAAGTCGATAATATACCACTACCGTAACTGCAAGCTAAATACACTGCAAAAGGCATGTTGGTATATTTAAGAATGCGTTATTTTTTAAAGGGTTGATAAACAAATTTTTTATTTACAATTAAAAAATGTCTGCTTTAGTTTTGAAAAAAAAAAAACAACACGAAAATAAATGTATTTTCTAGCAAATTGGGGTGCAATGTGACAGCATTCCAAAGTTCAAAATATATGTTAAACAAAAAGCTTGTCCAAAATGTAAAATATACTACTTCGACATACTGCCTCCAAACAGTTTTTCAGTTTTGCGCATGGGGCGTTGCCACCCTGCGTATAATAGCGTTGCCCCTGTCCACGAAAAAGATACAGCAAAGCAGCCGTTAAAGGAGCAGCTGCGGTTCAAAGCTTCTCAATGGCCTAACTAAGTGGCACCACCCGCTTTTATCCGTTAAAAGCTTGAAAACATTAATTGAGAAAAAACAATTTGATGATTCTTGTAATGTAGTTTATTATTTCTTTTTTTTTTTTATTATTTTTGTGGCTTTTTTTAAATGTAATGCATAAAAATTGTGTTGTTTAAAATTAAACCAATAAACATTTGACTTTATTAGTTTAATACAAATAATTTCACTTGTTTCACGACAAATAGTTATTCAGTTTTTTTAATGTTTTTTGTTTCTTTCAGATTTAAATTGCAAAATGTAAACTACATTTGTTGCAGTTTACTTACATGTATTTTTGTTAATTTATTATTTTTAATTTATTTTTCATTGTATAAGGAAACGCAAAAAATCTCAAAACAAGTAAATAGTTCTGCTTGATTTTTTGTTTCGTCTTTATCTTTGTTTGTCGTTTGTTTCTTGTTTGGAACGGCTTTATTGAACTTTTTGTTGTTGTTGTTGTTGTTTGGTTTTTGTGTTGCATATAAGTACATTTTGTTTTCTTTTGTTTTTGTTGCATTAAAAACATTAATTCTTTGGCAGGCATTGCATTTCGTAGTTTTGTAAAAGTTTCGTAAAACGATTGAAACCAAATTGATAACGAACTCATAGATTAATAATATTCAAATCAAACATTTACGTTTAATTAGATTTCATTTTGATTTTTGTTCTGCTTTTGTTTTCCTTTTGATTTGTTTTGTTTTTCATTCATATATTAAATACACATCAATACTTTGGTAGTTTAAAAATTGTGTTTTTGTCTGTGGTTTTCACTTCTTTTTTTATTTTGTGCTAAATTACATTTTAAAAATATGTTTAATATGTTTGTTTTTTTTTTTGTTTGTTTTGTTTTTGCTTTTGGTTTTATAAGTCAAAGACACGAAAGTGAAAGAGGTTTTTGTTTTTGGTTGACGTCTGTTTGCTTAACTTATTATTTTCATTAATTATCTGTGTTATCATTTAGTGTAATTAATTTTCCATGCGCTTAATTTTAAAACACCGAGATTTTGCTCAAAAGTTTCTTAATTTTTGTTTTTCATGTTTTGTTTTTTTGTTGCCTTTTCGTTTTTTTCCGAATTAAGATTTAAATATCGAAATATATATACATATACATATATGTAAATATATTATAAATACATATATCTATACATATATATATATTTATATTTGTTTTTTCGCTAATAGTGTTTTGTTTGCTGTTATTGGGTTTAGATGTTTATGTTGCTTAAAAACACCGAAAGCTTAAAATTTAGAGATTTTCCTAAAGTGTAAATTTTTTACAATATTTCTCTCTGTTTCATTTGTTGTTTGTTTGTTGTCATGTTTAGCTGGTTGTGCGTCCTGTGGTATTATCTCTGTTTTGGTTTATGTTTAACTTGTGTGTGTTGAGTATTGAATATTGCTCGAATCTGATGTTTCAGTTTGTTTTGGCTGACCAAAAACAAAAACGAAAACGGTCATAACTGAACGCTAACGCTAAATGGAACCAAAAAACCTAAGCACAAATTTAACATTCTTTTTCTTCTTAACGCTGCCGCCCTCAACTTTCCCGCCTGCTGCTCGTCCAATAGCTGGTCCAAAATGAAAACACATCGATGCCCAATCCCATTAACTCGATCGACTCGGCTTCCAACCATATCCGGCCCAATAAATACATAAGTTTTAGATTAAGGAAAAAACTGTATCACATTTTCAATTACGTCTTTGTTCGTAGCACCTTCATAACAAACGCTGGCAACGTGCTTCCCTCCTCCACCTCAATCTATATCAATCCTTCTTCACCTACTACATATTACCACAATCTTAACTCAATCTCGGATTGACCCATAAACAACGTCTAACTATTTACAGACATTTCTCCGTGTGGCATTTTGTCCTTTCGATCCCATACACCTCTCTCTCTCTCTCTCTCTCTCTCTCTCTCTCTTTCACTCCCACTACTCTTACCTACCATACAGTTGGAAAAAAATTGCGCTTCGGATTTTATCACAAAAACAATTACAACTCTGTGCAAAATGCACAACTATTTCGTTCTCTCTCCCCCACTCTCTCTCGCTCTCGTTCGCTCTTACTACTCAGTTTCGCTTCCAGCCTTGGTTAAAAACTATCATTGCTTCTAAGTGTTTCAATCTAAATCTAATCAATCCACGCAATGCGCTCCCTTTGGTTCCATTATTTTTCTTTTTACATTTCTAAGTACTTTCCGCACAAACAAAACCCCGTCTTTCGTTCTCACTCGCATTCTGCTAACAAATCAGTTGTGAAAACTCATGAAAATTGTGTGGAAAACAAATAATGTGTGTTAGTTGTCAAGAGACCCCGGCCAAAAATCAGTGTTCAGAATAGTATTGGAACTGCGGGATCGGAGACTCTTTTAAACGGGAAACAACAAATAATAATATTATTTATTTAGTTATTATTGTATCGATATTATCAATATGGTATTGTATTGTATTTTGTTGGGAATGGGGAATTGCATTCTGCACTTATGTAACTCAGTTGTATTTATTCGTTTTGTTCAAAAATCAGTCTCTATTGCCTTTGTTCTATTTGTGCATATCTATCATATTATGAATTTGTTAGCATTTTTCTTTGTTCATAATTTCTCAAATATCCTTTTTTCGTTTTTCATTTTTGTTTGCTATTACTTCATGTTGTAATGTTTTCAGTAAAAAGTTGTTTTTGTATTTTGTATTTAATTCCCATTTTGTTTATATTTTTCGGTTTTTTTTTGGAATTTTTTTTAGGTTTTTTTGTTTGGTTTGTATGTTTGTAATACACCTTAGAAAAATATCACATTCTTACTTCGTTCGTTCGAGAGACATTTTAATGTGGTTACATTTTGTTGTTTTTTATTTGTTATTTATTTGTGTTATCTTTGGTTTTGCTATTTCCTTTTGTATGCTTTTTTTGCCTTTGTTTGCTTGTTTTAACTTCTATTTACAGTACGTTCCTATTTAAGACGCTTGCTTTGCTTTGCTGCACGACTAAAATATATAAAATTTAAAAAATATTTGATTGAGGTCATTTCAGAATTATTGCTAGTTCTTTATTTTCTTCATTCTATGCATTTTCCTGCCTTTCCTTGCCTTGCCTTGCCCTCTCTTTAATTTTCCATAGCTTCACTTTGTCCCAGCTCTACAAATTCTTTGCTTGCATTTGTATTTGTTATGGTTTTTTTATATATTCATTTTTGTTGTTTTTTTTACATTTAAACATTTGAATTTCATCTAAAATTGTATTTTTATGGTTTGTTTTTAATGTTTTGCGTTTCGTATATTTGTAGACACCGACATTCTTTACGAGTAAGTATAAAAAAATTGAGAAACATTTCCGGTTTCCTCGGAAGTTCAGCTCAGCTTCGTGAGCTGTCCTTGCACACCATGTGTGTGTGTGTGTGTGTGTGGGTGTGTGTGGGATGGATGTGTATGGGTGTATGCACTTAATTATGTATGTAAAACTCTATAAATATTTAAGAGACACGACAGTTAAAGTGTAGAGCTTAGGTGAGAGACTTTGAGAGAGAAGGAGAAAAAATATTGTTATCATTTAGTTTTCCTTTTTGTTATCGATTTTTAATAGCTCACAACATCAACAATGAAATAGTTTAATTTACTTATATATTTTTTTTCTCGTTTTTTTTTTTTTTGTTTTTTGATTTTGTTACATGTAGTATTTATATGTTTTTTTTTCTGTAAAAATCTCAAAAAGACGCCTAACACCGAAAAATATATTGCATGTACTACATTTTATGTCTATTATGCATAGTTTTTTGCATTTTCTGTTAGATTTGGTTGTTAGATGGTTTTTGTAATATATACATGAGTTAGTTGCTGTTAACAATTAATTTAATTCTCATTTAAAAATATTCCCATAATACATTCATTACGTTAAAAGAGACAAACAAATTATACAGATAGCAGTAAAATAAAGACTTTGACTCGAAATCACATCTACTCGAACGACATTGGAGAGCATATTTATAAACATTATATTATATTTACGTTTTGCTGTGTGTATTATACATTTTTCATTAGTTAATTTGATTATTTGTTAAAAAATTGTATTTTGTTTTTAACTTTATTTAAGTGAAACCTCGAAATTGTCTTAATTTCATGAAAACGTCGCTTTGTTATGTTTCTCTTAAATTTTCCTTTTACATTCATTTGTTCTCGAATACGACCAAAGCATTCACAACGTGGTTGCTATAAAGTGAGCCCAGTTTGACCTCTTTGGATCCAGATATGACATCAATGAAAGGAGAGCTAACTCGTAACAAATTCATCATTCGCGAAACCTGTCTGATCCAAAGTAAATAATACTATTTGTTTCGCAAACTAAACTCCATTCATAGCACAGAAATCGGAATACTTGGGATCGTATCGGATCGTTTGTTATGTGGTGTTTGTTGATTTTGGGGGGGAATACCTTTGGGTTTTGTGTTTTGTTGGGCTCTTTTCGTATGGTTAATCAAATGAACAACATTCATAATTTGTTTCAAAATATGCTATGTATATATAATATATGTATATGTTGTATATCTATGTATGTATAGACACCAAAAACCACATGTACATTTATGTATCTGTATATAGATATATTCTATGTATAATATTATTTTGTATTTTTCCTTTTCCTTTTTCTTTTCTTTGTTTTTTCAATTTTCCGATAGTGTCAGCATGTTTGGGTGTGTGTATAGGTGTATTTGTGTGTATTTATTTAACACTATGTATATATAAATAAATATGGTTTAAAAATGCATTAATCTTAATGCCAAAAGTTTCGTTGTTGGATTTTGTAATATTTTTGTTACACGTATTTCCTGCATTTTGTCTATGCCCTTTTTGCGTTTTACTTAAAAAAAAATTTAAAAAAAAAATACATACATATATTATGTAAATATATATATGGTAAATTTGTTATATATATATAATATATATATTTGTATGTATGTATGTATATATATATTTATATATATATATATATATATATGAAATAAGAGTCTTGAATCCCTCCAGTTTGTTGGTTTTTGTTCAAATGAATTTCTTTCTTCATCATCATCATCATCTATCCTCCTTCTACGTACTATCCACAAGTTGTATGGATAAAAAAAAGTATTTTATAAATTTATGTTTTTGTTTTTTGCTATTTATGATCATATTTAAGATCATAAGTATTATATCAACATTTACGTGGTAATTGAATTCCTTTAGCTTAGCAGTTGCAAACATCGAATGGGAAAAAGATTACTTAAGTTTGTAATTTACTTGTTCTTTTTTTTATAATTTTGTTAGTATTGCTTTATTGCTTATCTACGACTATATAGTAGCCAAATGTAATCTTTTTTCGATTTTCTTTACCTTTTCTTATAACCTTAACTTGCTAAATTCTTTTAAGGCGCATTTTTCACTACGAACGAACAAAATATATATACGCCGAGAGGCCTCTCGGTCAACAGATCTTTTTCTTGTAGTTTCTGGTAAATTATTGGGAGTAATAAACAAATGTAAAATGAAACACAAACTCAAAATAATCAATGCAAAAAACTTTATTAATAAATACTATAAAATAATAATATTAAATACATAATAATTGTCACAAAAAAATCAAAGTTCACATACATAGCTCACAGCATGTTATTGTTGTTGTTGTCGATAATTAAAATAATTATATATAAGTTGAATAATCTTTATAAAAAAGCGGTTTGAGCAGCATAATAGTTTCAATTTCTAAATAATAATGAAAGATCAAAACGTTTTTGCAATTGTGATGTTTGAAAAATACAAAAAAAAGAAGTGATTAGTTTATTTCAATAAATATCATATTTAAATTAGTATTTAAACAATCTGAAAAATATTTTCGCTCTGTGTTTTTTTGTGCTTCATAAAAAGGCAGTGTTGTTTATTATTGTTGCAGTAGCTTATGTTGTTGCTTTTTAATACATAGATAAATCAAACTAATCCAAATTGTGCGGAAAGTATTGAAAAAAAAAAACAGGCTTGATTAAAAAATATGAATTAATTATTATAATTAGTATAATTAAATTAAACTATAAACTATAACATTTTCTAGAGGCCCTGATCATTGTTGATTATATCATAAAAGTTTGATTTCAAAGGCAAAAAAAAACTATTATAAAAATTAATTAAACTGACATTGAAAAAAAAAAAAAAGTTGCGTTTTGTCTTTTGTTTGTTATTCAAGAAATATAAGTTTATGTAAATCTGTTAAGTAATATAAAAGAAGTGTGTAAATCTTGTTAAACTATCACAAAATTTTACTACAATTGAACACTATTTGATGTTTGAGAGACAAATTAAACGGCAGAACTGTTTGTTAAATGTAATTAAAATAAAATAATTATTGTTCGTCTAACTCTATTTGCATTGAGAGATAGAGACAGATGAGAGCTTATACTTAAGTGTTTATGGGGGAAAATCTCGAGCTTATCCTAACACATCCTTATATACAACGCTGACCAAAAATATCGTAAAAAAAAGAACTAAATTGATTCCTAGACGATGCTTCTATTGCAACTGGATGGTAATGGTAAATTATAAGTATGTAGCTTCTATACGAGTACTATCTGACATTCGATATTAGCTATAGCTGTTTGACTGATTTCTGAGGGATTCGAACTATGAACGTCTTCTATGCGTGATGCAATGGCTTCTACTGGCGATTGCAAGTGATTTGATTTAACTTTCTATTATTATTATTTAATGCTTTAGGTGTTCTAGTTTTATCTATAACCACTCTCAATTTCTACTACTGTGGGCAAGTTTCTGTTTCTGTTTCTGTTTCCGTTCTGTTTCTGTTCTTCTTTAATAGTTATTTAAATTATGAGGTACTTTAAACTTTTTGGCACAGTGAAAGTTTTTCTTCATTTTACTTTTCCTCTACCACGTTTACATTTACTTAATGTGTGTGTGTGTGTGTGTATTACATTAGTTTTTGAATTCTTGATTTACTTTACTTTCAATTTCATTTAGTTTTTTTTTTTGGTACGGCAAATATTTTGTTGTTTGTATTTAGGTTAAGGACATTTATAAGTATATAAAAAAAAAAAAAAAACTGGAAACATTATTTAATATATGTATGTATATACTATGTATATTATTTCTCATAGATCATTTTGTTTTTTTTTTTTGGATTTATTTTTTGTTAATTTTAATTTTAATTTTTGATTTTGTTTTTCTGTTTTGCCTCTGGTTGAAACTACATTTACAAGTTAATTCGATGTTCTTGGTTCAAAGTTTGTTAGTTGGTTGTTTTTTGATTTTGTTTTAATGTTTTTTGTTTGTTTTTGTCTCGTGTGGCATGTGGCTTGTGGCTTGTGTGTGTGTGTGTGTGTGTGTGTGTGTGCGTTTTATTTGGTGGTAACTTGTTGCAACTTGTTGAGAAATGAGCAATAATAAATGAAGCTGCTTCAGGCCCATCAAAATCAGAAGTCTTTTCAATGTTATTGTTTCAATTGCACGTATCGTTAATTTGCCTATTGTTGTTGCTGTTGTTCAATATATATTAATAAGATTAACTATTGTTTGTGTTACACATTTTGTGAATTGTAAGTAATATTAATTGTTAGTATATTATATTTGTTGTTGTTTGTTGTTGCTGGAATCACAGTTAGTTTGTGTTGTTGTAGTTGTAGTTGTATTAGTTGTAGTTTCATTTGTTTAGTTAAGTTTCGTAAAAAAACATTTGCTTAATTATTGCTATTGTAATTAGTTATTGGTTTTCCTATTTTGTTTGTATATATTTGTTTGTTTGTTGTTATTGTTTATAATTAAACTATTGACGGTGGTTGCACATAAGTAAATATTATTTGTAACTCTAGCCTTTCCAACCTGTCTCCCCTCCCCCGCCCCCTAACATCCCCTAGCTTCCCCCTTGACCCTTGACCCTTGCCCCCGTCCCCGACCGAGTTCAAGTTGTTTGCCTCATTCTGTTTGCTTTGCTGATTTTTGATTTGATTTGATTTGTTTGTTTGTTTGTTGTTGTTTTGTATAAATAATAATGATAATAATAATTAGTTATCTTTTGTATTGTTTTGTTTGTTTGTTTGTCTGTTTGCTTTTAGCTAGCACATACGATTAAACATAGTTACAGTTAGTTACATAAGTATTTGTATGTATTGTACACAATGTAAGTTGCATTTAGTTTACGATTACATTTGTCTCTTGCCTCTGTGGTTCTTTCTCCTCTGCCTTCTCGTTCTTTCCTCTTTTTGATTTTCGTTTCCCTCTTCCTACGCCTATTCGCATATATGTTTCTCTGCGTGAGTGTGTGTGTGTGTGTAATTAATTATTGTTAATGAACGAATAGCAAAAAATTGCATTATTGTTTTGTGGTTGCTGAGTTGAGTTCGATTCAACAAATATCATATTGCATATGTGCTGGGACCTCTCTTCTTCTTCCGCTTTGGCGCTGCCAACTCGTCCCACAACTATTTGTCATTTTGTACAATACATTTAGCTATTTATCTTGATCATTTAACCAAATAAATGTGGCTTGTTGTCTATTACGGTACTTGGTGAATTCCTTCTCGATTATACAGACTTCTCTCAATAGAAAAGAACAGACTATATTTTTGTGTATATTGCGTTTTGTGGCGTATTTGTTTGATTTGTTTTGTTTTGCCTCGTAGCTGCCAGAATCATTTGCATTTGCATTACAACCTAACAAAATTCTTCAGAAAACTTTCACTTATACAATAATTGCAAAAAAAAAAAACGCATTTCTTCTACTAATTACAATAATTATGCTTTAGTTTCAAAATCTTAAACACATTAATACCCGTGCTAATAGTTGCCAATGTTTTTTTTTACGCTTTCTTTACAATCGTAATTGTATGTGTTTATTACAACTTACTAAAAAAAAAAACTATTCCTTAACCCTGCACACACATTGCTCTATGGCTGGCTCTGTGCGCTGACTCTGCCTCAGCACCCGATTTCGGTCCACTTCAAAAAATTCGATAAAAAAAATTGAATAGTTACACAATTGTTGTAGGTCCTAATAATAAAGTTAGTAATAATAGATCTATACATAAATTTCCATAAGTTTCCTGTAATTTATGCCTCTTGGGTTGCTGCATTCTTCGTGTAGTGTAGTGTAGTGTAGTGTAGTGTACTATATGTTTGGGTGTGTGTGTGTGTGTGTGGGGATTATTTGAGGTCATGGGGCTTATCTGCGTAGGAGCCGTCTCCTACGCGCCTCATCTCAGCGCGGCGCATTGTGTATGTGCGTGGTCAGATGCTTGGAGAGGTAGTCGGCCCGGGCGAAGCACTTGCCACACGACTCGCAGTGGTAAGGCCGCTCGCCGGTGTGGATGCGCAGGTGGCGCGTCAGATCCGACTTGCCGCCGAAGGCCCGGCCGCAGAAGAGGCAGACGAAGGGCCGTTCTCCGGTGTGCTTGCGCACGTGCAGCTTCAGGTTCTCCTTGGAGCGCACGCACTTGCCGCAGAAGGGGCACGCGAAGCGTGAGGTGGCGGGTCTGCAAGGGAATATGCGATTAGACCGAATTTTAACATTTGAACTGGTTCGCGAACCAATGAACCAATTGGAATTACTACTAAAATAAAACCATTCAATGAACTTGCTTACAAAATGAGGCAATAAATTGGATGACAAACTAGCAACTATTCCTTCAAAGGCGAGGCATCCTCTCTGAATATTACAAATTAAAAACTATTATTCTTAACTAGAAATTAACATGGTGTAAGAAACGTAAAAATACAAAAACTCATTAACTAACTATCTTATCTGACTAGATGAATTATGGGTTGGATGAATATGGTTTAAATACCCCTAGAGAATTTTTTTTTTTTAATTTTAAAGGAATAATGTTTTTTTATTGGTATTTCCTAATTTTAATGCAATGTTGGAATTTCTTCATTTAAAATAAATATAAGTGAAATAAAATACCTACTTATTCAGTGCTGAACTATTCTAAATTCTTCGTGGAAGTAGAAGAAATAATGCTTCTTATTCAAAACCCTTAATAAATTATTCATTATTACTCTATTGAGTAATGTCTATTTGGCTCATTGAACTAATTTTAATTTATTTATTTAAAATGAATAAAAATAAAATACAATAACTACTTATTCAGTGCTTTAATATTCTAATTTCTTTGATTTAGTAGAAGTAGAATTGTTTTATATTAAAAATCCCTAAAAAGTTATTAATAATTCAACTATTGGGTAATTTATGTTTTGTTCATTGAACTAATTTTAATTTCTTCATTCAAAATGAATATAAATTAAATAAAAAAACTACTTATTTAGTTCTGAGAATATCTTGGTTCCTAGAGATCGAATTAAGCGAACTTCTTTATATTCACAACCATTAACAAATTATGAACTACTCCTCTATGGCGTAATATCTATTTGGTTCATTGAACTAATTTCAATTTAATATTGTAATTTCTTCATTTCAAATAAATATAGATAAAATTAAATTACTACTTATTGAGTGTTTTGCTCACTGAAGAAAAAGTTCCCCAGAGAACACGAAAGTGCTATAACTTTGCGATCATTTAGTAATATTCCACTTGGTTCAGGGTTCTTCCAATAAGTAGTTCAGTTCACCGAACTAGTTCGCACTTACCGCTTGTCACGCTGTCGCTCGGCGGCATCGACACGCAAAAAATTGAGTATGGACGCCTCCTGCGGATTGAGGCCGAGGAACTGCTCGTTGGGAATGCGCTCCGCATTGATCAGCGACGTCAGCGAGCTGAGCGAACTGATGCCGCTGCCAACGACGCCGCCGCCGCCGCCGCCGCCGCTGTTGGCGCTGCTGCCAGTGGCGCTGCCGCCGCTGCCGCCGCTCGAGTTGCAACCGGCGGCTGCAGCTGCCGCAGCCGCAGCTGAGGAACCTGCCGCGGCGCTGGCCATTGGCAGCGAGACGTGCCCCAAATGCGGCGGCAACTGTTGTTGCTGTGCCTGCTGCTGTTGCTGCGACTGCGACGACGACGACGACGACGACGACTGTTGCTGCTGCTGCTGCTGATGGTGATGGTGGTGGTGTTGTTGGTGGTGTTGTTGGTGCTGATGTTGGTGGTGTTGATGGTGATGATAGGAGGGATCCGTTTCCAAGTGGTGTGCGCTGTTCAACAGGCGTGACTGCAAATCGCACAAAGATTAGTTGAGTGGAGATCCAGGTCAAATGCAATTAGATCTCAGCTATTTATTTGACACATTTAACTAGTTTAAGACGTAATTATTTTAAGAGATTCGATTACAATTCTATCGTTTAAGCGTCAAGCATTTTAAGTTTGTCGCAATAGTTGTTCCAATTTCATTGCTCTTCAGCAAAATGTAATTTATATCATTTTATCAGATTCAAATAAATGTAAACTACAATTATTACGTTCAAATTAAACATTTGAAGTGTGGCAAAATAAATGTTTAAGTTTATTGCTTTTCAGCAAAATGCAAAATATTATACATTTTTCATTATTTATTCAGTAATCGAAAAGCTTTAAATCAATTTAACGTGCTTAAATCAAATATCTTAACTTTGTCGAAATAGGTATTTCAATTTGAATTGCTGTTTAGCAAAATGTAAAATATTCATCATTGCTCTTATAGAAACTTTGAGACTTCAGCGATCCTAACCAACTGTGAAAAACCCTGTATTTATTATGGACAGTGCAAAAATGTTTTTTAGAGACATTCGCATAACTAATTATTTTTTTAAAAGAGCATTAAATAACTTTGTTAAAGTGGATTTCCCCAAAGGCTTGTAATCTTTTCAGTTTATGACATTGTCAGTATCAACTATGAGAGACCCTGTATTTATTACGGATAGTGCAAAAATGTCTTTAGAGACATTCACATAACTAATTATTTTTTAAAGAGCATTAAATAAATTTGTAAAGTGGATTTCCCCAAAGGCACCAAAGGTGTTTAATTTACTTGTAATCTTTTCAGTTTATGCCATTGTCAGTATCATTGTCAGTGCAAAAATGTCTCATAAACCCATTCCCATGATTGGATATTTTATAAAATAAATTTGTTAAGTGGATTTCCCCCAATTAATGGTGCTTAAGGCATCTAAAATCTTTTCAGCTTTTGCAATTCTCAGTATCGACTGTGCGAGACCCTGTACTTATTTTGGGAAAGTGAAACATTCGACTTGACGGGTTTGGTTGCTTAGTTTTCGAGTCATAGTCGCTTGGTTGCCATAGGGACTGGGAGTTCCCCTCGAGGGGACAGACTACTCACCCGCTTGTTTGTACTATGTATGCCGTCCGAGCTGCTGATGTTCGGTTCCGTGGCAGTGGTGGAGGCCGATGCCGATGAGTTGTTGTCGTTGTAGAGCATGGTGATGCCGGCGGAGTCGATGGTGTTGTCCTGTTCGTGCTCCTCGCTGGCGGCATCGTGCTGGGCGGCCGCCTCGTCGCCCTCGCGCTTCACGTTGATGCGCAGATCCTCGCCCTCGTCGGCGAGCATCGGCTCCTGCGAGCTGGTCACCACATCCTGCTCCAGCTGCACGGCCGCCCCCATCGATGCACTGTTGCCGACATGCCGCCCACCGGCGGCGGCGGCTGCCACGCCGCCAACACCAACGGCGACTCCGGCGGCAACGCCGACGCCGACGCCAAGGCCGATGCTCTTCTTGCCGTGCAGACGCTCGAGGGCGTGGTTGAGGCGATGCTTCTTGAAGCTCTTGAGATAGCGGAACTGCATGCCGCAGACGTCGCAGGTGAAGAGCTTGTCGGCCGGGAGGCGGGCGCGATGGTTCTGCTCCTTGTGCTTGGCGTAGGCGCTGCGATAGCGATACGACTGGCCGCACTGCTCGCAGATGAAGGGCTTCTCCTCGCCCGGTCCGATGTGCGGATGCTGCAGGGCCGCATGCTGCTCCAGCAGCCAGACGTTGGGGAAGTGCGCGTTGCACACGACGCAGCGCGTCTCCTCCTCGATCGGCTCGCTGAACAGCGACGAGCACGTGTCCGACGGACTCTTCAGCATCTGGCTGAGCTGCTGGTGCTGCGCCAGCAGCGCGCCGCTCGGCGGCGGCGTCGATGAGGTAGACGACGAGGAGCTCTTCTCCTTGCAGCTGCTCGACGTGTCCGTGCAGCTGACCGGCGTCCCGGCGCCCGACAGCAGCAGCTGCGTATACTGCCGCAGCCCGCTGGCGTCCACAATGACCCCGCCGGCTGTGCCGCTCGTGCCGGACACCGATCCGGGCGTGCTGTTGCTGGTGGCGCGACGTCGCTGCTGCTGCTGCTGATGTTGCTGGTGCTGCTGTTGGGCGAGCAGCTGCTCCAGCGACTCCTTGTAGAGCAGGGCGCTGCTGTTGGGCGTGACGACGCTGCGCTCGCCGGGCAGCTCCACAATGGTCACGTCGTCGCTGTCGTTGCCATGCCGCTGCTTGGCGGCCTTCGACTGCGCGTCCAGCTGCGACTCGCCGGCGATGAGGCTCGACGAGGTGGCCATCTGCTGGGGCGATGGGGCGCCAGCCGATTTGCTCGACTTCGACTGCGACTGCGACTGGGCGGCAAAGAAGCTGGTGGGCGTGGCGTAGCGCAAGTTGAATGCGGCATGAGGCAGCTGTGGTTGTTGCTGAGTGGCTTGCTGTTGCTGTTGCGGTTGGGGTTGCGGTGGCTGCGCTTTGTACTGTGCGTCGCTGGAACGGTTCGTTGTGGACTGACCTTGCTGACCCTGTGCCGACTGCGACTGCGACGGTGACGGCGACGGCGACTGCTTCGCTGGCACGCCATAGCCGACGGCAGCGGGCGCAACCGCGGCTCCGGTCTGATAGTCCTTGGTCAGCAGATCGCTGAGCGTTGTGAAACGGTGGGAGAAATCCTTGGGCGCGCTCAACAGGCCGCGAGTCCTGCCGGGCGAAAATACAAATTAGCAACGATCGAACTTATTCTGATATATATACATAACTATATGTTCTAATGTGATGAAATTTTCAGAATCGTTAGAGCATGTCATTATTGAGAACACTCTATAAGAATAATGACACAATCTAGCCACTATATAGAATAACAAGATGGCGACATAAATATAACAATGCAGAATGCATTTGAAATGGGCAAATATTGATAAATTTATGAATGTAGATAAATAAATAAATCAAAAAAAAATGTGGTATTGGTCTCCGAAATGGGGCTTACCGCAATGCCTCCTCGGCCAGCCAGGTCTGGTGGTGCAGCAGGCTCAGTATTCTGGACGGATCAATGTCGAAGAGGCTCAGACCGAGCGGCGTGAAGGGAAAGGCGAAGGGCGTGGGGCAGCGGCTGGCGGCCATGGCGCTTATCGGGGAGCCAAAGTTGCGCAGGAGCTGTGGATCAGATTCCGGACGAGATGTAAACGACAAATTAAAAATATATACATATATGCATATAGAAGTCAAGGCGTTGCAAAAAAAAAGAATGTAAGAAACTTTGCCAGAGTCGGGCGGGGGATAAAGGACTCAAGGTAGGGCCAGTATATTTATATGTTCAACTCATTCTTCGATTTGCTGCTAAACTCTAAGGGGGTGAATTTTGAGTGGGACACGTGGGCGGGGCCAGTGTGGGTCTATATATGGCTGTGTTCGTGTATATATAAAAATGATAAGTTATTACGACATGCAGTGCATTATTTACAGCCTCGAAACACAAGCAAAACCATAAATACTGGCAAAATACGACATCTTAAGCATACGTACTACCAAATCTATACATATATGTTGTATATAGGCGCTACTTAGTCCTATTGCGGCGATCGAGCAGAGTTACTTACGGAATGCGTTGCCAGCTGCTTGAGGAGCTAAACACTTTAATACCTAATAACACAGAGGGGATTGAGAAAGATTCCTAACATCAGAGAATCGACAGGAAGTGAACACGATTCGAGATGTATAACTAAAGATATATAACTTCTGCAGAGAATTGATCAAAATAAACAAAATATTTTATATTGCCCAGCCCAAGTCAAATTTGTATAGTTCTAAATTAACGAAGAGTAAATAAATAAAAGAATTATTATTCACTTGGTTGTATGAAATGAAGTGTGTTTAAAATATGTATTCCACACAATTATAACAGTTACCATTATCAGAGTTATAATTATATATTTGAAATAAGTTGTTATCCAGAAAAGTATGCTATACATTTTGCATAGCTGGTTAAAATCTTTTGGACCTAAGAAAACAAAAAGTCGTACTCGATTATTTTCAATAGTTTTATTTATATAGAATTTACTTTCCTTTCATCATCATCTTGTTTTGGTTTTTCTGTTTCATTCTTTTCTCTTTTTTTGTTTATTTGTTGTTAGTTTCTTTTTGTTTGTTTGTTTTTTTTGTTTTTTTCATTTTTGCATTTGTATTGTTCATTTTCTCTTCTTTATTTTGTTTTCTTTTCTTGTTATCTCGCTCATAATCTTTGTTCATGTAATTTTGTTTTGTTTTCGGTTTGTCTCTTAAAAATGGCTACACTGTCATCAACTAGAAATTGCGGTGTCTATATAGCTGGCTATATGCATTGACCATATCGTCGTTATCATCTTCTCTATCAGCATCATCAATATCAGTATCAGTATCAGTATCAATATCATTATCGTCCTTTTCTATGTATTGTTGTAGGTCTTCGCTTTAGGTTTACCGTGTCTACTTTAGTCTGACTTTAGCCTGTTTCAAACCCTCTGGGGGTATTACGATATTACCGCAACCAAATCTTCTTTTGGGCCTGTCTGTGTGCTTGTGTGTGTGTGGGGTGTGTGTGTGTATTTCAACTGATGTGTGTGCGCCTGTATGTGTGTGTGTGTGTGTGTGTTAGGGTTTTATTCATTCCTTTTTTATAAACTATGATATGCCTTGCTTTGCTTAAATATTTTGTTTATAAACTTTTTAGCTTTTCGTTTAATAATTTTATATAAATTTTCTTGGGGGTTTTTTGCCTAAAATATGTTTAATTTACCATTTTTGTTCTTGTTACTTGGGTGTGTGTGTGTGTGCGTCTGTGTGTGTGTGTGTGTGGAGAAGTCTCTCTCTGTATGCGTGAGATTTGTGGAGTTTTCTCTGCTAAAATATTTGTGTGGTTGCGTCTATTTGTTCTGTGTGCCTGATATAAGCAGTTTCTTCATACAGTAGTAATTTAATCATTATTTCAATATTCATAATCATAACGAGTACTCGCACTCCTATTCGTACTTGACTTGTATTCATTTATTCAGCATTGGATACAACTCGAAAATGAGTTGGGCTATAAGTGTTGCTCAGTGCTTTTAGTTTGGTTTTCATTTTTTCTCAGTTTTTCTTTGTATTTTCTCACGTTTTGGTTTTCGACTACGATAAAAAAAAAATATACATATGTATATATATATACATAGTATGTATGTATATATATAATATATATAGAGAGAGATTTCTTAACCTTCCTTTTAACTGTAATTGGGTTTGCTGGTTTTAACGGTTTCACGGTTTCACGGTTTCACGGTTTCAGTATTCGGGGTTTACTTATTAAATCAAGCTCAAGCTCATCGACTGGCGTTGTATATATAGTTCTATATATATATATATATGTATATATATGTATGTCTGTATGTAAATGTGTGTATATATAAACCAGCTGTAATCGATCGAAGATCATCGATAGTCGAATAAATTAACAAATTAATACACTTATGTTTACAGTTCTCAATTTCAGTTTCGCCGCAATTTCACTAATTGCAGGCTATATGCCGATTCGAGGTAATTGTAATGCATATATGTTTATGTTTATGTTTATGTGTGAGTGTGAGTGTGTGAGTGTGTGAATGTGGGTGTGTTGAGAAAATGAATGAAACATGCGCGAGATAAATTATGTTCTTTTTTTTGCATTATGTCAATTTATTTACGAAAAAAATTATATATACTTCAAATATATATGTTGATATATTTACTTAAATTGAGGGAAAAAAACTAAAGTTTATGAAATGGAACTTAAATTGCAATAATAATAATTAAAATTATTTAGCGAAATGTGAATTAGATTTACGTTTGTTTTCGTTTTGTTCCTTGCTGAATAATAAATAAGTTTTATAGTTGGTTGAACGCTTACAAAATAATATCAGTAATAGCTATGTAAGTATACCTATATATACATATATAAATATATATATATATATGTCTATATAGCAAATATATGCATGTGTAATCGAAGAGACAAACACAACTTAACATAAGAATGGATCAAAATGAAATCGAATTTCGTCTCCTGCTTAACTATGTTCAAACCTTTTCTTCGCTTTCAATAATCATTGTTATGTTTTAAAATATTAAGTTCAGTTGCTGCTATGTGTGTGTGTGTGTGTGTGTGAGTGTGTGAGAGTGTGTGTGTGTAACTGCTTGCTTATGTTTAAATAATTATTTATTGTATTTTAAATTGTCGCTCTCTCTCTTGTGTTGTCTTGCTTTATAGTTAGTTAATCATAATTTATAAATATGAATGTAAGTATGTCTATATTGTTAGGAACATATTGACGTAATTATAACGTATTGCAGCTATTTTGTTGTTGTTCTTCTTGTTGTTGTGTTACTCATTTTGTTTGTTTCTTTCGGTCACGAACTCTCATTTAAACCCAACTCAATTATATATACTCATTGATAGACCCAAATCTGTTGGCAAGTCAAAGCAGCCTCTTCATAAGGATGTTCTCAAAAAATTGCTATCTGAAAGCCTCAAAAAAAAAAAAAAACCCAAACTAAACTAAACGTCTGCTTCTTCATCCGCTTGCGCCGTTTTCAAAGTCTATATAGTTAAGTACGTGTGTGTGTCTGTATCTGTATGTTTATGACGTCGTATCAATCGAATCGAATTACAAAAAAAAAACCTAAAAACATGTCGTTACTAAAAACAAACAAAAAGTTAAGATGAGCCTCATAGGAAACTTAAAATTTCAACCGTAGTTAACTTAAACTATTATTTAGCTAATTAAATAATTCATATCATAATCATTTATAATATTGAATGTTTGCTTAATCTGTTCAACTGTTGTCTGTATATAAGTTGCATTTGTTTATTAATTATTGATTTATGCTTTACTCTCGTTTGTTTTTGGGATGTGGCAAAATTTGCTAAATTAAATGAAACTTAATTAATGTTTTTATAAAACATATGCATAAGAACTAATTAATCAACTATTGTATGGTATGGGCATGTCTCTGTGTGTCTGTGTGAGTGTGTGTGTGTGTTTGTAAGTGTGCGTGTGTGTGACTTAATGCCACAGCATAAATAAAAACATTGTGTTTTAAACAAATTGAACTAAACTGCCAACAAAGAGTTTACTCTCGTTTCATTAAATATGCGTTTAATCGATAATTGATTAAATTTCTTTGCGTTTTGGTTTAAATGGGAAGGTTAAAAAATTTTACCATATTGTTTCATTTTGTTTTAGTTTATGTTTTTGTTTTGTTTTTGCAAAAGTTCTGTTCGCGTTTCCTTAAGTTTTATAAAGTATTTTTTTCCGTGTGTTTTTAGCAATCATTTTGTTTTCATTTTTGTTTTTGTTTTTGTTTTTGGTTTTAATATGTATTTGTATTTGTATTTGTATTTGTTGTCGTTATTGTTATTATTGTTGTTGTGGCTGTGAAAATATTTGCGTTCTATAAACTAATATATTTGTCAATAATAATTATATTTTTTGTAGTATTTTGTGTGTGGATATGCAAAACTACTTTGTTGTGTTTCTACTTTTTGTTGTTCTTGATTTGGTTGTGACATTTGTTTTTTTTTGTTTTTGTTTTTGTTTTTCTTTTATAGCTAATTCCGTTCATTTCGCTTTCTTCTGACATATTCGCTTGCTTAAATATTAAATTTTGTTTGCTTTGTCTTGAGTTTTCTTTTTGTTTTTAATTTGAATTTCCTTCTTGTTTGTTTTTTAGAAACTTTTCATTAAATTACACCACCTCCTCTGAACGGCCTAAAAATGCTGTGTGTGTGTGTGTGTGTGAGTATGTGTGTGTATATAGTATGTATATTTAGTTATATGTATATATATATATATATTTATATATATGTATATGATTCAATGCCTCCATTGCTCACTAAAAAAATAACTATCAAAAAAACTGCTGACTTCGGATTTTCCTTAGTTTCCTTTTTTTGCTTCGCCTCATCGCCGTTTTCTCTTTACATTTGTTTTTGCGTTTTTATAAAATATTACTTCAGTATGTATAATGTATATATGTATTGTATATATATAAGTTTATATATATATATATTTTTTTGTGTATTTTTTTTTGTTCTTTTCATTTTGTTTTTTGTTTTATTTTTTTTTTAAAGGGGAGTAGGCACTACAGTGTTGTTTTTTTTTTTTCTTTCTTTCTGTTACTTATTTTTGTGTTTTTTTTTTTTCGTTTTCTTTTGCTTGTCTTATGGATTACGTTTTCTTGTTGTTTTTATTTTCTTACCAAAAAATGTATGAATCGCTTTGCTTAAAATAAGCCTAAAAGCCTTATTTGTTGCTTGTCATTTCAAGTAAATTATTAACAACTCTCTTCATTCCTTTTTGTTCAGCCTAAATGTGGGTGTGTGAGTTTGAGTGTGTGTTTTTTGGGGGGGTGTCTTTGGGGTTTCTTTGAGCGAATGCCAAAAGGTGTTTGGAGAAACTGCCAAGCGTTAAGTTCGAAAGATCGAAAGTATCTCATATGCGTGTATCTAGCATCTGTAGCTGTATCTGTATCTGTATCTGCATCTGTATCTGCATCTGTATCTTGTATACAAACGTAACTCAATTTAGCGTATCAAAAGATTTGTTCTTGTAATATGTATATAGTTGGAAATGTACAATTACTCGTATGTGTTAGGCATTCAAAAATTGGTTCTATGTTGCAATCAGTTTTCTTATCGTTTTCGTTTTCGTTTTTATAGTTGAATTTGAGATTCTTATGTCCAGCATTGTCTAATCGACATCGGTATCGATATCGGCTCTAGATACCTGCTAATTTGCTGTCTATGTGGGCATGTATTTATCATATTTACAGGCATTCCCATTATACTATGTATAGGTCTATATGTAAGTTAGTGGTTCCATTTATAACGCCTCAAGTTGCTCTTTGCCGTCAGTGTCGGTCAGTGTTATAAGATGGAGAAAAAAGGTTCTATTGCTCTAGTCAAGTTCTATGTACAGTAAGCTTAGAAGGTAAAAGCATGGAAATAAAATGTACTCTGTGGAATACTTAATTGCATTGCAGTTTCCATTTGTTGTTCTTGTTGTTGTTGTTGTTGACTATTTACAGTTTGTCTCGAATTGTTAGCTTGGCACTCAAACATATATATTTAGTTATAGTATCATCATTTTGTGTGTGTGTGTTTTGGTTTTTTGTTATTTAACGCCGATGAAACCAATTTCTTGTTTTATTGCGTTTCGCTGTTTAACTATTTGCTCTGTTTGTTTATATCGGTATATCGGTTATCGGATATCGGTTATTGGTTATCGGTTTAGATGTTCACAAGTTTCGCTTATACAAAAGTAACGAACGAACTCAAAAAAGGCGTTGATTGTTGTTTTAATTTTATATTGAATTCGTTTTCTTTGATTTTTTTCTTTTTTTTTTGTTTGGTTTTTTTTGTATTGTGTGGTTGTTCGTGTTGTTGGTAAAGAAAACGGATTTGCACACTTGGAATAAACAAACAAACAATTGTATATTTAATTACTAAGTACTCTGATGCCATTAAAATGCATTAACAATTATGTTACGATAAAAGAGGCAATTAAAAAACCAACACAATGCCATACCTCGATACAGGATGTGAGTACGAAAACAGATTTCACAATTATGTTAATGTTAATGGTTGCCTCTCGTACGTATCTGTATCTGTATCTGTATTGTATTGTATGTCTTAGTCTTAAAGTATTTGTATTGTAGGTGATTATAATTGTCTGGTATGCGGAATGTGTAAATGTGTAAATGAAGGCATTCGGTCAACAGGGTACATTTGGTATTCAATCTTGCAGTGCGTATTACTTTTGATCGGAACAATAAGATATATATGTATAGTAGATCACTGCAAGAGCATTCCGATCGTCGGCTAGCCGATGATATGATTTCTTCTTCGTATTGGTTGTATCAATGCTGCAGTCGAAACTAGTTCCCGTTCGTTATTGTTGCTGACTTTGAAAGCTAATCGGTAATCCAGTTGATTTGAACTATGAATGTCTGTGATTGATATGTGAATACGAATTTATAGTCAATTCGCTGCGATATATCTATTGTATTCGGTTTATTGTCTTGAAGAATTTGGGTTGTTGCAGGAACTAGTTGAGGCCCGGACTGCTGCACATTTGATGTGTTGATGAACTGAGGCAAATGAGTCAACAGAAAACAGAAAACAGAAAACAGTAGAAGAGTATGTGTGTTGGTTTTTTAAATTACGCTACGACTGTAAAGAAGGCATTTGGTTGGGATTCAATTAGGTATTTTAGATATAAGTATTTGTTTAACAGCATTTCTTGCTATATCATTTACGTAGTATCATTAGGTTTATTTTGCACTATTTTCCTTTTCTTGTCATTTGTTTGCTTGCTTCTCCAATAGTCGTCTATTTCTTAGTTCACAATTGAAAAGTTGCAATAATAATTGTAAATTAAGGTTTTGCATACTTTTTTCTTTTATTTATATTTGTTATGGTTTGATTGTGTAAATAAGTTGCTTGTATTATAAGTAGGTATGCGGTTTCTTATTAGTTGTTTATCATCATCATCGTCGTCGTCATCATCATCGACTTGCTTTTGTTGTATAATTGAATTATGTAGTTGATTTGATGTTGTTAAAAAAATATGCATCAATTTAAAAAAATAGTAGTAAATCTATGCATGTAAAAGCATTTTGCAGCCATCTTGTTATTTTTCTGGTTGTTTGTTTGTTTGTTGTTAAATATTGGTACTATTGTTATTGTAGCTGTTGTAGTTGTTGTTGTTGTATATATGTTTATTGTATATTTATATGTATGTATATGTATATCGATATATATATATGCATATATAAATATTGCTTGCAGTTGTTCTTGTTGTTGTTGTTGTTCTTGTTGTTGTTTAGTTATATTGTATTGGAAGAATCTGTGTTTACCCTGAGCATTTTTCTGCTAGACAAAAAAATCAAAAGAATTGTACAAAACCAAAAAATAATGTCGTCTTGTTTGTTTGTTTGTTTTTTTTTTTTTGTTGTTGTTTATTATTATTTATTTATGCATATGCCGCTGCTGCTCGTGTTAATTGAAATAATAAAATGATTAGAAATCTTGCCGAAAAATGTTTTGTTACCGAAAATATTATTATTATTTACTTTTTTTTTTTTTTTGCCGAAACTTGTATTTTTTTATTGAGTGGTTGGAGTTTTGGGGTTTTGAATTTGGTTTGGTTTTTATTTTGAATTTCGCTTGTAATTTTCAGTTATGTTTTGTTATTGTATTTGTTCTTCATTTAGATTCCATTTGATTTGGATTTGTTTATTCCAAAATATTAATTGTTTTGTGCCAAAGCTTTGTTTTCAAATTTATCGAAATATATTTGACAAAAGAATTTGAGCTCTCTCCTACTTCGTTGAATGTGGAGATGAAATAAAAAAGGTTTTTATGTTAAGTACATATTACCAGTAGATTGTTGAATTCTTTTCTTTTTGGTTTGGGTTTGGAAAGTAATATGTATGTACGTACGTATGTATAGCATATAGTATAGTATATGTATAGTTATGGTATATATAATAATTTATATAAATTCGACTTGTATCTGCAAATCTAGCGTAAATGTTTCTATTCTGTTCGCACGTTGGCAACCATGATAGGGCAACCATGTTCTGGATCGATCGTTATCGTTATCGCTATCGGTATCGCTATCGGTATCGTGCGTGTCACTGTTCGCTATGTTTATTGGGGTGTCTTCGAGCCAATTTCACTTAGAATTAGATTCTATATTGGTTTGCTGTACAAAGTTCATAATTAGCATGCTTAGCTTCCATTTGTGTCTTGATCGACGAGGGTATATAGTATTAGGGGTGTGTGCGTGTGTTTGTGTGTGTGTGTGTGTGTGTGTGTGTGAGAGTTCCTATGCATTGTTTCATATATAGATTCATATATAAATAACTTGCTTTGCTTACTTCTGGTTATTCGAAATATATATCTATATGTATGTATATATAGTATTATTGTATGAATGTATGTATCCGATATATACACATATAAGTATGTATATACTATATAACTTTTTGTTTACTTCTGTATATAGATCATTTAAATTCCTGTTTCCTTTAAAATGCATTTTTGCAGTACGCCTAATGATATACTTCTCCTCGTCCTTCGGTTGCGCCATGGCTCTTGACTGTGTGTGTGTGTGTGTGTGTGTGAGTGTGTGTGTGTGTGATTATATAACTTTAGAATTTTGTCTGTTATCTGGTATTAATTGCCTCTAATGCTTGTGCTTCTTTCTAGCTTGAAAAAAGGGCGAAATTATAGGCATTTTTAAACGCAACTAAAGCCTGACTTACAACTTTTTCTTTAGCTCTTTCATTCTACTGATTTGAGTATTTGCCTTTGCTTAATAAGAGTATCCTTTTTTATTATTTATAGCTTAATCTTTTTTGTTTGTTAATCTTTGAATATATTTGTTTCTAAATGTATTGGGTCTGTTTTACCTTTGCTAATTTAGCGGATTTCGTGTTTTAATCGTACTGTGCGCCTAACATTGTCCCAAAAACAATTCCAGAAAATTCTTGTATAATTTCGTATTTGTTTTTCGAGTTCTCAATTTAATTTTTTTGTCTTTTCATATTTCTTTGAAGCGCTCTACATTTGGTTTTCTTATTTGTTTGCCTAAAAAGTGTTTTTCGTTTTTGTTTTTGGTTTTTTCGTGATAAAATTTTGACTAAAAATTTGTATTAGCATGATTTACCTTAAGCAGCACATTATCTTTTGGATTCTCATTGTCTCGTAAATACGTTGATGAGCATGTGTATTTTGTGTATATGAAAAACCTGGCAACAGTGTAAATATAAAAACGTAATCATAAAACAAGCGAAAACCAACGAAAAAAATTATAATAATAACAGTGGAAAGAAATCAAGGATTAGCTTCAGTTTTCATCGGTTGTGTTTCTTTGTGGTGTGTAAATTGTTATTGTATATTTTACTATAAGTGAGTTTTTCATTTCGCTCTCTTTTTTATTTAGTTTTTGTTTTGTTTGTTTTGTTTTGCTGTCTTCAAGGAACTTGTTGAAACGTTTTCAAATGGCGTCAAGTAAACAAAAATTAAAAAAAAAATATACATAATGCCCACGATGCGGGGCGGGCACGCTCTCGGGGAACCAAAATAAGGAACTTTTGATCACAACTTAAAGGCTACAAAAACTCGTACTCAAACTTAGGCGCTACACTTAACGAAATTAGGCATACAGAAGTGTATCAAAAATGTTAATACAAAGAACAATATGATATATATGTGTGTGTGGGTGTGTGTGTGTGTGTATGATGTGGGTGATGTTACACAATGAATTTTGAATAATATGCGAAAGAATGGAATGATTACGAAAGATATAAAGAGATAGTGAATAATACTGTAATGATCATAATAAAAGTAACCCAAAACGTCAAATACATTTTTGCTTCAACTATGTTGGTTTTTTTTTTTTAATTTTGTTTTTATTTTTGTTTTCGTTTTCTTTTTTGTTTTTACTTTGTTTTGTTGTGGTTGTTGTTGTTGTTTGGTTTGTGTTTTTTGTTGTCACAATAATTTTGTTGAATTTTACCTTTTCTCATATAGCTGACAAATTCATTGTGTGTGTGTGTGTGTGTGTTATATGTGTGTGTGTGTGTGTGTGTGTGTGTGTGTGCTTGGGTATTTCCATCGAACATAATTATAATATTGATTTGGAGATACGCGTACATACAGAACAGAAATATAAGAAATAAGAAACTTAAGGTTGTTGCCATGTTTTAAATATTTTCTTTTCTTTTTGCTGTTTATGCGCTAAAGCTAAATAAATTTCATATAAGTTGGTACAATAAGTGTTATATAATCATAATAATAACATTTGCTTACACATTAAATTAGAGATATGACAAAAAAATGTATATTTAATATATATGTATAAACAAACACATTCAATAATTCATTATTAAATTGTTTTGTCGTTTCGTAGAGACACAGAGCATAAAAACACAAAATTGTTGTTGTGGTTTGTTGTTGTTTGTTGTTTGTCGTTTGTCAGCGCAGTCGAAATATAATTAACTCAGAAATTAGTGATCGATATCAATCAATAAAGAAAACATATATTTTGTTTTATGTCTTTGTGGTCGAAGTTCGCTTCGCAGGCTTGTTTCCCTGATTCAGATCTTTTGGTCAACACCAACGGCAACCCGTCTAAAATTCTTCTTTCTGCCTTGTCGCTTTCGATTTGCTTGGAATGTTTTTCTCTCACATTTGACGCGGCTGTCACCTGGGCGTTTATTTTTGGGGCTGCCACAAAATTAAAATTAAAAAAAAAAGTTCTATATTCTATAATAAATTGTCCTTTTTAGCCGAAGCGGAAAAGGTGAAAGTTCTTATTTAGCTTTGCTTTTTGTTTAAGTTTTAGTTTGTGTGTGTGTGTGTGTGTTTTTTTTTGTTTTTTTTTTTGGTTACGTTTAATTATTATTAATTATTAATTTAATTAATTATTGAGTAGTACTTGTTTTGTTTTTATAATTTTGTTTCTAAAAGGCCGAAAATCACAATTTTGGTTTTGTTTTGTTCCTAAACGTTAAATTTTGTTTGCTTTTTGCATATTTGTTTTATGATATTCATGATTATGTTTAAATGTATTATAATTATAATTGGTATCTTTTAATTTTATTGTTTACGCAAAAGTCGTTTTCTTTTTGCCATTTAACATCACAATGTCGAATTGATGCCTGTTGGGTTTATCATTTTCCTTGTTTTCACTTTCTGTGTCTTGTTTTTCTCTAATACTGCGCTCCCTGCGAGAAAATAAGCCAACAACAAAATTTTCATTGCGCCAGCTTTTCGTTTTCCATTTTGCTTTTCCCTATTGTTTTTCAAAATGCAAAGCGAAAATCTCTTTTTATTTCCATTTAATTTATTTATTTCGCTTTATGCCTCAATTATTCACATGCTCATGTTCTTGTTTTTTTTTTTTGTTTTTCTTACTTGTTTTTTTGTGTTTTCTTTTCTTTTTTTTAATGCTATCACAGCCAAATTGTTTAATCCAAAGTTTTTTTTTGTTTGTTTTGGGATTTCTTTTCGATTTTTTTTTTGTGTTTGCCGAAAAAGTTTTGCATTTTTTTTGTTCTTTTGTTTTGGTTTAAAATTTAGAATTTTGAATTTTGTCTAGCGTGCGTTTTAGTTTTTTCTTTTATTGGTTTAAGTGTGCGCATTTTGTTGTTGCTTTTGCCTGCTGTTAACAATATCAGATCCGAAATCCGAAATCCGATATCTGAACCGATCCCAGAATGATGCCCACGGCCGCCTCTCGCCTTCTATATAGTCTAGCCAGAGCCCCAAATATTCGTGCATACATTATACTTTATAATATAATTTGTTTTTTTTTTTTTTGTTTTTTTTGTTTT
Source organism: Drosophila formosana (assembly GCA_035045625.1). Classification (NCBI taxonomy): domain Eukaryota; kingdom Metazoa; phylum Arthropoda; class Insecta; order Diptera; family Drosophilidae; genus Drosophila; species Drosophila formosana. The sequence goes on along the minus strand of JAWNOW010000173.1, from coordinate 373,652 downwards.
GTTTTAATTTTGAGATCGATTTTGTATATGTTTTGTTTGTTTGCTTTGATGTGGTGTGTGTTGTGTGTGTGTGTGTGTGTGTGTGTGTGTGTGTGTGTGTGTGTTGTTTTCACTGTACACAGGCTCTGGGGCTATAGTAAAAGTATCAGATGAATTGTGAATCAGGGTGTTGCATTGGTTTGAGGGATTTGCCAGTTCAATGTCCCCAGGGGAAGCAGCTCAGCGACTTTTCGACCACATCGTGTGTGTGTGTTGCCAAAACAATAATTCGTATTCGTAGCAATAAAGATAAACGTAATAACACAAACAATTTTTGTATTTCTCGTTCGCCTAAAAACTATCAATTTTCCAATCCTTGCAAATGTTTAGCCAAAGTCGGTTATACTTCTCGATTCCGAATTTTCCGAATTTTCCAAACTCAAGAGTAGAAAAACATATATATTTTTATGTACATATATATACTATATATATGTATATGTTACAGATTATCAATGAGTAACTTGATGTTGTTGTAGTTCAAAGCAAAGTAAACGAGGCATCAGATTTGAAGCGGCTTTTGAAAGTTTCCCAATAATCGTTTGCAAAAAAGGCAACTTACATATACTCGTATGTATATAGTGTGTATATATCTGTCAGGGTCTGTCAGCAATGTTTCTGTGTGTGTGTGTGTGTGTGAGTGGAGGACGCAATACGTTTGAAGCGCAAATTAGGTTCAAGAAATGTAAGTCAAATTACTCGAAAATAACTAAAATTCAGATAAGAATGTTTTGAATCGGTAAAAGGCGCTTATACCCTCTGATATAAAGACTTATGCGTATTAAGCTTGGATACTCGCATTGCCTACACATGCTGTAATTAGTTATTTTTTTTGTTGTATTTTTTTGCAATATTTTGCTGTTGTTTGTTGGGCGTTGAGTCTATTAATTGTTAGTTGTTTTCCCACTGGTCACACTAAAGTTGTTTTATATACGCATGTATGTATGTATATATATTTATGTATATATGTATATGTATATGTTATTGTGTATCGTATGTATGTATATATATTTAAGATCACAGATATTCTATGTAATTCTGCTGCTTTGCATAATTCACGCGTATGTCTGTATTCCATGATTTGAATTCAAATGTTGCTGTTTGCGTCACATTAGATGCCGCTGCTGCTCTTCAGATACGCATATACTATATATAAATGTTGTCTGTATATGTGGCTAAAAATTAGTTGTGTCTCCTTGCATACATATATACAATTACCTATATACACTGTGTGTCTGTGTGTGTGTGTGTGTCTGCTAATTTGAATATATTATGCATAGACGTTATTAGTAGTATCGCGTTAGGTACTAGATCAGTATATAGAGGCTAGTATAGGCCTAGCAAGCCGCTCTTCTAAGTATGTGTGTGTCCGTGTCTGTGTGTGTGTGTGTGGAGGATATGTATTAAACGTTCGAGTTGCGTTGCAGAAAAGTATGCTACACTTTTTGTTGCTTTTGCTGCTGACAGTTCACTTTGCTTTGTATCTATATCTATATATATATATGTATATATATTGGTATACACAATATATATTTTTCTGTGTCTATGTCTGTGTGTGTGTGTGTGTGTGTGCCTATGCAGATCTTTCACTTTTAAACTAACTGTAGCTGTATTTGTTTTTGTTTTTGTTTTGTTATATTGTTATTACCATCTCGCTAATATCTCTCTCTCTGACCATCAACTTCACGATGCGCATCATCATGATAATCATTACTTAAAAAGTTACATCACGTGTTCACTGTTCTTTTTCTATACAATATATGTATATATATACTATATGTATATATATATGCATGTATATCATTATAATTTAGTATAATTCTTTACTTTACTGTCGCTTATCGGATTTCTTTATGCATTTTTTTCATTTTGTTTTGTTTTGTTTAATATTTTCATTTATGTATGTATATATGTCTTACGTTCTCTTATGCATGTGTATACATATGCATATATTTACTAAAATATTTCATTTGCTTTTACATAGACATATGCATATGTATAACAATTGTAATTAGATTCCTGCTACAACTCTCGCGCTGCACTTGTTCACTAAAATATTTTATAGAAAAAAAAAAAAATGTATGTATATATATATGTATATATGATCAACGCTTAAACTTTTGCTTGGGTTTCACTTTCACGCACTAAAATTAGAATTAAACATATTTTGTTTTCCTATCCCTTCGTCGCTTCTCGTTTGCTGATTTCTTTTTCACTTCGCTCTTCTAACTCGAATTGTCCTTTATGTTTGTAATTCTTTAAATTTCTTCAATAATAGAGACAAAAAGTGTGTGTGTGTGTGTGTGTGTGTGTGTGTAAGTGGGAATTGCATAAAGAAAAATGATCGTCAATAATCGGATCTATATAGGCTATATGGTCTATACGATGTCATCAATTTACTGCATGTTGTTGTCTACGCTTCGGTTAAAAAGAGCAAATTCTATTTGCAGTTGTTGTTGTGTGTGTTCTTGTTCTTGCCTCGTTTTTAGTTATTTGTATAATATAATTAATAAAATATGTACATGTGTGTGTGTGTGTGTGTGTGTGTGTGTCTCTAAGCTTTTGCGCTTTTCTCTTAAGTAAGTCAAAAATTGTTGTTGCTGATGCTGCTCAGCTGATGTTGCTGCTGTGTTCTTTATGTTTTGGTTGTCTGCTTGTCTCCTTCGCATCAATTGTAATTGTAGTTGTTGCTGTTGTCGCTGTTGCTGTTGCTGTTGTAGTTCGCATTGCTGCCGCTGCTGCTGCTGCTGTTGTTGTTGTTGTTGTGGTTGTTGTTGTGGTTGTTGTTGTTGTTATTGTTGTTATTATTATAGTAGTAGTAGTAATAATAATAATAATTTAATAACAAACTAAAATCGTTTCACTATTGCGGTAGCTCGTCCTTTGTGTCGACCGGGCTGGGAGACAAAAACTTGCGTACGTATTTGGGAAAATGCGTTTTCTCGTGCGCCTTGAGGATCGTTGAGCGGGAGAAAGTCTTGCCGCACATGTGGCACCTGAAGGGACGTTCACCTGCAACGCCCGCCGCAACAATCGATTGCAAGTGAGGCATAGAAGATATAGCAATATGTCAGATAACGTTCAGATCAATCACACTCTGTGTGTGTGCGTGTGCATGTGCGTGTGTGTGTGTGATGATGAGTGTGTGAGCTATAAACCTCTTAATTCTTTTGCATATTCACGAAATAATATTTTTGCTTTGTGTCTCTCGTCCTCTAAGCCGTAAGGGCTTTTAGTATCAAATTTGAAATATCACTTTTGCATTTAAAATTACTTCAAGAGTTGCATTTGATCCAGTTGCGAAATTCGTGAATCCATATAGAAAATAATCATTTTCAATTGCGTTGATTTCACAATGAATTGTTGTATACTACTATATATTTTAAATAATAGCTTTAAAGTTGAAGAGCTGCATTTGATCTAGATCCATATAGAAAATAATATTTTCGATTTGTGTCTCAGATTTTAGAATGGATTGTTGTAAATGCATGTATTTTTTGTTGCTTTGAGTATCAAATTGAATTTAAAGTCGAATAGTTGTAAATTAATCAAATTGTATTTTTTGATTTCACAATGAATTGTTGAGAATTCAAACATTTCTGTTGAAACTTGTATTATCAGTACGGAAAAATATATACATACATATGTATATTTAAAAAGTTAGTCTCGCTTCATCTAGATTTGAAGAGTATATATGTATAATTTTAGAATTATTAAATTGTATGTATGTATATACATATTTAATTCTAAAAGTTGTCGAAAGCGAAAGAAATGTAAAATTTAGTTGGTATCAAAGGCACGTGAAATTATTTCCTATATCGATTTCACAATGAATTGTTGAGAATTCAATCATTTCTCTTGAAACTTGTATTATCAATACGGAAAAATATATGCATGCATATATTTAAAAAGATAGTCTCGCTTCATCTAGATTTGAAGAGTATATATAGTATGTATGTATAATTTTAGAATTATTTATTTTTATGTACATATACATATTTAATTCTAAAAGTTGGTTTGAAGCCCCGATAAATGAATGTGTGATGTGGTGTGATGTGATGTGATAGTATCGTGTATAGCAATTGATCCGCATTCGGGGATCGGCGGAGGAGACTTACCCGTGTGCACGCGACAATGATCTTTCATGTGGTGGCGCAGCTTAAACGCTTTGCCACAAAACTCACATTTAAATGGTCGATCACCTGTATGTACCGACAAATGCGTGATCAGTGATGTAACATCGGGAAAACTTTTAGCACAGAACTTACACATGACAACACTATTCGGATCACTTGACGCGCCGAGCAACGAGGCGGCCGACGAACCGGACTGCGCCGCTGCCGACGCTGCGGCGGACGTTGAGGGCGACGATGAGCCGCCGCCGCCGCCGCCTCCACCGCCACCGCCACCTCCGCTGCCACCGCCCGCAGCGCCACCCAAACCACTGCCAACACCGCCTCCGCTTCCGCTTCCGCCGCCGCCGCCGCCGCCGCCCGCACTGGCGAGCAAGAGGCTGGCGGAGAGTCCGCCGTTGCCGGACGTTGAGGAGCCGCTGCCGGGCAGGCCGAGGCGACCGCCGGCGCCGCTGGAGCCGGGCGCGCCGCTGCCGGCGGCCGCGGCAGCTGCCTCCAGGCAGCCGGCGGTCAGGCTCTGGTACGTGCAGCTGGTGCCGTGCAGGGAGAAGTCCATTTCGATGCCGAGGGCGGCCGCGGCGGCGGCCACGGCGGCCACGTGCTCCTGGGGATCGGAGCCGCCGGCGCTGGCCGCCATCGCGGCGTTCATCTGGAAGGGATAGGCCTGGGCGAGGGCGCCCAGGCTGAGGTCGTGCGTCAGCAGGTGCGACTGGAGGAGGGCGTGGGTGTGGCTCGGCTCGCGGTACTCGAGCGTCTTCAGCGAGTGCGAGAGCACGTGACGCGTGTATTTGGTTGGATTGGAGAAGGCGGCGCCGCAGTACATGCACATGTGCATCGGCGGCGGTGGCGAAGTTTGCGGCTGCTGCTGCTGCTGCTGCTGCTGCTCTTGGGCAGCGGCTGCGGCGGCGGCAACGGCAACGGCGGCGGCGGCGGCGCTGCTGCTGCTGCTGCTGCTCAAGCCGCCGCCGAGGACCGCGCCAACGCCCACAGCGTGTTGTTGGGGCGATTCGGACGTTTCCTGGAACAAACACCAAACAAAAATCCAACATCAACTTCTTTACTACGTTTCATTTGGTTTTGGTTTTGGTTTTTTTTTTTAGCATTTTCTTTTTTTTTTTTTTAGTTTCAGTTTCAGTTTTTGCTTGCAATCGATCGATCGGTACTTTTTGCTTAGCTCTTTGTATGTTTATCGGTATAAGTGCCATTGATATCGTTATGGTTATCGTTATCGTTATCGCTTCTCTTTCATTTTTGCTTTTCTTCGTTTTCTTTGTCAACTAATTACTTGGTTTTTATTTATTTTTTTTTGTTTTTTGTGGTATCTGTAGCTTTTGTTTTCTTTACAAAACAGCAACAAAAAAGGTTATTCAAAAAAAAAAAAGAAAAAACTAATAATGCAAAAATATTTTACATATTTTTCTGTTGTTGTACTTTTACTTTGAGCGACAGAGAAGAGGAGAGACAGATATAGGAGGAGAAAGAGATAGTGAGTGAGGGACAGAGAGAGAAAGAGACAGACAGAGAAATAGAGAGAGATAGTTGGTAGTAGCTTCAAAACGAATACAACGAAAATTAAAGGAATCAAAACCAAAAATAATAGGAAAATGGAATAATCGCAATTACAAAATGTCAATTCTTTAACTTTTCAAATTATTTTGAAGCGCATTCGCTCCAAGACGAATACTGTTTACAGATAGCAAATCAAATGAGCTGTATTTTAGAATGTGCCTCTTCTTGCTTTCGAAAGGAATACGTAGAGAGCGGCAGAAAGTGAAGGATAGTCACATATATATATAAATGGATATATATATATATATGTGTAAATATATAGAGAGAAAGAGAGGTACAGAGAGAGGCAGAGAGAAATATAGGAAGAACAAATAATTATTACAAAAGTTACGTTTTTTTTCCGTACGGAAGAAACACAAATAAACAAAAAATGAATAGGAAAGAAAAATAAAAATAAGAAAAAAAAAATACTTGGAAGAAGAATCACATGATATCATTATATTGAAGTAGAGTCAACACTAATTAGCGAAGCCAAAATGGCCGCCAGACTGCAATCTGGCAACGGTCTCTCAGCTCTGCGCCTCTGCTACCATATAGTATTTTGGAAGTTACAGTTACAGTTACAATTACAGTTACAGTTACAGTTACAGTTACAGTTACAGTTACAGTTACAGTTAGAGTTGGAAGTGTGGAGTTGCTGGGCTCACGACTCTTTGCTTTATATAGTAGTAGTAGTAGTAGTAGTAGTAGAGTAGTATATGCCAGTAAAAACAAGAGGGGGTTTTCAGCATGTCTTTCGTTGTGTATTTGTTGTAGTTGATGTTTATTATCTATAACTGCTTGCTTGCTTTGCATTTTTGATTTTTGATTTTTGATTTTTTATTTTATTGTTTTTGGTTTTGTCATTGTTTTGCATTTCTAAAATTTTGGATATCTCTATAAATAAATATATTTATAGATTTTATAATATTTTCGCTTTGCTTTTGCTTTTGCTTTTGTTTTTGTTTTCAAGAAGTTGAATTTCGATTTTTGTTTGGGCGTCGTTCGAAAAACGTCACATAATCGTACGTACGTTAATAATATTATTTTAGCATTTGGTTTTCATATGTTTTTTCGTTTTCATATTTTTGTTTGGTTGTTGTTGTTTTTTGTTCGTTTAGTTTTACATTTTTTGTGTTTTTGTATGTTTCGGTTTTTACAACATAATTTTTGGTTTTCTTTTTTTTTTTTTTTGTATTTTTGATTTTGATACAAACTTATCGTTAAACTTAAATTTCACGTTCTGCAATTTTGCACTCGTTGCAAAAGAAATTTCGTATAAGTTTGAGACGCGCGGATAATTTGATCTCGATTAAATTTTTGTATTTGGGTTTTTGTTCTTTTTGAGTTACGAACAAAGTTTTGTTTCGGCAAAAAGTCGAAAAAAAAAACAAAACGGAAATGTTCTTGTCAAAAATCGCATTTGAATTTGGAAAATGAGAGTTTTTCACCACGTACTTTGCCTACTTCTTCTTTGTGTTTTTCACATGTGCGCTCAAAAACCAAAAAAGAAACAAACAAACAAAAACAAGAAGAAAAAAACTTTTTCTATTTAGTTTTTTGTTTTGCCAATTTTTTGCGTCAACATCTCGTTGCATTGAATTTGATTAAATAGTAAATAATATTATTAAAGGTGCTTAAAACAAATTTTGAAAAAAATAATAAACAATTTGGTAACATAAAAGAGTCCAAAAAAAAAAAACAATTGAAAAAAAATAGTCGATTAAAATAAACATACAACACTTTCGTAACAGTAGAAAACAAACTCAGCAGCTTCGTAGCATTCAATTCGGGCCAAATCGTGTTCTTTTTATTAATTTTATTTCATTTAAATTTCGATTTTAAATTTTTGTTTAAATTTTTATTTTTTATTTTTCACATATATATAATCATATTAATATATAAATATATTGCAGCTGAGACAAAAATAAAAAAATTTAATAAGAGTTGAACTAATTGAAGTTTAAAGTGTTTTCAAGAAGTTTTTCCACTTTTTTTTTTTACTCTTTTTCACTCTCGGAATTCATTTTTTTCATTGTGTAGCCGGTTCAGCAATTTTTGGATTCTATACGATTCCGAAATAAGTCACAGCCATTTCTTTTCAAAAAACGTAGATCAACTTCTTGACAAAATTAACAAAATGCAAACAAAAAAAAAAAAAAACAATCAAAAACATAAAAACAACAAAATAAAATTTGGTGAGAAGAAACGATCAGTTGCCATTTTGAAGCTTTGAGACAAGAATGAAACCTTTTGCGAAGACTGAAGAATGTCGAAATTGTACCCTGAAGAGATTAAAACCAAGAAAACCCAATTCGGAACATCGAGTCAATCAATCCCACTAGCTTCTCACTGCAGTTGGCAACGCAGCCCGTAAGTTCGAGTCTCTATTGAAATCTGGCAACGCCTAAAAATTCGCACATTGCTGTTGGCAATGCCTCTGAATGTAAACGAGGGTCGAAACAGCGAAAAGGAGTTTGATTCACAAATTACTGGTGATCAATCAGGTTAATATAGTCGATATTTACATATAAATATTGAACAAATACATACACATGGGCATATGTAGATGTAAGCATATGTAAATATATATATACTATACCTAAATTAAGAGTCAGAGATCTGTAGACTGGTATACATATACATATAATATGCCATATATAGAGATAAAGAGAAAGAGGTTACAATAAGTATTTAGATTTGGTTATGGATCGAATTGAGTAGATAGTTAATTTGAATTCGAAACTTAGTTGTAGATAGCTTTAGAGTACAACAACGATAAATGATATGGTACAGAGAGGCATATATTATGTATATATATTCGAGTATATTATATATTTAAAAACAGACAGAGCAAGTTAGATAGATTTTTTTGTTTTTTTTTTTTAAGATTTAGACAGATAGACAGAGATTGATATATAGATAGATAGATAGATAGATAGATAGAGAGAGAGAGAGAGAGATAGAGAGAGAGAGAGATGACAGTTAGAAAAAATATATAGAAATGTAATGAGCTAGAGATAGAATTAGAGTTAGAGTTAGAGATAGAGACAGAGTAAACGATAAAGTGAAATTAAACAACAATCTTTGAACAACATCAAGGTACAAAACATCAACAAGTAAACACAATAACAACATCAACAACAACACACATAGACACGCACCCACACACACACACATACACACATACATACGTAATTTATTTGGCCAAAAAAAGAGAAAGTAATTTAATCAAGGCAAACGCAAATAAACGAAAAACTTCATGAGTAAATTAAAATAAAAGTGGCAAAAGCAGCTGACAGCTAAACTCGTTCCGTGTTTCGCAATTTTTTTCGCACTCGTTACTCGTTACTCGTGACTCGTTACTCGTCAGCTCGTTCTCGTTACTTGCTAAGTATTGCTAGCTCACCTGCAGCTCTGTAAAATTGGTATTAATTGCGAGCATTGTATATTAACGGCCATGATTTAATTTGAAATTTGGAATTGAAATCGGAAATCAAATGCTAAGACAACGAACAAATAATCAGATAATCATACGAACATACAAACACATACAGACGGTACAGACATACGTACAAAGAAAAACATACACACACGTACACACATACATAGTAGATATATATATATATATATGTAGCATATGTATTATTTGTAGAAAATGTCACATAGAATATTGTTTAATAACAAAAATAAAGAGTTACATTTAGTTTATGGAAAATATACTTAGAACACACACATTTACCATTTACATAAACGAACAACGAACGAACGATTTATGTAAAAGCGTTCCACATTTAGATAATACATAGATATATCGAAAAAAAATACGTTGGTATGTGTGGTGTACGTGTACGTGTACGTGTGTGTGTGTGTGTGTGTGAGTGTATGGGTGTGTAGTATGTGTGTGTGTGTGTGGCATCAATGTTGTTAATTTGATTTTAGTTTTTCTGTTCTTGTTGTAGTTGTAGTAGTTTTGGTTGCTTGTTAAACGAAATTGTTTCGTTGGTTGCTTTGTATTTTATTGCATTTTTTTGAGTATTTTTTGGTCTTTTAATTTGTATTTGATTTGTCTTCTTTTTTTGTAGTCATAACTTAAAAAAACACCAAAAGCGCTTTAGTACGATATTCTTGTTTATAATTAATGCATTTTTATAGATAATAATTTTCTCTTTTCTTGTTCTTTTTTTTTTTTTTTTGTATTAATTGCACAACGTTCAGAGAACATGTTTGATATGTGATTTTTCTTTTTTGTTTTTTTTTTTCTTTTTTACTGGACCCCTCTTGTTTTATAGGTTGAATTGATGGCAAAGTAGTAGTAGCTGTAGTAGTTGTAGTAGTAGTAGCAAAATGGCAGCAGACTTCGCTTCATAGCGATTCTTTTGACTGTTTCTCTTATTGATTGTTAATTTTTGATTTTCTTTCTTCTTTCTCATTGATTTTTCAGTTTGAATTCATTTGTTGAATTGGATTAATTTTATAAGTATGTAAAAGCACAACACAGTTTGACACATTGAAATATTTTAATAGTTACGAATAGATAGAATAAAGACAAAGAGATAGATAGAGAGACACAGAGAGAGAGAGAGAGAGAGACAGAGATATATATTTATATAGTATATAGAGAGCGAGGCAGAGAGCGTGTAAGACAAAGACAGCAAAGATTAAGTAGCAAAAATTACACAATTAAGAGCATTATAATTAAATGGTATATTTATGAGTATTAGTTTTCAAATATCGCAACAACAGAAAAGAATTGGGGAAATCAAGAAGTACTCAACTAGTAAAACATATGCAAAATTATTGTCAGCATTATTTCATATCATTTTCCATATTATTTGCTTTCCTTTTTTTTTGTTGTATTGTATTTAATTGAGCATTTAGCAATTCCTGTGGCATTTTGGAAATCGGGTATTACAATTCAAATCGGGGGAATATAGTTTTCAACTCGGGTATAGTCCAAATTCATGTGCAATTCAATTTTGTTCATCGTTTTGTCGGCCAAATTTCATTATAAATTTCGATAATTTTGATAGGGGAATTTTGATGTTATACGGTTTTCATTTTTTGTTCTTTTGGTTTTTTATAAAGCGCAACTAAATAGCAAAATTTTTTTTCTTTTTTTTTTGTGGTATTTTTTGTAGTATTTTAATATTGTGGTATATATATATAATATTGTGTGAAAGTTGATTAGTAGTATATTAGTATCTGGAGCATGCGATAAATATTTATATATAATATTATAGTTGCTAGATCTACGGTTTGTATACGTGGCGAAATTTTATATATTTTTTGTGTGCGTGTTTTTGGGGTGTGGGAAATGTGTTGGTGAGGCTGAGGATAGGTTGAACATAGTAATAAATAGAGAAACATAAACAAATAATATTCGATGGAGAGTACACAACTGGAATTTTAAATGATAGTCAAAGCAAAGAAAAGTGAAAAAAACAATCGAGCAGCTCAACTCAAAATAGGCAAATATGATTCAAAGTTGATCAGAGTGAACAAACAAACGGGTCAAAAAAGTGCAGTCAAGATTTTCTCAATTCCCAATTCCCAATTCCTTTCATTCATCAATCAGATATGATTGATACTATATGACGCCATTCGAATTTGCCGCAATTTTCATTTAATTCACTTTAAAATTAAAACAAGTGCGCATTAGTTCGGCCCCGTGGTCAGTGAAGCCAAATGACTGACCAACTGATTGACTGACTGACCGACTGACTGACAGCAAAGCACCAAGAACAGAGTTCGTTTTGCTATTGCGTGATTTGCTGCTGTTTTTGCTTTCTTTTTTTTCATTTGCGACCTTTTGCTAAAGGTTTCCATTAGGCAAATTGCAGTGTGGCGCGTTGCCCATGGGATTTGGGGTTTTGGGTTTTGGGTTTTTGTGTGTCGCCACAAACGAAATGCGGCACATTATTCAATAAGCGATGGCCAGCTGCCAGCTGCCAGCTGCTTCCAGTTGCTGCCGGTTGCTGCCGGTTGCAACTGCAATCTGGGTCATGTGTGTTGGCTAAGTGAAGCCAGCCAATTTGCCATTATGCAGGCAATCGCATCCTTCGGCCTGACTTGCCAATTGTTTTCTAATTGAAGTGAGCGAGAGAGAGAGAGCGAGAGAGAGAAGGACACGCACATGTCGTTGAACTGTTGCAAGTTCAATGTGCCACCTTTTCGGCTAATGGAATCATTATCAGCGCTCCAGACATCAACCGCTTGCTGAGTGCTCTGCCCCCCCCGCCTGCCTGCCTGGATATAGCGCCTTGGCGCTGTCATTGAATTTTATGAGCTGGCTTCGACTGTCGTCAGTCAACGTCCCTCTGGCCATCGATGTTGGTGTCGGTGTCTGCGTCATCGTCTTGCAACTTTTCTGTCGTCGTCGTCGTCGTCGTCGTCGTCGTCGTCGTCGCAATAATAATCAAATATCGATCCATGTGCGTCTGGTTTTGGTTTTTGGCTTCTTTGCACGAAAATTTTTGACGGTCGTCGGCCCTTTTTTTCACTATGCTATATGTATTTGTGTTGTTGTTATATATATGTACATATATTTGCAGTTGCTGTTGCTGTTGCTGTTGTTTTACTTAGCTGCCTTTCAGCTTGTGTTTTCCCTCTGCGTTGTCGTTGTTCTTTTGCGCGCTTTTCTTGTTTTCTCCGCGTGCACTTAAAGCAGCTGCCTGCCTCCCACTTCTCCTCCCCCCGTTCTCGTTCTCGCTCTCGCACTGCAATTTTGTTTGGCTTTCACATTTTTAATATAAAATCGCATTTTTAATGAAACTCACTGCGGCCCTTTGAGTAGCTGCCACCTGCCCCTCACTAGCAAACATTGTGCCCCACACGCTGACCTTCTGTTGCTGCCCCTCTGGCCATCGCCTATGCCGCAATTCTAGCAAAACAGCCGCCAAAATAAGTAGACGCAATAGATGACGCATACGACGCATCTGGCACACACACACACACCTACGTAGATACCAAAAGGGTTGCCACAGCGAGGGGGAGGGGCGGGGGGCAGGGCAGGGTTGTGGCAGAAGCCGTTAGAGCGGAAGCGACTATTTGAAATATTTTTTCGTAATATTTTTGCTCAAATTATTATGTATTGTTATAATTTTTTTGTAGGCAACGACAGCAACAAGAACAACAATGACAACGACGACGACGACGACGACGACGAAGAGCAGTGCAAACACACACACACACACACACACACACATATGGCACACATGCATTTGGCCCCTGCGCGTATGCAACGATATTTTTCTGCTTGCTTTTTTTGGGCCTTTGTGAGAATGTGTGTGTGTGTGTGTGTGTGTGTGTGCGTGTGTGTGTGTGTGTGCTTGGTTGTGTATTTCATTTGGCAGCCGAGTTTTGTAATATTTTTTCGTAATATATTTTTTTGTGTGTGCCGTTTGACGTTTTGGCTGGGGGGTTTCGACTGTTGTTCGCTGCGCTTTTGGCTGATTTTTAATAAAAATAAAATATATATGCACACACACACATGCACAAATCCGACACATAGAAATTCGCGATGTGCAGAAAATACAAACAAAGCCAAGGCAGTTGAAAGATACAGCAAACAGCAAAAATGCTGTGGCAACAACAGACAAACGTTGAACAGCATGAGGCTGATCACTAAAATCGAAACTCGTCGCTTTAAAGAGTTGCTTCAATTTTCAAAAGCATTCAAATGTAATCAGTTCACTTTAATGCTGAGCCTGAAAGTATGTGGCAAGTGAAGTTGCCCCATTTAAAGGCTGCGCCCGAGAGTATGCAACACATAGAATGTGTTATTTGTGCAGTGAACTTGAAGATCGACGCGCAAAGTTTGTTTTCGGCAAGACTCTTTAAGCCATTGGCCAACAGACGCGATAAGCAGCATCATGATGAAATTTGCAGCTGCAGAGGGGGAGGGGAAGCGGAAGGGGCCCGAAAACAAACTGAGGGGGAGAAACGGCTGGGCGAAAAAAGCACTTGAAAAACTTTGCAATCAACGCGGCGCACTGATTACAATGCCCGGGCAGCGCTGTCAACGTCGACGCAGGGACGCCAGCATAAATGTGCAATGTGCGTGGTCCGTGGAGTCAAAGTGCTCACACACACACACACACACAAGCCATATTTTTTCGCTTTGCCATTTGTTGCGTTTCGCGATTTTTGTTTGGGCCCCCGTTGAATGCACAATGTTCTCTGTGTGTGTGTGTTTGTGTGTTTTTGTGTGTGTGATTGACAGTAGCTCCATTGATAATGCCAGCAAGAGATAGGGAAGAGGGGGGAGCAGCGAGCGGGGAGCGTTTCATATTTTGTATAATTGAAATGCGGCTGCCTAAATGCAGTCAAAAGTTATGCGAGCCCAAATAAAGAGCAAAGCAACAAAAAAATATTACGCATACGCAGCTAAACAACAACGCAGACTGAGAGAGAGAGAGAGAGAGGGAGAGGGGTAAAAAGCGATGACGACGACGACGATGACGCGGCATAAAATGCAAGCGACCAACGACAGTCGGTTGAGAGGCACAGCCTAAAGGTATGCTACGAAAAAATTGCATAAAAGCAACGACGACGACGACGACGCAAGTCGAGAGCTCAGGAGAGTGCGAAGGGGGCGGGGCGGGGCGGGGTGCAAAGGTAGCGAGTCGTAAGAGTGGATGAGGCAACAGTCGGCTTACGGAAAAAAGAAGGTATTTGTTTCAAAATTAAATACACGCGTGTGTGTGTGTGTGTGTGTTTGTGTTTGTGTTTGCCGTGAAAAGCGAGCAAAAGGAGAAATAAAAAAGAAAGCAAAAGTTGTTGGTTCTGTGCGTTGATTTTTGTCTTTTTGCGCTTATGCGCTGCCATTATTATTATTATTATAATTTCTAGACGCCCAAAGCGAGTCGGCAGTGCGAGCGAGAGGGCAATACATACACACACACACACACACACACACATTGGCAAAAAGGAAAGTGTAAAAGCAAAAGTATTTATGATGCGGCTCAGCTCTGCAGCAATGCCAAAAGTGGAGGCAACGAATTGCATGGCACACACACACACACACACACACAGCACTTTGTATGTGTGTGTGTGTGTGTGTGTGAACGTCAACGTCCGACAACGACTTCAGACGCGTGTGTCGCTGAAAACTTTTTGTGCTTTATTTGTTGTTGTTTTTCCCTTTGCCTTCATTTTCTTTGCACTTTTTGGATTTTGTTTTTTAGATACATTTTTATTTGAATTTATGCACATGTGCGTTTCCTGCACCTACAAGCATGTGTGTGTGTGTGCATAAATTGCATATGCCTATGTGTATTGACGCTAATGGGTATGCTCGACATGAAACACTGCATAAATTATTCAATATGTCATCATTCGATCAGCTTGCGAACGAAGACGATAACTAAAGATTCATTTTATTAATTAATTGTCATAGTATAGAATGTATCGATTTCGATATTAGGTAGAAATGTGAATAGTTAACTATTATATTGCATAATAGAGCAATAGCAGCTAATTGTATTGAAAGGACGAAAATTATTCAACGAACGAAGACGATAGCTAATAATTACTTTCTCTTACAATTTATCGACTCAATATCAAAATCTATTTACAGGTAAGTATAAATGTGATTAGTTTACCACTATATTGAATAATAGAGCTAACTCTATTGGTAGCACCAAAGTGAATTTCATCGATAAATTATTCAATATGTTATCATTTGATCATTTGATCGAAGACGATAAGTAAAGATACATTTTTCTTACAGTTTGTCGACTCCATATCAATATCTATTTAGAGTCAAATAGAAATGTGAATAGTTTAGCATTGTGTTGAGTAATAACTGCTGCTCAAAGTATGCTTTTGTGTTATCGATAACGTTGACATCGATGAACATTTGAATCGTTGTCGCAGCAGTTGCCAATTTGTTGCGTCTGTTTCCCTCAATCCACCTGCCGTTTATATTCCTTTAGCCCCCTATCCCCCACTCCCCAGTTTCCAGTCTCTGTCAGCTGTAATTGTAGCTGTAACTGTGCGTGTGTGCGTGTGTGAGTGTGTGTGTGTGTGTGTGCGTCTCTAAAATTCGTCAAGCGTTGCAACAAAGTGCGTTTTGTGCTTTTTCCTTGCACTGGCGACGTCCCCAAAGCTCACGTCGTCGTCGTCGTCGTCGTTGACGTGCACGGCAAAAAAAAGTCGAGAAAAAAAGTCGCACTCTCACACACACACACACACACACAGAGAAACACACGCACACTGCAGAGCCAAGAAATATAATAAAAACGACAGCGGCGACTAAATTTTGTTGTATGTTTTTGTTTTTGCGTGTTCACAAAAATGGTTCGCTTGAAAAGGAGTCGGGCGAGGGCAAGGGGCGGAAGGAGAGGCAGCGATTGTGTCGAAAAAGGATCAACGAAAGCAACGAAACATAAATAAAAAGAAGGCACTACGCGGCACAGAAGAAGGGGCGAAAACATGAAATAAGAAAACAAGAAAATGTAATGTGAAAATATATATTTGCCGGAAGCCAAATGTTTTGCCAGCTTTTTGCCTTGCTGGCATTCTCCTCCTGGCCAGCAGTCCTTAGCATACATATATATTTCCCACAACGTTCCCAAGGTACAGTCGCGTTCGGCGCGCCTAAATGTGCGCTACAAGGATTATTAAAAATGCCATTTTATCTTCAAATGCGAGAATATTCAATTAGAATTCGTATGCGACCAACAGATAATTGCTTTCGCCTTTCTATTTTGCACACATGACATTTTTCGCATTCGCTGTTTTATTCTCTTCGGAATGCAGATTTCGATAATAAATTATGGACACGAAACAGTTGGCAAAGCGACCGACAAGAAGGTCAAAAAACAGAGCACGAAATGTCGCCACGATAAATAACCCAATGCGCGCCTCTCTATGCGCTTCTCATCGGTTCAGATGAAAGCATTTCCAAACTCTATTTTGTATGGCGATGGTTTACGGTGAATAATTTCTAAATTTTCATTGTCACATTTGCAATAATTAATAAACAAATATTTGAAGAAGTTCTTCAGATATACTCTCTAATTTTTCGTAGGGTATTTTCCGAATTGAACGAACCCAGTTGCCAGTGAGCGAGAAAGGGAGAGATAGCTTGACCCTGCCATATTGAAAATTACAGTGTTGTAAGCGTGCAACTGCAGCAACCACTACAGCAACAACAATAACAGCAACAATGGCAGCAACAAGGACAACAAAATGGCAGACAAAAGTATTAAATTAAAATAGAAAACAAACAAAAACGTGGACAAAATAAATAAACAAAAAACAAAAGGAGCAGCAACAGACACAGAAAAAAAGGGACTGAGAGAATTGCAAGCGGAAATTGCCAGCAATGTGTGTGTGTGTGTGTGTGTGTGTGTGTGTGTGTGTGGCTAACGGATTTCGTTACCTCACACAGACGGAGAGGCACGCACACTGCAACAAAAAACTACATTAGAAACCAATGCAAACTAAACCGAAACGCAAAAGGAGCAAACAAAATGGGCAATGGCATTTAGTTGTGCGATAACTTATGGTAGCGAATGTTTACTATACATGTGTGTGTGTGTGTGTGCGTGTGTGCGTGTGATTACATAGGGATGTGTGTGTGTGTGTACCTAGATATTTGGGTCTGTGGAGTGAGGGAGATAGCATATTACGAATACAAGTGGACTACAGGACAAACAAACAATGTGAGAGGGAGATGGGGAGAGAGCGAGAGGAAGATAGAAGAGAGTGACAGAGAGAGAGAGAGAGAGAGCGCTACATACACATTTAACAACAACAAGAACAACAGCGACAACGTAAAGATAAAGATAATATTTTGTTGCATAAAATATGAGAAATATTCAACTGAACACAGCTAACATTAGATTGGTATATTTTTGTACTTTTGTTTTGGTATTTTTGCTGGTATTTTCTTTTGTATTTTTTTGATTATTTAGTATTTGGTATGTGAAACAGAAAATTGAATAAATACAAGTTATTTTTGTTGGTATTTAACACAAAAATAGAAAAGAATAAATATATAGATATGTATATATTTATGGGATATATAGTAGATGTATAGGTTAAGATAAATACGTATATATATATATGGATAAAAGTTTATATATATATATGTATGTATGTATATAAAATTCATAGACAAAGAACACGACGAAGAGCAAAAACATAGTTGAGTTTTGATTTGTTTTCTTTGCTTTAATAATTTTTTTGTTACTTTTTGTATTATTTTCATGTAATAAATATATATAAAAATTGTTTTTTTTTTCATATAGATAAGTATGCAATGTATATAAATGGCAGGTATATAAACGACAGACAGAGAGAGACATAGAGAGTATGACAGAGAGATAGTGTTAGAAATATGTAGAGAGAGATAGCATTACGTAATAATCGTGTATAAAGTTGAAAAAAAAAAAACAACAGGATCTGATTTTTGAATTCTAAAGAGATTGAGAGAGAGAGACAGACAGAGCGTTTAGCCAAATAAAGTGTGTTAAATATATAATGTATTTACGTATTTACTATAGTAACTATGTTTCAGAGAGAGATTTGTAGATAGAATTCTATCTGTGAGTGAAATTTTGTTTGTCACGAAAAAAGAGTTTTTTACTTGGTGAATTTGGAAAACAAAAGTTTTGGTTTTATTTATTTGTTGTTGGGGCGGGGGGTGTAGGATTGTTTTTTGTTTTGTTTTTTAAATATTTTTACTGGTTGTCAACTTTGTATAAAGACCTATCGAAGCAGCAAAAGCATTCACTGAATGGATCGGGGAATGTTTTCAATTTGTGGGAAATTCATCTGTTTTGATTTGATTTTAGCGGGTATCTGGGAGTTCTTTTGTTTTTGGGGGTGGCGGGTGGTTATTTTTTTTGCTGGATTGCTGGGTTGCTTGTTTTGGTTTTCTTTTCGTTTGTTGGGGATGGGTAATTTTGCAAAATTCAACACTTACCGACTCGTGTGAGGCGCGGTAATCGAGATCGCCGCCCAGTCCGCCGCCAGCTGATGCCGAACGCGGTTGCATGTGTCTGCTGTGACTGCTGTTGTCGTCCTCGCTGCAATCGATCTCTTTCTTGAGGCTCTGTGGCAAAGAAAACGAAGTGCGGATCAGTTCAATAGCTGACATTATAAAGCAGGAGAACGATAATATAACATAACGTATACAAAATTGAGCATACGCTACGTTTCTCGAAATATCTTTAAATTGATTCTCTTTAAATCAATTCAGCTTGAAAATGTATCTGAATGAACTGAACTATTTGATGGCAATAACGAAAGTTTTTTAAAGAATTTATTGAAGGTTTATCTTGAAATTGGATGCATTTCATTAAATCAGAGATATACGCGGGATGCTTCTTTATTGTGGATCTGTAATGAAATCACTTTGAGAGCATATTTCTCACAATCGGCTCCTCACTCTGTATTCATCTCGTATTGAAGTCGAAAATTGAGTGTACGCAAACATGTTCGCAACTGCACACTGTGTTTTCGAAATATAGTATCTTAAAAGTGATTCTCTTCAAATGAAAATGTATCTTAAAAAGCAAAACTGTTTGATAACAATAGCTTCAAAGATACGATAATTGTTTAAAGAAGTTTTATCTTGAAATGGAATGAATTATATTAAATTATTAATATATATGGAATCTTATTATTTTTCGTGGATCTATAACCAATTCATTTCTATATGGTTTGTGTATATTAATCTTTCAATCTTCGAGGGTTTGTTATCACAATCTATTCTCTTTCAGGCCAAACATCAACTAACTCATTCTTCACTCTGCATTCATCTCGTATGTATTGCTCTCGTCTTATTCTGCAAGGATTTCCCACACATTCGCAGCGGACATAATAACATAATTTTGAAGTCAATTAAACTATATGTAAAATGAAATATGTTAGTGCCAAAGCGACGATAACGATAGTTATAAGATTTGATAACTTATTGTTAGTCTCAACTTTAGAGAAGATCCACAAAATGTAAGCAAAGTGTTTAAAAAGCGACGATAACAGAATGACGCTAACAGAAATGTGTTGTGGCTAAGTTAACAGTCTGTTAGGGAGAAGGGACTTCTCTCTGTAGGAACTTACCAATGGCACCGATTGCACTGGCAAGAGTCCGGCAACGACGGGATTCATGAGGCTGGAGGCGCGTCCGTCGTTCGTGTTGCCGCCGTCGCGCGACGATCGCGACGCTGGACGCGCTGACTGTGCCATGGACAGGCTAAGGTCGGAGGCGCCTCCGCCGCCGCCACCGCCTGGCGTCGATCGTGCGGATTCAATGGCGGCCGCTGCTGCTGCAGCGGCTGCGGCGGCGGCGGCAGCAGCGGCTGCTGCTGCTGCTGAGGCCGACGATGAGGGCAATGAGATCAGCGGCGATGGGATGACGGTGGAGCCCGTGGAGAGATCGACACCGCCGCCACCGCTGCTGGACATCTTCATGTTGAGGCCCATGTCGTTGCTGCTGTTGTCGGCCTCGTCGTCATCGTCCAGATCCATCTCGTCGTCGTAGTCGTCGTCGAGCACCTCGGTCTTGGGCTGCAGCCGGCCGGCGGTGGCCGGCGAATGCAGCAACGCCTCGTGCTCGGCCCGCAGCACATCGTCCTCATCGTCATCATCGTCGTCGCCATCGCCGTCGCCGTCGCCGTCGCCATCGTTGTTGGCGTCGTCGTGCGCGAGGCGGGCGCTGTGATGCGCAATGCGCTGGGCAATGTCTCGGGCTGCGGCTGCCGATATCCGGCAATCGTTGTCCTCCATGTCATCGTCATTGTCATCGCCATCAGCGTCGCCATCGGCGTCCGCATCGGCATCGGCATCGCCCTCAGCATCGTCGTCATCATCGTCATCGTCCACGGCAACCACGCTGCTGCTCAGCACTGTTGCCCCACAGTCGCCGTTGCTGCCACTTGGCGAGCCGCCTCCTGTTGCTGCCGCTGCTGCTGCTGCTGCTGCTGCTGCTGTTGTCGCGGAGGAGGAGCAGGTTGCCTTCATTTGGTTGCTGCTGTTGCTGCTGCTGCTGCTGCTGATGTTGACGTTGATGTTGTTGCTGCTGCTGCTGCTGTTGGCTTTGCTACTGCTGTTGTTATTGTTGCTGCCGCTGCTGCTGCTGCTGTTGTTTTTGTTGCTACTGTTGCCGCCACTGCTGCTGCTGCTGGTGTTGTTGTTATTGTTGTTGTTGTTGCTGCTGCTGCTGTTGCTCGCGGGCGGCTCAACGGACGCAGCGGCAGCGACTGCGGCGGGTCTTTGATAGAGATCTAGCGGCATTGGTGTATCGTCCTCCATGTCATCGTCCTCGTCCAGCTCGTCCTCGTCCTCGTCCTCCAGCAGATCGATGGCTGCCACACTGGAGCTCGCCACCGCGCTGCTGCTTGCCGCTCGCTTCGGCGGCGTGGGACTGCAACGATCGCTTGCCTCTCGCTTCGTCGCCAGCGACGTGTCCGTCGTCGATGCGGATGCTGCTGTTGCTGTTGCAGTTGTTGCTGTGCTTGTTGCCGTTGTTGTTGTTGCTGCTGCTGCTGCTGCTGTTGCTGTGCTGCTCGTACTGCCCGCAGCAATTGTTGCCGCTGTGTTGTCCGCTGCAGTCGTTGCTGCTGCTGTTGCTGCTGCTGCGGTCGCTGTTGTTGTAGCTGTTGCTGTTGAGGCTGCTGCTGCTGATGCTGCTGTCGCATCGAGGGCTGCAGCTGCTGGACTATCGGCCGCCTTGCTGGCGCCTCCCGCTCCGCCGCCGCTGGCCTGCGAATGGGGACGCAGTCGATCCGGTTCCCGCTCGGGCTCCCGCAGCGTCGTGTTCTGATTTGTCATCTCGGCTAGGCCTTTAACCTGTCGAATTGAATCGATTAGAGAAGTGCGCAATGGAGAAGTGAGCCGCCATCTCTGTCTGTCTGTCTGTCTATCCGTCTGCTTATATCTTTGCCTGTCTCTCTCTTTTTTATATGACTGACTCTGTCTGCACGCCTGTTGATCTGTCCGTTTGTCTGTCTCTCTTTCTTTATGTCTCTCTGCCTGCCTATCAGATTGCATATCCTCCGTCTATCTATCTATCCACATATTTATATAGCTATCTATATATCTCTGTATATATCTATCTATTTATGTATATATATCTATCTGTCTGTCTGTCTCTCTATTTCTCTTTCCCTCTCTCTCTCTCTGGCTGCCATTCAATCTATGAGTTTGTCTTCCTATCAGATTGAATATCCACCCAATATCCTTTATCTATCTCATAATAATAATATAATAATATATGTGTATATAAATCTATATCTATATATCTGTATATATGTATATATTTATTTATTTACCTATCTATCTATGCATATATCTATCTATAAATATTTATCTATCTATTTATCTACCTATCTATCTATCTATCTATCTATACATGTATCTATCCACTTATATATCTGACTGTCTTTCTGTATGTCCGCTGTTCAACTCCCTCAGTCTGTCTGTCTCTCACTTCCAATGTCAGCATATTTCGCTCTCTTTCTAGCTGTCTGTCTGTCTTTCAATGCCTATCTCTTTCTTTGCGTCCGTCTACTCACCTTGAGTGATTCGGCTGTCTTGAGCAGCGCTGGCAACTGACAATATTGCACGTTCACCTCGCCCTTGTACATGAATTCAACTAATGTTTGCAGCTCGGCAAAACGGACGTCCTTCAGTATCACAATTGGATGTGGATCGGAGTGCTGCAGAAACAGGCTCTGGAAATACGACGAGCAGGCCGACAGGACCACCTGAAAAGCGACAGAAGCGAAAAAAATGCATTAATTTACAATTACAATTACAATTACCATTTTTACTTAAACCTATTCTAAAATTATCGATCGCGTAAGTGAATTTACTGCCAGTTTTAAGATCTGTGCTTCTCGATAATCGATTAGTGTGCGTTTATCGACCGCGATTGGAAATTTATTGCAACCTGATATTCAATAACAGTAAATCGATAATTACGATTTATCGATTGCACATTTGCAGCTGTGGCCTTGCCCCCTTTTTTATCTATGGGCGGCAGTGGCAATTGGAAATGTTTTGCAGCGCATAATTCAGGTCTATCGATAACTGCATATTCATCGATAGCACATGCAGAGAGAGAGAGAGGGAGAGAGAAACAGAGTCTGCGATCAGTCGACGCGATGGCGAGTTGTATTTTCCAGCAAGTGGCAAGTGGCAAGCGGAGGGGGCATTTATTAGATTTACGATCGGTGTTGGGCTTTGAAGATGCAGAGTGCAGAAGAAGAAGAGGCAAACATGGTCTTGGCCTGGCCAACTGGCTGTGATTGCTGCGGGCGTCAAGGCGTGAACACGCCACGAATGACAATGCGCTGCCAGCAACCAGCAACAAGCAACTGGAATGGGAGCAACAACAACAACAACAGCAACAACTTGCCGCATATCTGTCGATTTTTATGTGCGCTTGCACGCCTTGGGGTATGCAATGCAGCTTCGCACTGGCCGCCAACGTGCAACACGGGCGGAGCGGAGCGGCGTTGGGGGCAGGCGGGAAAGAAGCAATGTTGTAAATTTTCATGGCTTGGCAAATTGAAAAGGCGTCGGCCGCGCATTTCGCATATAGATTCGAGAGACAGCCAGCCAGCCAGCCAGCCAGCTAGCCAACTTGCTAGCCAGCTAGCCGTCTTGGCTAATGAGCTTTTGGCTCTCTTCGGAGCTGAGATCGCGACCAACTGTGGCCAACTCCTGCTCCTTGCTTGCAGTCGCCTGTCACGCGCCGTTTGCGCTAGAATTTATTTTAAAAAATGCAATCGGCGCGCACACGCCCCCAAATCGCAATATATATATACGTATATATATACAGGAATAGGAAAAGCCACGCAAAATGAGCGCTAATAAATTCACGCGCATATTAGTGTTGTTTGTGGCGTGGGGCAGGGGCAGGGGCAGCAGTTGGGGGGGCAGTTGCAAGGCGGGGTGTTGCTACAAGTCTGGCATTAAGAAAATCGAATTTCCTGATTACAAAACGGGCAAAACGGACGGAGGGACAGCGGACAGCGGGACAGCAGCTCTGGCTGTAGGAGGCGCTGTCCGAGCGGCGCAAATTGCCAACACTTTTAATTGAACGCCACTCGTCGCGTCGCTGTCGCTGCCTCAGTTATTATTAACATTGCTGGCATAACGCCCCCAAAGCTAATGAACGCCAAAGGCTTTGATTTCTAACGCCACGCGCGCACCGCTCGCAAAAAATGTTGCATGTAATTTGCAGCCCAAATAGTCAACAGCATAAATTGCAATAGATTAACTAACCCAACTGCGAGTACGCAGCGATCGGGGGGCATCGGCTAAAGTACAGCTTATAGATTGCGTGTCCGGCGGAGGCGTTGCCACTTTCTCGAATCTCGAATCTCGAATCCGAACTCGAGCAAATTTAAATGAAATTACAAAAGAGAACAAACGCCTCACAGCTGCACGTGAAGAGACGAAAGCGCAAATGAACTGCAACTGAAAACTGGAACTGTTCACTTTATCTATTGCCAATTACGATCGCTACGCACTGCCATTAATCAACGCACCAAATTGGCAATGTGTTTCAAGGGCCAGACCCTCAACAAGTCTGGCAACGCCCCAGTTGATCAGTCGCCTATCGATTGCAGCTGTAACGATCAATAATAGCAATCGATTTTGGCATCGTTCGACTCCAAATGCATGAGAGTAAGGAAATTCAAATTAAACTCTTGTCTCTTCAGTTTGAAAGTATCGATATATAATATACATAAGTACTTGAAGGAAAGTTGCACTTTAAAATGAACGCTTGTCAGTAGCGAAATGATCGAAGATGCCTCAATCAATGCTCAAGCGATCGATATATGTATATCGCTTAAAGCAATATTATATTCTCTGGTTGCCCAAAAGTTGTTATCAGCAATTTAAAATTAAGTGCTGCCTTTTTGCACACTCGACAGGATTTTTGTAGCTCGTTGATGGCGAATCAATAAAGCGAAATTATAGCATAATTACACGAATATTTGTTATAAAAAAAGCTATATTGCAAATTATAGAAATTTGCGCCCATTTATAGTCCGTCCGGCCAGGAGGAAGGGCGAAGACGCAAGACAAAATCAAAAGGGGAAATTAAATAAACTAGACAAAGGCGGAGGAGGAGGAGGAGGAGGAGGACGTCGAATAGAGCTAATAATAATGCTTGGAAAAAGCCGCAAATTGTGTCGATCAGCCCGAGGAGGAGCTGCAGAGTGAGCATTGCACAGGTGGGGCATGTGGCACGTTGCACGTTGCACGTTGGGTGGGGCAGGTGGTGGGTGCAGTTCGGCGGGTTTTTTGGTGGCAGTAGCGCAGACTCGACTGCAACTGCAACTGCAACAGCTGCGGCTGCGGCTGCGGCTTAAATTATATTAAGACATAAATGTGGACACAAGTTGCAAGTTGCAAGTTGCAGTGATGTTGCCACAGTGCAGCAACGCGGCCCAAAATGGACAGCAACAATGAAAAGAGCCGCAAGCAACAAATGCAAAATTGCAGCAAGCACCAACAACCTGTGTGTGTGTGTGTGTGTGTGTGTGTGTGTGTGTGTGAGAAGGCGATATGCAAACACAATAATTTGCATATTTCGCCGCAGTGTTTTGAGGAGACCCGCCGACTGCTCCGATGGTGGTCAAGCA
This sequence comes from Drosophila formosana, assembly GCA_035045625.1. NCBI lineage: Eukaryota > Metazoa > Arthropoda > Insecta > Diptera > Drosophilidae > Drosophila > Drosophila formosana. The sequence goes on along the minus strand of JAWNOW010000173.1, from coordinate 348,319 downwards.
GCAACAACAACAACAACAACAACGACGACGACGACGACTCCGAGAATATTTTCAGGGAGTGGCCATAATAGAAATGTTAACCTTTTGCAGCCGCGACTCGCAGCGAGCGTCACACCTATCTCTTTCCCACAGCCAGCGTTTCGATTGCTGCGTTGCGTTGCGTTGCGTTGCGCTGCAGTTTGAGAGTCATAAAGCAGTCACGTTTCGCTGGGTCAGCGCTTGTCAAACCTCGGCGCTGGCCTGACTCACAAAACTGTGAAATAATGCGAGCCTGTCAAACAATGAAACATTCGCCATATCGTCGTCTCTCCGTAGTATTATGGTGCGATACGAGTACTCATAAATAACCACTGACTGAATGCACTCACAACTCAAACGCAAACTGAGACTCACGATTCACGACTATCAAATGATGCAATTGGCCCTCGGCTTAGTCATCTTCTCGGGAGGCTGTAAAATCGTATTTTGTGCAACAAAAGTAATGACTTCAACTATCTTGGGGTACTATGGAAAATTGCGGGCATCGTCAGGTACTATTTTTATTCATTCGCATGCAAATAATTTGCTGATAATCCACGAGCACAATGAAATACATTTATTTCAATGCATTTCTTTAAAACAAAAGTGAAAAAATAAAAATTAATTTATCCCTAGCACCAAAAGAACGAAAACTAAGCATATTGTAATAAAAAATAATATGTACATACATCAATAGATTTTCCCTAGATGGTAAACCCTATTTCAAAGTGGCTTAAAATGAAATATTTTATCCCATCTCGCAGGCTTTCACAATTTTCAAGATAAAATATAAAAAATACAAATTCGACAATGTAATAAATAAAATAATAATTAATTAACGATTCTGGAAATGCATATGTTAAATATTCAATACAATAAATTAATTGAAACCTTCAAATTTCAGAAATACTTTCGGAGTTCAACTTGAATTGGAAGACTTTATAATATCGCATTCACTAAAGACCATCTGGGATGTGTCATAATGAGCAGCCTTACGATGGCGGAAATATAATATCCATAATACACTCGGATATGCCTAACCTTAGAGTCGATGTACCATCTGCTAACTATTATATGGTGAAGTGAGGAATTCAAGTGTTTTATTAATTTTAGTGTAGATTCGCTAATAACAAATCATAAATATATTCTGCATAGGATTAACAAAAGCTTCGCAGTTAACTTGGCTTTTTTTGTGAAGCTGATTAATGGCCAGCAACAACAACAAGGGGGAAGCTTAGCGAATAACGCAGCAAAAAATAAATAAAATAAAAATAAATAAATTACTGCAGAAAAAGGCCAAAAGAAAAAAAAAATATGGCATTTCTAATTTAACAACTGCGCTTCAAATAAAAATTGCGTTTTTTTTTGCCAACTGCTGCTATTTAATTATTTTCTTAGAGCTCATTTCAACGGCGATGACGATGACGACGACGTGCGAGGGAGACGAAGAGACAGAGAGAGAGAGAGAGAGAGCGGGCAGCAACCACACACATCACATGTTGACCTTGATATTCGCATTCGCAGCGGAACCAACTTTGTGTGTGCAAGCCTCTCTGTCTGTGTGTGTGTGCTTGTGCGAGGCAAAGCATTAAGCAGAAACAGCGTCAGCGTCGCAGCAGCGTCGCAGCAGCGCACGCAACGCAGCAGCTGAGAGCTTTGTCGTTAGTGTAGCGTGCGAAACGCCAGCCGACGCCAAAGAAGAGCAAGAGACGCGCGGTTGGGGGAGGGCCACAAGGCAAGGGCGCAGCGCGTTTGTAAAACTTGCGAGTGCGCGGGTGTCTGTGTGTGTGTGCATGTGTGTGTCTGTGTGTGAGCGATGGCGTGAGAGCAGACGGGTGATAAGCGGAAGGACGGACGATGAAGGGGGGAGAGAGAAGAGGGGCCGCAAAATGTGAATTGCAAAAACGCAGCAAAAAAAAAAAAAAACACAAAAATAAAAATAAATAAATAAAATTAAAAATTATCTCATCAAATGTGGCGACTGTTTATTTTAAGTATTTTTTTCCCCCTCTCCTTCTACTCGCTGCCGTTGTTGTTGTTGTTGGGATATTTTGGGATTTTCGGGTGCGTTAATTTCAGTGTGCTCAAGCATCTTGAGGTGATTATATTATTATGGCCACATTATGCTTGAAGTTAATTAGCCAAATGCAACCAGCAACAACAAACCATAAATAATTAAATGCCATCAAACATCTCGTCGAAACGCCTTTTATTCATCGTTATGTACATTTTATAGTACTCTTTATGTATACATACATATGTATGTGTATATGATGACCTTGAAATTAGAGTCCAAACAAAATTGGTGTGGCGCAAAAAAAAAAAAACAAAATATAAAGAAAAATTAACAAAACTGAAACCGAAACCGAAGCTGAAGCCAAAACGCAACAAAGTGAAAAAAAACACACACACACACACATATTAAACTATGCTGAAGTTGCTAAAAAAAAATACACGTGGGCTTGCTCGACTGCGGAATACCCGGCTATCCATATTAATAACTTTTAAAATGTTTTCTTTGAAATTAATTGATAAACGTTGTCGACTTTTCTGAACAAGTTGTGTGGACAGAAAGGGTCAAATTTGTACCCAGCTAAATACCCCTCTACTCTTTGAATAGCGGGTATTAAAACTCAAATTGACACACACACACACACTTACGCACACTTGCAAGCTCTCTCTCTCTTTGCAGCTCGTACTTGTGATCGATGTGTGCATTTCAATCGATAAGCTTCGTCAAGTGTTGCTCTCTCGTTCACACGCACACGCACACACACGACAATCAGCTGTTTCTTATACGCATTTTTCGTTGTTGCTGTCTCACGCACATTTCGAGTTCCAGACAGAGACGCGCCCCCAAAAAAGCGAGAAATCAAAACATGCGTAGAGGCAGCGACGCAATGTCGCAATGACGTCACACAGCCAACAACGTCGTGTGCGAGAGAGCGACGGCGACGCCGACGTCGCCCACTTGTTGCCGACGGAATGACGCACAAAACGCATAAAGGCAATTGTACATGTTTTGCATGTAGCTGCTGCTGCGCTGCCTCTGTCTCTGCCTCCGTCTCTGCCACTGCCTCTGCATGCGTGTGCGTGCGTCTGCGTGCATGTCTGTGTGTGTGTGTGTGTGTGTGATTGAACGAGTTTTATATTTATACAGTCGACACACAATTTGACATTGAACTTGAACTTGAGCGTTGCGTCGCGTTGCGTTGCGTTGCTTATACGCACCGCTGTTCGCTGTTGTTGTTGCTGTTGTTGTTGCCGCTGTTGTTATCAACATGTGTCGTTATCTGATGGTGATAAAGAGAGCCAACTGCACACACAGCTGTGCGCTCCCTCTCTCTCTCTCTCGCTTGCACTGTGGGGTCTGTCAAGGTCGCAATGCAAATTTATGCGCACATGCGAGAGATTTATTTATGCGACGCCTGCGCTGCATTGTTTACAATTCGTAATTAATTTATGGCTGCTGCTGCTGCCGCTGCGGCTGCGACTGAGGCAGCAACAAGAGCGGCAGCTGTGACAGCTAATTGCAGGTAGACGGCGCCACACAATAGCGTCTAAATAATATCCGCCCAATGGTCAGCAGCGTATGAGAAGCGAAAGAAATACAAAGAACGAAATCAAATTGCTGCAGCGTTGCACGCACAAAAGACGCGCCGTCCATCCGTCCGTATGTCTGTCCCACTGTCTCGCTTGTCCGTTTTGCCCCATTGTCATTGTCTAACAACAATTGCGTGTTCGTCTTGCCCTGTCTCTGTGGTCAACAGCAAAGCTTTTGTGGTCATCCATTCGTTAGCCGGAAGCGCGCAAGACGACCAGCAGCAGGACAAAAACCAAACACACACAATCGCAGCACTTGACCCGCCGAAATACCACACACACACACACACAGAGATACAGACACGCATACGCACATGCTTAGAGAGGCGATGGCCAAGGTCAGCGGCGAGAGAGCGAGATAGCGAGAGATTATCCCACGCTAAGCAAAAGGGACAGCGACGCTCTTCCTCTTCCAGCAAATAATTGCTGCGAAGCGAGGCGACGACAACAAAACGGATCTGATCGACAGAGACGCAGATATGTACATACTCGTACATATGTATGTGCGGCAAGTTGTTGCCGTTATTGATTTGCGTTGTTGTTGCTGTTAACAATTTGTTGCAAATTGTAAAATGTTGCCAGCAACATAATTTAATTGACGCCGTTATGGGCACGGCTGCAACACCAACAACAACAGCAACAACAACAGCAACAAACAACGGGCGATCAGATCTTGAACAAGTTACATGCATTTTGGGCAACTCGCAATTTGCAGCCTGCAACCAAAACCGAAACCGAAACCGGAAAGAGAACGTTACATTTATCGTTTAACAGTCTGCAAGTTGTTGCAGTTGCAGTTGTTGTTGTTGTTGTTGCCACATTTGTGGTGGGTGTTGCTGCGGCGAGCTAGGGAAATCAGGAAATTCGCAAGTCGCAACTCGCAACAGTTAAGCGAAAAGTTACGAATCATTTGTTACTATTATTGTAATTATTGTTAGCTTTTAACAACCAATGTTGGAGTTGAATTTGTGCATATAAAGTATCTAGATACGTTCTGATTTTGTTGGTTTTAATTTGCACTTTAATTGTGCGTTATATAATTTAGAGAATAAACCCCAAAATTTATATTTACAAAATATTATTTTTACATAAAGTTTGGGCTACTCATAATAAGATTTTCACCATAGTTGTTAGGGCTCTTCAAATTAAATAAATAAACATTATAGCCCAAAATATATATGTATAGTAAATATTATATAAAATGTCTATGATTGCAGTATATATTTGATCCATTAATAATTATTTTTGTTGTCTGTAAAACTAGATTAAGTTGCCACATTGGCAACAGAAAGCTAGCTAAAAACATATACTACTCAGAAAAAATAAAAATAATATTTCTCTGTGTATAATATACGCTTATATAGATTGCTGACCTTTCCCCAAACTAAATCGACTTCCTGAATTATGTGTTGCTGCAGAACTGAGGTTGAAGTTGTGCAACAACTTTCTTTTCCACAAAAAAACTATAAAATTTGCATTTGATTATGCTAAACGCAGACGCAACTTGAAATTGGTGAGCTTAAAATTCCGAGCGCAACAAATTTGCTAAAATCAAAATTAATAATTATATGCAACTGGAGAGCCACACCTTGATTAACGATAATGTGACGCAAAAGAATTTCGCTTTTTTATTTCGTTGCTGGTTGTTAGAAACGCACACTCGCATTTAAACAAAGCAAGAGAAAGACAAAATAAAAAAGTCACTAGCGTTTAAAAAAGCGCCAACGCATGCGCATTGTGTTCAGTTCCTGTTGCTGACGTCACTTTTGCCAGCAGCAGCAACACATTTGTGCATAGTTTGTTGCTGCTGTTGCTGCTGCTGCGGCTGCGGTTGCTGTTGCTGCTGTTGCTGTTGCCGGGCCACGCAGCTCGTGTCGCAGCTGACCTTCAAACTGGGTTTTAATTTTGCTGCCTGCCCGGCTGCGTTTTGCCTTTATTATTATTATCGCTGTCGCTGTCGTTGTCGTTGTCGTTGTCGTTAGTTACTGCCGCTTGTTGTTGCTGCTGCTAGTAGCTTATAAAAATGTTGTTAGAATTATGCCCGGCTCCACTCGGCTTGGCTTGACTTGGCTTGGCTTGGCTTGACTCGACCAGAGCCGGCTTAAAGCCGCTCACCGACTTTGCATCGTCGCGTCGCGCCGCTTGTGCAACAATTACTAATTATATACTAAGTATTTTCGTATACTAATACTATGTATATGACAGCAGCAGCAGCAACAACAGCCGCAGCTCTGGCTGCTTTAATGAGATACGCTATCTCTCGATTCGCGCGTCTGTATCTCAATTGGGCTTCGGTCCCCTCGATTCTCTCCCCGCATCCACACACACATCGATCTGTGCGTTTGTCTCTGTGTTGTTTTGTGCAGTTTTTTTTATTTGTCTCTCTCTCTCTCTTTTTTTTGCTGTTTAGTTTTTATTGTGCTTAAATATAAAGAAAAGATATAAATCTGTTGAAAATGCGCATAATTATAGCAGCGGCAGCAGCAACAACACCTGGTTGCTGGCTTGCTGCTTGGGGCTTAGTTCCAGCCTCGGTCGTGACAAGAAAAGTTGTTAATTTTAATTATAATTTTTCTCCCCCTCTCTTTCTCTCTCTCTGTCTATCTATTCATCTATTTTTTTGCGCCATTTCGTTTGCATTTTAAGACTTGTTGCATGTTGAAAATTGCACAAAATAAAATAAGTTGGAAAAAAGATTAACGCGATTTATTAACATCCAATAGAATTGCAATTTAAGCGACCACTAGAAACTCGATTTCTTTGAGATCAGTTAGTTTAGAAGGTCTAAAAGTACAGTTTTTAAAATCGAATTTACTGTATTTGTTAATGTTATTGAAAGATTTATTATTGCAAGTCAAACTCGCACATATCAATCGGATATTTTTATTTGATTTTAAGCGCTCATTAATAATTTGTCCTAAAAATACTCGTATTTATTTTTAGAGCACATCTTAAATACTGAATTAGATTGTAAATTTGCCGTATTTATAGGAATAATCCGCAATAAATTCTTAAATAAATACTTGTACGTACAAGTTGCTGTCCCGACTTCCTGCACTTGCCAAACAACAACGGCAACGGCAACAGCAACAGCAACAGCAGCAACAACAAACTATAAACAATTTTTTGGCAGCAAAAAAATGTTAATTGACAGGCGGCCAAATGCCAAAACGAGTCAAAACGCAAATAACTCAAAATATGGCAAAGAAAAAAATCAGACAGCAAAAAAATGTTTGCGTTTGTTTTGTTTTTTTCCTCTCTTTTTTTTTTTTTTTTTTTTTTTGGATAGCATCGAAACGAAGCGAATTGCGAGTGTGTTGTAAATTAACAATTATTGGTTATTAACATGACAATTTTATACCATTTTAATGCATACTCCAGCGACAGCAGCAACAGCAACACAGCAACAACAAATGTCGGCAAGTCGCATTTGAAGGCATTTAATTGAATGCGTGAATTGCTTTTGTTGATTGCAGCAGCCGTCATCGTTAGATTCCAGTTCTTCGCCTTGTTGTTGCTGTTGCTGCTGTTGCTGTTGTAGCTGTTGCCGTAGGTTGCAAAGTTGGCCGCGTGAAAACGTGACGTTTGAGAGCTGCTCAGATTAACAGCAGATTCGAATGTAGCGAAAAAAAGACAACATAAAAACAACTCGTAACAGCAGCAACAACAGCAACAACGACAACAACTGCAGTTACTACAACAACGACAACACACAGCGCGAACGTTTTGAATATTTTTGTATAATTTTCCAATTTAAATTAACAGCGATATTGTTGCTGTTGCCGCTGCCGCTGCTGCTGCTGCTGTTGTCGATTTTTTCCCAGGCCAAAAAAAAAAAGTGCCGGCAGCAATATGCGTTATTGTTGTCGTTGTTGTTGCTGTTTGTAGCGGAATGCATTGATATGCAGTCTCTTATATTATTTTGTTGTATTTTTTCAGCTTTGTTGTTGTTGCTGTACTGTTTGCCATTGTTTTACGGCAGTCAAGAAAATGTAGGAAAAAAGGCAATGCATCAAGTTGCTGCTGTCGTTATTGCTGCTATGTTGCTGTTGCTGTTGCTGCTGCTGCTGCTGCATGCCATATTATGGTAATGTAATCAATTGATTGCTAATTGATAATTATGGCAGCAAGTTGAGCAATGTCCGAGCTAATCAAATCGTGTAATTGAAATTTGAGCTGGCGCGCAAACGACAAAATTAAATGATTACCTGAAACGCAAAAACAAAAGTGGTGGCAAAAAACCAAATTAGAGTTGACATTCGGTTTAACAAACGCAACGAATGGAAACATAGTGGAAATGAATCAAGCGCACATTTCGGAAGTGGAACACGGATGAAGAAAAGGAAATGAAACACGAATCATTCCCAAATACATTCATGTTTATTACGTTTCAATTTATTTCGTAAAAATAATTGGGGAATATTATGTAAGTTAACTGGTAGTGTTTCAATGCCACTGTTGCAACTATATCAACATTTTACTTTAATCGTAATCGCGTTCCATTTCAGCATTTCACCTTCCAACACTAACATTAGTAAATTTAGATTTGTTTTTTTTTTTAGGAATCGTAGCAATTTTGCAGTGTTTCATTTCATTTCGCTGCAATATAATAGTCGGGGAAACAGACAGTGTTCCAATGCCACTGTTTCATCAAAATCTGCATTTAGCCTGAATAGTATTCCGTTCCAGCATTTATTGACCACACTGACTTGCTAAGTGTTAATAAAGTCAGTGTTGTCAAATAATACATATAATACATATAATAAAATATGTGTTTATGCCGAGTTCCATTTCCATCGTTCCAGCCAGCATTTGCCTGAGTTGCCTCTGTGTGAGTCACTGCACAGGCTGCTTGTGGTGCTCTGATGTTGTTGCCGTGATTGCGTCGTGTTTGCGGTGAATGTTGTATCATTTACAATTCACAATTCACAATTTACCAAATCGCATTTGTGCGACTAATTATCAAATTATAGTATGTTGCAGTCGGGGCTGTCATGGCGCATTAGTGACTCGGAACGGAACGTGGCGAATGCGGCGCATGCGCAATTCTTGCATTACGCATACGCAACGTTAGCTGCAACGACCGGCAACAGGCCGCAGGCAATTGCAACGATAATTGCCACCCACAAGCGAACACGCCCACATCATGCTGCTGCTGTTGTTGTTGCCGCACAATATGACGATGAAAGATAATAATAATGAGTATTTGTTCCTTTCGGTTGCTGTGCAATGTGCTCAATTCGACGTCGAAGTTGACGTCGACTTGTTAACATCGAATTGCAATTAGCCGCACTTTTTGCTCGTTGTTTTCTTTTCTATTTGGTACACTCCTCCTCCTGCTTTTCTTGTCATATTTTTATTGTAAATTATTAATATTGCGCTCGGGGCCAGCGATAATTTCGTTACAATTATGCAAATGCAATTCCAGAACAATTTGGGGGGTGTGTCTTGCAGCCTGTTGCATGCCACAAACAAATGGTCGCTGTCAAAATCTGCGCATACTTTTGCTCGCTCTCAAGGCTGGGCCAATGCACTCTAATCAGCATTAATCGCGAATTCATTAAACATAAAACCGCACACAACATTGACTTGAGACTCGAGATTTTGATGCGAGAAGTTTGAAATCGATTCAAATTTGCGACTTACTCAATTTATTGTTAATTGTTAACGATTCACAATTAATTGTCGAACAAATAACATAACTGTTGAGTGGATTTTTGGTTCGAGAGAATCAGCAAAAATAATTTAAATAATGTCGAATTGAATTAAACAAAAATTTAATAATAACTTAAGTTTATATTCATGCTAAATTTACTTTGAAATATCAAAAAAATAAAACGCATTGCAATTAAAATTTACTAAATATTATGAAATATATAATATATGTACAGGAATTTTAAATGTTCTGCGTTTTCAATTAATTTTAAAATATGTCAAACAATATTACTTTTAACTGAAGTTTATATTCATGCGTGTATTTTGGTAATTGTCATCAAAATATACTCAAAAAAGATGTGCTTTTTCAATTCATTTAAAAAAATAGCAAATCATTTGATTATTAACTAAAGTTTATATTAATTAAAGTTGAAATTAAAATCTCTCTATGTACAAAATTACTTTTCATTGAAGACTTTCATTTGATCGCTTTCGTATTCAGAGTTTACGGAAACTAGAAATAACCGAGCGTTTATTACAGGATCAGCAATATTATGTTTTATTCAAGAACTCAATCAGCTTTGCTGATAGCTGCATTTAAAAACATCTCAAGCCATCGCCTGCAAATTGATGTTGCCCAGAAACGTTGCAAGTTGCAAGTTGCGTCGAGATAACTGTTGTATGTTGGCTGTGCCTCCTCCTACTCCTCCCCCCGCCCCTGCCCCCTTCGGACTGCTTTGTTTGAGTGAAGTCGGCGGGCTGTGCATGCACTTAATAACAGCAATTGCTCAACTGTTGCCGACGTCGCCGCCGCCGCCTCCTTTTACCTGGTCGATAAACCGCTCGGCTGCTTATCAACGACAGGCAACAATTAGCACTGCCAACAGCAACAACTGCCAGTTGCTCAATGAAAAATGCGTTATTTCTATTAATATTATTATTTACTATTTACGAGTCTTTTTTTTTGTATTTTATGCTGTCGCTGATTTTGCTTTTCTTTTCGTTGCGATATGAAAATTGTTGCATTTTTTTGACATTTTACTTGATTTTTGCTCGGCAGGCAATTTGTTTTGTTGTCGTTGTCGTTGTCGTTGTGATTGTTGTTGTTGTCAGACATACATATGTTGCAAGTTGTTGCAGCTGTCAATAGAGGCGGCCACGTTGCTGTTGCTGTTGTTGCTATTGTTGCCATTGTTGCTGGCGGCTTGTCAAAAAAGTGTTGGCAAGACTTACGAGCTGCCGTTGTTGCCGTTAAGTGTTTGCATATATGCATTTTGACAACGACAACAACGACAACAACTCGAGTATCATGTACGGCATGCTGTTTAACACGCTTCCCCCTCCCAACCACCCACGGCCGGCTGCCAATGCAAATTTACTCGGGATTAGGATTAGAATGGGCAGAGAACTCAATCAGCTCGCTCGCCCAGCCAACAAATCAACTTAAGACAACAAGCAGCAGTCCCAAAACTCCAGCAACAACAGCAACTGTTGCAAATATTTGCATTCATCGCTTTTTTATTTCCTCTCTTCAGTTTTCCATTTAGCCAAAGTCATCGAAAGTCATTTGCCAAACAACCCGACCAGGGAACGACAACTGAACCCAGTGAGTGGCCAATGGTCAGTGACTCTTCCACCCACACTCTGTTTCAGCAACAGCAACAGCAACAGCAACAGCAACAGCAGCAGCATCGCGTCGACAGTTCGCAACGACATTTGTTACACTTTGTTTGCCTTGGGGCAACACATCCAGCAGGGCAACCCAAAAAAACAAGGAGGCTGTGGAGGTGGCAGGTGGCACTGACCACTGGCCACTGACCACTCGACTCTTCCAATCGCATCAAATATCAACCGAGCATACGTTAAATGCCTCAAATTGAGTTAAAGTGCCGCTGCCGTTTGGCATTGAGACTGAATGGCCACCGACAGCAGCAGCAGCAGCAGCAGGACGGCAGGACTAACATTGCCTCACTGCGTGTGCAAAAGGATTACAAAAGCCTGCGGCTGTGCGGCGAGTAAAAACTACAGCACACACACAAGGCATAACTATCAGCTACGACTACACGAGGGCAGCTAGAAAGGTTTAGATGAACACAAATATTAGTTGCAAATAACAAATAAAATATATGTACATGCCTTAGTAAAGTAATGAAATAATTTGAATACAATTGTTAAAGCAAAAAACCCACTACAGTAATGTATAAAGAAATTTATTTTATTTTTATTGCAATTAATATTTATGAGTGGGTTTTTGCTTTAACAAATTTATTTAAATTATTTCATCACTTTATTAAGAGGTGTATTTTATTTGTATTGCATGCTTTCAAAACACACTAGTTGAAGTACATGTTAAGGTTTGTGTCTTCGCTTAGCGAAGAATTACGCACAATCTATTTTCGAACCCATTTTAATTTGCAATTTGAAAAAAACCCTTCTGTAAAAAATTTATATAGATTGGAGCTAAAGAATAAAATGTATAAAGCATTGTTGTGAATGTTTGTTCTATTTAGTAATCATTACAGCAACTTTCATGACAACCCATGCGTGTGTGCGCTCATCTAGATTTCAGACTGGACTGGACTGAACTGGACTGCCAGGAGCAGAGGCTGGCCGTGCATCCTTTGGCTGTTATCCTTCGCTCGCTTGCACTTCTGTTTGCATTTTTTCTTCATATATTTTTTGCATTCATCTGCTTGTTTTTTGCTCTTTGCACATTTTTGTTTCGCATTGACTTTGGAGCTGTGCAACATGTCCTGGCTGGGCAATGTCCTTGCCGGCTTGCTGGCTGTTGGCCTGTGTTGCTGTGTTGCTGTGTTGCTGTCATCATTGGCTCGTTCATCGACACTTTGCTTTTTAATCAATTTAACAACTTTTTGCTGCTCGTTTTTTGGGTTGCCCGCCGTAAGATGGGAACGATGGGCGACGAGAAGTCGACGACAAAACTGAAGCTCGTTATCAACAACAACAACAACTACAACAAGGATAACATGGCACAAGGATATGCAAAAGTAATTGACAGCTGGCCTCAGCTTGGACTCCTTCTTCGTCGTCGTCGTGGCTTTGGCTTTTTTCAATTCCTTGCTTTATTAACTTTTATAAACGTTGACATCTCGGCAACAACTCCTGCCACTTTTTTACTCCTTTAGTCCTTGCTCCTGCTCTCTGTGTACATTTGCTAATTAGTTTGGCAAAGAGACAACAACAACGTCGCACATATGAAGGAGTCTCTCTCTCTCTCTCTCTTTCTCTCTGTGTCTTCATCTCGTATCCATTTCTATTCACATCTCCACTGAATCTCGTTTAGTTTCGGTTTCAGTTTCAGTTTCAGTTTTTTCTGCTCTGTTCAGTTTCTCGCTCTGCTGTTTTTTAGTTGTAATCTCATCGCCCTTGGCATATTTTCTTTTCGATTTCATTTTTATTTATTTTTCGACTGTCTAAAAAGGAAATGAATTCATCAGTTGCTCGTTGCTGCTGCTGCTGCTGCTGCTACTGTTGTTGTTGTTGTTGTCTGTGCGCCTAATGAAGTTGACTTGGCCACTGTGCAAAAATAAAGAAAGTGCCCAGGGCGAGACGAGCTCACAAATATCGAAATGGAGTTGGGGCAATGTCAACGAAAATCGTGATATAATCAACTCGAAATGAGTTGGAATTTTTCAGTTCATTTTTGTGCGCAAATCAATTGTGTTTGCAAAGCTGCTCAGGTTGATTACAAAGTGACTGAGCCGAACAACGAAACGATTTCAAATGTTCTAGCTACTAGTAAATTATATATCCTTTTTTCTTTATAAATTGCGATGCATTTAAAATTAAAGTGAAATGCCAATTGATGTGCAAAAAATGCGTTTTGCGCTGGAAATGAGCTGCTGTTGAGTTGAGTTGAGTTGGCCAAGTGTTTTGCTGATCGCTTGTGGGCAATCAGTGTCACTTGTTGCTGCTGCGGTTGTTCTTGTGGCCTAGGCAGCTGCATAATAAACGCATTATAATTGAACAATTTACCAGTTTCATAGGCACAAACACTCGCATGCTATATATAGACGGATAGAGTTGTATAAAATGTTGTGTTGCAGCACCAAGAAATTACATTCAAAATAACTTTATCAAAAGGTAGCAGCAACAACTTGACTACAGGTTGCAGTTGCAGTTGCAGTTGTTGTTGTTGCTGCAGCAGCAACGCAGTTAAATATTTTCCGCTTAATTTAACAGGAATTTCAATTGACAGACGTGCGCAAAGCGCTGTTGTTGCTGCTGCTGTTGTTGTTGCTGCTGCTGTTGTTGCTGCTGCCTGGCAACGCATGATTTATGCACTCACACACACACTGAGCACACACACGAACGAACGAGAGGCCGGCCACGTGGCGGGGCGCATTCAATTTCTATTAGGCGCTGACCTTGTCAACATTGTTGCCAGCAACAAAAGCCACTCAACGGCAGTCGACTGCACGTTAGCAACATGCTGCGACGGCAGCGACGCCGACAGCGCCGTCTCGTTTAGTGTTGCGCGTTAAGTTGACAATTTACTGACAAATGTGTAAATTGCATTTGATCGTGTTGTGCTTGTTGTCGTTGTCGTCGTGCTGTTGTTGTTGTGGCATCGTTAATTTATGCGCTTGGCATTTCGAGAGGCCTAAGGCGTCGACAGCGACAGCGACTGCGACTGCAGCGACGACCTTGATCGCAGTACTGCGACAGCTTCCGCATTTTACAGTTGTTGTTGCAACTATTGCAATATCGATGGCAATCAATTGAGTAAAATTCGCACTCACCTTATGGGCTCTGATGGATGGGCCCCCTGAACAAGCTAATGTAACGTCCACCAGGCTCCCGTCCTGTAATAATTGACTAAACACCCCTAACAGGTTGGATTGATGATTGTTCCACCTCAAGCAGTATTGCTCACTGCCCATGTCGGTGACAGCTTACGCTGCTGCAAAGACACGAGAAACATCGAATTGGATATCAGTTGATTTGAAAATAGAGAGCAATATTATTAAATACAATAAAGAACTAAATTATTATCGATAATTAATGTTACAGCTAGAGAAAAGCGTTCCTAGATCAAGATATAAATCTTGAAACTTTCTATAATAAATGCGACAGCTACATTACAATGTTCTGAGAAATAATTATTGAAACTCAAACAACACGCAATTTTAAGTGAAAAAAAAGGTAGTAGAAATTCAATTTGCGTTCTACCTAGATTCAAAAATCTTGTCTTTAAATTTTCATTTTTATTTTTAAATAGTTCAATTAAACAAAATAAATACATGTTGCTAACCTTTTAAATTTAATTATTAATAAATTAAAATCTTCTTATAATGCAAAAAATAATAAAAATAAAAATCGTGTTTTTTTTTCTTTTTGAAGATTAAAAATTTGCCAAATTTAACATTTTTATGTTTATGTTATTTTCTTGCTTTAATTTAATACAATTGTATTTTGCTGGTTTATATAATTAATAAAATAAAGCTTTAATAACGAAGTGCTACGTTTATCGACGCCAACAATTAATGCAACTGGTGGCAGTAAATATCGCTCGATACCGATACAAAATTACATCGACAGCCAATCGACAGATCTATCGATAAGTATCGACAACAACAACATTCAACGCTTTGCGGCACGGCATGAGAATAATTTCTCAATTGAACGTAGCCAGCGTTTTGTTAATTAAAAACATTGCGTAACAGACTCGAACACACACACAGATACTGTGTGTACATGTGTGTGTATCTTCTAGCTGCATTTCGTATCTCTATCTGTAATTAATGGCAAACCGTGCAACAGCAACAACTGCAACTGCAACTGCGACTGCAAATCGCAAATTATAAACGGTCAGGGTTCAAAAATGTCACTGACAAAAACCTCATGACAGCCTCCGAGAGGCAGGTGGACCGCCTTGTGGGCCAGTTATGTTGTGGGCGTGGCATCGTCACTCCAACCGGCTTTTGACTTGCACAAATTGGCAGCAACAGCAGCAGCAGTTGGCCAAATATTGTTTTGTTTTTGAAGTTGCCCTTTCGACGAATTACTGCAATTGTTTTGCACTCGAACAACTGCGAATGCAATGCGAATTTAATAGCAAGCAATTATTTATTTAATTTAGCTGCAAATGCTTTGATTGCAACTCCAATTGAATGCATTTTGTTTCTTTCTATCTGTGCAGTTATTATCGATGTCTTCTCGGGTTTGTTGAAATGCTTTTAATGCTCCGCTTGCTTGCTGCTAATTTGCATATTTGCAATATGCGATTTATGAAAGTTTCGTGATCTGTTTTTGATGGCGAGGCGGCGGACAGTGAAGAGTACTATGCAGACAATTGCTGGGAAGCTCGTTAAATCGTTAAAGTTTTGCCATAAATTCCATTTTAATTAATCTGCTGTTGGTCGTGAGCTAAACGAAATGATATTCATTCAATCAGCGAGACGTTAAAAATTAGAAAGAGATCAACTGCAACTGCTCGTATGCATGCAATAACAACAAGAACAATAAACATTTCCGGCATGCGTTGCATTTGCGAGTGTTTGATGGCTGTCTGTCGCAGTTGTTGCTGCTGTGGCTGTTGTGGCTGTTGTGGCTGTGGCTGCTGTAATGGCAACAGAGCGACGACTGCGGCAACAGCGCAAATAATAACGAAGCAATAAACTGTGAATTTATTTCAACAAATAAAACTTTGATTTATTACGCTACGCACACAGCATGCAACGAGATCAATGACAGTGTCTGTGTGTGTGTGTGTGTTGTGTATAATAGTTAAAACATTAACGGTGCACACACACGACAGCAACGGGCAACAAGAAGTCGAAAAGATATTGCCACAGATAACGACTCAAGAGGCGAATAAAACTATCACTGCAAATCGCCAAAGATCGACGATCGACGAGGAGCCGAGGAAGGAGTTTGTCTGCTCGACAAAGCCAGATCGAGAGAAGATCCAATAAAGATAATCAACATAGAAGAGAGCACATATGAGAAGTTCGAGAGAGAGAGAGAGAGAGAGTAAAGAGAGATCGTTGGCTCATGGGATCTACGATCTGGGGTTCGCAATCAGCGATCTGGGATCTGAAATCTGGAGCCAAGCGGAGTTTTGGGCTGCGAAAAAGTCGTGCGAACTTTTGCCAAACAAGTTAAATATCAATTTGTGTGCGCAGAGCTCGAACAACAATGCGAAATGTTGTTGTTGCTGTTGCAGTTGTTGCTGCCGTTAAGAAGTTATGGCCTCGCAGCGAGCAACACGCAATGGGCAAAGGTCGCGTCATGGCGCAAATTAAATTTGCATGCAGCACAACAACAGCAACGAGTTGCAGAGAGACAGAAGAACGACAACAGCAACAACAGGTCGTCACTTAATTAAGAAAAGTTGCCAGTGTTCATGTTGCTGCTGGCACACAGAGGGCAATGTTGCTGGCGTGCCAGGTTGCAAGCAGCTAAAACAGCGACAGCAACAGCAACAGCTGCTGCCCACGCATGATTTTTGAATTAGCGCGCGTTGTAACAGCAACTAATATAATTGACAGTTGCTGCTGTCGTTCGGTGGCTTCGTCGCTGCCCGATGTTGCTGCTACGTTGTTGCCTACGTGTTCTGTTGCAGACATCAAAACTGCGCTGCACTGCATGCTAAGTAGCCGCTGCAGCAGCAACAGCAACACCAACAGCAACAGCCAGAGATAGACAGAGAAAGCGACGAGTGTGTTGCATGCAATTTGGGTCTGTTAATTGTTGTTGCTGCTGGCTGCGATTTATGCCGCTTGCATGCTAATTATGAAGACCCCAGCAACATGTTGCTGCTGCTGGTTGCTGCTGCTGCTGCTGTTGCTCAGCTGACAACTAAATCAGTCAAAGACGGCGGCCGTTAATTGCACGAAAAGAACATAGCTAAAAATGCTGTAAACCTATTGAGTTTTCATGCAACTTAATGAGCAACAGGAGCAACAGGCTGCTGCAGCGTAAGACAGGCAGCAGCAGCGAGCAACAATTGCCGCTGTGCCTCCCATTGTGCACAGTTTGGCTCATGGTCAGGGCCAACCAAAAAGGGGCTGTTGTTGTTGTTGTTGTTGACGGCACGATTCAAAAACTTTTCAATTAAGTTGCCGTTGCAGTGCCAATGTTGCTGCTGATGTTGCTGCTGCTGCTGCCGCTGCCGCCTTAAAACCTCATTAATATTGAAATTTGTTTCGTGCGCATGAGTTATTAGCAATTTTCTAATTAAGCGCTCCCATCCTCGGCCTGCCGCAATTGCCAATCCAGCAAACTGACTCATGCTTGGGCGATCACATGTGAATTTGAATGGCGCCGACGTCGACTGGACCGCTGCACTTGTCACACCCACAGCACAACACACAACACACAGCGCACAGCACGCGGCATCCAGCGGCAACCAGCGACTTCCCGAGTGGCAGCTGCCCCAGCGAGTGCAGTACAAAGGCGCCGACATCGAAGTTGGCGCGCTGATTTATTTATTTATAAGCGTAATTGCCAGCAAACTTATTAGTAGGCTACATAAATTTCCACGTCAAGCGGCGAGGCGTTGCTTACCCACATTTACCATCGGCAGCAGCAACTCTGGCAGCAACTGTTGCCAGCGTGGGGCGTGGCAGCCGCATGCTGCATGCTGCATTCGACAAATGAACTTGAACTCAACTTGATGGCTTCATATTAGCGTAATTAACTCAATCAAGCGCAAACTTTTAGATAAATAAATTTGAATATTGAGTAGTGTTAATCCAGTGATTAAGTGGCAGCAACAATTGCGGTCAGCTGCAAATCGCCCGTTGACGATCTGCCGCAGCAAGAGTGACATTGCCGCCAGTCACAGTCACAGTTGCAGTTGCAGTTGCAGTTGCAGTTGCAGTTGCACAGCGCACTTGACTGATGATGCCAAGTGGAGGAAGCGGCGGCAAGCACTTGTTGCTGCTGCCCCAAGAGAGGGAGGTGCGTGTGAGGACGCCTACGTGCGAGCCAAAGCGATGGCGGCACATTTTAAATCAAAAAGAAGGGCGCACGATGCTGCAGCTGTGGCAGCAACAGTTGCTGGCGCGCCTTGTGCAGTTTTGCTGTTGTGCTGCTTTGCCACGTCGATTATTAATTGCAACATGCAGCAAGCAAGCGAGTTGTTGCCGCTATGCTGGGGGCGTGCCGGGCATAAGAAACAGTTGCAGTTGCCATTTTTGTTGTTGTTTCGTTTTTGATTTTTGCCGCCGTTGCGATTATCATAATGCTGGCTGCGTTGTAACTGTTATTGTTGCTGTTGTTGTCGATGCGCATGATGATTATTTTGATAAGTTGCGCAACATGTTGCTGGCATGTTAATTGTTCGGCAACATTGTTGCCGAGGTGTTTGTTGCACCAAATTGCCGCTTGTCACTGCGCCAACTGCACACACCACGGAAGTCATTCAACATCCCAGTCAGAGCAGCAGCAGCAGCAGCAGCAGCAACAACTATGATTATAAACGCGTTATTGATTTATTAATGCGTTGTCTCTAGTTGGTGAAAGGATTTCGCTTTGGGTGCTACTCATAAATTTGCGCCGTCGCATTTTTAAACTGCATCTTCCTGCACCACTGTGCTGCGCTTTCTATTGTTGCTGCCAGATGTGGCAGGCAGGCTGGCAGTCCGGTTGTGGCAGCAAGCAGCTGCCCCACGAAAAGGGCGCGTTGCATATGAAATGCAAAATTATTGCCCAAAATGATTAGCTCTGTTGTTGTGTGCTTGCTTGTGTGTGTGTGTGTGTGCAACGATTGCCACATTTAGCGAGCGATGTTGTTGCTGCCACCTACAATATGTATGGCTTTGGTGTCGCCTTTGTGGCACGAACATGACTTTTGGCGGCGCATGCGTGTTGCCTGGCAGTTTGTTGCCATTGCTGCTGTTGCTCGAGTGTGTTGCTCGAGTGTTGCTGTTGCGCTGATTTAGTGCCCAGTTGCTGCCAGATAAGCTGGAGACAAACAATAACTGCAGTTTGCATTTTTATACACACAATTTGCAGTTATTTGTGGTCAGACGATAAGCAACAGCGGCAGCGGCAAGTGCATGTTGCTGGCGTGCAGCAGCAATTTTTATTGACATATTACTGCCAGTTTGCGGGTCAGCAATCGAAATGCAATTAAATTAGACGCAACAAACAATAATAATAATGCTAAACTGGAGCAGCCTTGGGCCAAAGACGATTGTTACTCGGTTACTGCTGCCGCCGCTGCTGCTGCTGCTGCTGCTGTTGTCTTTGGACGCAAAATTTATATTATTAGCCAATTGTTGTTGCGGTGCGCGCCATGATGAAACGGCATAAAGTGGCCGCTGTTGTTTCTGCTGCTATTGCCGTTGCTGTTGTTGCTGTTGTTGGTTTTTGCGTGCCAAATGCAAAGCATCAAAAGAAACGTTGTCTATGTGTCGGTTCTTTTTGTTGTTGCTGCTGCTGCTGCTGCTGCTGCCGTTGTCGCCATGTGTATTGCGCAATGATCATTTTCAATTTTCATATAAACATTATTTTTGTTTTTGGCTTTTCTTGTTGTTACTGTTGTTGCTGTTATTGCTGTTGCTGCTGCAGTTTGTTGCCTTCACCTCGTTGAGGCCGCAAATCGTTGCACGTTGCCGTTGCAATTATTTGCTGCCATTGCGCGCATTGCGCAAATCGTCAGCGACAGCAGCAACTGCCACTGCAACAGCAACAGCAACAACAACTGTGACAGCTACGTGCCAAGACCACCCCAATAGTCATTAAAGTTTAATAAGCTAGGGATCGCTTTTGCTGCGGCTCTTGCTGTTGCAGTTGCAGTTGCAGTTGTCGTTGTTGTAAGTGATTTTGACACCGCTGCAACACGCAGCTGCAAAGCAGTTGCTGTTGCTGCTGTTGCTGTCAGCCGTTGCCGCTAAGTAGCGACAATTCTTAGGCAAATGCAAATCAAGACAGCTTCAAAGAAAGTCAAGTAATAAAATAGCAATAATGATAAATGCACAATACTAAAATAGCAATTTAAGTTTACACTGCATTCGGCATGGCCTTTTGTCTGTTAACATTTATGCTGTTAATTCTCACCACATAAATAATTATTTACTACCAAAAAACTAACAAACTAAAAGACAAGCCAACAAAATTAGCTACTGTTTCGCATTGCATTTTTACTGCTGTCGGTTTTTATTTTTGTTTGTAGGTTAATACTGATTGTTGACCCCAAATATACAAATTAAAAACTGCAAAATACTAAACGCAAAATTTATGTTTGAAAGTAAAAAAAACTAAACTAAATTTGAGACATCAATATATCATCAAGCAATAGCTAATAAAGTTGTAAAATACAAAATGAAATGTAATGAAACTGACTATAATAAATATATATTAATTGCAATTAATACGACTATTAATAAATACATTAAATGAATAAAATATTAAATTGTACTTTGGCTATATGTAACTAATTTAGCTTCTACAATACAACAATTTTCGAACTTTATTTAGCACGGCAAATGTTGCTTGTTGCAATCAAAAAAAGATCCATCAAAATTAGACAGCAACAGCAACAGCAACTGGGTGCTCCACTTGAGAGCAGCTGGACAACTGGACAGGCGTTCGTCTAGATCGCAACAGCAAAAGCAACAGCAACAGCAACATAAGCGGCAACCGCCAGGAAGCCGTTTAAATGTTAGCACAGAGAAGCTGGCGAGCGCTGCATAACTGCAGTTCGTTCGTGGCACAAACAATTTCCGGGGGCCGATGAGCCAAGTTGAGTCGAGCCCCGTGCTTCCCATTCAAGTATTCAAGTGAGTGACTAGCATTTAATCAAGAGCAATCAGTTGCAGCAGCAGCAGCAACAATAATTGCTATCATGTTGCCGTTGTTGCTGTGGCTGTGGCTGGCCACGTGCTCCATTTGCAATTGTTGCTGCCAGCAAAAGTTATCAACATATGAGCGACGATGACAACAGCAGCAGTGACAGCAGCAACAACAACAGCAACAATAATAACCACATTGATATGGCACACGCAACGTCCATTTGTCTGGCATCTGCCACACACACAAACACACACACACACATACACGCACAATATTATTTTGATAAATGGCAGCAACATGTTGCTGTTACAGTGCAATGCTGTTGCTGTTGTTGTCGAGCCGCAAAAAAGATTTATGATTATTGCTTTGTAATTTGTGCTTAAAATATGTGCCGCCTATGTTGTTATTACAAGTGTTGTTGTTGCTGCTGCTGCTGCTGCTGCTGGTTTGACTGCGCATAAAAATCAATTAGCTATCTTCGCTGCCCCTCCGCCTGCGCCTCCTCGAATTCTGTCTGCTGCTGTTGCTGTTGAACTGTTGAAAATGTACCTTCAGAAATGTATAAACAATTAATGTTGCTGCCGTTTGCCGCCGCTTGCAATTGCGATTGCAGTTTCAGTTGCCGATGATGGCATGCAGCAGCGCCACCTATCGGCAGTTAAATTGATACCAGCCATAACAGCAACAGCAACAACAGCAACACTGCTATTGCTATTGCTACTGCAACTGCAATTGGAGTCGCCTGTGCGTTGCGTTGTCGGGCTGTAAGCAGGCAATTAATGTTGCTGCCGTTTGGCAGCATTAGACGCAGCAGCAGACGCAGCAACATGTTGCCACAGCGTTGCATGCAGCGCAATTTATTAATGAGATTGCCCAGAGTTGATTGCGCAAAAGCAACTGCAACAACAGCACCCAAAACATTGTTGCTGTCGCACGCACAGCACAGCACAACGGCAACATGTTGCTGTTGCTGTTGCTGTTGTTGCCAGCGGGTGTTGCACATTTATTGAGCGCTTATTAGCTGTGCGTGCCGCATGCCCCCAAACTCCAAGCCCCAAATGAGGTGTCAAATGACAATGGACGGGCCGGCTCGTTGTTGCTCTTGCTGTTGCTGTTGCTGTTGCTGTTGCCCCCTCGTGAGGCAGCTGGCGCGTATTAAGGTCAAAGAGCGATCGCAATCGCAATCGCAATCGGATCGTGTCGCCCCAGCTGTCAAACTCAATTCGCCTCCGCAGACAGGCCGACAACAAGAGCAGCAGACAACGGACAACGGACAACGTATAACACAAGCAAAGGTCAGCCAGCTGCCTGCCTTTGGGGCCTGTCTCAAGCTCCCCCGAAAAGATTGTTCCACACAGGCTTAAGGCTCAACGTGATGTTGTTGCTGTTGCTGTTGTTGCTGTTGTTGCTGCTGTTCCCCCGCTTAGCATCATAAAAATGTCAAAGCGTTATTTGCAAGCCTTTTTGCTGTTGTTGCTGCTGTTGCTGCTGCTGCTGCTGCTGCTGGGCGGCTAATTGGCGTGTCATTGCCTGCAACGTAGGCATAAATCTGTTATTTTATACCCGAGTGTGTGCAACGCGGCGCATGAGTAATGTGGCCACAAGCCCAGAAACGGCAACCACTCGACACACAACTCTCCATTGTGCGAAAATCCATTAAACAATGGCCAAAAACTGTCACTGCGCATATCGCTTGACTCGCAAAATACATTTGCAGCTTTATGTGGCGATCGACGATCAAATAGAATTTTTGAATTGGAAAAGTAAAACTGCAATATTTACATTGCAGTAAATTTAAGTTTTGCATTTAAAATAATTGTAAAACTGTTTGGAATTCCTCATTAAATAATCGACATAAACGCAGAGCTGAGCATAAAAGCAAAACAATTGCCGTATTTTAAAGCGCATTTTCTTGTAGCTATTTAAGGCCCAACTTCGTTTTTCTTTTACTCCTTTTATTTCTGCACTATGTCCATTGGGCATTTAGCTTGATAGATAATAAAAGCAAATGTAAATCATTTACAACATAAATCAAGTGAGCAACGGCAGCAACAACCAAAAAACCTTTCAAAAAACGCAAACAGTTAATTTAATGTCAATTTGCTAAAAATAGCAAAAGCAAGAAAAAATAGTAAAGCCATAAAAAATGCAGTTTGGTGGGACGCTAAAAATACCACACGACGCGGCAGAGAGAAAGAGAGATAGAAGGAGAGAGAGGGACAGCGAGAGGGAGAGGAGGATAGCAACAATTCGAGTTTGGAATAGTTTGTTAATAGAATAATGCAACTGTGGCGCAGTTGTAATATTTGCAGCACGCTGAATTAACTAACGAGGCTGGCGAACCGGTCAACCGGCTGGCAACTTGGTGGCAGCAACAGGTGTGCTAAAGGGCGTGGTGCAGGGGCGCAAGGGGCATGGGGAGCTTATCAAAATGCAAGTCGAAACTTTCACTCACCCGCTGCAACAGTTGCTGCTGCTGCCCACACGCTAATTGCGGCAAACAAACGCAATGTGGACCACCAACGTGCAGCGTGCAACATGCCACTCACTCGGCAGCAGGAGTGGCCAAAAGCGAGAGCGAGAGCGAGAGCGAGCCATAAACAAATAAACACTTGACTTGATTGTGGCCATGGCCAACAACAACAACACATTGCCAACTTGCCACAGCCAGCGACTGTGACTGCGACTGCAACTGTGGCATTGTCATTGGAGACGCGACTGCCCAAATCAAATGAAGTGTAATTTATGCAAAATGTGGATCGGCTGTGCCCAGTAGCTGGAGGAAGCCCACGCCACATCATTCATGCCACAAGGCGTCACAATGCGGCGAGGGGGGGGCAGCGACCAACCACATAGCAATTATGGGCCACAGCTCAAGTGCAGCATGCAGCATGCAGCAGGCAGTGTGGCAGTGTGGCTGCAGTTGTTGCAATAATTTCAACGTCGCCACAAATCTGCCAACATAATTTTGTTATTTCACTGCCACTTTGTTTGACGTGCAAATGTTTGCCTTTTGCAACTAGCAACTAGCAACTTGCAACTTGCAACTCGCAACTTGCCACAGTTTTGCAGGAGTACATCCTGGTTGCACGCTGGCCAGATGATTTTTCAATTTGTGCAGCGGCCTAAGACAATCAGCGACCGCAGCAACAACAACTTGCAACTGCAACAGCAGCAGCAGCAGCAACTGTGGCAGTGGCAGTGGCAGTAACACAACTCTCAATGCGGACTCCCTCTTGGGGCTACTCTGCGGTCATAAGTAACTTTAAATTATGATGAAAGTAATTTTCTGCTTCAGTAGCTGAGCCGCGACTTCAGAGCTTCAGATTCAGTCTGAGTCGCAGTCTCAGCGTCGCTTGATTTACGCAGCAACATCAGCGAGAGAGAGAGAGAGAGGGGGCGGGGGGCATGGCGGCAGGCGTTGCCCGTTGCGCACTTTTGAATTGTGGCCACACTCTGCTATTGTCCGTTGAGCACTTTTTGCCTCTCGCTGTTGTTGTTGTCTTTCTCTCAACTCTGTTCAATAGCTTTTGCTGCCAAGTGCAGGCCGCACAATTTTTTATGACAGCAGCAGCAGCAACAACAACAGGTTGCTGAGACAACAGCAACAGCAACAGCCAAGTGTAAATTAAGTAATTGCCTGGCAGTAGCTGCTACCGTTGTCATTAGGACAGACTTCAGTCAAAAGCCGATATATAAAGACGGGAAGCAACAGCAACAGCAGCAACAACAGCAACAGCCCTTTGCCAAATCACAGATCAGCAGCGAAGCGAAGTGAAGAGTGTGAAGGGCGAGTGGAAGCCGTGAACTTTCTGCTTAACCTGCCAAACTAATGACCATAAATCTAAAGTCGCAGCCTCCGTGCAGATAATGAATGAGCGAGCGAGAAGGGCGGCAGCCAAGAGATGAAGATTGAGAGCGAGCGAGACAGCGAGACAGCGGCAACTATGATACACAAAGCGATAAAGCTCACGGAGCATATAGATGAAACGATCTACACAATTATACAACATATATACAATATATAAACGATATTTAGTTGCATGCGATATGCGAAGAAGACGGCTTAAAATTCATTCAAGTTGATATAAATCATATAATTATAAATTAAACTATAAAATATATAAAAAATACAGTCAATTATATATTTATATATAGAGTACATATATTTAATATTTATTCATACATATAAACTCATAAATATGAAATATATTATTTCATCGCAATACATTTTGGGAAATCAAACTCAGACTGAACTTCAGCTGATGAATCCACTTCCTTTTGGAATTATATTCATCGTTATTCTCACTTGTTTAGCGGCACAATCTCATATATATAAAGCAATATCATTTCGGATAATAGAGCAAAGAATATCAGATGTTTTTGGATACTTAGCTCAAAACTCTTCCTGTTTCTATTTATTTATTTGATATATGTTTCCTAAACTTGCCTTCTGCTATCAATGAACCAATATTAATAATAATTGTTGCAATTGGACTTTATTTGATTGGCAATCGGGTGAATTGTTTAAACACTCGCATTCCATCAGCGACATTTGCATATCGTTTCCCTTTCCATTGCCAGGCATTGGCTGCAAAAGGTCTTCGAGGTCTGCTGTTTGGGGCCCAGCTTGTGGCAAGCAGTTTGTGCAACGTAATAGCCCAAAACAATTAACAGTTATTCATAATTGTGCGAAAACGTAATCGAAACTGAAACCAAAACAGCGTCGACTGCCAGTCGACAGTCAAGAGTCGCGATATGCAAATGAACCGCAAGCCAAGTTCCAGTTGCAGTTGCAGTTGCAGTTGTTGCCGAGAAGCTGAGCGAAATTAAGATCAATTTTCAGGCTGGCAAATCAATAAAATAACAGCGCAGCTCCAAAAGTGCCCCGCAGCCGCAGCCACAACCCGCAACGGATGCTGGACATTTCAATTGCAGCAGCAGCAGCTGTTGCTGTTGCAGTTGTTGCTGCAGGGATAAAAACTAACGCTAATAGCATTTTGCATAGCTTGTTTTACTTTTCCATTTTACCTTTATGCTGCTGCTGCTGCTGCTGTTATTTTTAAACAATTTAAAAGCAATTTGAGTCAGGTTAACGCAATTTGGGGCAAGGGGCAACTGTGTGTGGCAGGCAGGCAGGCAGTTGGTCAATTTTCATTGATTTGCATTTCTGAGAGTCTCTTGCCGAGCTAAATCGTGTGTGTCAATTCCTTCGGTGTCAGATTTCAATTTCGTTTGTTCGCCACTCATTGCGTATTGTTGCTGTAAGGCAACAGCAACAGCAGCAGCAGCAACAGGAGCAGCGACAAGCATTGGCGGCATTTTTACAAAAGCCGCCGCCGTTGCAAGTTTATTAATTCATTTCGCAGCGGCAGCAGCAGCAGCAGCAGCAAGAGCAACAGCAACAGCAGCAACTGTTTTGAGTCAGCAGCAGCAACAACAACAAATTGTCATCCCCCGCGGCTCGTTTTCCATGTGAAATTTGCATTTTCCATGCGCTGCTGTTGCTGCTGTTGCAGGCTCCACACCTTTGGCGGCTGTTGCAGCTAGACTCGTAGTTGCTGCTGCTGCTGCTGCTGCATTTGGCCATTGTGTTGATTTATGCGCACATTTTGTGGTCATTTCTCGATGGTCAGTCGACGGCAACAGCAACAGCAACAACAGCAACAACAGCAACAAGAACGGCAAAATGTGACAGCCTTTAGCCAAAATCAGCCAACTGAATATGCATCTATGTACAGACATACATATATATAGAGATTCGAATATACATATGTATCTGTATCTATGTATCTGCAACTGTGCGAACTTTTTACAAATTGTTTTCATTTGGCTTTGCAGATTTTCTCAACGACTCCTTCCTCTTGCTGCTGCTGCTGTTGTTGTTGCTGTTGCTCATATTTATGTTAATGTTGCTGCAGTTGTCAGCTGATTTTGGTCAACCTGAATTACTATTTAAGGTATTTTTACCTGCTTCGCAATGTGGTTGCATATGCCACGTCGTCTAAGCGCCAAAAGACTTTCAACTCACCTGCAAATAGAGTGGAAAACGTGAAAATTGAATGTTAATAAGCATATTAATGAGGACACAAAACAAAACCAAATATAACAATTATAAATATGAAAATAAATACAATTGAAACCAATATACACAAAATGTCAGATCATTTATAATAATATTAAATTATTAAATTAGAAAACAACACTCACAAAATGTAAGATTATCTTTATCTATTGTTTTTACTTTTTAGTAAATATTTGTTATATGAATATAATATTTATGAATATGAAAATAAATACAATTGAAATCAACATCCACAAAATGTAATTTTTTAATTGCCATACCTAATTTATATAACTGCTTTATAGTCAATATTTTGTATATAAATAACATATATTATTTATGTAAGATTATCTTTACCTATTGTTTTTCCTTTTTAATAAATATTTGTTATATGAATATAATATTTATGAATATGAAACTAAAATATAAATACACTCTCTATTAATTTGTGATATTTTCCATAGTAAATAATTTTTATATGAATATAATATTTATAAATGTGAAAATAAATAAAATAGAAATCAACACTCTTAAAATGTAAGATCATCTCTATTAACTAATATTATTTTACATATTTAACTCAATTTCTTTATAGTAAATATTTTGTATATGAATATAATATTTATAAATAAACCAAAATTTATAAACACTCTCAAAATGTAAGATCATCTCTACTAATTGCTTAATTGCCACATTTAATTTATATATTGATTTATATAAAAACTGCACATAATTTTATTTATATAGTATATAATATTTAACTATATAAATTTATAGTATTTTATGAACATTTGCCATTTGAAACAATTTTAATCTGCAATCTGAAATCGCGCTTAATTTGCCAGTCGATTTTCCACTTGGATTCGACTGCTCGCTGATAACCATTATCAGGCGCTTCAATCATCATCATCACTTTAATGATCATTATCTGTGCAATAATGATGTTGCAGTGACCCCAAAAAAGGCCACGCCTTTTGCCACTCGACGATCCCGGCCCAAAATGCCAAGCTAAAGTTATGGTTTTCATTAGCCAGCCCGAGCACGCTGCCGATAGAGAGCTTGACCAACACACACACACACACACGCACACACACACACGCGCACACACACGCGCACACACACACAGAGAGTTAACACACACCCGCTAATCTGAGCACATAACTTAGCAACGGCCTCGGACTCCAAATGCGGAAGCAGCTCCGAAACGTTGCCACTTTCTAAAACTATACAAAAAAAGCCCCCGACGGCGGCCAGGGGGGCGTGGCCAGGGGGCTGGCGTTGCCTTATCAGCTTGCCCCGAAAATAGCAGCGCGTAATCGAAATTGCGCATCGTTGCGGCCGCTGCTGTGGCACGTTGAACGTTGCACGTTGCACGTTGCACGCTGCAATTGGAATTCGATTAAGGCGGCGGAGGCAGAATGCAATTAGAGGGTGGATGCGTTATTAATGTGGAGCGACGTTGCCGCAGCAGCAGCTAAAATAATTGATATAAGCCATGCATATCTTATATATACATATATGTATGTATGTATGTATGTATATATGGATATTGTGGCATCTATATGTGGCATGCGGAAGCGAAAAGCTCCAAAACGTCAGCGAAATGTGCGAAAAATCGAGAAGAAAACGGCAAGGAGACGAGACGCCAACACGCGCCACCAACAACAGCAGCAGCAACAGCAGCAACAACAGCAGCAACAACAGCAGCAACCGCAACAAACACTTGATAGCCAGGCCAAGTCAAGCTGCGTCTTAAGTTAAGTCAGGATAGACGCTGACGCAGGCGCAGGCGCAGGAGAGGCAGCTCTATATTAGATTGCCAAGTGGGAGGTGTTCACGCACACACACAACACACACAACACACACAACACACAACACACACAACACACACACAATACACTGCGGTTGAGAGTCACACATGTGGATGGCTAACAAGCTGGAGCCAACAACTGGGCCTGTGTTAAATGAAAACGCATTAAAGCTCAGCCAACGCTCAGTGGGCGTTGCAAGCAGCGGGGGCAGGCAGGCGACTGCCAACTTGCAACTTGCAACGTGCAACGTGCAACGTGCAACGGGCTGTGGGTGTGCCAGGCAGCGCCATTGACGCGAACGCCACACAGTCAAAACTGAAGATGAAGTTGACGGTGCCGTTGACTGTCAATAGCAGCACCGACGGCTCTGCCAACTTGGCCCACTCCGAAACCCGAATTGTTCCAACTGCAAAAAAGGGAGTTCAAAAATAAATGTTAAAGTTGAAAACTAACTAAATTCATTAAGACAATATAAAATGTAACTAAAAGTTGCAATGAATAAATAACAATAGACAACAAATTCATTATTTCATAGTTATTTTAGGGGAAATAAAATGCATCTCTAATTCACTAATTCATCTCTAAATTATAATGCAAATTAGCGACGTACAATTGAGTGCAAAAATCGATTATCAGGATCATCAATAGTGGGTGCTTTAAAACAGAAATTAATTGCTCTGCAACAAAATTAACTTTTGTATAGTTCGCCTTTGATTGCTATTATTTTATATTCATAAAATTTTACAAATAAATTTTACAAATATTTAATTCGAGTGAGAGAAATGGTCTCGATAATAAAGTGTTAATGAATTGCAAGTTTCGCCCAAGTTGGCAGCACTGCGCCTTTGATTGTTTAATTTAGCGAAGATTAAATGCTATTGCTAATCACGATGCTGTTCAGTTCAATTTCTTTATAGCCTCGCATTAATATGTAGCTCAACAAAGCATTCAGCCTTTTTTTGTTGTTCCTGATCTGATCTAATTTGCAACAAGTTGGCAGCACGTTAACTCGTTTCCCCCGGGAGGCAGCCACCGCAACAGCAACAGCGACTGCGACTGGCAACGACGACGATGATTGTCAATTTGCTCGTCCAATGCTGGCGACGGCTTTATCGCTTATTGTCATCTTGGGGCCGGCTAATTAGAAAAACACGTGAGCACGCACAGCTGCGTAGTTGTCATAATTAGACAACAGACAGACAGACCGAGAGAGAGAGAGAGAGAGAGAGAGAGAGGGGGTGGGAGTGAGAGGGTGAGAGAGTGCAGATTGTAGATCACTTTGGTGTTTGAATATTGCTTTGATAGTGACTGGGCGACAATTTGCTAGATTGATTAGCCGTCCAGCCTGCTGTTGCTGTTGCTGCTGCTGCTGTTGCTGCTGTTCTGTAACCGGTTAAGGCAATTAATGCCTTAAATGCGGCTGCCTGGTGTGGCATTGTTAATTAATAAAGCGGCGCGAATGAGCTGCAACTAAGAGCACACAAAATATATTGCAAGCTGGCAGCCAAAAGGGGGCAATGCCAAGAGCTAATTGTTAATGCAAAAATCGTTGCAAGTTAGAAAATCAATTTTTACTTTAATGATCTGGCAGGCAAGTGCTTATTAAAAGCACAACCGCATCCACATCGCATCTACAACGTCAACTGCATCCTATAGCTTCCCTCACCCCCTCCCCGTTCCGTCCCCAGCCGCCCACTGTCTTCCTTCTTGTGTCAGACTTAGTTTGCCGCCTATAATTAAGCGGCTCGAATAGCTGCAGGTCTCGTTTCTCCATCGCTCCGCTTTGGCTTTGGCTTCACTGGCTGGCCAAGGTGCTGACCAACCCCGTTAGCGGGTGTAAAAACCACAAATGAGTTACCATAAATTATTATGATTGCAAGTGGAGCCATCGCAGCAACAGCAACAGCAACTGTATAATGACATATTGCCGGCCGATTGTCAAATGCAGCCAAGACAACTGCAAAAGTGCTCAAAGTCCGCAATTTCTGCAGATGTGATTGCAATTGCTATTGGCCATGGCCAAGACTGAGCCTTAGCCAATAGTCGTTGCAGCCAAATCTAATATCGAATTGTTGCTCTAATAATCGTTAAATAAATACATTGTGCTTTTTAGACAAATGCTACGAAATGTTAAGAATTGAATTATAAGCAATTTAAATTCCAAATTAAATGTAGAGAAATAAATTTGCTAGTTTAATTTATGTTCTAAATGAAATAAATAAATAAAAAAATAAGTAATTTCTTAAATTAAATATGAATAAGCGACATTTGGCTGATCCAAATTCATTTAGCAATAGTTTTGATTGCTATTAGAAGAGCATTAACATGAGGCTTAGAAGAGTATTTGGCTGGTGTCTTGGCATTGATCAAGCTGAGGTGGGTAATAAATTTATTTCGAGAGTTTCCGCTAGAGAAAAGCGCTTGGCGCAGGCCACGCCCCCCTGCGGCAGGCAGTCAGAGACACAAAACGCAGCAAAGCTGTGCAGCGTTTTGCAGCCAACCCCCCGCCCCAAGAAAAAGACAAAGACAGCAAACAACAGCAACAACAGCGAAATACTTATATCGAAAAATCAACAAAGCAGCCGTGGCCTAAAGCAAATACCAATTGTATGCATGCGTGTGTGTGTGTGTGTGTGTCGTGTGTGTGTGTGTGTGCATTTAGGAGGCGTGGTCAGTTGGCAGTTGTTACTGTTGCTGTTGCTGGTGCGGCGCCTGCCAATGCAGGCCAAAGCACCATAATTAAGTTGTGCCGAGGGCATTTTTGAATGCTGCCACAAGAGCAACAGGCAGCGACGATCGATGGAGCGCGGCAGCAATGCAGGGGCAAGGTGGCAAGAGACTGGAGCGAGAGCGAGAGCAAGAGAGAAGACGAGAGGCGCGTAGTAGCAAAGCGACAACTTCCTTCTAACCCAATTTGTGTGTCTGTTTTTTTGTTGTTGTTGTCGCTGAAGCTTTATGCAAAATACTAAACAATATCCGCAACGCGTTGTCAACAAATGACATGAAATTGGCAACAGCAACAGTAAGAACAGCAGCAGCAGCAGCAGCAGCAACCACGACGAGCACATTTCCGTTTCAAGCAATTTCCGCGACTCTCTCAAGTCGAGTGCCATTTGATTGGTAAGCAATTTACGCAGGAGACAGCGGCAGCAACAGCAACAGCAACAGCAACGGCGGCAGCAACAACAACGACCCTGACCCGCAGCAACATGTTGCATGTTGTGTTGTGGCCCGGCAGCACAACAGACAGCAACATGACTTGAGCAACGTCTGCTCTTTTCTGTTTTAAACATTTCTTTTTGATCTTGCAGGCATCAAATGTTGTTGTTGCTGCTGCTGCTGCTGCTGTTGCTGCTGTTGCTGGCAGCATCCGTTTGCTGATTTGTATATCTAATTTTCATAATCTCAAAAGCATGTTGCCTGCTCAAGCCGCATTCGCTGCGGTGCGGCCGCGGCAGCAACATGTTGCAGGAAATCAAGTTGCTCAACGTCTGCCTCATTTGAATGCGTGCAGCGACAACGACAACGACAAAAGCAACAGCAACAGCAACAACTACAACAGGCAACAACCGGCGGCACGTTTAGCAACGCATGTCAACGCAACACAACAGCAACATCATAATCATCAGCAGCAACAGCAACAGCAACAGGCAACAGGCAACAGCAAAGGCAGCAAAGAGTTCTTTGTAATTAACACACAGCTTGCTTCCGGCAACGGCAGCAACTGTTGCTGTTGCTGTTGCTGCTGCTGTGGCAAGCAGTGTAACAAGTGCGTGCAGCAAACATGACATGTGACATGTGTTGGCTAGCGGGTGGCCAGCGAACGCGACATCTTCTAGCTGCTGGCGTTGCACCTGAGCAGCAGCAGCAGCAGCAGCAGCAGCAACTAAAGCAGCAACATCGTCGAATGACGAATGACAAGACATGCAAACAAGTTCGGTCCTTCGGCCTGAATGCGGCTGCGGCTCAGACGTTGACAGTTTAGGCCTGGCCATGGCCAAGATGTCACTTTTCATTAGGCAGCACTAGCAGCAGCGCGGCAGCAACTGTTGCTGTTGGGTCTGCGGATGATGCATGGGCACCTGTTTGGCGCGGCCTTTTAGATTAGTCGCCTGTAATTAGTTAATAACATGGCATGGCATGTCTAAATTGCAGTCGCGACATCAAATTGCTGCTGCTGCGGCTGCTGCTGCTGCTGTGCGTTTTGATTGATGTTGCTACGGGGCGCAGAGCAGCAGCCGAGGCATACAAAATGTTATGCATACTTTTAATTGATAAGTTTTTAGCACATGATAAATTTTAATATGTGGCAGCTTGTCACCAGCGACAGTAGCAACAGCAGCAGCAGCAGCAGCAGCAGCATCAGTGATAGAGCATCAACAGAAGCAACCTGTTGCATGTAGCAAACAGCGAGCAGAAAGCAGCATGCAGCACACAACGGCAACATAAGCCGACATAAATCCATTAAAGCCGTACAAATTCCAAGTAAATTAAAAGCAGTTAAACTCAATTGATTTCGAGAAGCAGCAGCAGCAGCAGCAGCAGCAGCAACAACAACACCTTCGCCAACAATAAAAATAAACAACGGACAGCAACAAGCGCCCAAAAAAGCAAAAGGCCACAAAGATATCGCAACAACAACGCGCAATGGGCAACGGGCAACAGCTTCCAAGTGCGAGGCTCAGACAGAGGCACAGGCCAAAAGCCTCAGCTCAATAAATTTTTATCGCATCTCACATGAGTGTGCGTGTGTGTGTGTGTGTGTGTGTGTGTGTGTGTGTGTGTGTGTGTGGGCAAGTCAATTGGTCAGGCTAAAAGGAATGCGTTGATATTGAAACAACTATGGAAACAAGAGCAACAGCAGCAGCAGCAGCAACAGCAGCAACAGAAGCCACAGCAAAGGCGTTGTACAAACACATACATAACAACAACAACATGGACAACAGCGGCAGCAGCAGCAGCAATGACGACAACGGCAACAAGCTGGGCCAAAGGGGTAAAACCTTCGACCGACAGCAGCTTCTGACATGTTGCAAGCACGGCGCGCGCTTTAAGCCGCCTCCGAAATAAGCAACAACAGCAGCAACAGCAACAACAGCAGCAACAACGAAAACGAAAACAAACAGAGAACAAAACGAAAAAGAGAATTGAATGAAAAATACAAAAAAGCTGAAAGCAAAAAGCAAGCAGGAAGCCAACGAGGAGACGCAGAGCAGAGGGCATAGCAAATTTACGAAAACACACATAAACATGAGTCATATGCCAGCAACAATAACGGCGAGCACCACAACAACCACAGCAGCAACAGTAAACGGCCAGCAAAAAAAAAAAAAGAGTCGAAATTTTATTGTTTGGTCGACAAAACGAACTCGAAATTGCGACAACAGCAACAGCAACAACGACAGCAACAGCAACAACGGCAACTCGCCAATTGATTCGATTAAGCTGTGCGCTGCCTTGTGTGTGTGTGTTTTGGAGTCGACGAGTCGAGGACATTTGCCAAAGGATAACTGCCATCCAGCACTGACAGCTGTCGGCTTGAGGGCATAACAAACACATACTGCAGCAGGACAGCGACACCGAAGGACTCCAACTGTGGCCAACTGTGGCTGCCACCAAAACTGCAGCTCAACTCGGACAAAGGCTCCACAATTCCTTTCTTCCATGCAAACACATTCAGCATTCAATTTGAATTGTGTCTCTCTGACTATTGAACTGTTGAATTACATTAATTCCACACTAATTTTTAAATATTATTACTGCATTTTGAAATTTTGTTTTTAATTGTTTTAAGTTTGTGGTTAGTATTTAAGAATTTATTTGCGTTTGTTTATTTGCAATTATTCATTTCAATTTTCCACAATGTTTTTCAAGTAATATCAATATTTCGAATAATATAATTGATTTATTCAAATTTCTATTGTATATTAGCTTTCATGATATTTAAATTTGCGGCTTAATTAATTGTTGTGATTTTTGAATAATTCATCTAAGTAATTACCATAGATTAATTCCTCATAAGTTTTGGCTTAATAATAAATTTTTATTTAGAAGTATTATGTAATGATTGTACATATAATATGCATAAATGTAAGAAAGTTTCAAAATAACTTTTATAACTTTTTTGTAGAATACAATTATTATTGAAATTGATTTCATCAACATTTTCAAGTTGATATTTCTTCTTTTAAATAGTAAAAATACATAGAATGAAGAGCAAATCTCTGGTCATAATCTGCATACTCTTCAAATATGAAAATAATTCTTGCGATTGCATTTCACATGTGTTGCCGTCGTCAATTGTGTCACACGTTTTGTGCTGCTCTCTTGCAATTTGTGACTATAAGCAAGTGCATGATTATCACACAGCCTGTGGCAGCGAGAGGAGGCGAGTGGCATGTGGCAAGTGGCAAGTGGAGTGTGGGGAGAGGACACCAAGTGTCGCACAACCTCAGACCAAAAGGCAACGACGCTGTGTCTGAGTGTGTTGCACCCACGCTCAGCCATTGTGCGGCGTCCTATGAAATGCCAATGGGAACAGCAGCAACATTACAGCCAGGCAGCAGCAGCAGCAGCGGCAGCAGCAGCAACCACAGGCAGGCAGGCAGGCAGCCTTTGGCATTTAAGTGACCCAACTGCAACTGCAATTGCAAATGCTGTGGAAGCTGCATAGCTGCCTGCCACTTGTGCAACAACAAAAACAACAAACTTTCTCTGGCCAAGAATGCGCGCAGCTGCAACAGCAACAACATCTGAAACGCTGATGGCCAAATGCAACGTAGTCCAGTTCGCTTTTAGTCCAGTCATTCATGCGCTTGGCCAAGTCACTCACACACACACACACACACACACTCACACACACACACACACACACACGTGCAGTGCTCGGTTAGTTAGAGTTGCAACAACAACAGCACCCGCCGCGTGTCGATTGAAAATTTATGATCACAATTTTGGTTAATGCATTTTCGTGTTTGTGCCATGATTACCAAATGTTATTCACGCTCCAGTGAGTGTATTCACATGTCTAAGTGAGTGTGTGCGTCTCTGTATGTGTGTGTGTGTTTGTGTGTGCGCCTCGGTCTCAGCAATCAATGCCAAAATGGCGCGGGCGCATTGCGACTTTTTGGTATTTACGGTTAACTAAACATTCCAAACAGGCCACGACAAAGTCCAGCAACTTGCCTGATCAACTGACCAGGCTAAACCAGGCACACACACACACACACACCAGCCAGAGTTGCCACGTTCGCCAGCGAAACGGAAGCCCAAAATAGAAAGTAAAGCGGAACAACGAACGGAAAATCAATTGCCTCACAATTAACTAATTTGTTAATGTACTTTTTTAGTGCTGCAAATTATGGCAAATGAGCATTTCCAAAAATGCGCAAATCAGTCACAAATACGAGCACATATTGGTTGCCATAAAATTGCGAACAAGTCTGAGCGTCGATAATAAACCATGATAACACATTTCAAAACCCAATCACCCGAAAAAATTGTTGTAAATAAAAGCGTAAAGAACACCCTAAACTAGCAAAATTGTTACAAATAAATTTACGTTCGCTTTAAATTAAAAAAGATGCAAAGCCCTGCTCTTTACATCAATTAGCTTAATCATTTTATTTTCATTATAAATGTAAGCAAAACTGTTTTAAAATAAACGCTGGATTCAATGTGGAAAAAATACATTTAATTTATTTTTCTTTTAATTATTGGAGAAATGATAATTCTATTTTCATTAACAGTGACACGCTAAGAGATTGATTTTTACAAAATAAAATACTAAGCTTTCGGCATTTAGTGTTTTTTTTTTTTTAATAATTTTGTTTTACTAATAGAATAAAAATAATCTTTTTTTATTTCTTTCATGTATATTGATATAATTTCATTAAAATTTAATTCAATAAGATTCCATTCTATATTTGATTGCTGATAATAGTTAATTATTTTTATTCCTACACATGTTTGTTTTATTTAAATTTAATTCTGGCTGCTCATTAATTCAATAAGATTTCATTTTTAATCTCATTGCTATTCCTACACATATCATGTAATTCTATCTGCTCAATATTTCGATTTCTTTCTTGGCTTTTGATATGCGAATTGAATATGCTTTGCAGCGATCTGTGGCAACTCTATCGGAGACGGCAACCGCAACTGTTGCCAATTTTCGTGCTGTTGCTGGCAGCCACCTTGGTGAGCTCGTCGAGCAATTGCAATGACCGCTTAGCAGCTGCTGTAAACATATTTTAGGCGTATTTCCGTTTTGTAAGCTGCTCTCTCGCCTGGCCGTAAATGCATGTGGCATGCAGCATGTTGTTGCTACTGCAAGCGCTGCTGTTGCTGCTGTTGCTGCTGTGCGCTGTTGTTGCTCCCATTTTTGGGTTAGGCGTAGGATTGTTGACTCGGCTAATGTGTCTTGTAATTTGCATGGCCATTTGTGAAAAGTGAAAAGCGCGCAGCGAAGTTTTTCTCTCTTTTTCTTTTCACAACTTTTCGGCAGCTGTTTTCCAATTTTCCCTCAGCCTGCCACCTCCTCGATTTTTCTCCTTTTATTTGCGTAAATTATGCGGCGCATTTTTACCGTTAGGCGCATTGGATAAACAGTAGCACTTACAAGCGCCTTTTATGGGCGGAGGGGGAGGGGCAGGCGGCAGCTGACCAAAATTGTCGCTCGCTTTTTATTCAAAACAAGAGTCGCAAACCAAAGCCAAAAGCTGACCAAAAAGCGGCTAAAAAATACTTTTTATGGTTATGATTGCGTCTATGCGAATGCTAAATATGCCAGCGAATGGAAATGTGATCGCTGCTGTTGTTGTTGTTGTTGTTGTACGCGTGGGCGTATGAGCAATGCAGCAAGTTGCCAGTTGCTGCCAGTTGCTGCTGCTTTCACACACAATTAGCGTGTGTTGCTTTGGCTGCCGTTTGTGGCCCATCTCTGTGTGGGTGATGCGAGAAATGCCTGGCCATAAATCATGCCAAGACATTGGCCATTGTCGTTGCCCTGGCTGCTGTGCCAGTTGTTGTTGCGTTGACACAATCAACAGCAAGCACAGCAGCAGCAACCACAGCAGCAACAAGCAGGGGGACTTGCAACGGCAGCAATTGATTTGGGCTCCTTTTGAGCTGCTGATTGCCAAGTTGCCTTGGCTTATTTATTTTTGTTCGCATTTCTTTTGACTAATGATACTAAACGTGGCAGCAACATGTTGCTGACACGCGCGCATCGTTAGCAGCAGCAACAATTGTCAACTAGGTGAGAAAGCGAACCAGGTGCGATTGCTGCGGTGCGTAGGTGTCAACTAAGCAACATAAACACTCGACTCGACTCGACTCGACTCGACTCGCCTCGACTTTTGCCAAGGCTCGTGTGTGTTTTCGTCGTCATTGTTGTTGTTGTTGTTGTTGTTGTTGCTATCAGCAATGTTGCCGATACTCTGCACACTCGACATACTTAATATCTGTTGCTGCTTTCATTGTTAATGATTGTTTTGCTGCTGCTGTTGCTGCTGTATCGTGTTGCTGTCGAGAATGCGGCAACAAATTGCCGCTGCCTCTAATGATCCATTGCTGCGTATTTTTCTAGCTGCCGCAGCGTATTTCAATTACATTTCAAATACTTCAGCCGACTGAAGGGCCAAACATGTTGTTGCTGCCGCAGTTCGACACCTGCTGGCGCTGCGTATCAAAGCACTGCAACATGTTGCTCGTAATTCAAATGCAACATCGAAGCAGCAGCACCCAAAAGAGAGAAGCCAACGGAAGCAAAGCGAAGAGCAGAGAAACCAAAGAAGGCGGCAACAACAGTTACCTTTTGCGTTCTTGCTGCCGCTGTTGCAGCTTCCGCATTCACTTGTGGCCTTCGTCGAGC
This sequence comes from Drosophila formosana, assembly GCA_035045625.1. Lineage (NCBI taxonomy): Eukaryota > Metazoa > Arthropoda > Insecta > Diptera > Drosophilidae > Drosophila > Drosophila formosana. The sequence goes on along the minus strand of JAWNOW010000173.1, from coordinate 309,528 downwards.
TTTTGACACCACAACCAGACCAACAACAACAGCAGCAACAATGACAGCTGCCAGCCAGACACTTGTCTGTAGGTCTCTGGGTAACAATGCCAAACACCAAAGTGGCAGAGGGCAGCTCTCAGTTCGCAGATCGCCAGAGGAACTCGGCAACCGCAGGCACGCAAGAGCAACAGCAGCAACAATAGCAACAACAGCAGCAGCAGCAGCAGCAGCAACAGCAACAACGGCAACTCACAAAGTTGGCTTAACCTTTTCGCCTCAACGAATTGACATTGGATTAAACTGAGTTTCTTTTGCTGCCATAACAATTCTGCGACGCAAGAAATGGCAAACTGTCCAAAAGTATTAATTCAATAAAATACATTAATATATTAATATTATGCCAATATAATAATATATAATAATACATATATTATAATATATATTAAAGAATGATATAACATAATGTTGCATATCTTATATTATATTATATATATAGAACATTCTGTTATATTATTCTATAATATAATTTTTTCCTTAATATTTTATAATAATATAATAATATTTAATAATATAATATAATATAAAATAATATAGAGTACATAATAAAGCAGAAGAATAATTTGAAATATTGAAGTTAAATTATTAAAATTCAAATTGGATTGAGTGACATTCTTAAATAATATAAATTAATTAATTTAAATAAATTATTCAAATTCATATTAGATTGAGTTTCAGTCTAACATTAAATACTGTTTAGTAGAATAATTTGAAATATTAAATTTAAAATATTCATATACGAATTCGATTGAGTCACAGTCCAAAATAATACATTATATAGAAGAATAATTTAAATGAATTATTCAAATGCATATTGGATTGAGTTACAGTCAAAAATAATAAATTATATAGAAGAATAATTTAAATGAATTATTCAAATTCACAATGGATTGAGTTACAGTCAACAAAAATATATTATATAGAAGAATAATTTAAATGAATTATTAAATTGAAATTTAAACTGACCTACTGTCTAAAATAATATTTTATATAAACGAATAATATTGACTGGAAAATATTCAAATTCAAATCGTATTTAGTTACAGTCTAGCGAAGCAATGGGATTTTTGGGGCACATTAAATGTTGCATGGACTGCAACGAATACAGCGATCGAGAGAGAGAGAGAGAGAAGGAGGGAAAGGGAGAGCAATTGTTGCAAGTGAAATAAGCGCAATGGGAAAATCGACAGCGAAGAAAATAGCGCAGAACGGCGACTTGCGGAAGAAGCAGACAAACTAGCGCGCGTGCAACCTTGAGATAATTTAATCGTTTCTGTTTGCGAGCAAACACACAAACCTACTCAAACACACACACACACACACTCTGACACACACATGCAAGCGGCTGTCGATCGGTCGAGCCAAAAGCGAGAATGCCAACAAACAATTGAAAACATTTTACAACGCAACAAAAATGACAGTCGTGAAATGCAAAGCAAACATTGCAAACGGCTGCGAACCCGGAACTAGAAGCGGAAGCAGCCGACTTCAAAAACATTCCAAATGAATCGCTTCTTGCGAACTAGTTCCATTCGTTAAACATGCCGATTATTGAAATTGCCTAACTTGGGCTTTTATTGTTATCAATTTCAGTTTTATGGCCCCCGAACCGAAGCTGAACCATAAAATAGCACAATGAACATCAATATTCATAATACATAATCGTATTTTGGTATTCTTTACTCTGCTGCGATTCGAGATCACTTGATTGACAGCTGAAAGGAGAGAGAGTGGTTAAATAGTAGCGACAATCGATGCTCCAAAGTGAAGGATCTGTAAACTGAAAGTCTCAATAGAACGTCGAGTTCGCGATCTGCGAATCGCGATCTGCGTGACTCGCATCATTAGAAGCCGCTTCCAAAAATAAATAAAAAACGAAAAACACAAAAAACAATACAAAGAGAATCGAAAAGAAAGCATTTCTTTATCGATGCTCGATTGTTGTTGTCAAGCACTTGAACTGAACTTTGCACAAGGCAACAGGCGCAGACAGCGAGGTCTCAATGCTGTTGCTGCTGTCGATGTTGCTGTTGTTGCTGTTGCTGCTTATTGCTGCTGCTCTCATCTCATCTCATCGTCAGCAAACACTGATAAATTATTTGACAGATTATATTTGCGTTGAACTTTGGCAACAGTCGCGGCGGGCTGCATTCATAAAAACAAGAACACACGACCCAAGTGTTCTTCAGCCGCCAACGAGCAGCTCGACTCGCAGCTACCCTGTATTATGCTAGTCAGTAATCAAATAATGCTCTCCCAACAGTTGCCCTGCAATGCCACAACAGCAAAACCTTCAATTTGTTCCTAAGAAAATGACTAACCGATACCCTGTTTTTCTACTATTCAGTTTGCGACTATCAGTTATCCTGTAGTTAGCCTAAACGTATTAATTCATCATAACCACTTTTTCTTTTTATACCCGCTACCCATAGGGTAGAAGGGTATTATGACTTAGTGCCAACAGAAAATGTATGTAACAGGCAGAAGGAGGCATCTCCGACCCCATAAAGTATATATATTCTTGATCAGCGTCAACAGCCGAGATGATATAGCCATGTCCGTCTGTCCGTCTGTCCGTCTGTCCGTCTGTCCGTCTGTCTGTCCGTATGAACACCTCGATCTCAGAGACTATAAGACATAGAGACACCAAATTTGGCAAAAAGTTTCCTTCATACCCTACGCAGATCAAGTTTATTTCAAAAGTTGGATGCCACGCCCCCTTCGCCCACAATAAGCATTAATCTAGAAAAAGTCAAGTTTTTTTTTAGTAAATCGCGTATAACTCCAAAAGTTCTTGGTGTAATGATGTGTAATTTGGTAGCCCATCTGCGCTTGACACTCTTAATATACCCTGTAATTTTGGTACAAATCGGATAAGTAGAACAAAAGTTATTCGTTAAATTATTTATCAAAATTTTTGTGCCCAGTGCATATGGACGTATTAAGTGTGTGAATGACCTAGAGATATCAAATTTGGTGACAGTATTCGTGTAGGTCTTACGCAGATCAAGTTTGTTTTAGATTTTTGCCACGCCCCTTTCCGCCCCCAGAAACTGTAAAAACCGTAATAATAGACCTAGAGCATTGAATTTTGGTATGCATAATAACAATTATATTCTCAATAATTCCTGTGAATTTGGTTGAGATCGAGTGAAAAACAAGGAAGTTATTGAAGAATCAAGTTTATATGTAAAATTCACTTGCAGCTGCCCGCGCTTTGTTTGTTTAGTTGACAGTGTGACCATAACGGTGTTGTGGATTTTTATTCGCTATTTTCAAATATATACAAACAAAACACAAAATTCAGTATATTTTTGGTATATTTCTTGTTAAAATACCATTAAAATTTTTTTTCTCTCGAAATGGGTTGCGGGTATCATACGGTCGAGCACTCTCGACTGTAGCTTTCTCACTTGTCTTTTGGCTGCAACTCCAACAAAATATATCTTAAAAAAACATCAACTAATATTTATTACAACTAATATTTATACGCAGTGTAAATTCCCAATATATTCCAAATATCGCATAAAAGCAGTTCAGCGCGATTTAATTAATTATAGCGCATATTTTTTAATTAATCATCAATTGCAATTCTTAATGCATTGTTCGACTTTCACATACCCTGTCCCATTTAAATCATACTTTTGTGTGGATTTAAGCTCCCCATTTGCAACACATTAAGTTTACAGGGTGTCTGGCAGTTGTGCACACCATTTATCTGGCACTTCATAATACGCTTGGCTCGAGGGTATGCAACGCCTCGAGTGAAAGCAGGCAGGCTGAAGGGGGTCACAGGTGGGCAGCTCGTGTAGTCGGTGTCGGTCTCCCTCCCCCCTCCATCGCTCTCTCTCTTTCACGCTGGTCGCTGTTGCCAGTTCGTTGGCTAACAAATGAGCGTCATGTCTTTGCCGTCGCAAAACAAATCTGAGCAATTTTTTATGATAAATAACAGCAGCGAGCGCGAAAGAGCGCGCGATAGACAGCGAGCGAGAGGGAGAGACATGAATATGCACCAGGCATAAGCAAGCGGGCTCTAAGCAGGCTCTAATATTTAGTGCGGGCCCCCGAGCGCTTAACGGGCTCTGCGTAGACGCCTCAAAAATAGGCGCAGCTGGCAGAGAAGGCGCAAAGGGGCAAGGAGAAGGAGAAGGCGGCTTGTGCAAACAAACAAATCGCTGTAGATTTATTTTAGTGCAAAGCGCACTGCGAAATTGCTCAGGCATGCGTGGGCAGTCGGTGCAACAGAGATGCCAGCTGTGTGTGTGTGTGTGCGAGAGAGAGAGAGAGAGAGAGTGGTGGGGCAGCTGCGCAGTCGCAATCGATGCGGTATTGAAAAATGTGCGCTTTCAACGCGGTAATTAAAAGATGAATCGTTCGGCATGTGCAAATCTAATAAGTTGACTCGCGAGACGCCACAGTTGCGGCAGCACTTGCAACAAATGACGCATCATTAAGAGCGATAACGCCCCATTTTGTGGCAGATATGAGGTCCGACTCCAACTCTGACTCTGTGTTTATTTCGCAGTCCGGCAGTCAGGTAGCCAAGCTATGATTGATGCCTGCTTTTATGGCTAACGGAATGCGGTGGCATGCAGCAAACACAACTCAACTAAACTGAACTGAACTGAACTGAACTGGGGGCAGCTGCCACGCATATATAGTCTATAGTATATAGTATATATACTTTGTTTGAGCAAGTGAAAGTTTCGCTCCCCCTTAGAAATGTGGCTGGCAGGAAAGGAACCTAACGGCACTTCGCTGCATAGAAGTCTGGCGCATTTCCCTCGCACACAATTAGCGCAGCGGCAGCAACATATCCTGCAGCTGCCACTCTGCCACGTGCCACAACTTTCACCTGGCCAAAAAGACACGCGAAATAAGAACAAACGGACACAAAAGGGTTGCCAATATTCATTTAGCTGATAGAAATCTTCCCCCGCTAAAAAGTCGCGCATCACGAAATTGGGTCAACACAAAACAGCTAACAGATGGACGGACAGACAGACAGACGGACGGACAGACGGACAGACAGAAGGACAGTCGCAGCAGGGGCTGGACTCCATAACGGTGAACATCAGAAAGTCAGCCAGTTGGCAGTCTATATAAAGTTGTCCGTTGCTTCATGCTCTTTTCTAGCAGGGGATGCTCTCGAAATGCGTCAGTGAAATTTTAAACTTAAGTGCAGAGTGCAGACTTTAAAGTTGTTAAAAAAACATTGCTATTCCAGGCTGCACAAGCTAACGGAAGTCAAAGTGAAAACCTAAGCACCTGAAATTATAAAAGCGAATGAGGCTTTTATTCCCCGAATATCTGCATTTGATTATTGTAAATAACATTATTATGATAAAATGAAAAATATAATTATTATAATAAAACAAAAAATACAAGAAAAAGCACTCGATTATAAGTAGCATTATTTTAATTAAATAAAAAATTCTCAATATATTATATATTGAAATGGCTCAAGCTAATTTAATTCTTTAATGTCGACTGTCCATAATTGACTTTAATTTTCAGTAACCAGCGCTGACAATAAATATATATTCTTGATCAGTTTCAACAGTCGAAACAATATATTTGTGTCTGTCTGTTGTCTAACTCAAATTAAATAAACTAGCGAAATTCACGATACTATATACACATGATACTAATTAGAAGCTTCGGGTGTAAAATATGTTTATAATTTGGTTGCAATCAGATGGAAAACATTAATTGAATTCAATACAAATATTATAGAGCTAAACTCAGACGGTATTTATTCAGTATATTCGTATAGCAAAATATACTTTTTTGTAATTAAAATATCTAAAGAGTCTAACAACATTTCTGTAGAATTATTTTGTAGCCAAGTCGCAACGGCGTAATGAGGTCTTAAAGGAGAATGGAATAAGCAGCAAATGAGTGTCAAATATTATAGGAGAACTGAGATTAGCTAGACATGAAAAGAAGAACAAGAAAAGGAAGCGAGAGGAGAGAAAAACATAATTGTAATCGCAGATTTACCCATTAACTTTTGGATTGCCGCTCAAGTCGCTTAAAATCGCAGGCTGCACTTACCTGAAAATAGAATGAAAGGCAAAGGCGGCAATTAGATAAAGATAATAATGAAGTGCAGAATGGAAATAGCAATACACACACACACAGACACAGATGCTTAGGCACATTAAGAACTGGCTTATTAATAAACAATCGATCAGCAACAACAAAGCGAATGCCGCCTCGCATTGTGTTGCAGTTGCCGTTGTTGCTGTTGCTGTTGCTGTTACGTATTCATTGTGCGGCGCATAGAGATTGGAATGGAGAGAATGGATTGCATTGGATTGGTTTGCTCGGCCCCATTACATAAGTGCGAACTGCAATTAAGCGCAATTCAATGCAATGCAGCCACAGTCAGAGTTTCAGTCTCAGCTTTGGAATCGGTTCAGAGTCAAGTGCATACTTGGTCCGCTCTGGTCTGGGCAACTGGCAATTGCCGGCCAAGAACTGCAAACTGGAACTGCAACAGCAACAGCAACAGCAAACTGCAACAATCAACCATCAACCTTTGCAACAATGCCAACTGCAAACTGCCGACTGCGAGTGCTGTGAAAATTGATTAAACTCATTCATCAAATGGTGTGGCAAGTTCAAATGCAGCTGCAACAGCTCTCTCGGCAATCGGCAATCGGCAAATCGGCAATTGCGTGGCAAGGAAATCAATTGTTGCCTAATGAAATAATGGACATTTCAGGGCCACAGCACGGCGAATGCAACAATAACAATGACGCGTATACGCAACAAACTGCAGCTTAAACAAATGAGACAAGCACTCGGCAAGCTGCAATCTGCTCAGCCAACACATACCCGGTACTAGGTCAAAGCACAGCGGCAATTATAGCACACTCGGTTACCCACAAAAGTCAGCGATCAAACTGGGCTTCATGGCACTTATCGTTTGCCATAATGAAATCACAATTGTGACTTTTATGTTTATATTTATATTTATGTATATGTGTAATAATCTCAGTGAAATTATCAGTACGGTATTTTTATAGGATATTTTACACATAAAGAAATGAAATTAATTAACAAAACTTTTATATATATTTTGAGCATTAATATAAAAACTCTTACAGGATGAAATAAAAAATGTTCAATTGGTGAGATGGTATTTTGGGCAACAATACTGACAACTTTTTGAATAAATAAAATAAATAAATTATCAATATGTAGGAGGGAATTTCGGGCATTAACATTACAATTTTTAGAGGATATTTAAGCCACAAATAAAATAATTAAATTCACAATATATAAGAGGGCATTAAAATTGACACTTTTAGAGGATATTCTCTGCAGAAATAAGGAATAAGGAATATTAGGCATTAAAATTAATCATTTTAGGAATAATTAGAATACCTAAATTATCAACAAAAAAACGGTATTTTGGGTGTTAATATGGTAAATTTTTGAGTATATTCACCGCATAAATTAAATAACTAAATTATCAATATGTACGAGGGAATTTCGGGCGTTAATATTAAGACTTAACTCTTATAGGATATTCACCGCATAAATAGTTGTGCTTAAACACGTTGAAAGCGACAAAAACCGACAACTTTCAAATGGCCAGTTGGCCAGTTGGCCAGCAAGCCGAGAGAAAGGCAGCGAGCGTTAAGGCGTGGCTACAAATTGACTTTATGCACAGCAGCAACAACACTGCGTATGAGCAATGGTGAGCAGTAAAAAAAAAAACAAAAAAAGCAACGAAAATGAAAAAAAGTCTGATATGATCCAATTCATTTTAAGCGCGTGTCGCATGCAAACTACAAAAAGAGCAAATAGCAAACTGTTGTTGTCGTTGTACTAGCGATTGTTGTTGTTGTTGTTGTTGTTGTACAAATGCAATTACAACTAAATACACAGACACGAAGAGTTGACGCCACCGCCAACGACGACGACGACGACGACGACGACGCGACGTCGCACTTTTAACTCCGCCCACTTTTCCCACACCCATATTTTTTGCGATGACGACGCCGCTGTCACGACACAACAACAACAACAACAACAGCAACAACAATAGCAAATAAGTTAAAAGAGAGAGGACAACAACAACTGCTTAACAAACTAGTGCAAAACCCACAATTGAATGCAAGTCGAAACTACTTAGAAATGAGCTTCATTTTAAAACACAATTAATTATAGGCATTGCACTTTCAGCATATCATTTTCCCATTTACATGTAAATTAAATTAATAAACAAATTAAACACACACAACGTCAACTTGCATTAAAGCAAAAAAAAAAAAAATTTCACAACATATGGAAAAAAAATTGAATACTGCAATTACAAAAAAATGTATTGATTTTATTAACTTTTAATATACTTTTAAGTCGCAAATAATTACGATTTAAATCAATAACTTTTCTTAAGAAAATATATTGAGAAAAAATCTATAGCAAGAGAGAGAAGAATTTTGTAATTAGCTTGAATAAAACGAAATACATAAGTTTTTCAGACAATATAGAAAAAATGTTAAATACTTTTTTAAAAAAAGTATTTTTCATTTAATTTGTTATATTTATTTATAATTTATTTAACTATGAACTTTTTTAAAAGGAAAAAACTATTTTAGTAGCACATTTATTTAAATAACAAATAAAGATGAAAACAATTTTATAGACTTAAATTAGAAAACAGAATATATTAATAATTAATTTGTTCCCATAGAGAAACTGTTGAACTGTTGAATAATTAATTTGAACTTATAGAAAAACTGTTGAAAGCTTAAATGTTTCATATCAAGGATGTCTTGCTTATATTTTGTACTTGCCAAAAATAATAATAATCATTTAAATTTCTGCTATTAAATGCAATAAATGAGGTGAGCTGTCAGCAATAAAACTGACACCACGATTAACCATTGAAAATTTGCATTTTTTTATTAGCTGTTTGGCTTTATTTATTTGCTTCGAATGCAGTTCGGGTCGAGTTGATTTGAGGGAATCGTTTAAGAAATTCATTTGCACTTCCTTTGGCCTTTGCTTGCCTCTTTGTGTTTTCCTTCTCCACGTCCGTCTCCGCCCCCGACCCCGGCCCCGCCCCCTTCATGCAACATGCATTTTCATGCCTTTCACTTGCCATTTTCCCATTTGCCTATAATTGAATCAAATTTATGAGTGTTTTTAGGATGCCAGAGGGGGGTTGTTTTGTCCGTCCGTCCGTCTGTGTCTCTGCCTGTGTGTAGGTGTGTGTGTGTGTGTGTGTGTGTGTGTGTGTGTGGGAGTGTTTAGCTGGAGAGCTGAGAAAACTGGGCACAAAATGCTATTCACACCTGAGCAGCATCGTCGTCGTCGTTGCCGTTGCTGCTTCACTTTTTTGCATTGCGTTTTGCTTTTTTGTTTTTGTGTTTTGTATTTTGTATTTTGTTTTGCTTGTGTTTTGTCTATTCTCATTCGCATTCGCATCTGTTGTCGTTGGCTGTCTGTCAACGCTGACGTTGATGAAAAGCGTTGCGGCATTCGTGGGAAAATCAGCTATGCTCGAGCTCTGCTCTGCCCTGCCCCGCCCTGCCTCCTTCAGCTGCAATTCCGCCTCCGTCTTTAGCACACTCCGCCCTCCTCCATCCAACAGCTGCCCCATCTTCCTGCCTGCCACGTTTTTGCGGTTGGGTGTGTTGCTGTTTTTCGGTTTTAGCTTATCTTTCTCTCGCTCTCTCTCTAGCTGCTTGTTGTTCAAGTTGTTGCCATGTTTTTGGTGTTTATACTTCTCACTCATTGCCAAAACGGGTATTTTGACTAGAATTTTAATTTTAAAGTTCGCTAATTACATATAATAATAATTGACCCAATTTATTATTTTTTATTTGCCTGCTTATTGTAACAGCAAATTCAATAGGTTTGACTTTTGAATTGTAATAGAAATAATCAATTGAAAATTTCTAACAAGTCCCTAAGAATTTCATTACAATCGCATAATATTCTTGGCTCATAATGAGACTCAAAATGCTTGGCTCCAAATTTACAAAAAGAAGAAAATAATAATATTGAAATATAATTTTTTGAATATTGAGTTATTTTTAATTTAAAGTAAGTAAATAAAAGTAACATAATATTGAAATGCAATTGTTCCAATTTTGAGTTATTATTAATTGTATTAAAATAAATACAAATACAATCAAATTATTGGAGACACAATAAACTTGCCGGCCAGTTAAAGAATAAATGTCTTGGCTCAACATTAGATGATCTGGTCACATTTAATTAGTTTGCTTGTACTGCGTACTGTGAAGTCGAGCATACTCGTCTCTGTGTCTGTCTGTCTGTTGTCCGACTTGTTTTTCGCGTGGGCTGATGAAAAAGCTTCGCCGCAATTCGTTGCGCTGCATTAAGCAGAGCACTGCAACAGCCACAGCCACAGCAACAACCACAGCAACAACAACGACAACGACAACACAACGAACGACTACAACAATAATTGTTATGCGAAATCAGCGCTTTTGTTTTTGTAGTCGCACCTGGTTTGCCTTCTGGCTGTCAAGATCGCTTTTTCTCTCGCTCGCTCTCTCTTGCTCGCTCTCTCTTGCTCGCTCTCTCTCTATTCTATGCTTGCTGCTATTGTTCCTTATCGTCCACCCTCTGCCACCTTACGCTCAGACGCTGCCCCCCGCCCCCGTCCGTCGTTACTTATCAGACGGCGTCGTCGTCAGCTTTGCTGCCGGCGTTTATCGGCTTTTGCTACGGCTGCGGCTGCGGCTTCGGCTGCGACTGTTGCTGCCTTGCATATTATGCACTTCTATTTCAATTCCAATTCCAAATCTATTTTCATTTGAAATTCCATATGCTCTTTTGGATTTCAGAGCTGGCGAATTTCGTTCGACTGATAAAGACGCAGCGACGAGCTGATAAACAACAAAAACAACAACCAGAGCAGCAGAAAGCAACGACAACAAGCGGAATATTTTTGCAGTTCAAGGCGCTTTTGGCAACGCGACAGAACGTCTGCGCTATAAACAAATTAATAAAGTGTATTGAACAAGTCTATGGTTAAAGTTCACATTAAAATGCATTTACACGGTAATTATTATAGTTTGATTTGTAATAAGTTTCTTCAGCGAGAATGCATATTTTTTATTATTGTAACCAATACTATAACAAACCAGTATTGAAATTAATTAAATATGTTCGTATTTTACATATAATTTAATTTTCATAAAATTATGTTATTTTATTGAGAAATTAAAAAATAAATAAGATATGAATTTAAACGATCTCAAATAAGTCCCTTTAACTAATAATCATTCATCATTAATTATTCCATTAACTAATAATAATAATAGTAACTGGAAAGCCTTAATTTATAGAATCTCTAATTTTGCAATATAAAATGAATATTAAAGACATCCCTCTAACTTTCTTCTAAAATATTGAAATATAGCGTCTGTTCACGGTGCGTATGCTTTATGCGTAACGTATACGCGATGTGTGTTGCATGCGAATTTGGCATATTGGTATTTTGGTATTTTGGTATTTTAGTATTTTGGTATTTTTGACTCACCCTGTTTGCTTATGCAGCAGGCAGCGACGACACACACTATATACGATATGCTCTATACTGTATACGAGTAGGTGATTGTTTGTAGACAAAAAAAATTACAAAAAAATTGAAATTTTCACAAATGTTTGCAAAAATGTTGTTTTCTCTTTCGCGCTCGCTCGCTTGCGTTTCACACTCCCTTGCACTCTGTTGCTTGCTCTTTCTATTATATGGAAAACGTGGCGTTGATTTCTTGTGCGCTACGCGACAAAAGCGAACAAGAAGAACGGGAAAAAAATAATATAAAAACACTCGTAAAATGGAAAGAAGAAGCAGAACAGCACTCGACAAAAAAAAATAAAAAAAAAGAATGTGGAAAATGAAAATAATGCAAAAAAAAAACACACACACACAAAATTGTTTGCAATTACAACGCGCGATAACAACAAGAACAATAATAAAAATAATAACGGCACGGACTGCGTCCAAAGGAATTTGCGCCTATGAACACGTACTGCGCTGCCAACGCTGGCGTTGACGCAAACGCGACGCAGACGCGGCGGCGGCAACAACAACAACAACAACTACAACAAGAGTGACGCGTGTAGCCTTGAGATCGCGACGCAGCTGCAGCGCCAGAGACAGAGACGGAATGAGAGACAGAGACGCATGCGTTTTGCGCGCGGAAAATTAGAGAAAAAAAACAACAAATAATGAAAGGGCGTCCATTGTTATTATTGTTGTTGCTGGTGCTGTTGTTTGTTTTGTTGATTGGATGGATGCGTGTGCGAAAAACCAACTTAGAATGCAACGTCAGCGACGACGACAACGACAGTGACGACGACGACGGCGGCGACGCACACAAATAACTAACAGCGACTGTAGTAAAATGACAACTGAAACCGCAGGCGAAATGAAAACGAGTAACGACAACAGCGACTGCGACGGCGACGCTGATGCAGCTGACTGCGCTCGGCGTTGGCGTATGAAACGATTCTAACGCAGCAGCAAGCAGCCAACAACGCTGCGTTCTTCTTTCGTTTCGTTTTATTCGCGTTTTTGTTTTGTTTTTAGCAAAAACTTTTCACTTTTTGACGACGACGACGCGACGTCGCGACGCCGCTGCGACAATTGCACTCGCATCGTATTAGATGTGAGAGAGCAGCGAATGCGACGAGAGAGAGCACGCGAGAGAGAGAGTAACAGTACGTATGTATGCATGTGTGTGTGTGTGTGTGCGGAAGTGCAGCGGGTGACGCAGCTGCAAGGCCAAACGCAAACGCGTGCGAAAGAGTCGGCGAGCGCGTGTGCGTGCGTGTGTGTGTGTGTGTGTGTGTGGCTGGGCAAGTGTAACTGATCGCGTTAGATGTGCGAGAGCGAGAGCGCGAGAACACGAGCACACACACACACACGCAGAGCCGTTTGATTCTGCTCTCTCCACACACTTAGATTCGCTCCCCTCGCACCCACACACACATGCACATCCATCATGCAGTGCACGCGCGTGCCCTTGAAAACTTGACCCAAACGGGGCGCAGCAGCAGCTGCCAAAGCTGACGTTGTCGACGCTGCCCCGCCCCCTCCCCCGCCTCTGCTTCTGCTTCTGCTGCGCCAACGTGATGTTTGCTAGCAAGCAAAAGAAAGTGCACAAATTGTTAAAATTCTTTAAAAAAAAAAAAAAATAAATAAATAAATAAAAACTAAGCAAGTTTTGTGCATGTGAAAAGCGAAAGAAAATAAAACACAATTTCAGGGAAAACTGCAAAAAGCCACGAAAAATGTGTGTGTGTGTGTGTGTATGCAAATGCTGAAAGCCAATGTCCAACAATTTTCATTGCCAAACACAATTTTTATACAAATGCGGTTTAGTTCATGTTGTTGTTTATTCTAATACCCCGCACACATTTGAAGCGGCTGCAGGGTATGCTCGGTTGCAGTACACAAAATGAAGGAAATTATTTGAAACCTGCTCAAAATTCAACTTGGATTTCCTTATGGACTTTTTCAGAACATTTGTAAACAGTCGATTCAATATAATAACTGAAATATCAGGCCAATCTACATTGAGTACATCTTAAATTGTTTGCAGGGTATTGACTAGTCCATCACGCTGCTGAAATACTTTGCTATGCTATTTGCTTTGTTGCGCTAAACTTGCAAAAACAACAAAAGCGAGACAGAGTGAGAGGTGGAATAGAAAAGTAAGACCAAAATAATGCGCAGCCAGCGAACATCAAAAGACTGCGGCGAGACGACGCGACGGCATGACAATAGTCGAAGACTAATAAAGCGTTTACACCACGCCGCCTTAGTCAAGAGCTTACGGCCTGCGGCTGAAAAGCATCTTCGGCATTGCACTAAAAACCTTCAACTTGTGCACAATTGCCTCTAAATCCATAGGACATATGTATATAATTATTTATGTATGTGTAACTGACAGGTCGCCGATTGGATTTCATTGCAATGGCTAAGGCAAAATACTTAAGGTGCTGCCTAAGACTCGAAAATGTAAAAGCACAAAAATACGAAGACACGAAAGGAGAGCGTGGAGAGAAGATGGGCGACTGCAGTAAGCAACAGGGGGGAGTGAGGGGAGCCCCAAGTGCTTGTGTGTGTGTATTTGCGGGCTGTGACGTTTGAGGGAAGTGCGCAAATGAGATGAAACTGAAGAATTCGAATGTTTGCAAAACCGAAAGCAAAATCAACTTAATTAACTGCATTTAATTTCATTGAAATAGCTGTTATACATTGTAGCAACAGTGATCGACTCATCAAACGAAATCGAATTCAATTGCCAAGATTAAAATAATATTTTCATTTTCAAATCAATTGTTTAAATATCAATCGAATTTCGGCTTGCATTTATGTATTTATTTGAGTTCAATAGAATTTAATACAAATCCTAAGCATATTAGAATACTTTTTAAAAACCAATATTAAACAAAAATAGAAAATGTGTTCGAAACTTGACTTTAGTTTTCTTACTAGTTTTTGTATTAGAAAATATTATGTAAATTACTTTTCAAAACATAAATTAATGTGAAACTATTTTGTGTACTTCAGACCAATGAAGTAGTAATTAAATATTCTGTAAATATCGCTCTTCTATTATATATGTACATACTTATTGTCTATAAAATATACTTTTCAAAATAAACAAATACATATACATGATTTGTAGAGGAAATTTAAATTCGCATGCCCGAAACTTTTGAGCGTAGGGTGTAATGTGAAATTTCTTTGCAAGGCATGCTGAATGTATGACTAAATGTGCATCTCTGAATGTACAGATATATTCACATATACATATATACTTTTGTATGCTTCAGAGTTGATCTACGTTTGTGGATATGTTTGTATATTGTTTTATGTATGTGCGCACGCTGCCAAAGTTGCGGCAATTGCAAAATGTTCAAGGTCGCGCGGCGAATGCACCTAATACAACAACAACAATAACAACAACAACAACTATAGCAACAATAATGCAATACGCCCGCATACGCAAAATGTTTGAGTGTTCTACAAATTGCAAACGCAACAACGACAACAACAATTTGCGCTCGTAAATTGCAAAAGCGCCGCAGTCGACGTCGCAGTCGCAGTCGTTGCGAGCGCCAACAGCAAATGAATTTCACTGTCAAGGTCGAGGAGCGTCGTTCGATTGCGATGCTCAACGCAATGCGATCACTGCAGCAGCAGCAGCAGCAGCAGCAATGCGAGAGAGCGGCAGAGAGCGAGAGAGAGAGGCGAACGGGAGAGAGCGCACGATGAGAGGGACGATGGCGCGTGTGGGCGCGAGAGCGCGTTCGGCATTGACGGAAACGACGCGTTGCTTATGTAAGCGCAGCCACAACAGCAACAGGCAGCGAAATGCGAAGTGATGTGTGGGGGGGGGGGGAAGGGAGAAGAAATGTGCATATATGCACACTATACGCACGGCCCTCTCGGCGTCCCTCTCCCTCTGCCTCCCTCCCCTTCCCACTCATCACTTCCTGCAGTTTTGTCGCTGCGCTTCTCATATCGCTGCTTTTGGCGTCTGTTTTGCGTTGCGTTGTCGTTCTTGTTGTTGTTGTTGTTGTTGTTGCCTGTTTTGCTGTTCGCATGCTTTTCTATCGCCGCAATTGTTTTTCTCAAGTTCGCGGCTCTTGTGCAATTTGTCAGTCGCGGTCGCTGTCGCCGTCGCCGTCGCTGCGCACGCAGCATTCGCATACGCAATAATTCACAAATTGCAGCATGCGGTAAACGAAAACAAAAACAAAAACAATCATAAATCAAAAGTCGAGACTCATGGACGCCTTTTTGGATAAGAGGATGAAAAGAAAAGAGCAAAATGAAGACATAATTTGACATAAGCGATGTTAAAGTTCAACGTCTCGGCCCACAAAACAACATCAAAGGCAACGCCAAAAAGCTCTGCAAAAGCTCATTACGATCATCATCAGCTGACGATGCTAGGCAATGATTGACTCGACGACGACGACGACCAAGGCGATAATGTCAAAGACAGTCGTCGTTTGGCCGAGTCGAAAGCGCGAGCAACCATCACAGCAAATACCACCGCACTGCGCAGCCCCCGCTTCGGCTCCAGTTGCGTCGCTTAATCATGTTCAAGAAAAAATACTATATATGTATGTATGTATATATATATATAAATAAAAGTGCAGCAGCGTCGTCGTCGAATGCAGCGCCTGTCAAAGCTGCGATTAATCTCACTCAGAGAGCACAACGCAGAGAGCGAGCGCTGCCTCACGCACAGTGGCACCAACCACAGCAATAAAGTGATCAAAACGAATACTCTTAGACTATAAGAATATTACTATTTGGAATCTAAATGGAAATAAATTTAATTTAAACTTGTAACCACTTCAAGAGAATTATAATTGAAAATATATATTTAATTTAAAATCAATGCAGTTTAATCAGAATAATTTGCAATTTTGTCTAAATATTACAAAAAAAACTGAGAGAAACTTAAATTTAAATTTAAATTATTTATATTTATTTAATCAAAAAATGAAATTAAATATGATTGCAAATTAACAGAATATTTCTAATTCATTTGAAAATTACACAAACAGAACCATTAATATTCATAGTATTCTGTCTCAAGCCATTTATAATTAATAAAAATAACTATGAATATCAAAAACAAACATCTATACATGATGAAACTAATGTGCTGAGTAAATAAACATATTTTTTTTTGTATTTTTTAGATTTATTAATGGATCAATCCATATCGGTACTAGCAATATAAAACAACTCTAATAAAAGTCACAAATAATAAAGTTGTTCTCGATAGGTTTGTGAAATAAACAAACGCACTTCGATCGCTTTTGTGAGCGAGTTGCGGACACTGTAACAGCGGCATTCATAATTGAGATATGAACTTGGTAATATTTCATAAAAAGCCAACTGACCAACTGGACAACTGGAGAACTGGAGAGGTGGAAAATGCGGAGAACTGGCCGACTCGCAGTTGGCTAGCTGAGTGCTTGCTGATCGGGGCTTGTTCGTCTAGAAATAACTTAATTGTCACTCAATTACTCAGTTTTCAGCTAAAAGCATTCATTGCTCTGGCTTAACGTCAGACGCCAAACGCCCACCGAGTGGACCCAAAGACGGGGAACGGGGAACGGAAAGCAGGGAACTGGACGCTCGTTATTCGCCACGATGCTGCGATGGCTAGGCGTGAATAATAGGCGAGAGTCGGAGAGTTGCGGCCTGAATGAAAATTGATGAGTTGCGACAGTTTTTGGCCAAAGGGCAAACGCGGCTAAAAGAAGCGACAAACATATCTCGCTCGCTCTCGATGTGTACATAAATAAATAGATGGATGTGTATACATATATAGTATGTTATATAGCATAAGGTTGGGTGCAACAAAAACTAAAAACAGGGCACGGCCCAAGACGTGAGCGCAAAACAAAATAGCAAAAAGACGAGAGTTGAAAATGCGGCCAGAAGAATAGCGAAAATACGTTTGTCATGCTTTTCAGTTCAGTTCAGTTCAGGTTGGAAATCGGAAAGTGGAGAGTGGAGAGTGGAGAACTTGGGTCCTCGGGCTGCATTCGGCGGGGATGGCCAACTCAATGCAACCATCAATCAAATTTACTTGTTTACCCCACTGTATGGATTGTGGGTGCGAGGTCAAATCTCTTTCGATGTTTTGATTGACGCCTCAATCGAGGCGTCTTGATTGAAGCTTTTAGCTTGCGCCCGAGCATAGTGCAAGTTCATCAGCTTTGTCTGCCGGCAAGAATGCTAATGAGCTTAAGCGAAATGCGAATGATTGATTGATTTGAAATCTATCAATAAATATTTTCCATACCAATCATAGTGGCCGAACATAACAATTACCGTTGATGCACGATTGATTGATGGACCAACGAACGAACCAACCAAGAAAACTGCTAATGCAAATGCGATGGCAATCAGCATCGATGGCAATATCATCGATTATGTGCGAATCAATTGATGCGCGATTGAAGCCATAACTTGCAATCATTTGTGAGTGCTCAACTTGTCGCTACATCACGATTGATGCCTCACACATTTGATGTGCTCGCCTTTTCGCTCGATCCTGCATCGAGTTCACATGGAGTCCAGCCACCACATAAATCCTAATCAAAACAAGCCAGTGCGAGAGAGAGAGGGGAAGTTTTGCATCTAACATATAAATCCATGAATGCCATTTACTGCATAAACATGGAGAAAAGGCTGAGAAAAGAAAAGGAAGAGACTGTGGCAAGAGAATTGCAATTGCTCCATAAAGTAAACCTAAATTGCTCAATAATTTTGTCCACATTTGATTATGTCTTTTGGCCAGGCCAGAGTGTCGAGCTTAGCCGCAGTTTCCACAACTTCAGCTTCAACTTCGACTCGGGCTGCGAGTTGCGGCCCTGCGAATTGCAGTCACGATTGTGTGCCGGCGAATGGAGCCCACAAATTCAAAACCCATAAAGACATCAAAGCAGCAACGCGTGTAACAATTTGCCAGCCAACAACGAACCAGCAACAGCAACAACGAACCAGCAACAGCAACAACAATAGCAACAAGAAACAACAACGAGCAACAAATCCATGTTGTTGAACTGGCAAACGCAACAAAACGCAAATTAACAACGGCAACACACAACTAAACTAAACTAAGCTGGCCAGCGGGTGTGCAGAGAGAGCGACTGCACAGATTGCAGACTGTAGACTGCAGACTGTAGACTGTAGACTGCAGAATGCTGAAGACAACAGGCAGCAGACAGAGGCAAGGCGGGAGGGCGGAGAGAGAGAGAGAGAGATTTACAGGTCGGGTCGTGGCTGCAGAAGCCTGTGACGACGACCTGACCAGGCAACAAACAACAGCCAACTGGCAACGTGCAACGTGCAACTTGCAACTTGCAACTGGCAGCACCCGCACAAGGGGCAACAATGCCCAGCCACAATGCCCGAAACAAAGCGACCGAATAAATACCCTAAACATCTTGAGCTGGCAGCCTTAAATAGAACTTGAATCGACACCTGCCAGCAACATGAATTCATTTTACACACAATTATGAACTCAAGCAAATTCAAGTAAAATTATTATAAAAACATAAATTTAAATTTAATTCAATCTTAAATAAATTTCAAATGAATATGAAGTATTGTAACTCAACTAATTTAAGGAAATAATAATATGCATTTTATTTATTTCGAGCCAAATATAAATAGAAATTCTATAAAATTAATTCATTTCAAATAAAATTATTTACATTTTATTCAAAAAAGTATTAAAGTTAACTAAAAGAAAAATAACATTTAAGATTGATACAACAAAAATATGAAAATAATACGTGCTTAAAATCAATTCATTCTAAAAGGAATAAACAACAATTATGCTTAAAACCTTGAAAATATTATACTACAACAATAACTTTAGGTAGATAAGATATGGAATACACAAATTCGTCAATCATTTGATTTTTGTTTTATTTGAATAACAAAAAAGAGTTTTGTATTTAAAATAGTTTATGTTGTAATAATTCAAGTTGAAAGTTTTTCAACAATCACTCGAAAAAAGCTGCGAAATGAGGAAATAAACGTTAAGAATACTGCGATCTATAGTGTAGATCTCTCAAAGGGCATTCGAACATATGATCTATGAAGGAAGCCCAGCCCCGATCGATACGAGTGAAAGAGAGAGAGAGCGTTTGTTCCTGAGGCGTTATCCAACGTTCCCATAATTTGTGATAAGAGGACTCCGCTGGAGAGTGGAGACCGATCTCGGCCACCCACTCTCACTCCCACACCCCGATCGATGCGATCCGTTTCGCTTGGATCGATGATGGCGCCTTGAACGCCGTCGGGCCACGATCGATGTTGCAGCTGAAATGCTCATTAAAAATGTAGAAAGCTCAGAGAGTGCGCTCCTCTCTCTCTCTCTCTCTCTGTCGCTTTGCTGGGATCGCGCTGTCAGCGCTAATCGCACGATCTTAATTTACAGCAACAATCGCAGCAGCAGCTCGAGAAGCGGAAGGGGAAGGGTAAGGGGTGGGAGAGACACAGGACTACCGGCAAAAGTGAAGAGATCGGCGATCGCAAACGATCTTCAAGTTGGCCAATTTGGCGAACGCAACTTTCGCTTTTGGCTCTTTGGCTCTGGTTGTTGCCTCTCGGCTCTTGGCTAACGATCGTCAATCGACGGCAATTTATTATTATGCAGCGTTTGTTACTTCGCATTTTAATTCAATTAAAAGTCGGTTAGAGATCATTGTAATTATGCATCGTATAAACTGAGTCGACTCATGACAACGAACGAACAAGCTGACAATTGTAACGCTTTAGCCTCGACTTGATCACTTTTTATTTTTATTTTTTTTTTTATTATATAAAATATATATTTGCTTGGAAGTCTTGGGAGAGTTACATATTTTATTGCTATGACAAGCTTAGTTTTATTTTAAAGAATTTATTGCAATTTAAAATCGACTACGAATCGATATTGCAGAATTCACTAATTTTAAATTAAGCGGAAATTTGGAATCGAATCAAAATACAAATTTGAAATAAAAGTTTGCTGATATCAATAAATGTAAGATTTTAAAGATTTCAAATATCAAATATGATATAATAATAAATATAATAAATAAATTACAAATGTTAGAGTCTAGCTTGTAGTGCTAGGAATACGAATCAATAAATTAAAAATAAAATAAAATAATAATACATTTTTGAAGGTAAAGTGAATCCCATTATAAATAAGCCTTCAATTAGTAAAATGTCAGTCATAATTCATATAAATTCTATTCCTATTCTGTATGATTTTTTTAATGTTATGTTATTTATGTTATTTTATTAAATTAATTAAATGATTTTTTGACATGGTTGAAACAAGTTTCGCGTTGTCCTTAAATCATATGTTATTTATGTGAAATGAATTTAACATTACACTAAAGAGTCTGTGGCGAGTTCTCTGGCTCTCAGATATTCTTTTAGCCTCAATTTCTGTCTCTCTGTTCGTCTGTCTGTCCGTCTGTCTGTCTGTCCGCCGGGTTGTTCGAGGATTGTAGCGCACCCCCACGCTGTGGCTTCCCTCTGTCACACAAACATGACAAAATGTTGCTAAAATCGCATAAAAATATGTTAAATGTTGCATGTTGTGTGCTTTGTTGCTTTTGGGGGCAACATGAGCCGGGGCAGCAGGAATGCGTGGGCGCACAATAGAGTTGTTGCCTCAACTTGTGCGCTCTCATTGCCGTTGTCGTTGTCGTTGTCGATTGTCGATTGTTGCTGTTGTTGTTGGCGCTGCGTTTTTTGACATTTTGTAACACGCGCCTGCCAAGCGGCATAAAAATTGACATATTATAATGTCATTGGCGTCCCCGATTTGCGCCACTGCGTCGACTGCCACAATTCGTCAATACGCGCATGGGGCATGCAACACGGCGTGGGTGGGCGAACATTGCAAGTTGTTGCCGTGTTTCGTTTTGTTTGTTTTGACAGGCAAAACGCACTTCAACTTCAACTTCAACTTCGACTTTTGCCTGCTCAAAATTTGTCTACAACTTTTTGTTGCAAGTCGCGCTTTGTGTTGTCTCTTGTCTGTTGTCTGTTGCCTGTTGCCCGTTGTCTGCCACAAGACACAGCAACATTCTTATCAGATTGTGGCAATGCTGCGCATGTTGCTGTTGTTGCTGTTGTTGCTGCGCGACAGCGAGAGCAGAATGAGAGATCTTTATCAAGCCGTAGGTTCAGGCCGCAACAACGTGCCACCAACGGGTGCGAGCGAGACGGCCAGCGAGTGAGCAACATGTAATGAAAATTATGACAAGCCAAATGGCTGTGCAACAACTACAACCACAACTGCCAATAACGAACAACGAATAACGAACAACAACTATTGCAAATCATAATAAAAGAGCACAAAGAGGAAATTATAATTCAATGGAAAATCGCGCCCACACACGCGTATCGCACACACACACAACAACAAAAACAACAAATGTTCATTGTTGTTGCTTATCGTGAGCGGAAAGCGTTGTTGTTGTTGCCAGAGTTGTCAATTGCCTCTCGAGCTTTTGATTTACTTTTTTCCAGCTGCAATTTCGGCTACACCTTGAGCTACGACTGCAATTTCCGAAAACTCAACTCGGCAACAGACAAAAACACATTCATCAATCAGTCGAAGAAAAGCCAATTTTCCCCCTCTCCTCCTCTCTCTCTCTCTCTCTATCTCTAGCTATCTCTCTCGCTCTCGAGATCAAGCTGTCGCGATTAGAAGAGAGGCTGGCAAAGTGGAGCACAGCTGGTGATTCAATTGATAGTTCGCATCGATCGCTGGTAATCGAAAAATGCGTGTAACGTTTTGCGAACGATTCGTAAACGATTCTAATGAAGCGAGTTCTCTTGCAACTGTCAATCAAACGTTTACGAAGCACGCACAAAAGAGAAAGTGCAAATGTTGGCTGGCATCCAATTAAAGTAAATCAGATCGAACATGAGGCAAATTAAGTCAGCTGAAATGTTGATGAGATGAATGCCTAATATACTGATTTATAAAATATAAATAAAAATAACTACTGATATGCATAAATATAATAAGAATTTAAAAAATAATTGTATTTGTCATATACAAGTTTCATGTGTTTTAAATTAATAATTTATTCATACCTAAAATAAAATAAATATCTTTGGGGCTTCAAAGTGGATGGCAATGCTGCCAAAATATAATATTAATATTTATATTAATATAATAATTTAGATAATAATTGTATTTGTTATGAACAGTTTTATGTCTTTATTTTCCAAATTATTATTTATCAATATTGATTGGGCTTTAAAGTTATTACTATAAGCAAAGAAGAGTCTGCATAGAAAAAATACTGATTCAAATATAAGAATAATATAATATAATAATTTCGAAAATAATTGTATTTGTAATATTAAAGTTAGTAGTCTTTATTTTTTAAATTCATTGTTTTTCAGTATCATAAATTTTTTAACTATAAGATGCCTTACAATTTCTGTTTTTTCTTGTCCTTATTTAATATTAGTAATTTCTTCAATGTTGCCTGTTCGTAGTTGGCTTTAAAATAAATTAAAAATCATCTAAAAGCTTAGAATAAAATTTAAATAAATTAATAATAATAGAAGAAGAATAAGAATAATATAATAATAAAGAAAATAATTGTATTTGTTATATAAGTCTTTATTTTTACAATTCATTGTTTTTCAATATTATAAATTTTGTAACTATAAGATGCCTTAGAAACTCTGTTTTTTCTAACCATTTTTTAATATTAGTAATCTCTTCAATGTTGCCTGTTGGTAGTTGACTTTAAAATAAATTAAAAATCATCTAATAAATTAATAATAATAGCAAATTGTTTGTGCAATTGGGATGTTATTGGCTGCATTTGGCATTACGCAGATACTATTTGGGAAATATCTAAAATAGCTGAAACTATAACGATATGTGCCGACAACGATGCTGCTGGCCAAAATGCCAAGGAGCAGCTGCGTTTTATTTTGCGCTTGGCCAAATTAGCATATCAGTTGGGGTCCGCCGGCATTTTGGCCAAGAGAATTACAAATTGCGGCAACCGTTAGCAGAAGAATGCAGAGTTTGCCGTGCTGGCCATGTACAGCGAATATCTTCAGCTGGCCAAAGCGCATTGACAGCCGACAGCAGCAGCAACAACAGTTGCTGTTGCAGCAACAGCAACAGCAACATTGGCAATGGGTTTTTGCTTTTGTCGTTTATCACGCATCGCTGTCAAAGTGTCACTTTAGCTTAACGTTGGTGTAACGCCAAAAGATATCACAGACAATTCGCGACTCTCAGCAACTCAGCCACTTCCCTGCCCCTAACAGCAGCAGCAACTGTTGCTGTTGTTGTCGTTGTCGAGTGGGAAAAGCGGCGGCGCGCACGCGTAATAACGCATAATGTGCCGACAACAACAGCAACAGCACAACACACTGACAACAACAACAACAACGACAAAATCACGTTAATGACAGCGACGACGTGCCTCGAAGTCAGCTCCCAGCCAGCACTCAGTCTTGGCCAACTTATTGTTGCCTCTTTCCCTCTCGCTCTCTCTCTCTCTCTCTCTCTCTCTTTGTGGCTTAAATAAAAACGCAGCAGGCCAACGCCAACAGGCTGAATGGGGAAAATAAAGGCGATCGAGGCAAACAGCCAACTGCTGTTTTGTCACATCATTATCAGTTGAGTTGGCCAAGTTTGAGGCACTGTGTGTGTGTGTGTTGGCCAGCTCTGCTCTGCGGCATTATTGACATGACAGACACATGGCAGGTGTGAAGGAATTCGCCACTAAATCATGTTGTGCGGGCCCCATTTTGATTGGACAACATACTCGCAAATCGCACTCGCACTCACATTCGCATTTGGCCATTTGGCGGTTTGGCGTTTTGGCCACGTTGCAACGACCACTTAATAAAGTCATCTAGCGGCGCGCATTAAACGCTGTCAAACACTGTCCAGCCGGGCAGCGGAAACGCGTCTATATCTACTATAATGATTGCCAACTTTCAATTTACTATATAATGCTGTAAAACTGTCGCCAGTTGCAACAATTGCATTGCAATTAGCATGGCATTAATAATGTTCATTTAAATGTTTTTAAATTTAGAATGCAAACCTGCTCTTTGGAATTAATTTTACAAATTTTTTTATTTTTACTTCCCATTTAATTATGATCACTTCACAACAATCTGTATTATATATTTTGCAATAAAATTTAAAAAAATTAATGGAAAATTATCAGTTGTGAATTGCAAGAATTTACATTTTAATTTATTTGAATTTAAATGCCAATTTTATTACTTCATAGCTATCAGAACTGTTTCTTCGCTAATAACATGCAAATATTGCTAAATATAATTACGTAAGCTGTTGGAAATTGCAACAAGTTCAATGGAATTACACTATTTTATTTGTAAACAATTAGTATTGTTAACACTCAGTATTTTGTCTTCGCCAATAATATATATGTATATTGTTACTGTTACTAAAAATATATTTAGACAAACCTTTATTTATTTATTATTTTAGTTTAATTTGATTTAAATTACTTCATTACTTCACAGCTATCGTATTATTATTTGATCAATAAATTCAATAAATCGCTTTATTGTTATCATCAACTCTTCGCTTTAAACAATTCTATACTGCAGAATTTATTACTTTAAGTAGTACAAACTAAAAGTTTAATAGTACTATTATAGCTATTAATTTTTTCTTATCATACAAAATTAAAATGTGATCAATTCTGCTCGTTTATATTGTTATTTATTACTTTTATTTATATATTATTTATTTGTTTAATTACTTTTATATTTTGCGATGTTCGGAATTATTTACACAATTATTCTCCTATTATTTTATTATATGTTTCAATATTATTTTTTCTGCATTTCTTTACGTCTTTACTTATTTAGTTAATTATACGACCGCAATTTATTGCTAATTGATTGATTTGTTGCACAGTGTTGTCCAGCCGCCAGGAGGAAGCAAGGTATTTGGGGCAGGGGGCAGGGGAAGAGGGCTAAGAGATAAATTAAAACGTTTAGTGCTGCTGCCAGATGGAATTGAAGTTGATGTTGAGCTTGAGCTTTGATGAAGTCCCAGTGCGAAGTCGGAGCACAAAAAACGCCGCTTGCGCCTGCCGACTTGTTGCATGAATAATTCATAACAATGAGCGACAGCGGCAACAGCAACAGCAGCAGCAGCAGAAGGAGTAATGGCAAAACGGCAGCAACATGAAAGCTGGCTCAGTTATTAACTGGCATTGGGCAGCAGCAGAAAAAAGTGAAAGCTCATAAGGCAATCAGTCAAAACGTCATCGATAGAATTAAGTAATCAACTTGTGGCTGGCGAGCCACAAAACTGACCACACACAACACCGAGTTGCAACAACGGCATGCAGCAGACAATGGGGCAGCTGGCAACGACAGCAACTGTTGATTGTGGTCGAAAAGGAGTTGCCAAAGAACAAAAGGGCGAGTGGCAGGACCACCAGCAACCAGAGAAGACGGACAAACAGCAGTTGGCACTTTTTTGCCCGCTTCTTCGGATCGCAGTTTCGTTTTTTTCGCTTCGCTTCGCTTTGTTGTTTTTTTTTTGTATTTTGGGCGAGTTGCAAACGGACACGAGAGAAAACAAATGTCGATAAAGATAAGCGAGGAACGAGCAGCCAAAGAGCTGAAAAGCCGTCCCGGCAACAACATGTTAATTTGGCAATCAAAGACCCAAGAAGCTGCTTCCACTTTAGCTTGCCTCAAATTGTAATATATTTTGTCTTCTTTTCCCTTTCGTTTCCTTTTTTATTTTGGGCAATGCGCGTGCTGCTTGTGGCACGTTCCAGCTGCATATGCCTCGTTGTCGTGTTGCCTCATTGCCTTGTTGCCACACAACGCACACGTCATTTATGCAAATTTGTGCGTTGTTGTTTTGTCTTTATCCTGCGCTAATTATTGCTGCGCATCGAAATGCATTTGCATGCTGCCCCCATGCGGCATGCCACACCAATAAACTGCCTGAATTAATAATGAAATAATCATCGCGAGCGCTGCCCCCATAATTATGCAATTATTTTAATTGCAACTCGCAACAAGACGAACGCAAATTCATTTAATTTGACACTAAAAATGCGGATCGCAAATTATTAATTAAGCTCACACATAAATATGCTTCTTTATTTGTTATCTATCTCATGCTAAATAAATACATTTCTTGCATAAATATTTGCAGTTTGGTAATCCTCAAATGAAAACAAATTATTTGTTAATTTACATTTATTTAAAGGAAATATTATTATGGCCCAAATTGAAACAAACTATTTGTAAATTTAATGGTATTTAAATGACATTCTTATTAGGTGAAAAAATTCGAATTTCTTTGAAGAAATATTTGCAGTAGATTAAATTTGTAAATTAAAACTTCTTTGCAGAAATATTTTCGGTTGATTGTTCATTAAACAAAAAGAAACTATTTGTAAACTAAAAATTATTTAAATGGCATTCAAATGAAGCAAATATTATTGCAGCTCAAATAAAAGCCAAACCGCTTTGAAATTTAAATGAATTTAAACGACACTCTAATCAAGCAAATATGATTACAACTCAATTGAAAAAATTATCTTGAAATGTGAAATATTATAATTAAATATTTGCATAAATATGTGCAGTGGATTAATACTCGAATGAAAATAAATTAATTTAAGTGAAAAAGGTAATATTATTCCAGCTCAAATAAAAGCTAAACCATTTGTAAATTCAAATGTATTTAAACGACACTCCAATCAAATATATGAGTTAATAATATTAATATTTAGCTGCCTAATAAGCCATAATTTATTGAATATATAAGGTATCGTCGACTAAAATATGATGAGCTTATAAACAAATTGTTTATGGAAAAGCAGCTGGCTTATCAGCGATCAGGCTGAACGGGGCTGCTATCAACAGACTCATAATATTAAAAAAGCCAGCGCAGAGGAAACGGGCAAGAAGCCAAGCTTAGATTTGGACGTCTTCGAAATGCGGCGAGTGCAATTTGCAGTGGCCTCCAAGTTCAACTAACATTAAAAGAGAAAAGTAGAAGCCGCAGTTGCAGTTGCAGTTGCAGTTGCAGATGTGGCAGCAACAACAACAGCAGCTCGCCAAAGGAATGCGGCGGTAAATGAAATTGGCAAGAGAAGAAGGAAAAGAAAAGAAGACAATTCGAGTTGCGTGATTTGCGTGAGCGTCGTGCGTTGACTGACTGACAAACTGACAAACTGACAAACTGACGAACTGACGACTCCAACACCAAACTCTGACTCTGACTCTGACTCTGACTCTGACTGTGGCTTGTTGCGGGAGTTTTTCCAGCTGCCACAAAACCCAAATTACAATACACATACGCGCATAGATCCAACTGCTGTTGGGAGTCTAGAGTCTAGAGCCTGGAGTTTGGAGTCTGGAGTCTGGAGTCTGGGTGCTTGGCACACACCAACACAATTGAAATTCCTGTGCTGCAGAAATTGCATTTCACGCTGAAAATGCGTGCTCTGCGTGCAGCAGCCTAAAGTGCAACGATAGCGGCAACAACTGCAACGAGAGCCAAGCAATTATCGGCGCGATCAAGCCGAATGCGGCAACACTCTACACGATAACTACATATAAAATAAAATAAATATATAAAATTCTGCTCTTCATTGATCAATAATATTTACCTATCAAAGATCAATAGTATTCATATAAAATTGCATTATATCATTATTTGTTTTATTCATAATTTATGCATAAATATGAAGGGGAAATATTTTGCGATTATATTTGCAATTTCAGGCACGCATTTCAAATAAATGTGATCGCTAATGTGCTGCAATTTGGAATCAATTTCTTGTGCTTGCGTCTGCGGCATGGACTCGACGCTGTGGCAAGTTCAACGCAACGCGACGCACAAAACTTTATGGGATCAGAGCTGACTTGGCAAACTTTATGACATAGTGATGTTAATCTCAGCCTAGTCGCAAGCCAAGAGCCGACTCGAAGTCACGTTGCGCGTTGCGCGTTGCGCGTTGCAAGATGGAGTTGCAGATGGAGTCGGAGTTGGAGTCAAAGTCAGTAGGAGGCAGCCAAGTAGCATTCAGGGCAAAAGTGTAGGTGCGCGCCTGCGCAACAACAGTTGCCGCTGGGTGGCAAGAGAGAGCGGGAGAGCAACATGTTGCTGCGGTTGTGGGTTGCAATTCCGTCATGCCGCAGCATGCCAAAGGCAGCGCAACACTTGCCACGCTTAAAACAGCCTCCTCCTCCACTGCCTTCTTCTTCTTGGCGGCATCCTGTGGCATCATTGTTGTCTGTTCTGCTGCGTGCATCGAATTAAAGCAGCGCAATAATAAACAAAATAGTTGCAGCGGCAGCGGCAGCGGCATAAATAAATAAATGCTGTCAATATTGAGGCGAAGTCAGCGTCTTATTTAGTTGCCTCTTTGTTGCTGTCAAAGCAAAACTTGCTTGCATATTGTATATTTTATTCCCCATTTTGTTTTGGTTTCGTTGCGTTGCGTTGCGTTCCGTTTGTTTGTTGATTTTTGACACAACAACGACAACGTGCGCGTATACGCAACATGCGGCAAGCTTGAGTCGGCAACTTTTGTGTTGCTGCTGCAGACCACAGTGACATGCAACAAGGCATAACATAAGATGTCGCTTGCCACATTCGAATGTGCACAGTCCCAAGACCCGAAATGCCCCCGGCCAGGTCAGCAATCTAATTACAAGTCGACGCACGCAGCTGTCGCCCCAGATGCCCCAGCAAGCTGCAACGCATGCAACACACAACATTGCCGAAACTGTCGTGACTGGGCGCAGTTCCCATTCCCATTCCCATATTCCCATTTTCCCATTCTTCATTCCCATTCCCAGTCTTCACTCCCTTCCTCAACTGTTTCGCACTCCAGAGAGGCTTCAGCAATCTGCCAAATTGGATTATAATCTATAATCGAATACTTTGAGGATCTCTCTTCTTTCACTTGCTTTGCTCCCACTAAATTTATTGTTTTCTGCAATACTTTTGCCATCATGAAATTCCTTGAAACGAATATCACAAATTTGCAAAGAAAGTGACAATCTAGAAATGTTCGTTTTGAATACGATTTCATTTTGAAAACATTCTTGAGACGAATGAAACGAAATTTCAATCTTAACTAATCTATTCTTTGTAACTTAAATTAATAAACCAATATTAGAAATATACAAATAGAGAAAGTGACAAGAAATAAATTCTTTGCTCGAATAAGATTTCATTTTAGAAACATTGTTGAACGAATAAACGAAATGTCAATCATAACTTTCTTTTAAGACTACAAAAATGTAGAACTCGATTACAAAGAAAATTGTTGGTAAATTTTCTAAAATATTTAATGTATATTTAAAGCAATTAGAGATGAAGTATTCGCATTAAATACGAAGTTATCCCACTAATATGCATATATTTATAAACATAAAAATTGACGATAATAATGATAATGAAATTTCGATAAAATGAATAATCATTAATACAAAATTTGTCATAATTATTATTGATCGAAGCGGGCGCAAATTGAAATGGCATTTTCATTAAAATCGAAAATATTTATTTTATTATACATATTTATTTGTTATGCCGTTAATGCACTCACGAGTGACGTCGATGACGACGGGATGCGGGGCAGGGGGACGGGGGAGGCCGGATTGGATGGCGTGCTTGTGGCCGATATGAGAAATCCATTAATAAATAAAGTATGCGACGCGTTGACAACTCACCTAGAAAGAGAGAGAGAGAGGGAGAGAGTGAGAAACGTGTTAAATGAAAATGAAAATAATGTGTAAAAAAGAATTTCATTAAGTGCAATGCCTGCCAAAGGGCCAGCAAAATGGCGGCCATTAAACGAACACACACACACACACACACACACACAATGCGAGAGTGCGAGTGTGTGTGTTAACTTTTGCACTTTTTGCGCAAATGCAAATAGTGTAAAATGTGGAAATGTGGCAGGTGAATGCGACGGTGTGGCATGTGGCATGTGGCGACTGCACAAAACGAAGGTGTCGCATTCAACGCTTCAGCGATTCGCCCTCAAAAATACACTACATATATAAATGCACATATACACACGCACACACACGCACACACACAACTTCAATGGCCGTTGCATTATTGCCGCAACGCAACTAGCAACAACAACAGCAGCAACAACAACAACAGCACGCCTACAATTGGCAAACCGCCCTAGCAAATGTCCAACCCCAACAACAAATCATCCGCCAGCATGTATGTGTGTGTGTGTGTGTCGAAATAGTCGAAATATTTTGAGGCTGATCTAACGGCGAAACACAGTGGAAAGGCGGAAGGAGAAGAACACGCAAGCAGGCAGCAGGCAGCAGGCGGGCAGAGCCTAGAAAATCAACCAAAAAGAGGCGTGCGCTATGCATGTGCGTGCGTGTGCGTGTGTGTGTGTGTGTGTGTGTAGGGTAGCTCAATTTCAAGTCAAGCAGGCAAGCAGAGCTGGCTGGCAAGGCTGGACAGTGCGACAGTACGAGAGGGCGAGAGTGTGACTGTGAGGGCAATGCGAGTGCATGGGCGCGAGAGCGAGAGCAAGCGAACGCATTAACTGCCAGCTGTGAGCCGGCTGAGTGAGCGAGAGCGAGAGCTCCAGTGGTAAGGGTTGCTTCACACTCACACACACACACACGAGCGAGCGAGCGAGAGAGCGAGCGATATGCATGCCCAGCGAGCCTAGGCAGAGCGACAGAGCGACAGAGCGATAGGCCAAAGAGGTGTAAAGGTAAAACTAGGCGCAGTGCAGTGGGAAGAAGTGAGGGGGGGGCAAAACTGCGGCTGCGGCTGTGGCTGCCATTTTAGCTGCTTCACGTGACTGCCATAAGTATTACAACAACAACTCTAACAACTCTAACAACAACAACAACAACAACAGCGATTTATGCATCGCAGCAAAGCTAATAAAATAACAAACAATGCGACAACCAACCAACAACGAACAAAATCCACAAAAAAATCCAATAAAAACATGAAATTGTAAACTATCAATAGTTTGAATTTCACAAATACAGCATCTGCTTATTGCAGTTTCAGTTGCATTTTTAATAATTTATGCAAAATTCTACACGTGAAATGCTTTACAAGATTCCAATTTGAATCGCAGCTTTATAAAAGAGATTACGATTATTCTTAAATTATCAATATATTTGTCGAATTTTTATTGATCACATTTCGAACATAAAAACATTATTTCCTTTCTAACTATTTTAGCTCTTTATCTTTGGAAAATATTTAAATAAATGCTGATTATAATCAATTAAGATTGACGTAGCTTCAAAAACAATAATCGCATCATTTATAAAAAGGTATTATGATACGAAGAACTGGATAAATACTTTTAAATAATCATAACTTGTGAATATTTTCTATTCAAATTGTAAGTAAATAAATATGAATGTTATTTTTTAATTAAATTATTTGAAGCAATAATTATTTCAGAATATACTCGTATATCTGGAAAATTATGTTTAAAGACATTTTGATTATAATCGTTTAAAATTTATGCTTCATTAATAAAATAAAAATATTATTAACTATTGAATATTTTTTATTTTTTGTAATTAAATGAAAATGTATTATTCTATTCCTTACGTTAATTAGCTACATTAAACTTTTTAGCACTATGCGAATTGTAATCAATGAAATATATAAAAACGCTAAACATTGATAAGAACAGTTGATTAGCTGGTTCAATTGATTCAATTGCTGAGATGATCAAGTTGTTACGTTTCTGCGCTATAGTTGTAATAAATACTATTAAACCTCGAATCTGAAATTGAACAAAACTCAGACTTAGTTCTTGTAAAAAAGGGAAGATGGCTGCTCCATATCATTTAGGGGATAATACAATGGCGGCTGCCTGTGGTTCTTAGTAGACGTAGTTTCCACCCCAAGAAATATTATAAAATAGAGCAACCATTATACAACGCAAATTGAACTGGAGAAAGAGAGATTAGAAGTAGTTCTACTATAAAGTTATTCCAACCAGCTGAATTCTCATCAAACTTAAGCATTGTCGCCTTAGCTAATTGTTGTTAAACGTTCTGCAATTATTATGAATAACGATACTAATTATTTATATGAGCGAAAGAACCTCTTTATAATAGATTTGAAACCAGCCACGTTCTTAATTGGCATTAAACGATCGGCATTTATAATTGACAAGCACCAAGCATCGATCGTTGTGGCGGCCCTTGACTTGACATCGCGCTCTATACTGCATATACTATATAGTCGACAGATAGTATTAGCATAGTACTTGGCATTATCTGACAGCCAGTCTAGCGACAATGACTAACAAAGCTGCAAGACAACTATTTAACGGCTTGGCTAATGAATTCAAGTGCCCTCCCCATTCGCGCCCCTCTCTGCGCTTCTCACTAACTTGGTCATTAGTGTGACCGTACTGCCTTCCTTTTTGGCCGCAGACATTTTTGTTTGCTTGACTTTGACATTGAATCTTGCTTCATGTTGGTTTTGAATTCGTTTCGCTTTGATGACGGAACTCTAAAACCATAAGTGTGTGTGTGTGTGTGTGTGTGTGTGTGTGTGTGTGTGTGTGTGTGTGTGTGTGTGTGTGTGTGTGTGTGTGTGTGTGTGTGTGTGTGTGTGTGTGTGTGTGTGTGTGTGTGTGTGTGTGTGTGTGTGTGCGCATTGTGTGCATGTTGCGCGCTCGAATTAAATTCAGCTTCAGCTTCAGCTTCGACTGCTGCCTTTTCCCCTTCCCGGTTCCACAGCAACTTCCTCGACTCTCTCGCTGCTTCTTCTTCCCACTACTGCTACTTCTACTTCTACACACTATACTATACTATTCAATATTTCGGTCTTCGCTCTTCTCGCCAT
Source organism: Drosophila formosana (assembly GCA_035045625.1). NCBI lineage: Eukaryota > Metazoa > Arthropoda > Insecta > Diptera > Drosophilidae > Drosophila > Drosophila formosana. The sequence continues at coordinate 276,046 of JAWNOW010000173.1, read as the reverse complement.
CAATCTCGCCATCCATACATTAAGCCACCCTGTTGCGGTTTGCTTCGTGTTTTTTTTTTTCTTTCGCATTTTACGATTATTGTTGTCGTTTCTCTTAATATTTCATTTGTTGTCCATTCGCCAGCTTTTGCTTTTCTTCATTATTTTCATTTTTTTTGTATTGTATGTATAAAAATATGTGTGCGCGTGTGTGTGTGTGTGTGTTTTTTTTTCTACCTTTGCTCGGCTGCATTTGCGTTGCGCACGCGCAAAACTTGTTAGAAGTTTTGTGTTCTATTCTTATACATACATATATCGCATGCTGACAACAGGGGCGGCGCACAAGGCGGCCGAGGGGGGCGTTTGCTCGACTGTTCAAGGTTAACAGCGCGCTCAAGTGTGTGCAGTTCGCTTCAGTTCGCAGTTAGCTTCAGCTTCAGCTTCAGCTCAAGCTTTGGGCTTCAGCTTCAGCTTCATCGCTTGCTTCTGGCCGGCAATGCGAAGCCGGCAACAAGTCTGCTGACCAGGCTGGCGAGGGGAAGTGGAGAGGGGCAGGAAGTGGGCATTGGGTGTCGTGTCGCAGCTGTTCTCCCTCTCCCACTCTCTCCCTCTCTCTGTGTGCGTCGTGTGGATCGCATCGATAATGCTCCCCAAGCGATTGCTAAATGCAAAGCAACTGTTAGATGGAGATAACAGTCAATGTCGCTGTCGCTGTCGAGGCTATTTGAAAAGCATATTCCCCTGTCTCTTCCTCACTCTCTCTCTCTCTCTCTCTCGCTCTCTTCTTCTCTCTCCCTCTGATCCCTTATTTTCAATTGTTGCGCAACATTGATTTATTTAACTAATAAATTGCTTGTAAAAGTTTCCCCCCATCGATAATGAACTACTTTATGTAAGCAAATATTATATTTAAATAAATGTTATATCTTATCTTGTTAATCCTTTTCACGAAGCTTTTTTGGAATGCTAATCTTTAATAATTTTTTTATATTATCGAAAATCCACCTAGGGCTACAATCTAAATCTAATAAACTATGGCAAAAGTCACACAAAATTTGTATTACACCATTTAAGTTCATTCAATTACAAATACATTATATTTTATTATATTTATGTAATTGTAATCCTTGTACATACATTTTTACTTAATTTGTTAACTATTAAAGCCTATCAGTATTTATTTTATTTGATGACAAATTGTTATACAAATATTTTTGGTTTAATTTTGAATTGCATTGCGCTACAAATATGTTTAGTAGTCGATGCCAGCTAAGAACTGCCTGTATGAAGAAATGTTTTAAAGAGTTTATTGTTATATTCAAAATAATATGCTATTTCGTATTTATTAATATTTTTGAACTCAATTTCCCACTTGTTAATTATTTACTTTAAATATATTTGTTGCCTAAAATAAATCGAGATTTATAAGAGTAGGAAAAATGAAACAAACAATTTCTCGAGATCGAAGTAGACATTGAAAAGTAGTTCTTTAGAGAGAATCCAGATATATATTTCATTGAGAGTTTAGGTGCTCGACACGTTTTACTTTACGCATTTCTGTTTTAGTTTCCACATTTGGCACCAACAAAATTATCGTACAACCACTTATATATAATATATATAGTAGATCGAAGACAGTATGCCGGAGATACGGAAACACCAGAACCCGCCCACCTCCATGGGACTGGCGAGGCCGCAGAAGCAGTCGAAGTCGCCGCAGGAGAAGCGCGTCGCCCTGATCACGGCCATGGGCCACTTCAGGCCCAAGAATGCCACGCCCATCCAGTTCTACAACTACGTGCGCGAGTTCTGCATCATGCACAACTGCAGCATTGACGAGGCCATGGAGCGAGCTCCTTCCGCCTGGACCCAACTCAGCCCGGATCAGCGGCAGCTATACAAATCGGTGAGGGATCGGAACGAGGAACTGAATTTCCAGTTCGTTTTTGGATTCATTTTATTACTGATTCTAATGTTTCAAATTCGATTTCTAGCTTAATAATTTCGCAGTTTGGTTATTGCTAATTTTAGTATTGAAACTTAAATAGTTCAAATGTTCTGAGTTCCGCAAAGTCGCCATCCATAATTCCACTATTCAATGGACGCATTGCTAATTTAATTAACATTTTTACCTTTCTTTTTCTTTTTGGTGATTTTCTAATTAATTCTGGTTTTATCTGAAATCATTTTCATTTTATTTTCAATCTGTTATTTTTCCGAATTTCTTATGTTTAATCCCAAACCATTTCGGTTGTTGAGTTTTCCAGTTACTGTTTTCGATATTCCAATTCTTTTGTATCTCTGAATCCCAGTGTTGAACTTAACCGATTACCATTGTGTTTTTATATTAAATTCCACTAATCCGTCCTTTGCTAATTTATTCCAAATTTTAGCCTTTTTATCTTTTGGCTGAATTTTAAATAATTCATCTGAAATCTTTGGCAAATCTGATTATTTCCCGCCTTTGGCAAATGTACTTCAATGGGTTTTTAATCTGTTTTATTTAATGCTTAATCTGAAACCATTTTTATAACCAAGGTATCTACATTTGAATTTTTTTGTTTTCGCTGTTTAATCCCTAACCATTTTGGTTGTAGACTTTACCCAATCTGCTTCTTTCCTCTTACGGCTAATTAACTTCAACTTCAACTTTAAATTTAATTTATTTTTCCTTGTTTCCGAATTTCGAATTCTTTTAATTTTTCCGCCTTTAAAGTGTCTTGAAATTGACTATTTTTTCGCCTCTATTCGAATTTCGAATGTTTTCGCAATCTCAATTAGATTTCGTTATGTTTTATCTACTGTTTTATCCCAAATCGTACTTCGATCTTTACCGATTCCTATTTGCAGGAGATGCACGCAGCTCTGCCGATACCTGTGCCCCGCCACCTCGTGTATCGCGCCATCCAAATGGAGCGGGCGGGACGCTGGAAGCTGAGCACCGCGTCGGCCGGAAAGGGCGGCAGCCCCACGTACTCCGTGGAGGCGTATGCGCCGCCGACGAAGCCGACCCGGCTGCAGACTCGCATCCGGGCGCAGCAGCCGCGCTACGACAACCTGGCGGAGACGTCGCCCTGCTGCCTCGCCTTTGCGGCCGCGAGGAAGCCGCGGACGCTGACGCCGCCGCAGCAGCGCGCTCAGCGGGCGCAGCTCGGGAAACCATCGCAGTCGCTGTCCAACATCTTGTCCGCGGCCAGCGTGAAGCAGCCGGAGGAGGAGCAGGGCAACAAGACAGCCAAGAGTCTGGCCAAGATGACGTGCATGCGGAAGCGAAAGGGCGAGAAGCAGACGAGGGGCAAGGAACCAGCTGCAACCGTCGAGTTGAAGCGGCAACATGGGAACAAGAAGAAGCACAAGAAGAGCAAGAAGTTCTAGAGACGGACATCGAGAATATACACCCACAGACATACGATTTTGATATAGACCCCCACATATAGTATAGTTCATATACTCAACCCACTGAGATTTTTGTTTGTTTTGTAGTTGTGACGTTTCCAAATTACTCATAATTAAACTCTTATCGAGAATCGAATCGATTATGTAATACATATTGAATAAGAACAGTGTTATTCATTATGCATTTTCAATATTATATATAGAAAAGTGCAAACAACTGAATTCCATTTCATGATCTTCCGCAAGCAGAAATTTTATTTCTTCAACAGATCGCAATATGCTCAAATAATATTTAATCATTTGTATTTATGACGATTAAAAATGATTAGATAAGTATCTCAAAAGTACTTTCAATTTCGATAATAACTATACAGCAAAACTATTGGATATGCAAGTAATGAACTATCGCAAGTCTATTTGATAAGATAAAACAAATAATTGATCACTATCATTATTTCGCTATAAAATACATATGTATATTAATGTTGTCTTGAGATAACTATAAGCTAATGATATCACATTGTTTTGTAATAAATCAATTTAAAAGACATAAATGGTTCTCTCTTCGAGTTATTAAAGTCGCAAATATATATATATTTTTTTAATTATTTTAATATAAAGTTATTGTAGTTGTAACAAATTTGACATAAATTATAAAACGATTAGATTTTGTTTTATTCTGCCTTGAGATCAAATTAAATTATTTGTAGCTCTTTTTCGATGCTATTTTTCTGAATTATATTTGGAACAATTATTTTATGTTTTATAAATATTTTTTATAGCATTGAAATTAATTTATATTTGTAGCTATTGAACGACGATCTCAGGTACAAATTGTATATTTTATACGTATTTAAAATGTATTTAATTTTAGTTGCATTTCGAATATCAAATATATATTTAAATCAGCATTAAAAAGGGTTTTTGGATTATATAAATATATGGAAATAAATGCTTGGCATTTTTTTGGTAGTTGATTTCGAATTTGGGATTAGTTTGTCGGTCTTTGACTATTTAATATTAGTTATATTTGGAATCTTTAATCACTGATTGCTTTATACACCCTTAACATGATTTTCAGGTTATAGAAATAAATTCTAGGCAGCTGATTTGGGATTAGTTTTGTCGGTCCTTGACTTCAAGGCATAAGACACGCGAATTCGCAAAATTCGCGAAAGCTGCAAACGGATTTCGAGGCAGGTAGACAAAAAACCAGCAGCAGCAGAAACGCTTGGAAAACCGCAAAAATACTTAATTTTTTGTTGTTGTTTTTGCTATATTTTTGTTAGGCATTTTTATAGCTGCTGCTGCTGCTGCTTGGCCAAATATCCAAATAGCCATATACCAGCTACCATCTGCATACCAGGCATGTACTCTATCTGTGTATCTGTATCTGTATCTGTGTATCTGTATCTGTGCCATGATGTTCGCTGGCTTTTGATGAACCGTTATTTAAGCAACGCACACCATAGGCAATAAAACATTCGTGTTGTTGCCGAACAACTCGACACAGCAACGACAACAACAACAACACTAAGATAAATGAAATCAGCAAAACTAGAAAAAAAAATTCGCAACAAAAAAAATTAAATTTTGTTTGCTACTTTTTTACTTTTTTTTTTTTTGCCAATCGGCACGCAGTGCGAGTTGAGCATTTGACCTAAATACGCTGCCAGTCCATTGTTGTTGTTGTTGTTGTTGCTGTGGTTCTCAATAGGCTAAACTTAACGCGCTTTTGTGCGTCGCCATGGACAAGACAACCAAAAAAAAAAAAAAAAAAAACCAACTCAAATAAAATGTAAAAAGAATTCGCGTTGTTCTTGTTGCTGCTAATTTCGCAAAAAAAAAAATGAGAGAAGAAGAATAGCAACAACAGAAACAGAAACAGAACAGAACAGAATAAAAATTCTATTCCGCGTTCGACGGCGGCGGCCGAAAAATAAAGGCATGAAATGAACAACTGTACACAAAAAAATGCGAAAAGTCACTGTCGACGCAGACGCTGGCGTTGACGTCGACGCCGACGCAGACACAGACACAGCAGGCAGGCAGGCAGGCAGCTTTGCTGCTGCTTCTTCTTTGCGATGGTGCTTGCTAAATTTATAGCCGCTTACGCATGACGCCAAAAAGCAGCTGACAAAAGCTCTCACACACACACACATACACGTGCTCAAAAGCTGTACGCTTGACATCTAACTGTTTTTATAGGCACACACACACAGTAGCAGAGGCGCTAACTAGGCAGCCAACAAAACTTAACTAGCGCCCTCTGCCGACAGCAGCGCTGCTTTGCTGTTGTCAAGTCGCCAAGGCGCAGCAGCAACAGCGCCGATTACGCAATGCGTTCGTTGTTGTACACACACACACACACACACACACACACACACACACACACACACACACACACACATGCATTCGTATCAAGCGAGAGCAGCAGCAACGTTTTGTTTCGTTTCCGCGATCGACGAAGCTAAAACAAAAACGACAGCGACAACAACAACAACAATGAAATTCGCAAATAGCAAAGTTGTGGCTATGAATGTGTGCGACCCAATTGGAAATTTGACATACAAAAAAGTTGAGAGTTGAAGAGCAGGCGAGCAGTGCGAGCGAGAGAGCAATAGCTGAAGCCTGTTTTCATGTCTTTGTGGAGAACCATTTTAATGTTAAAATAGCTAAGCAGCAGCGAATTAAATTAATGCAAGTAAAAAAGTACTTGTTTTTATGAATTGTCATATAGTTGAATGCTAAAATAAGGAAACACTTCCTAATAAAAAACTAAATCTTAAATCTTAAAATTTAAATAAACAGTAGCAAATGAAATTAAATTATTTAAGAAAATAAAATTAAAGTTTGTATAGTTCTCAATTTACATATAAATACAAGTAGCATAATTAACCGATTTCCCATTAACATTTGCAGCAATAAATATTTTATAGCAGCGCTGATAATTTATGCATTTCAATAAACATGTTTATTTAAACCTTTTTTTCATTAATTCAGATTATTAGCTTTAGTTTATTCAACTATTGTTTTAGTTTCGCTTTCAATTGCAGAATCTTATCTCGTAAATATCTGTTGGAAAATAATTGCCAAAGAATTCTGACATTACTCAAAGTTAAATCTGTTCATAATTACATACAAAAATTAAAATTGCAATAATTATTTATGTATTTTGAAGAACTTGCAATTTTTAGATTTATACATATAAAAAACGTATTTTTCTCAAATTAGCGTTATTTTAATTGGTTTTTAGTTGCAGATTCTAATATCAAAACTATCTTTCAACGGAATTTTAAATTAAATTAATTTTCCTTTTGTTCTAGTTTAGATTATATTAATGCATAGTAATGCATATCGATTTGCTTGAGGCCAAAAGTGGATATTTCCAAATATATTTTAAATAGTTTGCAATATTGGCTTAACTTGAAATTTAAAATTAAATTTGAATAAAATATAAAAATATGACATAGTTTTGATATTAATTAGTTTTAAGTTTCGTTTTTAGTACCAGATTTTAATATCATAAATATCTTTTTTGTTGGTCCAAAGTAATATGTGATAAAATTAAAATAATTTGCTGCACGATAATTTATTTCAAAATGTATTTCAACTAGTTCTCATAGTTGGATAAGCTTTGAATATGAAATAAAATTGAAATCATAATATTCAATGCACTTATTTTAAAATGATCTTCCTTTAATTAGTTGTGGTCTCACTCTGAGACAGGATTAACATTTTAATAATGAATTTGAAATGATCTGCCATAAAGTCTTCCATAGAGTATTCTGACTTCAGTCATTTTTCAAATGTGACGCGACGTCTCCAAACACCATTTGGCCTGTCAAGTTGCGAAACTTGGAGAAATTTTGCAGTTGGCTGTTGTCTGACCTTTGGCTTGACCGTGGGCGTGAGTTGTGCGAAAAATAGCGAACGAGCGAACAAAAAAAAAAAAACGAAACGAAACAAAGCGAAATAGTTGCGAAAAATGTTTCTAGCGGGTCGCCAGGCAGTTGAAATTCAATGCTATCTACGCACACGCACACACACGCACACACACACACGCAGTCGAGTAAATTAGTTCAGTAGGTGCTCAAAGTTGTTGTTGTTGTTGTTGTTGTTGTTGCTGGCAGCTGGTGCGGCGTCATTTAAATTTAGCAGCGAACGACGCTGACGACGACGCTGCCAGCCGGCGAAAATGAAACATTGAAAATCATAAAGAGAGGAAACAAAAATTCGCACATATCTGTCCTTGACACACATTGCGTATACGCAATTTACGCAGCGGCGTCGCTCGTTGCGTGTGAGTGCGTGCGAATTGTCTGCGTGTGTGTGTGACCTACTTACGTATCTGCGAGATACAGATAACAACATATGTTTTCGGTGTACGCAATTCGCAATTCGCAAACTAGCCGCTCTCTCTCTCTCTCGCACGCAGCGGGCGGAAGTATTTTTAATTTTAGTTATTTTCTTGTATTTTGCTTGTTGTTGGCGTTGGCATCTCTATCGATTGCTGCATTATTGGCATTGATTAATGGCGGCGCTTCGACTGCAGTTCAAGAGGTGCGACACAAGACAAATTACGTGTGCTCGCTTCTTGGCCAATACGTTTTGGACAGCTGCAATCAATATGTGGCCAAGATCGCCAGCGGTTAATAGGTCAGCTGCTGGTGACGACATCACTGCGCTTATCGCCAAACATCAACTACATATTACTCAATGAAGTTCTCCGAAGGGTTGCCGAGAGCCAAAGCACGATCATATTCAGCAAACAATTTCATATGTGTGCAGCAATAGATTAAATACTAAATAATAGCGTTTATCTACAAGAAATACTTCAGTTTTGCTCAGTTCAGCAATCTCATGAAACAAATACCCAACGCATAGAAATTAATTATTAAGTATACGTATTTATCATTTAAAAGAATATACAAATATTTTGTTCGACATAAATTTAAATAAATTTAAATAAATCATGAATCAAATTACTTCACTATTGAGTATATCATTTAAAGATACAGACAGAAAAAGTCGTTTAGTCGATCTGTGAGTAGTAAATATATTTTACAATTTAAATAATTCAATTGAATAAAATAATTATATTATAGAGCATTTCAATGATGAAGCATAAAAGACCTAAATGCGACAAGAACTTTAATATATGTATGTTGGTGTTTATAGACCGGTGAACAGTAAATATATTTAACATTTGAAATACTTAAAGACCTTTAAAGACTATGTTTAATATTTTGAATATATTTAATATATTGTCAAATTTAAATTCTCAAATTAATCTAAAGAGAATTGTAAGTTAAGTATGTGATAATTATTTGAACTATGAGAATGCAGAGATCAATATTAATTGTAGCCTTTGTCATCGAGCTAACGAATCGTATATAGATCGGAACAAACATATGCATATACTATATAACTTTATAAGCATGTTGTGCATAATTTTCCTGTTGCATGTTTTCAGTTTTATTAGTTCGACGTGAAATTTAACGAGCTTACATTCAAAATGCATTTTTCAGACGTCGCCGCGTTGTTTGCGTGCGTTGTTTGTTTAGCTTGCCTGTTTTTTATGGTTTCATAATTATTCATTACACACACACACACACATAGACTATAGTATATAGTATATTATTTGTGCTCTTGCTCTTTTCTTTCTAATGGCATGCAGCGCGAGTTGCGTACGTGCCTCTGCCTCCATTTGCGGTGGGAGGGGGAGGGACGAAGGGGCGGGCAGCGCAGTCGACGCAGCTTTAAACAACTGTGCACACACACACACAACGCGATAACACACACACACACACACATACACAATGCACGAAGTCAAGTGCAAGGCAGATAAAAACAGAAAGTTTTGATTTCGAGGGTATTCCGCAGTCGTGTTGCATTTCAGTTTGCTTTTTAGCTAATAATCTTTATTTGCTGCCGCTAATTTTCGGTCGCTTTTTTTTGGGGCCACACACATGTTTGGCAAACATGCGAGTTGCGTAAGCGACGACGGCGACGACGACGGCGACGGCGACAGCGCTGCTCGGCGACAAAGAGAATTCGCAAATTTGGCAGAAATAAAAAGATCACACACACGCACACACACACGCACGCGAAGACAGAGAGAGAGAGCGAGAGAGAGAGAGCAGTTTTGTTGTGCTCTTCAACTTGACTTTGAACGCAACGAAAAGCGTAATGTTGAGAGAGCGGCGCAAAAAAAGTTTTGCGAATTGTGCGTGAGAGCGACAGTGACAGCGAGTGCGAGCGAGCGAGCGAATGTATTTTGGCAACATTTTCTCTGTGTGTGTGTGTTTTGGGGTCGCCTCATTTTGCCTCTCGTTGTTGTTGCTGTGCGTGCGCGATCTTTGCGAATTTTGTTTTTGCGTGCGTTCATTGTTGTTGTTGTTGTTTTTGTTTGACGCGTGGCTCACGCACTTTGAAAGAGTTGTTGTCGCTGCCGACTGCGACTGCGACTGCGACGTCGACAGTTCGTTGACTTTTGTGCGTGCGTCGCGTCGGGCCTATGAGTATGATTATGTTGTGCTTTTTTTTTTCGCCTGTTTTTTTTTTTTTTTGTGCGTGTCGTTGATCTTTCTAGCAAAGCGAGCAACAACAACAACAACAGTAGCTAGATTGCGGTTCAATGAACTTTTTTGCGTTTGCCTTTTATTTTGCGGTGTGTTTCTTTCTGCGTTTGCGCAAAACCATTTTGGCAATGTTGTCGTTGTTGTTGTTGTTGTTGTTGTTGTTGTTACACAAAGTTCAATAGACTCGCGAATATACATACATTTTTTTTATTTGCTTTGATAGGCATAGAAACATCGCAGCATAATTCGCCCAGGCGAATGCGGCGTCTTCTGCTTTCACGTCCACGGTCAAGGGCCTCGAAATTCTGATCGAAAGATTTGCCTGATTGAAAATTTACATGGAATTTCCTTTCCCCCAAATCTTCACGCACTTTGGGCGGCTACTGAGTCAAGAAATATCAATTTCATTAATCTTTATCTTTTATCATCGGTTATTAATTTTAAAATAACTTTTATTTCATTAAAACACATGAATTCGTTTAGTTTTTCTGCAATTGTTAAGCTACTCTTGAAATGTATAATAAAAATCCCCATAATTCAAGCAACTTTAGCTATCGCTATTCTAAATACAAAATATTGTCATTAATACTCAATAAAATATTTAATTATTTTAAAAATTTCATTAATCTTTATCTTTTATCATCAGTTATTTTTTTTTTCATACAATATTTTAAAATAACTTTAATTTCATTAAAAAACATGAATTCGTTAGTTTTTCTGCAATTGTTAAGCTACTTTTGAAATGTATTATAAAAATGCCCATAATTCAAGCAACTTTAGCTATCGCTATTCTAAATACAAAGTATTGTCATTGATACTCAGTAAAATATTTAATTATTTTGAAGATTATTATTATATTCATTTTGTTGTTCAATAATTCGCATTATTTTAAAATTCTTCTACTTTTACTCTAATCATTGTTTCGAAATCATCTCTTAGTTTTGTGCAGTAATGAATCGGCTCAAAATTGATTTATTTTCAATTATTGATTTCAAATTTGTAAAATCGTTGCCAAATTAAAATATTTAGTTGTGCTAATTATTTAATCAGATGTTTGCTATATTTCACTCTCAATGTTAAACAATCAGTCATTTATTGCTGGCCAAAACGAGCTGCCCACATTTAGGTTAAATAAAGCTATGCGGGTGATCGACTTGCAGATACCCTGTACTCCAAATTGAGCAGAGAACTAATATTCCCTGCAATCAATTAGTTATTAAAAACTTGCAGCTGTTTTTATTTGTTACGGATCAATGACTATCGATTGTAATTATATCGAACTGCCAAATATCGATAGTATTGCTGATTACATTTGTCTTTCAAGCAGATCTGTTGAAGGTAATTAATTAGCCATACGTTTAACAGAGCATTTGGCAACGCTTTTGCCCCCCTCCGTTGACTTGGCCAAAACTACTTTTGTTATCGCTCGCACCACGATCAATGCTTGCCATCATTTTTCAAAGCGAGCTGCGCTGCAAGGGCACACCAAAAAGGGAGAGAGGGTGAAGAATTCATTATTTATGCCAAATTTATGCAGTTTTCTGTGCAAAAACCAAAATAAAATAAAAAAAGACTTTCGAAAGTTCTTTTGGAGTGCCATGGGAAATTTGCAATGACCGATGATGTTTGTGGCATCTTGTTGTTGTTTGTGGCATGTTGTTGTTGCTGGTTCTCAAGCGGCGCTTTGTTGGTGAAATTTCAGCGTCTAATTGCCGCAGCTGTTTGCCATTTTTTTGTGCCTCTTTCTTTTTTTTATTTAGTTTTTTTTTGCTGCGCTGTGACATGGCAAAAGGCATTTGGCCATAGAGCGACAACACACACACACACATGAGTGCTTAGTTAGCCCCTTATATTTGATGTATTTTATTTTAATTTTGTTTTTTTTTTTTTGTGTATAAAGTTTTGTTTTCTTGTTTAGCAAGAAAGTTGCTGGAACCGGATTCGAGGGTTTTTATTTATTTGTAGTTGCTGGATTTATCAAATGCCATAAAACAAGCGAAAGAAATTTTATGAGCCCCTCTATGTGTGTGTGTGTGTGTGTGTGTGCGTGTGTGTGCGTGTGTGTGTGTGTGTGTGTGTGTGTGAGGTTGCCCTGCTTACCCCCTGGCCCATTTGGCGCTTGCTTTTACTTCTAACTAGCCAGGTTTTGGGTGTTGTCAACGGGTTTCTAGCGCCGTTTTTCCCAAAGCTCCACATATACTATTAAATAATGCGAACGCGCAAAAAAGGCGAAATAAATAATGGACGTATGTGTGTGTGTCATCAACTGATGGAAATGATTATGCAACTGAGCGTAATTAAAGCAATAGCAACAATGGCTAACTGAATTAACCTTGTTCTGGCCCAACGGAAATTGCACACACACACAGACACAGACAGAGACAGAGACACAGATACGCACACACGATATGAGCGCAGATACATTTGTATCTTTGTTTGTATCTTGTGAGTCCTTGGTTATAATTAATCCACAATTGCACACACACAACCAGAAACACACACAACACGCAAGCGTTTGTCCATTGTTGTTGCCGTTGTTTTTTGTGGGGCGTCAACTGTACCCAGAGCGATCAGATAAATTGCAATTGGCACCTGGCCGCTGCAGCGCCGTCTCCCATCTCTCCATCTCTCTCCCCCTCTCTCTCTCTCCGTCTCTCTCTCTTTGTTTCGCTTCTGCCGAAATGCTAATTGCCAATGGGTCAGCCATGGCTTGCATGTCAACATTGCACTCGTTGTCGCTGTTGTTTTTAGCCATTTTCAAGCTATTAGCTCGAAACTCAGCCACTGCCATGTGTCACGCAGCGACGCGACGCCTCTCTCGGCGCTTCTCAGCGCAGCAAGCAAGCAAGCGTAACACGCATACGCAGCGTGTGCAGTTGACATTTCTGTTTTTTGTTTTCCTCTCTTCTTCTTCGAAAAGTTGTAATAACACGCATACGCAGCGTTTCTTCTACTTCTTTAAACAATTGCGTTATGCGTCTAAATAATTTAATTCATTGCAATTATTTATAGAAATTTCGAAATATTCGTTAGTCAATTAAAATCAATTACTATATACTACAAAATACTATTTGCACATTTGTACATGCAATCAAATAAATGAAAAAGTTAAACTCATTATTGCATTTTGAGTTGAAAATGTGAATTTATAGAAATAGAGATTATGGGCTTATTTTATTTGTTCCATGGCTGTATGTTGCAAATAGAACTAGTTTTTAAATATTGTACTATCATTATTTCAATACCAATTTGAATTTATAAAATGAAGTGTAGTTCAATAGATGATCGAAAATAAGAACGACTTTATTTTTCAATAGTAATTTCAATTTATGGAACATGCAAATCTCTCAATAATTTTGTTCTTCAATAAACGGAACTAAATAATACAGAGCAAGTAATGTATTTGTTAAGGAATTCTAGTAAACAATGCGGAAGACTAATATAATAATAGATAAATAAATAATAAAAAAATGTTGTAAAAATTTAAATGCGAGTCTATTATTTTGGCCATGACTGTAGAAATGTAGTTCCAATTCTTGTTGTGCAATAAATAATAATCAGTTGCACAAACCCACATTAAAAAACAATGCATTTTTCAGTTCGGAGTCGAAACAATTGCGATGCGTGTGCAGCCCTGGAATACGCGTGTTCTGTGTGTGTGTGTGTGTGTGTGTGTGTGTGTGTGTGTGGGTGTTTGTTGTTGCTGTTGGTTTTGAGCGTTGTTCGGCTAATGTTATGCATTAGTTATTGTACAATATTTGTTGTGGTTGTTGTTGTTGTTGTTGTTGTGTAAATTAGAAGGCGGCTGGCAGATAAAGAGCAGCGCCAACAACAACGACGACGGCAATTGAACAACGCAACTGAGAAATGCGCAATAATTGATGCACGCAAAATGCAACGAACGAGCGCATTGAGGTGCAAGCGAAACGGCAACACAACAGAGAGCGACACCGGCGGAGAGAGCGAGAGCAAAAGTGTTTGTAATGAGTTGAGGGAGAACAAGAGAAGAAGCAGGAGGGGGAGAGGGGGGGGGGGGAGAGCATATAATTGCGTTATAGTTTGTAGTTTTTGCAATGCGGGCGATAACACACACGCACGCACACACGCACACACACACACACACGCACTCGAACACAGCCACGCGTTGACAATGCCGTTGTTTTTAGGGTTACCATATCGCCGCAATACACGCGCACGCTCACTCGCTCTCTCTCTCTGTCGCACACTTGAGAGGCGCTCTCTCGCTGCATTTGCATTTGCATTGCATTTCTGTCGCTCTCTTTGCGGTCTCTTAAGCTGCCGGCGAAACTTTGCTTTGCCTTCGTCTTCGTCTTCGTCGCTGCTCGCTTATTAATCACTTCCTTCTTGCGTTTTGCACGCGCTTCTCCCATCGGATCCCCGCCTCCGCCTCCGCCTCCGCCTCCGCCCCTTTCCATTCCCCAGTGGCGTCATGCATTTTGTGCATTTGTCAGCAAACGACAACGACACTCACACAACCTTGAAGACTGCGCGCGCTAGTGTGTGTGTGCGTGTGTGTGTGTAGATAAATAAGTTGGGCATATTATCATAGTGAGCAGGGTGAGGAGGGAAGGGAAGGGAAGGGGGGAGGCTTTGCTACTTGGACGCGGCGCTAAGACAACAAAAGTGCAAAAGCGCATCAATATTTGATTTATTTAAAATTTGCTTTTCAGTTGTGCTGCTTGTTTACTTTGTCGCACTTTTCGCCGTATCGATATCGATTCGCTGAGCTTATCGATTACAATTTGTTTGCGATCCTGCGTCCTTGCAACTAAAGTTTCAGTAACTTGCGCCCAACTTTCGCAACTGCCGCACAACTTTGCTTAGCATAAGTTCAACAAGAATGCATAACTTAAAATTGAAGCGTAATCGAAGGGTGACAGAGACAGACAAATACATAAAGATATATAATTTCCAAATTGTTAGTAAATATATTTTAATCTCTACAATTAATGTTGTCATTAATTTTGTTATTCACATATTTTATCTGTCATCCCTTTACAAGCTGTGACATAAGTAATTTAATTTTCATTTAAATATTCATATATTGTTTAAATGTTCAGATGTTCTACAATTAATATCATTCATTCTTTTTCTTTCCTCACATATTTTTTGCCTTTTATAATTTTACTTTTTTCTGCAAATATTTCACGTCTCTTATATTTTAGTTTTTATTTAAACATTCATTTGTTTATAAGATGTGCCGAGCTTTTATTTATTTTCATTTCTACAATTAAGGTAATCTTTCATTTCTTTTATTTCTTCACATATTTTCCCAATTACATTTTAATTTTCATCTTCAGATCTTATATTTATTTATTTTTCTAACAAATTTTCACACGCATATCTCATCTTCTTTTTAATCCATTATCCTTTTACTTTCTTGCTACATATATAACCCCCCCGATTTCTAACGCTTCTTTGTTTATATATGCAATTTAGTTTCTCAAATTATTTGCTGCTACAATTTCACTCGCTCTACCATTCAGCAATCATTCATTCAACTTTATCTGCATTTCGCTTTCATTCAGCTGCATCCATCTCGCTCTCTCAGTACTTCATTTTCATTCACTCGCTGGCGCTGCTTCCGCATTTAATGCAAATATTGCGCATACGCCGCGTATCAAGTTCATGCAAGTGTTTGCCTATTGTGAACGTGTATTACTTTTGATGGCATTTAATTGTGATTTACCCTCGAGCCGAGACGTGCGAGACAGCGGGTAAACTCGACTAGAAATGCGGGGTATCTGGCAGTCGGGCAATCGCTCGCTTTGTTTTCGTCTTCTCCTAATCGAACACGCCCGAGAAGTGGGCGCAGAAAAGCGCGTGTGGCGCCACCTTTCATAACGGCACGCAGCTCACACGTCAGATGATTAACGGCAATTACATTGCGCGCATTTCATAATAAAAAACACAATTCGCTTTTTCAATGTGCCCCAGCGAACGTGCCCCAGAGCTGAGCATTGATTGCGACGTCGCGACGTGTTGCCCACGCAGCGCTGAGATTGCGTCTAGGCCAGGCCAAAAAGAATGGATGGGCCAAGAGACTAAGGAGCAATTCACTTCAATTATTTTACATTAAAATTAGTTTATTGAATTTGTTTTCGTTTTTTTCGTCGTCATTTCGCCTTAAGTTCAAAGTTCGTTCAAAGTTAACCTCAAGTTGTTGTCTGATCGTGAGTTATGTTCGCCAAATGGTTTTGCGCAGATTGTCGCAAAAGATCAATGCTGCTTTTGGCATAATTAATTGCAGCCTTGTCGCTTGGCCAACATAAGCTCTAATTCAGGCGCTTTCAACATTTAACCAAAGCTGATTGCAATCAATCAACGAATTCGGATCAAAGCCAAAGACGAGTAGAAAGCAAATTTGGCCAAAAAGAGAAATACATTTGGTGTACATATATATATATTGTATCGAATAGGGAGAAACTGATACAAATACATTTAAGTTGTTCAAATATTTGCATGGATTTACAAATTCATATCAATAGGGAATTAAAATTAGACTTTACAAAAATACATTTAAAAATACAGCAAAGAAATGGAGAAAAATACGTTGTTGAAGTAAGTATTTAAATTCACAAAAATTCGAAATTGAAATGGAATTTAGCAATATAAAAAAAAAAATGGAAATAAAGACATTTTAATTCCAAATATTTCGATGGATTTACTAAAGTCAAAGTAAAGAAATGGAATTTACAAAAACCATTTTTGTTTTAAATAGAATTTAATTGAAAATGTTTTTTTTATTAAAATATATATATCTCTTTTATTTATTGATGACTATCACTTGCTTTCATACTATACAAAATTTTACATGCCAACACAAAATATATAGAAATGGAATTTAAATAGATATTTTTATGAAAATATTTATTTTCTATTTATTTATTGATGACTAGCAATTGCTTTTCTAATATACAAAAATATGTATATATCGAAATGGAACTTAGATAGTTTTTTTTTTTAAATAGTAGTTGATTTAAAAGGTTTCTTTTTAGGTAAATATTTATTTTCAGTTTTTCTAATATACAAAAATTTATACACCGAAACAATATATAGAAATGGAACTCAGATAGTTTTGTTTTTTAATAGTAGTTGATTTAAAAGGTTTCTTTTTAGGTAAATATATATTTTCAATTTATTTATTGATTACAATTCCTAACACTCTAATGCATAAAATAATAGACGGCAAAAGCTTCTCATCCATGTGCTTTGAGGCTGTTGGCTGCACTTGAGGCAACTTTAGAGGCAAGTTCGATGCGGCACGATCTTGCGGCAAAGAGCGTGGCAATCAGCAGCTATCGATGCCATAGCGAAACTTGCAACCTTTCAACTGCAACTGTAATATGAAAACTATTTGCTAATGTTGTCTGTGTTGCTGTTGCTGTTGTTGTTGTTGTTGTTGCTGCTGCTGCTGCTTTGGCAGGCAACGTCATTTGCCATTACTCGTAAATGTCACATATTTATGCTGATGATAACGGCGCTCTTCGCTGTGTTTCGAGCGTGCGAAACCGCCAACCTATTTCCCCCCGCCCCTCTCCGCTCTCTTGTTTCACCCCCCTCTCCCCTCCCCCTGGAGTGGAGCTGATCACGCAACAGCTTTGGTTGTCAACAAAACGTAGAAAACGATGGCAAAACTCTCTAAAAATGACTCAAGTAAAATTGATTTGTCACGCTGCGCATAAATTGCAACTGTTTTGTAGTTGTTGTTTCTTGTTGCTGTCGTTTGTTGCTGTTGCTGTTGCTGTTGCTGTTGTTGGAAGCTGCAGTCATCGCAGTCACTTGGCCGTGCTTTTCAATCAATAGTAATAACCCTTTGCAGCCCATCTCTCTCTCTCTCGCTCTCTCTCTCTGTTTTGCTGCTTTCTTTATTTGTCTTTTGCCATTTCATCAATTAGGCGTTAATTTTTGCCGTCTGCAATTTAACGGTGTTAACGTTTTATTAATGAGCCGACGCATTTGGCGCCTGGGAAAATGCCAAAGAGAAACCCCACAGCAAACAAACAAACAAACAAACAAACAAACAAAATGCAAACAAATACGAGGAAAAAAAAACATGCGAAAAAATAAAAGAGAGCGAGCAAAAAAGAATCTGAAGGCCAAGGTCAGCGCCAGAAACGGATCGTATCGGAACGGATTGGCTAAGACCGAGCCCAAAATGCATGACAACAACAACAACAACAACAACGACAACAACAACAACACGATAATTGCTGTTGTCGTCGAGCGGAAGTGAGCGACGTCTGCGCTTTGCTTTTTTTGACAATGGGAAGTGAATGCAAAGATCATAGCAAAATATACAGAAATCCAACAAAAAAAAAGAGGCAGGCAAAAAACACACACACACACAATTGTATATGTGTGTTTGTGCCTGGCACAGTGAATGAACATGGCGAAGGTTTCAATTTTAATTGAAAATACAATTTGTGTTTTCTTCTTCTCATTTTTGCTGTTCAGGCAATTGCAAAAATTGCCTTAATTAGCCGCAAGTACTATATGTGTGTGTGTGTATTTCTGCGTTAATTGCACTATCTAAAATCTACACACACACACGCACACACATGGCTTGACAGCTGACACGCCCACCACACACTAAAAACATTCAATTTTAATGCCGCCCGTCACTCAAACTTTGGCTTCACCTTCGTTTGACAATAACTATAACCATAAAATATTATATTTTTCAATTTGTGGTTTACAGAATCTATATTTTACATCTAGATTTTGGTAGAGATTAATTTCAAAGAACTTTATATGTATTTTTATTCAAGGAAGATTTAGACGAAGATCTTTTTGGCATTGAAGAAATACGAAACTCGTTGATTTCAATTCTAATTGAAGAAAAATAATTATTATGCGATATTTAAAAACTTGAATATTTCTTATAATTGTATTAAAACATTTGAAAATACATATCGATATCCCTGGGAGATCTATATAGTATGCAATTGTTCTAAAATATAATATATATTGGTATCCAAGCAAGATCCATATAATAAAATACGAAATTGTTTAATTTCAATTTAAGTCAAAGCACAATTATTATTAAGCAAAGTATAGAAATTTGGTAACAATACATATCGATATTCAAGGGGAGATTTACATAGTATTGAAATACGAAATTCACCGATTTCAATTCTAATTAAAGGTAAAGAACTTTACTATATACTATGGATATACTATATAGTATATGGTATTCAAATTAGAAATTTGCTGATTTCAATTTTGATTAAAGAACAATAATTACTATGATATAATTTCAGATGAATCTAAGAATCGAATCACACAAATGCATATGGAATATGAATATATATAGTTAAAAATGAATAAGAGAAGCTTACCTTAAACTAAAACACTCGCCAGTCGGGCGTTACCCGTCCAGCAATCCATAAGTTGCAATTTTCAATTGATTTGTTATTCTTGTTCGGGGTCGTCTTCAGCGTCGTTGGTCTGAGTTGTTGTTATTATAATTGTTGTGATTGTTGTTAATATTGTTGTTGTTGTTGCTGTTGTTTGCTCTGGATGTTGCTTGTGGTTGTCGCTGCAGCAGTTCGTATTTTGTTGTAGCTTTTAAGGTTGTCGCGTTTGTTTTCAATTTGGTTTTCTTTCTTTATCAATTTTTATATTCAAATTTCTTCTTTTTGTTTTGTTGTTGTTGTTGTCTTATTTTTAGCACTTTGATTTTGCACACCGAAAATTTTTGCTGCGAGCGTTTTACAACACTGGCGTGTCCGAAAAATAACCGTAATTTGTTGAAAAGTTTTTTCAGTTTAAAGTTTTGAGTTTTCTTCCGTTTTTTTTTGTTGTTTTTTTCGCCGCGTTTCGAGCTCGAGAGATTTTGTTTGAAAGAAATTGTTCAATTTGTAAACATTTTCAGCTTCTTTTTGCTTGTTGTGCTTTCTGCATCCGCATCCGCATCCGCTTCTTCTCCTTTCTTCTTCGTCAGCTTTGTCCGTTAATTCTTTAGGTTGTTATCGATAAAAATTGAATTGGTCCAGTTGGTTGCAAATATTTCGACAAGTTTTCTTTCTGAGAGAGAGAGAGTGTGTGCGTGTGCATGTGTGTGAGTAAGTGTGTGTGTGTGTGGGTGTGTAAGTAAATTAGAGAGTTGTTTTCAATAGCCAGAGAGCGCTGCCAGAGTTGTAGCGTGTTGATTCCTTGTGTTGTTGTTGTTGTTGTTGTTGTCGTCAAGCTTTCTGCTGATTCGCTTTTCGATACGCCGAGATTTCGAATATGGGTTTCTTTAAGTTTTACACGCTTTCTTCTTCGTTGAAATTTAGAATTTTGAAGAATATGCTGCAATAGAAAAACAAGAAAATAGTTAAGTTAGTTCA
The DNA here is from genome assembly GCA_035045625.1 of Drosophila formosana. NCBI lineage: Eukaryota > Metazoa > Arthropoda > Insecta > Diptera > Drosophilidae > Drosophila > Drosophila formosana. The sequence continues at coordinate 255,732 of JAWNOW010000173.1, read as the reverse complement.
ACGATTTCATAGCTGTGCAAATTGATTGCTTCAAATGATATTCAAAATGTTTCTTAATTTTTTATTCTCCACAATATTCCTCAAAGATATTTACCAACCCAATTTTGTTAGTTTTTTTAAAATTGTTTATCCATAATTTATAAATGTAAAATATATAAATATAATATATATTTAACAAAAACTTTATCTACAATGTTCCTTAAAAATATTTACAATCTCATTTTGGTTGTTTGTCAATTATTATTCAAAAAATTTATGTTAAATAAATTGTATTAAATTATTATAAATATAATAAGTTGAAAGATATTAAAGTTATAACAACAACAAGGAAATAAAATAAGAACATTAAACATAAGATAATATCATATTATTGTACGTGTTTTTTTTAGTTTAAAATACTTATAACATGGAAATAAAATAAAAGCAGTTTTATTTATAATTTTAGTTAAAACATGGCTATAAAATAAAGACTACATAAATCATTAGATTACACAAAAATACTCATAAGACTGTCAATGATTTTTGTAGTTCCCATATTTTAATTAGTAACATAATAACATAATTGCAATTTGCCCTAAATCATTAGCAAGGAATTATTAATAAACAAAATGTTCGCTTAACAACTTTATCAATAATACAAACTGTTGACAGCCATTAAAATATGTCAACTTAATTGCTGTGCAAATTGTTTTCAGAATATAGTTTAAAATAATAATATTTGCAATTTGTGCCTTAAAATGTGGTCAGCAAAGTTAGGAACAACCTTGAGGCTGCTGCAGCATATGGTCACACTTAACAAAACTTTTCGCAGAGCACAAAGCTCAAATGTAGGCTATGACAAATGGCAGACAGAGACGGAGAGACAACTGCGGAGAGCGACAGAGACAGAGCGATTGCACAGCAATTTGACGTAGAAACTTTCACTATTTTAATTACCTAGCGCAAATTTAGTTGCCGAACACAACAACAAGCAGAGGGCAAGGAGAAGGAGAAGGAAAAGAGGAGGAGGAGAGGAGAACGAGAACAAGACGAGCTTTTTGCCAATGCCAAAGTCAGTTGTTGTTGCCGTTGTTGTCTGTCTCAAAAAGTCTGGCAACTGTCTGCGGCTGCCTTCAAGGGCCCTGCAACACAAGTGCAACGCGAGACGAGACGAGACGAGACGCCGAGCGAGACAGCATGATGAGTGAGAGAGAGAGCGAGTGCGAAAGGCACATGCAAAACACATGCATTGAAAGTTTTGTTGCATTGTTGTTGCTGCTGCTGCTGCAACATGTGGCACGCTTAATTATGACGTTGAAAAGTCACAGCGACAATGTCAACAGTTGAATTATGAGCTTCACACACACACACACACTAAAAAGTTGCATTTTTCGCCAAAAACTTTTGTGGCAAGTGACGTCATCATAAAGACAACGGCAAGCATATTTTAATCAACTCGCAGGCGGCTTGCAGCATGCGGCATGTGGCACGCGGCAGCATCTCTATCAACTTTATCTACAACATCATGTGCGGCATCTAAAAGTTGCGCTCTGACATTGAAAAACTTTTACTTTGCCCCATAAGTAGGTTGCCCCAATGTCAGTGTCTGTCTCTCAGTCCGTCTGTCCGTCTGTCCGTCTTTGTCTGGGCAAAAGTTCAAGTTCACGGCAAGCGATATCCTCAAAAGCTGCAGCTAAACTTATTAAAAACTGCAAGTGAATCGCTTGAATACTATTCATTTGCATGCACTCATATTCAGACTGCTCTCCACTTTAAGCTGCACTTGAAGCGGACTTGAGGCGCTTGTGCACAAAGCACATTATAAAGCTTACAGCAAATAATTAAGAGTTTACAAAAAGACACATTTGTATATTATTACTTATGGGGAGTTCAGGAAAAGAATAAACATTTATTTTATAATTTTGTTAAAGATGATTTATAAGTGTGGTATTTAATCTAAAGATACAACTGTTTAAATTAATTGAAAGGTTTTCTGCACACTGTATTAATAATGTATAATTTTAAGAAGTTTGTCGTAAACCTTTCTGCACATCATATTTGTAATGAATCATTTTTAGAAATTAGTGGGAAAGCTTTCTGCTTATCATATTTATAGTGACTAATTAATCTGAATCGTTTGTCACATCATATTTATAAAGAATAATTTTAGGAAATTAACGGAGAAGCTTTCTGCACATCATATTAATAATAAGTTGCCTTCAGCAATTAATCCAAAAGTTTGCTGCACAGCAACTAAACAAACAAATAATTTGTTGATATTAAAAGAACCTTTTTATGCACATCGTTCTTATATTTAATTATATATTGAAAACTTAGTAAGCTTTAGCAACATCCTAGTAATTATTATTATATTTAATAAGCTTTTGACATTCAATTGCTTTAATCAGCTTTACATTAGACAAGCTTTTATTTGTTAGTTTGGAAAAGCTCGAATGAAATTAAGGCGCAAATGAAGTAAAAGAAGCTTCAAGTCAACGCAGTCAGAAGGAGCCATTTAGACAGACAGTTGTGTTAAAGCAAATGCCAGACGCAGAGACAGAGAGAGATATGTGCGAATAGAGAGAGAGAGAGAGAGTGAGCTGACAAAGGTTGTTGAGTAAATACCAAGCACGGCGAAGAATATGTCTATGACTAGACGCAGTCTGTCTGTCTGCCAAGCTGTGTGTGTGTGCGTGTGTGTGTGTGTGTGTGTGTGTTGCATGCACCTTACAATGCTCCACCCGCTGAAAGGGACGCAGACAAGCGGCCCAAACCAAACCAAAAAGCTGACGACGACGACGACGACAGCGACAGCTTGATGACTAGCTGCTTAAAATGTCTGCACAGCTGTTTGATATTGCTGTGTGTGTTGCATCAACAGTTGAAGTTGCAGCCAGGGCCTGCACAATGCCATCGACATATTTTTTAATGTTGCCAGACAGACGGACGGACCGAGGGGTCGGAGAATGAGCGACAAAACCTCTCGACAGTTAGTCGCAAGTCGCAAGTCGCAGTCGCAAAGTCGCCAAGTTGCAAAGTTGCAAGTCGCAGGTGAATGTTGAATGTTGAATGAAACAGCAGCGCCGGCATGGCAAATGAGGAGGAATGCAACTTGAAATGGGGCAGACGCGTCTCTCGCTCTCTGTTGCACATTAAATTTTTGTTTTATTCCTGACAATGCGACTCGCCACTCGCAACTCGCAACTTGCAACGTGCAAAACGTGCGTCTTGCGTCTTTTAATTTCGTTTTCCTTTGTGCGCATATTTCCCATTCAATGTACTTCGCTCTTCCGATCTGCCACTCTCCCTGCCTCACTTATCGATCCTGCCACTGCCTAGTTATGATAAGCTTGCAGGCTGTCAGGACATCAGAGCGCTGGCAAGGACATCACAGTGCCTGCAGCCATGCGTGACCGTCGCTGTTGACAATACATTTTTGCAATTATAATAAACATCATCATCATGATGATCAGCTTCATCTGCATTCAATGCGTTCGAGCACGGGCGTTTTAACAATTTTAGTATTTATAATTTAATATTTCTCAAATTATTCTATTTGGCAGCTGCCTAAGTAAATTTCCTTACAGCTTATTATTACGTTTACGTATTCTGAGAATTTCAGCTTAATTCCTGCATTTGCAGACAGGGTATTTGATGGTCGTGCCGCATGCAACTCGTGGGCCTGCTTCTGCAGAAACAACAACAACCATACGAAACTGCCTGTCTTGCCATTTATTAGAAACTGCGGAATTTCCCAGTCAAGCGTTGACGGCTGCGCGACAAATTCGTTGAATTTATGAAATTTTAGAACTTTGCAACACAAAAAATGAAGAACGACAAAAAAACAAATCGAAACCATCAACAAATGCTGAGCATTTTATGGAGCTCGAGTAACAGGGCACATGTCACGGAATTGCAGTTTGCACATGAGATAGCTTTAAAACCAAACGCAACAACAACGACAACAATATCATCTTGAGCCAGTTTATTGGATGACTTAAGTCCACGACAATGAATTCTAATGAATCACATGCACTTCTTGAAGTATGCTGCCACGGATTCGATATCTCCGAATATTCCCAATACATACTGCACTTTAACAGTCTAATACTGCAAGCAGTATTTTTCATATACTAATTTTCATTTGATAACTTTTAGGTATATGTTTTTATGCAACCCAGAATATTTGTTAAATTCTCGAATTTCCTTAAAAATTGTTTGAATCTATCTTTTTAAGGTGTAATATGGCATAGCTTAGTATTATAATTCAGTTCTAATTATTTTAATAAATTCCCCGAATTTTAATAATATTGTGTTTTGCTAATTATCAAAATATGTTATGGGATTTGACTGATTATTGAAAATTCTTTCCAATTAGTGGTTTAATTTTGTTTAATTTTATTTAGTTTTATCAATTCTCATGAGCAATTATAGAGCTTGTCTGATTATTAAGAAATACTTATAATGTCCATATGTGTTCTCACATTAATAACTTATGCTTATACTTACTATTAAATTAAGTTCTACTTCTGATATTTTATGAAAATTAAAAGTAATGTCGAAACTCCCAAAAATTCAACTAATCATGTTGTCATATTCCCCTTAAATGATATATGTATATATGTATTTTAATCTTTTTTGTTGATACTGCGATCTGCTTAGTTGTACTTTGTAGTACAATTATGATGAATAATTTGTTTATGGCTATTGGGTATTGGGTATTGGTTTATTATCGCCGGCTATCTGGCCGACCGCCCGCCACGAATTGCTGAGCTGACACTATAGAATTTGATTCGGTTTCGCCCGATTTCTGCGAGCTGTGTCGTCCGTCTGCAGTCTTTAGTCTTCAGTTTGTCAGAATGTCTGGGCTCTCGGGTCTCCGTTTGACTTTTTGTCAGTTTCATATTCGTTGCTCAACAATTTTCGCTGTTGTTGTCGTCGATCTTCTTGCTGCAATTGTTTCGCTTTATTTTGAATTTTTTCATTTCTTTTTTTTTTGTTTTTTTTTATTTTTTCTTGCATTTTGCCTATGTGTTTTTCCAGGAATTCCGTCACTGATACGCTGCCATAAGCCCGGCAACTACACAAACAGTGGCTGCTAAAAGTTATTGTTGCATTTTTCACAACGTCATTTTCTGGAAAATAAATGCAGCGAAGGCGCAACAACAACAACAACTTATTGTTTGTTGTACAATAATTTATGCAAATATTGCAGACGCGCTAAAAAGTTGTAGCAACTGCAGTGGTCAAGGGGCAAAGAGGGCGGGGCGGGGCTGGGCGGGCAGGCGAAGCGAGTGTTGCACTCTGACACATAGAGGGCGCTGTCATGCGGTGGACAAAATGCAATGCGAAGGGGCCATCGAGGGAGCTGTCAATCAGGTTGAAGCCTAGTTCCTTTGACCAGTGTCCTGCTGAAATCAATTGCAATTTCTGCGGCTGAATTATGCACAATTCGATTGGTCAAATGACCTGTCCACAATAGTGTTGTTATGCAACACTCAGTGTTGGATAAGCCCATCACAAATACTATACGTAACATATTTAAGGTGAATGTCATTGCTAGAAAGTATTTATTTTCATTGTTTGCCAGCTCTTAAATAATAATAATATTTTCAGGTATGTGTAATTAATATTTTTTGTACATTTCTGCAACTTTTGTATTTTGTTGTATTCCAAATAATTGAGACAATTACTCGTACTTAGAGTTTAAATAGTCAATGTTATTTATTGCATAAAGTCTAATAAAGAAAGCTTTGCCCAAAAATGAATTTCAGCAACTTTTTATATTTTTTTTTGCAGTTTTTAATAATGTTATCAAGTATTTGTAGCACAAATACATAATTAATATTTTTAGTTATTGTATTCAAAATAATTGAGACAATTACTTAGAGCTTAAATAATCAATGTTTGTTGTTGGATTAAGTCTAATGATGAAAGCTTTGCCCAAAAATGATGAATTTTGCCAACTTTTTATGTTTATTTGTTATTCATAATTTAGTCAAGTATTCGTTGCATAAATGATTTATGATAAATCTAAGCATGAAATCGTTTCCCTGCACTGAAATATGCAATGATTGCCTGCAAAAATTCTTCATAATTGTTTCAAGTAGTTGTATTACAAACAATTAATGTCATGAATAAATTTCTGCAATTTGTATTTATTTTTCATTACTAATTTTTTTAGTTCAAATATTTAATGTTGTTTAATGGGTTTGTTAACATTAATTGTATTCTTAATAATCTAGTTGAGTTAAATCTAAGGCTGAAATCGACGATTGCTGGCAGCAAATATGATTGAATAAATGTTTTTCTTTGGGATATATTATACTGATCTATCATGTTGAATATATACAGATATAGATAGTGTTATGTGCGGCTGCTTGTGGCATTGTTGGTGACCTGCATTGAACCCTGCAGCCAAAGCAAAGGAAGCGTTTGATGGCGAATTGCGTAGGCTCTTAACAGGGCGCCACTTGGGACATTGTCACTTCTGAGTGCAAGTCTTTCTCTGTGTGTGTGTGTGTGTTTGTGTGTGTGTGTGTGTGTGTGTGTGTGTGTGCGTTTGATGCCGCCTTCTTTCGCACAAACACTTGAGCACGCATTTGGCGGCATCGTCAGCTGCCACTTGGGCGTTTTTTTTTTTCAAAATGCAATCGATATGTGGAGCACACGCATCCACACACACACACACACACACACACACAAACACACACGCACACATGCGGGCGCGCGCACACACAAATAATTAATAATAATTTATGGCGCAAAGTTTGTCGCAGGCACTGCAATTAGAAGGCGCAGCCAAAAGACTTGGCTCGGGGAAAAAAGCAGACCCTACAAAATTATGCATAAACGCATTTTAGTGCGCCTACAAGTGGGCAATGCTCAGGCGAAGGACGGGAGCGAGCGAGAGAGCGCGAGAACGAGATGGAGATAGGCAAGGCTTTTGTTGCATTGCGTTTCTTTTTGTTGGAGTGCACTCAAAAACGCACTTCTCGCACAGCAGGCGGAAAAGAAAACTTAGATGCCACGCAAAGCGCCTTTGATCCTGGCGTCGCCGTCGCCGTCGACGTCGACGTCGCTGCTCCGCAACTAGCTCACGCAATTTGCAACAACAACAACAACAACGACAGAAAATAGAAACGCAAAATCAGCACACACACACACACACACAAAATGCGAGATGAGAAATGCAAAAAGGAAAATGTAAAGAAAAATGAAGAGTTTTTCACTGACGACACACAGCAACAATGCCTGTTGACAAAGGCAACAAACAACAATAAACTTGAAGAAAAGCACCCAAGGGGACACGTCTTCCCTCTCCCCTCTCCCTCCCTCCCTCCCTCTCTCTCACTCGCACTTTGAGATAATGAAAGGTCGTCGAAATGCGCGTTGCGTTCCGTGCATTGCCATCGCTGATGTCGACATCCTGCCGCGTCCTGTCAAACGGAAGCAGCGTCACTCGCTGTGGCAGTGGCAGTGGCAAGTCTGCCTCGTGGCAAGTCCTCGCTGCACTTGCAACTAATCGAGTAGCTGCCTCAAATGCAGCTGCAGATTTGCAAATCAATGCAGTCCATTGCAACAAGTTTGCCAAAAATAAAACTTCACCTTCATCAGTTAAATACATTTCTAAACTGGACTTGTCTGTAATTTCAAATTTCCAACTATAAAATATTTATTTTCATTCCATTTTACCAAAATTAAATTCTCAGTTTAAGTAAATAAATAAAATCTTATAAGATGCAAATATTTAATTGCATTTTTTTATTTAAATGTTTGTTAATTCAATAGCAATTATAAAGCTTTTAAAACATTACTATTTTACGAGTCTGCTTTCGGCTGATTGTTTACCTTTTTATATATATAATATTATTCATTTACAATATATGTAAATGCATTTAAGTTCGAATTTTCGCATATATTATATATAAAGATTGCAATAGAATTTATTTGCGATTGTTGCAAGATATATTCCTTTTACGTTAAATAAATATTATATTTACAAAATGATTTATTTACGATATTTCGGTTATTAAGAAACTGCATTTTTTAAGTTTTTAAAATATTTAATGATTAATAAATTTGAAAATTTTTAAACGAAAAGATCTGCTGACTTTCGACTATATTTATAGAACAGCTTTATAAGTTTCTAAAATGTTTACAAACTGAATATTATTCATAATTTTTTAATAATTCAAAAATATGAAATAATAGAATATGGATTATCGACCTGTAAACTTTCCTCTACATAGATATTGAACTTAAGTCGAATTAGCCAAATTGAGCTTTATAAGTTTTTAAAACATTTAATGATTCAAAATAATTTATTTAATATTTTGTAAGTTGATTGTTGATGTTGATGAAGTCATAAGTCGCATTATGAGTTTTGAATAACTAATTAAATATTTTTTAAATTATTCTAGGATATGGAATATCAATCTGCAAACTTTCCCATACATATAGTACTAGTTAGTCAAATTAGGCAACTGAGCTTTAAAGGACGCTAATTACATGGCTTTTATAGGATTACAACTGATCCAGGGTTAAGAGTAAGAGCGAGGGAGAGAGTGTGCAGCAACTCTGTCTCTGTCTCTGTCGCGCATGCACTTTGAAGCCTTTTGTGGGCTTTGTGCTGATGAAAAGCCGCGTCATACGCACCAGCTGAATGCAGCTGCTCATTAACTGCAACGCAACTGATGATGATGATGACGAGATGATGATGATGGTGATGGCAAAGATGAGGATGTTGCACAGCCGACTGTCAAAGTCGATTTGCGCTGACTGTCAGCAGTGGCAGTGGCAGGAGCTGAAGTTGCCGCTGGCCTGATAAGCTGCGTAGCCTTTGACAGTGGCAGCAAGCAACAGAAGAGCGAGAGGGAGAGAAAAAGTTCGCTTTCATTTCTAATTGTGACAGCGTCGCGCACTTTGCCCGCAGGCAGATGCAACAGCGCGACAAGTGCAGCGTGCGGCAAGTCCCGAAAAAGAAAAAAACAAAAAAAAACGCGAGGCAAGCCAGCAACAAGGACGAGCAGCGGCAGCAAAAAAAGGACATGTGTTGTGTGCTGGGCAGTTTAGCTGACCCCCTGTGCCTTTTTGGCCAGGGCTAATAAACTCGACTCAAAATGCGGCCGGAAGTGCGTGCAACACAGCAGCAGCAACAGTCCAGGCAACAAATAAATGTCCCAAAAAATGCAAAGGAGAAGCAGCGACAACGACGGGGACACAAGTGCCATTTGGGGTCGTCCTCGCAGCTTGTCGTTCGGTCGTCAACACGCGTTCCACTTCACAACGCACGCGGGATGCAATTGCAGGACGCCGTCGTCGTCGCCGTCGTCAACCCCCGAAAAATGGCCGAAAAAAAAATGCAAAGAAAGGAATGCAAAACATAAAGAACACAAAACACAACTCGCAACTCGCAATAAAAAAACGAAGAAGAATTGCCAAAAATTACCGAAAAATACATGCGATATACAATATAAGGGGTGAAGACAACCTTCGACTGCCAGGGAGGCATCGAAGGACAGGCAGGGAGGGAGGGAGGTAGGAGGTCGCTGCCTCATTGCCGGTTATCCTGTCGCGGCCGCCGCCGCGTGTTTAACCCTTTTTCTTTGCGTTTTTTTTGTTTTTTTTTTTTTGCAATATTCCAGTGCACGGAATGTGTTACAAACCGGCCACGTAATACACACACACACACACACTCGCACACACACACACACAGGGAGAGAGGCAAAAACACATCAGCGAGTGAGTTCTGAACCGCACTGAACTCTACAAAACTCGCCGCACAACGCGCAGTTGAAGTGTGTGTTTTGCACCAAAAAAAGACAAAAAGTCGAGCACGTTTTTTGCGACAACACGAACTTCAAATATCCTTTGCCCCAAAACCCAGTTGACTATATAAATACCCTATAAAAACATGCATTCATGCAGTCTGCTAAATCTGACAAAATTTGGAGCAAATTTTAAATCGCTATTATTGTCTTGAGATTCGATCTTTTCAGTGAATAGAATAATATAAAAAAATACAACTAAAAGCTGATTTAATTTTTCTTAAATTTTATAGGTTTATATATTTTGCTATAGCGCATTGTTACTATAATAAATAACTTATTGATTGATAATTCATTGATGCTATTAAAACTGAATTTATGCGGTCTGATTATTAAATTAAATATAATAAGCTACAAATTTATAATGATACGGATTCTACGTTAAAAAAATATTTATGTATTACAAAAAAATTATTTATTGAAGCTGATTTAATTTTTCTGCTGTTCAGAATTTCTTATTTTTCCCATTTGCAAAGTGGCACAACAAAGCGAATTGACCCCGCGGCAAGGGTATCGAAAAGCGCCAGACAGACGTTGTTCTTTTTATATAGAATACATATTTATATATAAATCTATATATATATATATATATATGAAATAAACGATATATATGTGTATGCGTGATATTATATTGGGTTTTTACTTTACGAGTGCAACTTTGCTTTCTTTTCTTTTCTTTTGCCCCCGAACTCTCCCCTTGAGTGCCTCCTGCAAATGCACACAACAATTTGCCCAGACTTAATCGCAGGCTACGTCGCCTTTTTCCATTTTCTCCAACGGGTTTTTTGTTTTGTTTTTGTTTTTCTTTCGGTATTTACTTTTTTTCCTCAATGTTTGTGTTGCCGTTTTCGATGTGGGGAGTTCAAGCCGGGCCAGAGTTTGAGTTTTTATTTTTGGGCAGCTGCTGCATGAAACTGCAATTTGGTTTGATGGATCGCTCGGTCAGTTATGATATTATGAAAACAGTTTGCCACAATGTTGAACTAATAGTCGAAGCTCGAAAATATTACTATTATTATCAAAGCTAAAGAGTTTACTGCCTGGATTCGCAATTACTTCGTGCACGAAATACTTTGTTAACAATTGTGCATCTGAAGTAAATGGCATTAATTAATGTGAGGCATTTAATTTGCAACATATACATAAATACATCGATATGACTTTGGGGAGGCTGAAAAGTTCTTTGTTGCAGATTATTTTTAAAAGGATCACAACGGAAGTGAAGAAAGAAGGGACACAAAATATCAAATAAAATAGATAAATAAAAAGGAAGGAAAATTATTAATTAGTTAATCAATAAAAACTTATTTCCAAATAAAAAAAAAATGCATTACTACGAAACAAAACTTTAAATATTTTGAGACTCATTGAACTCATTTAATTGAAAAATATATTATATTGAAGTGTTCAAATCAAAATAGATTACAACTAAAGTGAGAAAAGAGGCAAGACAAAAATTATTTGTAAATAAATTGAATACAAATATATATTATTTATATATTCACACACAAGAAATTTCAAAAGTGTAAATAGTTTGAGAGCTCATTTAATAAAAATATATATTGCATCAAAGAGCTCAAATAAAATTGATTTATAACTGAGGTGAGGAAAGCGGCACAACAAAAATAAAATTATTCCTGATTGCATTAAATTGAAATTTATGTTATTTAAATATTTAAATAGAAAATACTTCATTAAATAAAATAAATTACAACTGAAGTAAATATTTAAAATAATTTGCGAATATATTTATTACAACTTTATATTATTTAAATATTTCAACAAAATTGATCACAACTGGAGTGAAGAGAGAAAAACTAGAAAATTGCAAATAAATTGTCAACTTTTTAATCAAAAAAATATTTCATTCAAGCATCAGTTAAAAAACCTGTCAGCATGGAAGTGAGCCAAAACGAGTTCAGCAATTGAATGCAAAGTGTTTGTGAGCAATTTGAGGAAAGGGCATCGGGAGTTCGTGGTGCCAGAGCCGAACGGGGCAATTGGCGCGCATTGTGTCCAGTTGCGATGGCGTTGCACATGTATTTTGGTTCCACTTGGCTACCAAAGCTCAAGAATGCCAAAAAGTTGCGATAGGCACCGAAAATAATCGCCCTGCCAAACAACAAGTTTAGTTTCAGAGGGTTGAGAGAGCATTTCTTTTTTGCTGGGTTTTTTTTGTATTTTTGGGCTAGGGGGAAACCTAATAAAAATGCATGGAGTACACGAATTTATGCACACACATACATATACAATAGTGTATGTAAAGTTTTCTACATATGCGATGCGGCGTATTTTCGGGGCAGACAGACGGACAGACGGACGGACGGACGGACGGACGGACGGGCAGCTTAACCAAGTTACCGCAAAAATTGCGACGAGGGTCCCGTGGCAGTGGCAGCGCGGTAAGCGACGCATTGCCAAAATAAAAAAAAATGAAACGACTCACAAAAAAAGCGAGAGCAGAGAACGATAAAAAAAGGAAGCGAAAAATAAACGAAGTTGCACACGAAAAATTGGGACAAAACAAAAGTTTCAACGGCTCGGAATGGTGTTGATATTCTCATGGTGGCGTCGCCCCCTCTCTCTCTCTCTCTCTCTCTCTACCCGTCCCGCTCTGTACATGCAACTGCAACTGCCGCTGCTGCTGGTGGTTAAAATATGCTGCGCGCCGGCGTTTCCCGCGTGGAATTTTAAAGCCACTCATCAGCGTTGCATTTGCCGCTTTCTTTTGTTTCTCATTTTTGCTGCCCCTTTGCCATGCCCCTTCGAAGTGCCCCTTTGCCGTGCCCCTTCGCCGTGCCACACACTCTGCTGGCGGCATCTTCGTTTTATTTTATTTTATGCAATATAATTCGTCGCCTTGCCGCCACTTCCCCTTGCTCCTTTTGCGACTGTTTTTGGCAATAAGCTTTTGCCAATGCCACAGGGTTGTATTTGCATTAGCCGAGCGAGGAGCACGCGAGGGGGCGGAGGAGTTGCAAGGGGCATGTATTTTTTATTTTTTTTTGTTTTTCGCTGTATATATTTTATTTTCTTGCCTTTTTTGTTACCCTCATTTGCCAAGTTTCACATTCTGCAAGCTTTTGAAGCATTGCAACGAGTTGCACACACACAAAAACACACACACGTTGCGTGCGTGGCAGCAACCAGAGAGAGACGGGAGAGGGAAGGTGGGGGGTGGGGGGGACAGTGTGTGTTTGTGTGGCAGACAAATCTGTGGGGTTTTCGGACTTAGATGCCAACTCAGCTTTAATAAACACACAGCAGACGGAGGCGGAGGCGGAGGCGGAGGCGGAATTCATGTATTACGACGCTCCGCCAAGCAATCAAAAATGATTCGAATGAAAATTCGCTTTAAGCTCGCTGCGATTTGTAATTTAGTAATTTCAATTTTTAAAACACTAAATTAATTCATTTTATATTGCAATTGCATTGACCAATATTTTGTCTAATTAACAATATTCTGCACTTAGTTATTTGCATGACAAAACGTTTAGAAAATGACAAAACGCTTTCATAAATAATTAAAACAGTCGGCAAGTTTTATAAGTTATGCTCCATATTTAAATCTTTAAAGTTGATTTGCAATTTAATGGAAAATAACTGAATACAAGTTCAGACAATAATTATATTGCTGCCGAAAATGTTTAGTTATTAAATTAAATATAATAAACACATAATAATTGAAATTAGTTTAATAACATTTATAAAAAAAAAATTAAAAATGTGAATTTAATAATTACACTTTGTGGTTTAATAACATACTATTATGAATGGAATTTAATTTAATAAAATTAAAAATGTAAATATTTCGCTTTGCGATTGAATATTACTATAAATATTATTGAATATAATAAAATATAACATAATGCATAAATGCAAGCTTAAAGTTTAATTATTTCATATAACGATAATAATTTAATAATAATAAAATATATAATACATATATTGAAAAGTAATCTTTAATTTATTCACTTAGCGATTTATTATACTTTTAAAAAGAATTTAATATATAATAATTGCATTTGATAAAATTATTAAAAATTCCAAATTAATAAATAATAATATTTTAAATAGAAATTAATGTATTTAAATATAGAATATTAATATAAATAAACCTGAATAGTATACTTAATACATATGTACATATTATATATGAAAATTCCATTATATGACTAAACTATTTAATAATATTCAAAATGTAATTGAATATAATAAAATATAACCTAGGTAATTGAATTGAATTTAATGCAATAAAAAATATAAAATATTTTTGTTTGAAAATTGAAAATATAATAATTACACCTTGCGATTTAATACTATTGTGAATAGATATAATAAAATATGAAGTACAAGTATTAAAATCTGAAAACTCATTATTTCGCTTGCATTTCAAATATTACTGTAAAAATAATTTATGGTACATATATTAATATTTTGTGGAATGGAATTTAGTGTTATCAATATATTAAAATTGAATATTGAATAATTGCACCTTGCGATTCAATGTTTTTGAATACGCCAAGAAATGCTCTCAATACTGTGTTGACGAAGGGGCAACTGTTGGTGGCATGTTGTGACGTTCTGGCATTGAGGAGTCGAATTTATGGCTGCAACACCTGACGATCTTGTGGCCAACTGTTGCTACTGTTTGCTCTCGTTGTCGTTGTTGTCGTTGTCGTTGTCGTTGCTGGCATTGTTGTAGCTGACATATTTGTCACTCTGCCTGTTGTCGTTGTCGAGTTGTCATTGTCATTTTGTATTATTGTTTGGCATTACCCTCCGGATCGCTCACGCTGCCAGCCTCCTACTCATCCTCCTGTTGCTGTTGCTGTTGCAAGTGCCCATTGTTGCACTGCCAGCAGCAGCAGCAGCAACTATTGTTGCCACGCTTGCACACATTGCAACACGACTGCCTCTGCCTCTGCCTCTGCTTGCAACGCCCAGCGTCGTCGTCGTCGTCGTCGTCGTGTGCCTCCTGTGTGCGTGTTTGGGCCTGTCTAGGTCTCTCTATCTATAAGTCTATCTGTCCGTCTGTCCGTCTGTCCGTCCGTCCGTCTGTCTATCTGGCGTGTCTTGTCTGGCTGTCTGCCTCACTCAGATAGTACGCTGATATTATTTCATATTTTGGCCAAATTACGAGCTGCACACACACACACATCGAACACACACGATCGTTGGCAGGTTTTAACTGGCGGCCGCGTGTGCTGCAACCCTCGATAAGTGCAACAAACGAGCGTGGCACGACAGCGAGGTGGTGAAGAGGGGCAGAGGGAACCCTATGAGACCCCCTATACCATTAACAAAACCCTAAGCAGCAACCCCAACGAAATTCAACGAGCCATAGCTTCGGACCTCTGTCTGTCTCAGTCTCAGTCTCAGTCTCAGTCTCTGTCTGTGTCTCAGTCTCTCCCTCACTCTCTCTCTCTCTCTCTCTGTCTGCCTGCCTGCCTGTGTGTTCGTGTCGTTTTCCCCCTTTGCATTTGTCTTCCTTTTGTTGCAGCTAAAAATTCCATTTTATACACCTGACCCTGTCGCCATCGTTGCCGCTGTTTGTTTTCCTTGATTATCTTTGGCGTATTTAGAGCGTAAAGCGTAGTCAGACAAAAACAACAACAACAACAAAAAAAAACACGATAATAATGATGGAACGCAGGACAATTCAAAAGACCCCAAATGCGAGTGGCGAACACCGAATGGCCGAGCCAAATTAAAAGTGAAATTGCAATTTATATTTTCGACAAATTTCCATTGCCACCTGCACACGACACACTGCCGAAAAAAAAAAATATGTGTGTTATGTACCCATAAAACGAATACGAAACGATAACGAAATGAGATGCAAATAATATCGAAGTCTCGATAAGCGCACCCTTTCTTGTATTCCTTTCATTTATGATTATTAAAAGCTAACGAGAACTCAGCATCGGCTGGCTCCCTGCACCATCACAGCTGTTGCACGCTAAAATATATTTTCCTCTAGCAGTTATAGATTCGTTGGCTGTGAATTAAGCTGCAGTATGGTCACCCTAAAATTAATAATTCTTGTACAGTCACTCTGAAGCAGCAGCAAGTTAGGCTAAACAATTATTGTCGCCCCCACAACACCTCTAAGTTTTTGAAGCGCATTAGCGACGAATATGGTCACCCTAATACTGAATTGCAACATTATTTCAATTGCCGCCGTCAGCTCGAATATTCTTCTTTCAACTCTCTCATAGTTACAACTTTAGCTGCTGCTGGCCACTCTATTAATGTTAATTCCCAATTGACGGTCACTCTAAACAGTTATTAAGTTAAGCTCAACTTTTAAAGTAACTCTCTCAACAGCTCCAAGTATTTCAGACACATTCAAGCTCAGCATGGTCACCTTAATAATAAATTTTAATATTTCAGCTCTACTGCCAATTGTCTCGGTTCACTTCAACTTTGTTTATGGCCACCCTAATAATAAATTTGAACTTGAAGCCGAGTGATCGAATGATCGATTGAAAATCAACACGCTGCAGCAGTCAAGTGAAAGAGCTTGCAACCATTTGTGGCGCATTTCGAACTAGATCATAAGCCAGGCGAGGCAAGGTGCATGCCACGCAGATTACATAATCAGAGATTAAACCGGGAGCAGATGCGCGCAGCTCAAGCAACAAATATAAAAGGGCGGCCAGATGAAGAAACCTGAAACCTGCGAGAGACGGCGGAGTTGAGGGGAGGGGAGGAGAGGGGAATGGGAAATGAAATATGTGCAGCATCCAGAGTGTGTGTGTGTGTGTGTGTGTGTGTGTGTGTGGCACGCTGCATGCAGCACACGCTTCAATTGCATTGCTTCATGCCTGCACACAACGCACCACACAATTCACAATGCGAATTTTCTCTCTTTCTCTTTCTGTCGCTGTCTCTGTCTCTGTCTGGCACTGCCGCATGCGAGCTGCGCATTGCGGTAGCATTGATTTAATCATCATCAATTATATGCAGCAGCAAGTTAATATAATAAAAGCTGCGTCTCCATCTCCATCTCCATCGGCTGCCTTCTTCTCCGACATCGCTTGGCGCTTAAATGCAATTAACATAATGACAAGCAACACTTGTGAGCATGCGCATTTCACTTGCCGTCTCCACCAGCGAACGTGCAACGTGCAACGTGCAACGTGCAACGCTCGGTGGGCCGCTGTCAATAGTGCAGATAATTATATCATAATTGATCTGGCCTGTCTCTCTCTCTCTCTCGCTCTCTGGTGTAAAACCGGTAGCATCTGCATCTGTAACTGCAACTGCATTTGCAACTGCGGCATAAACTTGACACTTGTCGAGCTGCAGCTGCCGCTTGCCGCTTGCCACTTGCCGCTTGCCGCTTGCCTGCCTCGTGATCATGACGTTGGAGCAGCTGATCATCGTGTTGTTGCACAAGGGCGTGGGCGCTGCAACAAATCCTGAATTATGAACTGTGAATGCAACAGACGCGTTGCACTGCCGCACATTTGTTAGATGTGGCAACCACACCATGCCACGCCACATATGCATGCAGACCGACAACGAGATTAATTGCAAGCTGACTTAAACTGTGACTTAAACCCAAACTAAGTCGCTTCGATATTCGGCTAAGCGGCTTTCGGTTGCAGCTGTGGATTTCAAGTTGCCACAAGTTGCACTTCCATAAATAACTTATTTTGGATATTTCATTAAATTAATTTCTAATAATTATAATTTGGGTTCACCTAATTCATTTAATTGATTTATTTCATCGTTTCTAGCTTCTTTTTTAATCTTTTCTATCTATATTATATGTACAATTTATGTTATTTTATACAATATATACATTTCACTATCAAATATATATTTTCACTATCTTCTCCAATATTTATTTGTGCTTTGACATAATTTCATTGTATAATTTATTGTATTTATCTTTTCTAATAATTATGTGCAAATAAAATGTTCTTTGTGTTTTGAAATAATAGCATTTATTTTAGCTGTATTGTCTTTTTTTGTATATTATTTTATTCAATATATTTAAGCTAAGAAAACTACCCAAATCTATATATTTATTTGGAAGTAGTTAAATTGACTTATTTCTGCTATTTCCATGATTATATTTCTATTTAATGCAATTTATCGTTACTAAATTTAATTCCATAAATTATTGACTTGCTGCAACAAATATTTCGGTTATAGAATTTACTTTGTTTAACTTTATCATTGAACTAGCAATATTCGTTGCTTCAATCTGACAATGACTTCGACTTCAAGCCGACCGAGAATGAAATCACTTTAATTACATTTTGTCAGCGAATTGTTGCACAATAATTCTGATGCGCTTAGGTGGAAACAAAGCACGCTGAGATGCGTACAGTTGCAGTTGGCCAGACAAAAGAGAGCTTGCAACGCGGTGTGGCAAGCAAATTGCCAGCGAGACGAGGCAAAATAAATAGAAGTAAATAAAATCGCAGACGCACAACAAAAGGGGGCATAGAACACATCAAAATGCCAAATAAAAAAGAAATGTTTCAACACAAAATTAGTAAGACGAAATAAAAGAAAATACCAAAAAATTATACACATTTTATTTGCACAGCCCGAGCACAAATAACAAATAACAAATAACAAAAACCAAAATAAAAAGAAGTTGCAACAGCAAGGTAAACGTCCAGAAAACGGCGACTGCGACTGCGACGCCAACTCGACGTCGACTGCAGCGTCTGATTAATTGAAGTGCGAGTTTCGAAATGCGAAATGAGAAATGCGAAATGCGAAAAGCGTAAAAAACAGAAGCAAGCTGCAAACAACAACAACGACAGCAACAACAACCCAAAAGAAAAAAAAAAAAAAACAGCCGAAAAACGCCGCCAAATTACATTGGCTGCCCCCCCCAAACTCCAACTCCTCGCTTGCCCCTTGCTTGTTGCCATGCGGCTGCAGGTTGCAGGTTGCAGGTTGCCCAGGTTCTTGATGCCTGACCTGACACGGCCCCAAAGTGTTATTTGTTGCCGTTGCCGTTGCCGTTGTCGTTGCCGTTGTCGTTGTTTGTGTTTTTTTGCCCAGATCCAATGGATACACAGAAGAGCTTGCACTTATTTTGTCAAATGCAAATATAGACATATTTACGTATTCTATATACACTCACACACTCTCACACACACACACACACAGGGTCGCTTTGATGCCAGACAGAAAAGGAAATCGGCGAAAAACCGAATCTAAAAATTGTTTAATTTGCCGCTGCAGTTCGAGTTTTGTGCACTTCTCTTTTTAGAAGTTCGTATTTTATATTTTATGCGCTCGCCGTATGCGGCGTATGCGTAATATTGCAATGTAGTTTTATTTGGACTGTCTGGATTATATTGATTTGCAAACCGCCTCCCCGCCTCCTCCTCAATGCCTTCTTCTTTCTTACTTCGCCTGAGCGCTTACAGATCTGCAGATGAATATTCAAATCCATGGCGATATATACAAATTCGTTAACGTTGCACTGGCTGCAGTTTATTAAAGTCTTGTACCAAAAAACATTTCTGGTGGCCCATTCATAGATCAATATATGTAAAATCACTCTTTTGCAATACATAGAAATTCGTAAACGTTCCTCAGGCTGCAGTAACTTGAAGCTCATGAAAGTCATCTGGCGAACGTTACATTTAGTTAGTTGGTTCTTTTATTTAAAGATCTAAGTACATGTATACATATGCACCTATATAAAAAATTCACTGACTTTCGTAAACGTTCCACTGGCTGCTAATTAAGTTAACATCTTTCGAATGTGATATTTATTGAGCTGCTTGTTCGTGGTGTAGCTTTCATAGATATACATATACATATATATATATTTATATCGTTTTTTTTTAACTACATTTTAATTCGTAAACGTTCCACTGTCTGCTTATTAAGTTTACATCTTTCGAACGTGATATTTCTTGCGCTGCTTGTTCGTGGTGTAACTTTCATAGATATACATATACACATATATATATTTATACTATTTTTTTTCACTACATTTAAATTCGTAAACGTTCCACTGGCTGGCGATAGTGACATTTCTCGGCAGTGATTGCTTCCTGTGCCATGCAACTGGTCATTAATGCGATTGAGTCTCCGCACAGCTGGATGTTGTTGCATGCATAAATCTATTCTTTTGCATTCGACATTGTTGTGCAAGCGAAGACAATAGTAATTATCTTGCCACGCACTTGAAGTGCATGGCGGAGAGATAGTAGTACTATTAAAAAGCCACGGGCTGTAAAATGTTTATAATTTCGCACTTTGCAACAATAACAAGCAATAATAAAACACTCGAACTGCATTTGCTCATTAGTTGAACATGCGGAAAAGGCACAAAAAACTAAAAAAAAAAAAAAACAGATACCAAAAAGCAAACAACGCAATTATGCGAATATTCAATGAAGTTTTTTGTCTATTCGCCACTCAAAAAAGCCACAAAAAAAAACTTGCAACCTGGTGGCAACGTCGCGCATGCGCCAACACGCATCACACACTCTACGGGGCCCTGAAGACGAACGGACGGACGGACAGACGGACAGACGGACCTCTAATATACTCTGACACACACAATAAAAATATCGAGTCTCAGTCGCAGTTCAGAGACTTCAACTCCGACTGCGTGAGTAGGCGTTTTATAAATATTTATAATTGCAATGCGATTTTTCAATAAGCTTGCAACAAAATTGCAAGCGGCATTTGCAACCTTTTTTTTCCCCCTTTTTTTTCTGATTTTTTGTTGGTGTGAAAAATTTTGTGTGCGCCACGCGAACGCGAAGAGAATCATTAGCATCGGCCAAGAACTGCGGGAGGTCGATAATTAGTGGATTCCCTAGACATGTGTAGCACACTGTGAATTTTCATTTCAAGAAAATGGAAAATTAAACAAAATCAGTTCAACCAAATTTTTAGAATTTCCTCAATTATATAATACAAGTAAAAATGTCGATGGAACCTAAAAATATTATTTTGCAATTTTAACTATAATAACCCCAAATTTAAACGAATTTTTGTCATTATGCAACTCTTTTATACTCTGCAAAATAATGGCAGCAATATTTTTTTTAGTTGTCTTTTGGACCTTAAAATGTTCTATCATAATTCTAAGTAGAAAAGTAAATCAATTAAAATAAATTTGATTGAAAAAATATGATTTTCAATTCTTGCTAATTTCCCAGCAACAACATTGAAACTGCAATATTTTTGTAAACTGTAAAATATTTTATTTTTCTTTGGGTTTTTAGTTATTATAGAATTTTTAATTCTTGTATAAAGCTTAAAAATATAGTTTTTGCCTTTTCAAGATTTCCTCAACATTTTGTCAATGGAAATTTGAAATTTTCTTTAACAATTCCAACTGAAATGTGTAATTTTTTCTGCTCAAATCGAAAGCGAAATTTACGGGCCTCAAATCCAGAGAAATTGAAACTTTTCAGGGAATTGCAGTTTTAACTTATGCGAAAAATGCGATTACGAGCTCAGATTACGCTCTGTTTTTTTTTGCTGCTGGCGCCAATCCACTTCATTTATTTATTTACCTATTTCTTTGTTGTTATATTGTATATGTAAAATTTTCTACTTTCTGCCAACTCTTCACATCGAAGGCCGGAAGACGAATTAGTCAGTTTCGTAGTTCCTAATTCTGAGCAAGCTGTTTGCTTTCTTCTGCATAGTTGAAATAAGCTATTGATATATATATATATATATTATTTTTTGGGTAATCGGCACTTTTGTTTGGCCCACAAATTTATCTGTAGCTTTTCACCTTTTTCCGCTACACATTTGATAACATTCAGCAAATTTGCAGCGCACATCCGTTTCTTGTAATCGCATCAATCAATCAATCAATGAATATATGCGACAATATTCCGGGAAGTAACTGCGAATTATGGCAAAACTTGCCTTCAACTTTTCGCTGCGTTTGCGAAAATAAAACCAAAAAAAACTTTCGATTGTTGAAGAATTCTAAATTATTTTCGGTGGGTCTAGAAAATGCTGCTGATCAGACGAGTGAACAAAAAGTTCTTCAAATTCTACGTTTTTTACAATTAAAAACTCATGTAATTTCAGGTATTTATATCAATTAGCTAAATTTATAGATTATGCTTTGCTAAGATTTATTTTGTTTCTTTAAAATACAATAAAATTGGCTATTATATTTTCCGTGTAACTCTATTAATTATTAGCATTTTAGTTTCTTTTTTTTTTTTGTAACTATTGAAAAGTTTATACCTTTAAAGCTTTATACAACACCGAAACACTTAAAACTCAAATAAAATTGGCTATAACAATTTATGCTAATTGTAGGAATTTTATATTTTTTAGTTTATGTCAATTATAACTGTTGATCATTTTTAAAAATTGGCACTCTCAAATGTTTTATTTAATATTCTTGCAAACGTTCAATTTAAATGTTTCCGCCTTTTCGATATTTGCATATATTATTATGACATTTGAATTGCCTTTTCATGTATATAGTTTATATAGCTGATTTGTGCCTCTCCCAGATTTTACAGCCCGCTTCTGGAAGTTTTTCCCATCCACGTTTCGCCAATTACCTTAACAACTAAACACTAATTAATTAATTGCACTTACCATAAACGCCAAACACCGCAGTTTAATACTTTGTTGTTGTTCCTGCTGCCGTTGTTAATGTTGTTGTTGTTGTTGTTGTTGTTGGTGTTGTTGTCGATGTTGCAGTTCTTGCTGATGTTGTTGTTGTTGTTGTGTCACTTGATGTTGCCTCTTTTTGCATTTGTGTGAATTTCATTTATTTATGAATTTTGCTCGTGTTTGTTTTATGCATTTTTTTGCTTCTCTTAAATTATTTATGTTGTTTAAAAAACTGTTCGAAAAGTGAAATTTTTTGCATGCACAACCAAAACAAAATTTTTCGTGTTTTCTTTGTTCTAGAAAAAATTGAAATTTTTCCTCATTTATTTTTTGTTTGTTGTTTGTATTATTTTTGTGTTTTCGTTTTTTGTTGTTTTTTTTTAATGCCAAAAAACTTTAATTGTTAATGAACGCAAAAAAATGGAAAACGAAAATTTTGCAGCCTCATAAAATTTTCCGTTTTCAAATTTTCATAGTGAAGTTCAAAGTTCAAGTTGTTGTTGTTCCGGTTGCGATTGTTGTTGTTGTCGCTTGTGGGCGTTGGGCGTGGCAGCAGTCGCAATTTGTTGTTGTTGTTGATTTTGAGGATTTTTCAAAAAAAAAAAAAACAGAACCCAAAACTAGACATGAAAATTGCTGCAAGTCTTGTTGCAATTGTTGCAAATGTCGTTGTTGTTGTTGTTGTTGTTGTTGTTATTGTTGCTTGGCTTTTCACACACACACTTGAAGAATTGCATTTGTTGCGGTTGTTGTTGCGGTTGTTGTTGTTGTTGGTTGTTGTGGCTGTTGTCGTCGTAGTTGTTGCTGATGTTGCTGAAGTTGTTGCTGAAGTTGTTGCTGTTGCTGTTGTTGTTGTTGTTGTTCTTGTTGTGGTTGCTGTTGCATTGCAGAGTTGTTGTTATTGTTGGGTTGAAGTTGTTTTGTTGTTCGTCGATTGAATTGAATTGAATTTGTTGCTGTTGATTTAAAAACGCTTGTGTTTGTTATGAATTTTGTTATAAAACATTTTGTTGTTGTTGTTGTTGTTGTTGTTGTGTTTCGAGTTTATGCCTGCAAAAGGAGAGAATTTCCAGTTCTTCATTTGCCGACGCTAAAAAGCCACGCGACACAATCAAAAAAAAAAAAAAACAAACAACACTCGAAAAAAAAGCAAATGTTGCAATGTTGCAAGGACACACACACACACACACACACACAAACAAACAAACACACACACAAACGAACTGGCGAATTGCGCGCGCAACAAACAAATTGCGCAAACTTTTAAATGATTAATAATTATTATTTGCAAATTAAATTTGGAATTCAACAAACAATTGTTGCTGTTGCTGTTGCAGTTGCAGTTGCGGTTGCAGTTGCGGTTGTTGTGTTGTGTGTTGTGTGTTGTGAGTTGTGTTATTTGCCGTGTTGCCGCCGCGCTGCAAGTCGAACGAACGAACGAACGTATGAAAGTGTCTGCAAGAACTGCAATCGCATCGCGTGTGAAATCTCTGCGAAAGTCCAAAGCCCAAAGAACGTGCAAAACGTAACGAAGGCGACGACAGCAGCGCAGTCGCTGCCGGCGTCGACGCAGACGAATGCGAGTGCGCTTCGGACGCAGCACGACAACGACAACGACAACGATGACGACGCGACGTCGCTATGCATGTGTGCATGTGTGTGTGTGCATGTGTGTGTGTGAGTTAAGAGCGCCGCACGCGCTTCGGCAAGAGCTAAAACGCAGCAGCAGCCGCAGTCGCAGTCGCTGCCGCTGTCGCAGTCGCAGTCGGCGCCGCTGCAGTTTGCAGCGTCCTCTCACGCTTTTTTCGCCCGCTCTCTGCTGGCGCTCTTTCACTCAATGAGCGTCGCACGCAAATCAGCTGCACCCGAAATGACTCAAAGACAGACGGACAAAGGGACGGATGGACGGCAGCACATGTCGCTGCGGTCAGCGCGGCGTATGCGTAATATCTGCTCTGACTGCATGTGTGTGTGTGTCTGTGTGTGTGTGTGTCTAGTCACAGCTGTGAAACGCTTTGAGAAGCCAATTCTAAACCAACAAAATTCTGAGGAGTTTGAGCCGAAATTGCCGAACAAAACTTTATCCTAATTCTATTACAAACAAATAAGGAAAACTATTTAGAAGCAAAAATTAATTTAAAAAAAAAAAAAACATTTTAAAAACTATTCAGAAACAAAATATATAAAATTTGTAAAAATTTGGTTACTTTATTTAAAAAAAAAAAAAACATTCCCAAAACTATTTCAAAAAACAAAATATATAAAATTCCTAAAATACATAAATACATAAAAATTTGGTAACTTCAATAAAAAACAAACATTTGGTAAGTTTTTTAAAATCAAACTATATAAAATATAAAAATTGAATTAAAAAAAAAAACACACTAAAAACAATAGTTTTAAAACTGTCTCAAAAAATCAAATTATTTTAAAAATAATACAAAATATGACCATATGAAACTTTCATGTACAAAAAAAAAACATTTCCAAAATTATTTAAACAGAAAAGTTACAAAACTGTTAAAAACCTCAAACTATCAATTAAAAAAAATACATTTTAAAACAATGTAAAGTAATTCGAAATTTTGCAACTTTATTGCAATGCTTAATAAATTAAATTAAATAGTGAAATTAATACGAAACTTGTATTTTGTATTAAGCAAATCTATAAAAAAAATTTCAGATACATTAAGTTTTTTAAAATTGCTATCTATTATATATTTGCTCTTAAGTCTTCATTTGTTTTTTTTTTTTGCTAAATTCATTGTTCAAAACTTGTATTTTTTGATAATTTTTTCGCTGCCTATTCTAACTTTTACTTTTGTCAATAATTTGTGAGGAGAATTCGCTCGTTTTCTTCGAGTATTTAATGTTTTAAGCCATGTCCTGCAATATTCCTAAGCGGAAACGGAAACGAGATCTTCCAGCGATAGTTTTTAATAAGAAAACATTAAAATACCGACGGCAATTTAGCCTGCCAGCTTCTTCCCTCTCACTCTCACACACACTCTCTCTCTCTCTCTCTCTCTCTTTCTGTCGCGGCTTTGTCTTTGTCTCTCACTTTGCGTATTATTAAGATCTCAACACTTTGCAGAGATCCAGAGCATCAACAATAAAAAACAAACAAACAAACACTTTGTTTTCCAACCAAAAAAATTGCAAAAAAAAATTATATATATATTTATAAGAAATTTTGCAAAACGTTTTTCACTTTTCCACTAGATTTATTATTTTTTATTTTCTTTTGTTAGAGCTTTTCATTATTTGCAGCGTGTTGCACTTGAAAATGAAAATTTTGCATTCGCATTTGCCATTTAATAAAATGCATATTTTGTTGTTGTTGTTGTTGTTGTTATAATATTTGCACAATGTTTCACCAGTAACAAACAATAAAAAAAATTGTTGCAAAACACACAGTAAAAAAAACATGTAATGGAAATTGGGAGGCAAAAATACAGTTAGTTTTTTTTTGTTTTAGGCGCGCGCGACGCGTTTTAATTTTGTTTGCAGAATTTTTTTTGATGAGTTTTGATTAATTTGCTTAATTTTTAAAAATTTACTTTTTATTTTTCCGAATGCGCTGAGCTGCGGCAACAATTGAGAATTTTGTATTTTGTTTTTTTTTTTTTGGGAGTTTTGTTGTCGGTTGTCGGTTGTTGTTGTTGTTGTTGTTGGTTGTTTGAAGTTTGAAGTTGTTGTTGCTACTTCCGCGAGCTGCGTACGTGCGCGACAACGTGCGGATCTGTTATGATTCAATACGTTTTCGATACGTTACGTTGAACGTCGCCGGACCACGCGGCAGGCTGCGACGTCAACGGCGGCAGCGCGACAGGCTCACACACACACCAACACACACCAACACACACACACACATGGAGTAGAGAAGAGACGCAGCGACGCGCCGAATGCAAAAAAGAAGCAGAACGAAGCAGAAACGACGACGACGACGACGACGATTCTAAACGTTGCGCTCAATGGCTTGAGCGCAGCTCAAAGCCAACGACGGCGACGCTGCAGCTGACGTCGCTGCTGCTGCGGCTGCAGCTGACGTCCCCCCCCCTCCGTCACCCGCTAAGTGGCTGGCCACCCACACAAGCACAAGAGCGCAGTAGCCTCAAAGAGCGTGACACACGCGACTGCGACGCTGCGACGCTGCGACGCTGCGACGCTGCGACGCAGCTACGCTCTCACTGCAAGTCTGTGTGTGCGAGTGTGTGTGTGTGTGTGTTGGTGTGTGTGTGTAGTGCGAACCAATCAACGGCAAATGAGTCGCAGGCGCAACACAAAATATACAAATAATTATTAATGAACAAACAACAATTAAATTGCCAAGATTTCGGCATAATGCGAAATTCCACAATCCAAATCCAATATCCCAACATAAAAATTATCCCAGCAAAAATTGTGTCTATTGCATAATTGCAAGAAATCGAAATCAAATTAACTGTTAAAAAAAAAACTCTCAAGGAAGCAGCATTTTGATCACTTGAAGTAATTTCAATTTCCAGAAGATTCTGCGCTTGATAAGCGTTTGAAAGCGTGCGCGAGAGCGAGAAGGCAAGAAAGCCGCCAAAAATTGCAGCGCAACTTTTTTTGCGTGGGTGGAGGGGAGACAGATGGAGGAGGGGGGGAGGGGAAGAAATTGTGAATTCCCTTTTGGCCCCTTTTTTCACGATCTCTCACAAAGAAAGTTGCCCAGCAAAATGAATTTCGTTTAATTTCTGATGTCGTTTTGTTTTGCACTATTATTTTTAGCCTTTTTTTTTTTTGGTTTTGTGGCCACGCAACAAAAAGAGAATTTCGAGTTTTATTATTTTTATATATTTTTTTTTGGGGATTTTTAGAATATTGTTATTGTTGTTGTTAGATTTTCTTAGCGCTTCACTCACACACAAGCGACGAGGAGCAAACGAAACAACCGAATGAACAAACTGAACAGCTCTGAGCTGACGCGACGACGGCAACGTCAACGGCAGCAGCAGAGGCAGCAGCAGCAGCAGAGGCAGAGGCAGCAGCAGCAGCAGAGCGTTGCTCCAAACCAAAGCAAACCAAATCAAACATACACAAAGACACTCCACACACACACACACACACACACACGCACACACTGATGGTGACGGCGACAGCGCGACGAACAAACTAATTTTTTGCAAACTGCAAAAGTCAGAGCTACGCTCACCAACACACCCAAGCAAACATACGTGGCGGCAGAGTGAAAACGTCGCGCGACTTGCAAAAAAGTTGCATTTGGAGAGAGCGCGCGTCAGAGAGCGAGATCCTCCAGCAGACAACGCAGCAGCAGCAATGTTGCCAAGCTCCCCTTTTACTTACGCGTGCTCTTTGGCAACATGTTGCCAGACCACAGGCAGCGGCAGAGCAACAAGAGCGAGAGAGAGAGAGAGGCATTCTTTGCCATTTTGCGAATTCTCTTTTGTCGCTTCACTTACGCACACACACACACACACGCACGCTAGCTGGCCCGCAGCAGGTGTGCGTGTGTGTGTGTGTGTGCCAAAGAGATCCCAACGCGTCGCTGTCGCTGACGCTGCTTGAGCGTGCGAAAAAATTAGCAAATAAAATAGCAACAACTAACGCACACACACACACACACACTCAGACAGAGCGAGAGCGAGAGCGTGAGAGGGTGAGAGAGACAAGCACATGGCATAGAAAAAGTGTGCAAAAAAATTAGAAAACACAAAGCACACACACACACGCGCAAAGTTAACTTTTTTCGGCTGGCGAAAAAAGCGAAGAAAAAAACATAAATTAAATGAGCAAAAAAAAATAAACGCGATTCGCGCAGATATCTCGCTCTAGGGGCCCCCGATGAGTCTAGAAATGAGCGCAAGAACAACAACAACAACAACAACAACTTAACCGACAAATTCGCACAACATTTCTGCAATGGGCGTTTGGGGATGAGTGGAGGGGGGGGGGAGGGGAGAGGTTGGGGGAGGATTGTGCTGCTGAGTTGGGCAGACAAACGACATAATTAATCACCTGCGTTGCTGTTGCTGTTGTTGTTCTTCCTCTTCTTCTTACTGCTGCTGCTGCTGCTGCTGCTGCTCGGCGATCGTGGCGAAAGTTTGACAAGCGCTGCGCGCATACAAAGCGTGCACTCGCTGCGCACCCTTTGACAAGCACTGCCGCCGCGCATACGCATGCCAAACAGTTGAGCAGCCATTGATCGCAAAACAGTTGCAGAGCGACTGCTTGCATGCCAAGTCATGTGCGACTCAAACTGTATTCTTTACTTTTGTAGTACGAACTACAATGAAATGAACTAACCAGCCTATTTAAAAATCAATTATTAATTACTTTTATTAATACAAACTTATTGATTCAATTACTATTCAACAGTCAATCAGTTAATTTATACTACATTTTATATTTGTTGAATATTTTCCTTTTCATTTGCAGATACATATATTTTTTTATTATCACAATTTTTAGCTATACAAAATCTCATCATTTCAATAGCTGTTTTATGCAAGGTATTTAGTTTTTTTTTTTTAATATTTTTTTATGGTTTTTTATTTATTGCTAAAACTTTATTTTAACTGTCAAATAATGATGATATGATAAATTATGATGATAAAATAAAATTTGTTTAATTTCATTTGTTTATTTTATTTGGCATCCAAGTACATAGTTTAAAATTTTATAATTATTTATTTATTGCAAAAACTCAATTTCTTCTTACTGAAATATTTGCATATATTTAATAAAATAGTGTATTTACAATTTTGCTTTGGTATCGAAATAGTTTGAATAAATGTTGTCACAATTGTGAAATTTATTATTCTTTTAATATGTGCATTTTTTCATTTATTGATTATTATTTGTCATCGCAATAGTTTCGCTTTTGCTGCTGTGATCAGTTTTGGTTTGACAAGCATTGCTGCAGGCGGTTTCAGCTGCACTGCACCGCCGGACTACGCAACAGTTTTGCGGCAACTGATGCGTAGTCCAGATCAGGCATTCGCTGCATCTCGCTCGCACTCGCAGCCTGCATTTTGTTGTTGCACGCATCTCCCTCCCCCTCTTCCTTCCCCCTTCCCCCTTCCACCAACTGTACGCTCACCAACGAACGCTGCTTGTTTTCGTGCTTCTCTCGTTTGTTTTGTTGTTTTGCATTTTCATCGTTGGTTTTGTTTTTATTTGAAAATTCGTTGTTTGCTCAATAAAATCGAATGCAAGACATTCGCCCCCTCTTCCAACCATCCTCCACAGCTCCTTCAACGTCAGCAACCCCTTTTGGGCCAACGCACGCTGCTCCCCCTCCGTCCCTCACTTTGACTAGCACGCAGTCGCCACACACACACACACACACACACACACACGCAGCACGCAACACACAAATAAACTCAGACGTTGACTCCGAAGGGGTTGTCTGAGGCGCGGGGAGCGGCGGGAGGAGGACGTGGGGGGGAGGAGAGGATGAATGGACTCTGTGCCTATGTGCAAGGCCCAAACACACACACACACACACACACACACACAGACACACACTGGCACACAGACAGTACGAAACGCAGACGACGCGTCTCGATGTCGACGTCGTCGTCGGCTGCGCTGTCGGCAGACGGCAGCCGACAAGTTTCGTCCTTTTTTGCGCTCCTTTTTGTTGGCCTGCGTTGCCAAGGGTTTCCTTTGTTCATGCTCCAACCCCCCTCCGCCACCCACCTCACGTCCAGCTGCTCAGCCCTCTCAAGTCTGTTGCACTCACGACCCCACAACGACAGCGACGACGACGACGACGACGACGCCGCCTAATGACTAACGGACACTTTTTTTTCAGCTACACACACACACACACACACACACACACACACACATGCACTGCGTTACACTTGCTGCTCCCACACTACGCATCAGCCCCGCCCCCCTCGTCGTCGTCGTCGTCGTCGTCGTCGCCCTTCGCTTTGCCTTCAAAAAAAAAAAAAACAAAAAATTGTTGTTTTCTTTTTGTGTGTTTTGCATTTTTTGTTTTGCTCGTTTTGTTCGTTGCGTTTCGGCCGCTGTCAGCGTCGCTGCCGGCGCTGGCGGCGCTGCTTTGCTCTTTGGCGCTCTCACTCAATGCAGTTGGACCCCCAAAGAGAGCGACAGAGCGGCGAGCGAGCGCGAGTGAGCGAGAACGGCCGAGAGAGAGAGAGAGAGAGAGTGAGTGCGATGGTGAGTGCGAGTGCAAGAGGGAGAGCGTGTTCCTTTAGCAACATGTTGCGCGGCAACATTTTTGCATTCATTTTAATTAGATGCGTGTGAAGAGCTCTTCAAGGTGGGTGGAGGAGAGGGAAGGGGAAGTGGAAGGGGGAGGGAAGAGTTGCACTGCTGATGTTAATGAACTGAGGCGCTTGAATTTAAGGATATTTTGGCCAAAAATAATATTTTTGTTTTGTGGTGCACAAGCGAAATGCGTGTGTGCAAGCGAGCGAACATGATACTCACACACACACACACACACATACAGAGTTGTCTCAAGGCTGCTGCAGGACAAAAACAACTGCAAATGGGACAAAGTAAAAACATTATGCTGACAATAAATATTCTGCATCCCTCCCTCTCTCTCTCTCTCTTCGCCCCCTTCCTGTCGTGCGTCTCGCTCGCGCTCATTGCAGCTTATTGCCCAACTAAGGTCACAAAGTTTTCCAACTTAAGATTGCAACTGAAATCAAAGGAAAAGCGAGCGGCAACGCACCTTCAGAAAAAATTGAGACAAATGCAGCAAACAAATCACAAATTTTTAGTCTAGTTTCAAGCGATCACATTTTATCTACAGATATGCTATATGAATATATACATTCTTATACATATAATATGTATAACACTTTTCATTATTTTTTATTGCATTTATTGCTGTGAAATTAAACTAAATAATGAACCAAATTAATAATATAGAGTTTTTTAATAATTATTGCGAAATTATATTAAACAACATATTTGTTTCGCAATAATTACTTTTAGAGTAATATAATCTCAATATAATCTGTAATCTTATAATTATTAATTTTTTCATTTTTTTTTTTTATTTTTGTGTATATATAGAAAATTGTTTTAAATTTATTTTATTTTAATTTTTATTTTATATTTCATCAACTAAAATATTTGGAAATATTTACTTGGTCTTTAACACCTACCTAAAGGAACAAATTTATCAAGTGATCTTACTTTTATTACCTATAATTTGTTTAAATAAATTTCACAATATGTAGCAAAGAGGATATTTGTATATTCCTCAGTCGCTATAAAATATTTTTCATTATATATTAGTCCACTTATTAGCAATCGATAAATATTACAAAATTTTTAAACTAAAAAAATTTGTTTTTTTAAATTAAATTATATAAATAAACGATAAACCATTGTGTAGAATTCTTCACAGAAATAATAAATGCTGCATAAAATATCGATGTTGAAGTACAAATTCATCAAATATTATTCATGTTGAGATTAACAAAGGCTTTTCTTCTTTAAATATTTTACTTACAGCTAAAAATGCAATTTCTTTTTAACTATTAAACCTTAAACTAATAAAATACAAATTTTTCTTGTACTTGGCTGTATACGAAGTAGATAGCTCGGGACTAGTGCTGAAGAACTTCATAAATATTTGTAAGAATCGACTTGAAAATAAAATTCAACACTTCGCACACATTGCAAACAAGCACTTAACCCCAAACTCAACCTCAACTAGCGACAACAAAAACAACAACAACAACAATAAGCCACCCTCATAGATAAGAAGAAGAAGAAGAAGAAGAAGGAAGGGAAGGAAGGAAGGCGAAAAAAAAATGCAGTGTAAACTGCGCCATATTGAAAACTGTCAGCCATTAAAATTGATAGAAATGTGCGAACAAACTGTGGCGCCGGCAGCGACGTCGCGACGCCAGCAGCGACAGCAGCGCCTAAAATGCGTGCAGCTGAAACAACAACAACAACAACAAGAACAACAACAACGAGATCAGCTGGGCTGGTGGGCGGAGGGAGGTGTTGTAGTAAAAAGTAGTAAAAGCAGCTGCAGGCGACTCAAGAGCAAATAAAGGTCGCCCAACAGCTGCGTAAAGCAGCGCTGCCTGCAGCTGCAGCAGCGCCAGCAGCAGCAGTATTACTATTGTTATTGTAGTAGTGGAGTCCAAATGTAATGCGCGCATTCGCTCTCTGGCTGCCGCTCTCTGGCTCTCTCACTGCTGCTGCTGCTCTCTCTCGTGCATGCACACACACTGTGAAGGGCAGAGTGAGGCGGCGAGTGCAAGAGTGCAAGAGTGTGTGAGTGCAAGAGTGTGTGAGTGCAAGAGTGTGTGAGTGTGAGGAGTGGGCTGGGTTTTTGTGTGCTTGGCTAACTAGTCGCCGTCGCCCAGCCTAAAAGCAGATCGCATGTGTGTGAGTGACTGTGGCTGTGTGTGTGTGTGTGTGCCTGCACATGGCTGCTGTAGTTGTCGTTGTTGTTGTTGTTGTTGCGAGGCTCGTTTTTCGTATGTGCGATGGCTTGTGCGTCCATTGGGCATTGCACATGTGTGCATGTGAGCGCGTGTGTGCGCGTGTGTGCGCGTGTGTGTGTGCGTGGCGAGGCAAAGCCAAACCTCTCCTCTGCTGCTGCCCAATGGCCTGTGCGGGGGGCGTTGAAACGCATAAATGTTGATTACACACAAATTGACATTTTTCTTTTTGAAAATTGTTGTTGCTGCTGCCGCTGCTGCTGCTGTTTGCTTTTTTTTTGGGGGGGTGGGTGGGGGCGTCGTAGGTCGGCGCGGGGGCGTGTGTTAAATGCGCGCCTATGTTTGGTCAGCACTGCAGTTGTTGTTGTTGTTGTCGATGTTGTTGCTGCCGTTGTTGTTGTTGTATTGGTTCAATTGCAAATGACCAAACAGAGGGACGCAATGTAGATATATATTTCGCATATGTGAGCGCATGTATGCACGTGTGTGTGTGTGTGTGTATGTGTGTGCATGTAATTCGCTCTCTCTCTCTCTCTCTCGTTCTGTTTCGCTCCCTCTTGCGCGCTTGCTGGCCGCTATGCGACATTTGAAACAAGTGCAAGCGCTGATAGCGTCGACGGCGACAGCGACGTCAACGTCAACGTCAGCGTCAACATCAATTGCTCAAATGTCAACGAATATGGCCAAAACTTTTGTTTTGGTTTTTTTTTTCTGGAGTATAACTAGCAATGTTATTTCCTTCTACGGCAAAACGTAAATTTAAATAAAATGCAAAAAGTCGCTTGATTTTTATATTTATGTTAATTGCTAAAAATATGTTTATTTGTGCACTCAAAATTATCGTATTATTCATGTCGAACATAAATCTTCGAAAAACTTTTCGAATGCTATTTGCTAAGCGTTATGCAAATACATTAATAATATAAATATATCAATGAAAAGAAAATAATTACAAAATTAAATTAAATTATACATACTTTAAAAATGTATATTAAAATAAATAAAATCGTTCCAAATTTGTAAAATAAATATTTAATAAAAACTAAACTTATTTACATGCTTTTGAAACATTTTATTGATATAAATACTTAACTAAGATAAATATTTGTAAAAGAAATATATTTAAAAAATAAAAACTAAATAAATTTAAATATGTAAACATTGAATTTGTAATTTCCAAATGAAAATAGTTTAAAAAAGGACTTAACTAATTTAGGAAATTTTAGTGAGCAAAAAATATTCTTAAGAAAACAATTAATTAAATTACATTTTTTGAAAATGTAAATGTCAAGTTAAATATATAAAATAACGCTAAAATCAAAAACTAATAATATTAACAAATTATACAAGGAAATTATTGTACTTTATTCAGCCGAACAAAGATACATTAATTTATAACTTATTATAGATCGAAACAGTTTTTAACAAAGAATATTAGTGGCAGTAGTAGAATTGAATGTTATAATTAAATTCGTAATTAATTAAATTTGCAACAAATTTTAAAAATATTTATCAATTAATTTTATTTATTGTTGTCAATACAATGCTCAATAATCACTTTCATTTAAATCTATACCACTAAGCCAAACAAAAGGGCTCCCATTAAAATAAATAAAAATTGTTTATTTGAGTAGTTTATTAAAAAATGTAAAAATATAAACAAATCGAATTGGGCTGTTGAACTGGAAATATTTATTTGACCAATCAGCCTGTTTATTTTTCTTTCTAATTGGCATGCCGTGCAGCGAACAAAAAGCTGACGGCTGCCAAACTCGCTGCGGCAGGGCGACACAAAGCTGGTTGCTACAAAGCAAACGCGTGTCTGGCAGACGACTGACAGTAGTGTTGCCAGCACATTTACTCGATTTATATAGAGAAACATAAATTTTGACATTGCTAATAAACGTAAACTGTCAAATTTGTATATATAAAAATTAGTTTATATTAATAAAAATTGTCGTTGGTTTTAAACAGTTGTATAACAGCTGTAAAAAGTAATCCAAGTTTGCATTGTTTGGTCTGGCGGTATCTGGCAACCCTGCGGCATTCATATAGCGGCTCACACGCACACAACACAGGCAAACAAACGCAACACACCAACGTACCAACACAAACAAAAGCGCGTATAGAAAATTTTTTTTCAACGTTCATAATTTGCGTGGAGCTGGGGAGCTGTCGAAGAGCTGCAAGAAATATTGTGAAGAAATTGCAATAAAAAATTCGCAAATAAACGTGGTAATTACAACGACTGTGAGCAATATTGTTTTCTTGCTGTGGTTTGCAGTGTGTGTTTTTGTTCGGTGCAAGTGTAAGAAGAACAACAACAAGGCACAAATAAGAAGAAGAAGCACGTACAGTACCAGCACATTGACGAAAATAATACGCCTGTTTGTATCTGTGTGTGTGTGCGTGTGCGTGGCTGTGTGTGTCCAAGTGTGTGTGTAGGTAAGTGTGTTGTTGTTTTTGTTGCTGCACTTTAAACTTCAATTGCCGAATGTCGAATGTATGATGCGAGTGTGTGTGTTCAATTTATTTAATTGCTAAATCGGTTAAATTCAATTGCTTAGCATTTGTCATTTGTCATATCTGCGCTTTGTTATTGATTTTTCGGGCAACGTGCGTGACAAATGTGCTTGCTCCCCTTTTCCCCTCCCTCTTCATCACGGCTCTTTCTCTGACGTATGCGTGTGTGGCGGCTTTTGCTGCGTATGTGTGTGTGTGTGTGTGTGTGTGTGTGTGCGCTTGCATGTGTGTGCGTGTGTCACTAGCGCGCTCAAGAAATCGATAAATTTTTAAATAGTGTATACAATGGAAAAATGTAAAGCACAAACAACATTCCGCATGCCAACACCTGAAACAACAACAACAACAACAACTGCAACAATAATATCACTAAATCGCTCTTGTTATTATTGTACCGTACAAACATACATACATACATATTTCTAAACTAAATGCGATTGTTGTTGTTTGTTTTTATTCGTGTTTGGCATTTTGGCAGCTTTCTGGAATTTTCTTCACACTGCATTCCATTGATTGTTGTTGTTGTCGGTCATTTGTGTACAGTGGTGGCCATTACATTAGTCGCACCCAGCGAACGTTCTCATTATGCTTTTTAATATTTACCTTCATGGATAATTATTAAATGTTGAGTAGTTTTTAAATTTGAAAGTTATTTTCTATGATTTTTTGGTCGCTTAAAACTCGAATTGATTAGTGCATTTTGTTCTTTATAGTACTTTGACTGTTTCTATATTTTATTCCATAAGCATCGTGTTCCAATTATATGTACATACATATGTATGTAATGTGTTGAAGGACTTACATATCTCCGATCCTATACAGTAAACCCCTTAACAGACATCTCTATAAAGCGGACCCTAGACAGACATAAACTTATTCTATAAAAAACAATTAAAGCATACAAAATTAACAATAAAAAATGAAGTATTCTGTAAGCCCTTGAGTGGTCAAATTTTGCCTAACGGCAGTTTTCAGTGATTATATGCGTATATATATTCTTGATCTCTATCACTAAGGATGTGATTTAACCATTCCCGACTATTTGACTGTCCGTTCTTGAATCTCAGAGCCATCCACATCTATACAATCCAAATTGCATTCAGTGAATATTTGAAACAAAGTTTAAGTTGATTATTTACATATTTATTTATTTTCAACTTTGAAAACAGAATATTTTTTTATACATTTTAAAAAATCTATTAAATTCGCGAAAATTAAGATTAGTTTTAATAATTACACAAATGAGTTGAACAACTGATTAGTAATAAAATTACTATTTAACAACTTAATTAATTTTTAAATAATAATTAATTACATTTTATATATGTGTTTTTGTCTGTACGCAATTTTGATGTTAGAATTGTCCGAGTTCTATAAAAATTTCTCACAAAAACTGCGAATGATATAGCGTTCTGTTAAAAGCAAGAGTATTTCTTGATCGGCGTGTCAAAATATAATTCACATTCTTTGTCGGAGAAACAAAGATTAGCAAATTTAAAGGCGCAGAATTGTTGTGTATCTTTTGGTCACATAAATGCGGGAAGTTAATCATTCTTGTGCAATTTATAAGCAATATATTTGAGAAGTGATTATACACATGTATGATAAATAGACCGATATGTTATCTAGCTCTGGAAGTGTAGTTCAACTCAATGTTTATAATACATATGGCATTAATTATTTATGGTTTTTACAATAAGTTCAAAAATTAGTGTTTTAGTTTGAAAGTCAATAATTATATTGCAATTTTTATGGAAATATTTTTAGCTTTCTGTTATTATAACAAAACTTATAATCGCTACAGTTCTCGAATAAACTAATCGTATCATCATCATTTTTGTTTACAGAGTTTTTTGCTGAACTCTTTAACTATTTCAATTAATATAAAACTGTTGTTATAGAAGTTCGATACTCAAAGTCGTAGATAGGGTATCCACAAGTCGATGATGTTGGAAGTGTAGCACATTTACCTGTTGCTGCATTTGTTTTGATATGCAGATGAGCAACTAACTAAGTACTAATTTAACAATTATATGTCAGCACACTCACACACACACATTAAACTTGTATTTGCATCTCTTGAATCGCAATTGTATCTCGTTGCTTGTATCTTGCCGTTGCTGCAATAAAATGCAGTAGCGAAAACTTTTTGCCATTTGAGGAAAGTGAAAGTCGCAGCAGCAGCAGCAGCAGCAGCGAGGTGCATGCCACGTCTACCTGCCACAACCCAGCCACACACACTCGCACACACAGAGATACTTGTGCGGCGCGTCCTTGAAACACTTGCACGACGACAACAAGCACAACTTTGTCTAAGCTAAGCTTCTTCTCCACTCACTTTCACGCTCAACCCCCTTTCCAACCCTCTTCTCCACTTGCAGAACACTTGAAACCAGCAACAGCAACATGTCCAGTTTGCCACGTCGCATCATAAAGGAGACACAGCGTCTGATGCAGGAGCCGGTGCCGGGCATCAATGCGATACCCGATGAGAATAATGCACGATATTTCCATGTGATTGTCACCGGTCCGAATGATTCGCCCTTCGAGGGCGGCGTGTTCAAGCTGGAACTGTTTCTTCCCGAGGACTATCCGATGTCGGCGCCCAAGGTGCGTTTCATCACAAAGATCTACCATCCAAATATCGATCGCCTCGGCCGCATTTGTCTCGACGTCCTGAAGGACAAGTGGAGTCCAGCACTGCAAATTCGCACCATCTTGCTGTCCATCCAGGCGCTCTTGAGCGCCCCCAATCCCGACGATCCGTTGGCCAACGATGTCGCCGAGTTGTGGAAGGTCAACGAGGCCGAGGCCATTCGCAACGCTCGCGAATGGACCCAAAAGTATGCAGTCGAAGACTGAAGCGATGCGTGGGGACTGAATGAGAAGCAGAGGAGATGGATGGATGGATGGGGGAATGGGTGGGCCACAGGGGGGTTGAAACGAAACGATTGTGAAACATCAAGAAATTGATTTAATCTATTTTTTTTCTTGGGGCGGGTTTTCTCTCACAATGATAATGATGATGATGAAAATGGAAATGAAGATGAAGATGATGTAAAGATAATGATTATAAACGAAAAGTATACAGAACTCAGATGCATTGTTTTATACCCATAAATACACTGAGATCTTCAACAGGCAACAACAATAATAATAATAATAATACAATTAACAATAATAAATGCGAAAACAAACAAACCCTAAGCTAAATAATAATTATTATTATGATATTAGCAACAATGCTCGTACATATTTGACGTTTAAACGCCTGTGTCGTCTAAACACTGCTTTAAAGAACAGAACCACGAAACTAGCAAATGCATTTCGACTTTAGCTAAAACTATAAACATGAAGAGATACATGAAGTTCTCCTTTAATATTATTATCGAATTCTTTGATTTCACATTTCTGCCACTTTCAATTTGTCAGCTTTCAGATTGGTTGTGTTCTGGGTCCTCAGCTTTTTGATCAATATATGTACGACATGTATGAATAACATGATTGAGAAACGAGCCTTTTATGGAATTAGTACTTTACACATGTAATAAATAATATATATACACAGATATATATATTATATAAATAATAATAAAATCAAAATCAAATCAACAACTGCACTCGTTTTATTGGGATTTCTTTTTTTTTCCAGATGTTATCAAAGTGAATAAAGTCTTCGTGGACAATTTGACGACTAATTAAAATATTCGATCTAAAAATATTGCCACTTTAACTAATTCGGAGTTTTAAAAAATCACCAAGAACTTAATTAAAATTAAATTAAATAAAATATACGTAACGGGAATCTATATTGAAACCTACTAAATGAACACTATATTCTTTACGCCTTTGCTAGCAATAAAGATTCCAAAGACAAAAACAAAATTCAGTTAGTTTTTTTTTTAAAGGAAATTGGGAAAAAAATGGGTAAAGTATTTTACACAAAATATTCGAACAATATATTTGAAGGGAGACATTTTAAAATTTGAGAATATTTTTGTTTTTTGTTAAAAATAAATTTGTCGATACTAAATGATTTGAATTTTTAGAATAGTTTATTAATATAAGTTTCCTAAAAATGCTTTTTATAAAACTAAATATACATTTTTGGAAACTTTTGGCTTTGAATTAAATAAGTTTTTTGCATTTATAAAATTAAGATGTGTAAATAAGAAAATTATATATTTTCGGGCCAATTAATTAAAATAATTTTATTTCAATATATTATAAAAACACGAGAGATTGTAAAAGCGGAAGTTCCTTTGAATAGTCTCAGTTACGTGTTTTTTAAGGGTCAAGGGAGTTTGACAAGTTCATCTCCCAGATACTCACATTCGTATGTGGACAACCGAGTAGGAGATACAGATACATACTATATAACGCTGTGCCTGTTCACCTGAAATTTGCATTGTCTCTGCAGAGGATGACGATGTCCTCGGAGTGCAGTTGTCAATCATTTTGGTGGCGTGGGTGGCGTGTCTCCATTTCGTTTTCCCTCTGCTCTATTTTTTTGTGCTGTTCGACGGGACTGCGAGACGGTGCAGGAGGCGAGGGGAGAAGAGCAGAGGATTAAACCCTTTTTTATGGGGTGGCCAAATTGTTGGCCACACCCCGTGCCGTTAGCATGTGCCTGCTGATTGGATGCGCCGCGTCCTATGCGTCTCCCCCTTCCCCATTC
The DNA here is from genome assembly GCA_035045625.1 of Drosophila formosana. Lineage (NCBI taxonomy): Eukaryota > Metazoa > Arthropoda > Insecta > Diptera > Drosophilidae > Drosophila > Drosophila formosana. The sequence continues at coordinate 215,686 of JAWNOW010000173.1, read as the reverse complement.
CCCATTCCCCATTCCCCCTCCTCTTCCCTCACTATCAATCGTTTGTGGAGTTCCTGCTGTTGTTGTTGTTTTGCTCCTCGAGGCTGTTGCACGTCAGGCTTTGGCTTTCGCTGGGCAGTCAAATGTCGAACCTAACGACTTTTTTGTCCAGTTGCTTTCTTTTTTGCATTTTTTCGCCCCATCTCCTTCTCGCCTCTGTTCTTTCGACTGTGATGTATTTTTTTTCTCTATTCTCTCTGCACTATATTCCTTTTTATACCCGCTATCGACCAACTAGAAGAGTATTAAAACTTACGGTCAACTAAAAACAAATCCACAATAGAACTGTGATCTCCGAAACTATAACTGGGAATAATACTCTTTGGGAATTTAACTACATTCTCCTTCGCTTAGTTTTAGGGTCAGAAATTGCAAATCTTGAAATTGAACCAAAAAAATATTAAAAATCAACTCGCAACATATATTTTTAAATCATTACCGAAATTCCTGAAGCATTCTAGAAAAGCTATTCATAAAATATATAGGGATAATAAACATTTTTCAATTTTGAAATTGAAACCACACACTAAACTCTACAACTCTAATCAAGATCATGTTCTTGAATTTCGATTGCTTAAAAAAGAACCCATCAAAATAATAATTTTATTTTAATTTTAAATTTGCATTAATTCTTAGTTTACTGGTATTGTTTGTATTATAACTTAATTTTTTCAAAATTTTACTATTCGAATTCTTATTTCAAAAAATTTTTTTTAATAAAATTCTAAAACTCAATTTAAATTTTTAATCTAGTTTTCTGAGCGTAATGTTTGTCTACAATAAATTTTTTTCGCCCCATCTCCTTCTCGCCTCTGTTCTTTCGACTGTGATGTATTTTTTTTCTCTATTCTCTCTGCACTATATTCCTTTTTATACCCGCTATCGACCAACTAGAAGAGTATTAAAACTTACGGTCAACTAAAAACAAATCCACAATAGAACTGTGATCTCCGAAACTATAACTGGGAATAATACTCTTTGGGAATTTAACTACATTCTCCTTCGCTTAGTTTTAGGGTCAGAAATTGCAAATCTTGAAATTGAACCAAAAAAATATTAAAAATCAACTCGCAACATATATTTTTAAATCATTACCGAAATTCCTGAAGCATTCTAGAAAAGCTATTCATAAAATATATAGGGATAATAAACATTTTTCAATTTTGAAATTGAAACCACACACTAAACTCTACAACTCTAATCAAGATCATGTTCTTGAATTTCGATTGCTTAAAAAAGAACCCATCAAAATAATAATTTTATTTTAATTTTAAATTTGCATTAATTCTTAGTTTACTGGTATTGTTTGTATTATAACTTAATTTTTTCAAAATTTTACTATTCGAATTCTTATTTCAAAAAATTTTTTTTAATAAAATTCTAAAACTCAATTTAAATTTTTAATCTAGTTTTCTGAGCGTAATGTTTGTCTACAATAAATTGAATTTATTTATTTATCTACATTTATTTAAACTTATTTGTCATGACACTAGATACTAACCATTTTGTACACTAATTAAATACAATTAAATGAAATCTTGTATTTATATTTCTGAGAATTATATTTATGTCACGTTAATCCTATTAGTATTTATTTTGCTTTATTGTCTTTCCGTAAAATGAAGTGTCGGGTATCGCTTCGTCGAGCACACCCGAGTGCAGTTTTCTTACGTGTCCAGTTCCATATATAGCTTTTTATCGCATTAGACTCTCTCGGAGCCCGAAATGTTCAACGCATATGCAGAGTGCACCCCAAGGGGGCAGGAGAACGGTTGGGGAGGGGGAAGGATTGGGATTGGGGAAGGATTGGGGTTGGGGTTGGGGTGTCAGGTGTTGGCATTTTTATCGGCAGCTGCCGCATTGTGTGTGTGCGTGTGTGTTTCAGTGTGTTGTGTGTTTGCATAGACAAAGGCGAGGCCGTGCTGCGTCTAGGCGCCAGGCTCCCAGCGTCGCTCTCTCTCGCTCTCTCTCTCCTTCTCTCTTTCTCTCTCGCAGTCTCTGTGTGAGGAGGGGGCATGTGGCATGTGGCATGGGCTTGGCCATGGCCGGCAACTGGTCAGCTATTAATCGCGTTTGCTCCTGCAACGTCATGTGTGGCACCTGCTGCAGGCTAAAGACAAACCCTGTCGACTGTTGCCCCACCTGCCTGCCCCTTGTGGCAAGCGGTCTTTGCTGCACGATAAGGCATTGTTCCTCAGCGCACAAAAGCCGGAAACATTAGGCCTGCGTTCGATCTGTTGTGGCAGCCACCTCGCCTGATTTATGCGACAATTCTCCGTTGCACTCATAAATTCGTGGCGAGCGTTTATCAGATCCTCAAAGCTAAAGCATTGCGCTTTTATCTTATCTGCCTTTGGGCCGTTATCAACAGTCAAAACTGGTTGTTAGCCAACTTAACTTGGTTAATTGGCCGAAATCACGAGCCACTTGCGCTTTACGACTCTGCTCTGCAGCTCTGAGCTGGCTTGAAACGCCACTCCAGCAACATTGTGTGCCAAGGAAATTCGATTGTAATAAAGCTTTTTCGTTACAAGGAATAAACATTCAACTAAAGTTTTTATGTAATCATTTTTAAGATTTTTCTGTCATCCTACAGCACAGTTTAATATGATTTTAAAATATTTAAATGTATATACAATTTGTTGTTATTTGTAAGAAATTCTTTGGTAACATTAATACTTGAGATTTATGAAAAAACTACAAATTTTAAAAGATTGATGGTTATAATTATCTGTCGGGGTTTCTAGTCATACGATCTTAAATTACATATTAGATAATATTATTGAAAATATAGCACGTAAAATATTTGCCTTCTGTATATTTATACGCAATTTATTGGTAATTTCAACATTAAAAATTTTGAGGAATTCAAGAAAGCTAAAAGACTTTGTTATTGTAATTTTATCCAGCGATTTTTCAGTGATCATCCAAGCACACTCTAATATGGTTTAAGAATGCTAAAATTAATAATACAAATTTATTAATTTCATCAACATTGAAAGAAAAAATTGTTGAGCAATTTAATAAGTTCAAAAGCGTTGTTATCCAAATCTTATTTAGTAATTTCATACTTCATATAATAATGAAATTTATACAAAAAATAGTACAATAAAAATATAGAGAGCCTTAAATATTTTTATTTTTGGTTTTTGAATTATATTTCTTCGATATTAAATGACAAAATCGTATCACATATTCTCATCGTATGCAATAATTTTATACAGCTTTGAGGAAAAGAAGTTTTTCGCTTTAATCATTGCAAGTTACAGTTGTTCTATATGATGAGTTTCAGAAGGTAATATTTATAGCAATATCGCTTCGTTTATGGCATCGCAACTTTCTCGATCTAAAGAAACAAGGCCGCAGTTTTGAGCTACTTGCATCGCTGGCTGTCAAAACTAAACAAATTTTGGCCGTAATCCGTTTGGGAGCAATAAACTAGCATGTATCTGCAAGATACGCGCAGCCAACCAACCAAAAGATACAAGAAGTGCCGGAATCGAGTGTATAAACTGTTGAAATTATCCACAAGAACAACAATTTGGACGTGTTGTCTGTGCGCTTCAAATGATCCGATGGCAAACCAAATAAACAATACATGAAGCACAGCTATATACAGCCATATACTATATGTACAATATCCATATCCATATGATATATATATATATATATATATAATATGAGTAGATGTATTTGTGTGCTCGCTTAGTCTGCAGACAGCTTTTGCTTTTGGCCAAAACAAAATGCCCAAAACGCTGCAATGGGTGCGAGTTCTCTTTCTAGCTCGCACTCGCACTCCAACTCCCTCTCTCTCTCTCTCTCTCGCTCTCTCTCTCGCTCTCGCTCTACCTTACTCCTTGTCTTTCGCACTCGGTCTCTCAGTGTGTGCTTTCGTCCTGCTGCATCCTTGTGTGCTCGTCCATTCGCACAAAACCGAAACAAATAATTGATGAAACAGCAAAGCGCACGTAGGGATTTTCGAGCCGTCTCTCTGCCACTGCCACTGCCACGCCCCCCCACTGTTCCACCGCCCACCGCCCACTTGCCGTGCCTGCATCCGAGCAAGTTTCAGTGCCCCGCCTGCAGGCCGTGCAACAGCCAGCAAGCTGTGAGTCCGTGTCCTGCGACCAGCTGCGTATGCGAAGCCGCCTGGAGACGCATGACGTTGCCCACATGCGACGTTAAGTACATGCCACATGCCACATACACATATATGTGTACATATATATATATAAATATATATATATATATTTAGATATATTCCTGTACGTGCGCACTTATCGATTTTCTGCTTCAAAAACTCAAATGCGAAATGCGCCCAAAGCGTCGACGAAGCTGCTCAACGGTCGCCTGGTCACACTGTCTGTCCGTCTGTCCGTTCGTTCGTCCGTCTGTCCGTCTGTCTGTTGGTCGCTTGAGCTCCACTAAAACCCCACAGACGCACCCGCCCCACACTTCTCGGCTGGGCAGACAGACAGCCCCCAAAAATGGGACCTTGCCTCAGCCTCAGACCCAGCATAGGCGTGACTCGTAGGCGATGGACGACGGTCCACGTAACGTTACCGTGTTAACGCGTAGCACAAGGCAGCAACTAAACACACACACACACACACACACACACACACACACACACACACACACACACACACACACATACACAGTGTGGGACACGCACACACAAGGACAAAAAACGTTGATGGCCAGCAAAAAACTTTTATTTCAACTCAATTTTTCTGCAACACACGAACCGAAGGAGCCCCAACAATATCAACAACAACAACGACAACTACATTTGCAACGACATTTGGAAGAAGCAGAGTCAGCGCCATAACGCCACACGACGAGCATATCCGACATCGTCATACCCTTTCCTACAGTACATCTTAAGACAATATTAAGACGAACTTAATAACTACGAAAGCTAGTTAAATTATTTTCCATGAGGTCTCTGATTTTTTTTTATTATTTTATAATCTTTTTTTATTCCCTACTCTTAATTTTATATTAATAATTTCTTTAGTTCTTCATTATATAATACTCATTAAATAGGTACTTATTTGTTTATAAAGCCAATAAATAATTAATGCAACATCAATTTCCATTTATACAACTTGATGTTTTCGGCTAAATATTTAATATAAGTTTTTTAAATAGTAAATTTAAAGTGTACTGAATATTTACAAAATTTATATTCAAACTTAAATATTTATTTTATTGCAAACTATAAACAAGTGCAAATTTAAAAATGTTGTAAATTTAAAAATTGATTTAATCAAATTACATAAAATAAATAGTATCTGATTTTCTTAAATAAAAATAAAGGTAAAACAAAGAAATATTTTTGTAAAATTGATTCGATTACATAATATCAAATAAATTACGAAATAAATTTAAATTTGTATTATTTAGAAATGTTACTATTTAAGTAGACTTTTTATTCTTTTATGAAACCTTTTATAAATTTACCGAAACCGAGAGATAAACCAAATTCGTAGTCAAAAGTTCAAATCTTAATACCCCTGACAAATATATCATATAAATATTTGTACAATTTCTGTTTACATTTGAATTATTAATTAATTGTCTAGCGATTTAAATATTTATGTATTTGATTAATTCCACAGTGAATAATTGTAATGTTACGATTCCGCTTCTTTCAAATAGTTTTCGGAGTACACTTTTGCGCTTCGTCCTTGCTCGGAACTTAATTGAATTATTTATAGTTCTGGGCTGCAACACTTGACTCTGCTTGATACCCTAACTTTGAGGGGTATGCGTTTAACAGCAGCGCTGCACATATTAAACATACTGAACACATACCGTAGACCTATGTTTGCTGCCACTGCGCTCGCTCTCTCCACAGGCCAGCCAAGTAAACAACACCGAAACCGAACCGAACCGAACTGAACCGAACCGAAATAAAGCGAACCTAACCGAACCGAAATGAACCGAACCGAATAGTGCTGAAGAGCAGCAAAAAGAAAAATGCGAACCGAAAACCCAAACCCAAAACCAAAACCGAACCGAACTGAAGCGAACCGAGGCCGCCACACTCGAATCCAATGCTGCCTCCGCTTCCCCCTCCCTACTTGCAACACACACACACAGAAAAACACACACACACACACACACAGTGCGGCAGTCAGTGGACAGCGTAGAAGCCGAAGCCGACCTGAGCCGCCATTTTACTGCGCCCAGCGTGCAGCCTTGCACCCTTCATGCAATGGGGCTGCAGGTGCGCACCCACACACCCACACACACACGCACATACACACACACACACGCGCACACACACACACACACATACAACAGCAGTTTACCCTTGCAACGCGGCGGCGTCCCTGCAAAATTTCCGACCTATCGCATGCAGTAAGCGGCGTTGCTGCGTTCCGTTGCTGTTGCCGTTTTTTGGCTTGCATGCGTGTGTGCCACAAACACACACACACTCGCACACACACACTCGCACACACACACTCGCACACACATAGAGAGAGGGAGAGAGGGCGAGAGGAAGAGGGAGGCAGAGTTCATGTGGGTTGCCATTTTGTGCGAATTGCTTGCCTCGCTTTTTGTGATATCAATTAAGGATATGCTCGCTTATTTTTCGGAGCAATAGGCAGACTTGCCTCGCCCAGCCACGCCTCACACACACACACACACCCACACACACAGACACACAGACATGTGGGGCAAGGTCCGCAGCAGCAGGAACTTTCAACTTGCAACTTCATGTGCAGCTCATCTATAAGTCCCCAACGTTGTTCGATGCCTTGTTCTATGCTTTTTTGGACAACAGCCGAGCGAGATGGCGCGTTGGCCGAGCGACTGCGACGGCGATAGACTGTGCGAGCGAGAGCCACAATACACAGCATGTACACACACACACACACACACACACATGGTGCGTCGTCTGCACATGTGTGTGTGTGTGTGTGCGCGCCTTAATGGAAATTGGTTTTATGCATGTTGGCTTTTGTTTATTTTTACAATTTTGATGATGTTTTGCAAAATGCGAGTGGCAGCCACAGCCGCAGCCGCCTCGCCAAATGGACATATCTATGCCTCCCACTCCCACTCCCCCTCTCCACCGTCTCTTCCTCTTCTTTTCTCTCTCTCTCTTTCACACACACACGCTCGCTGTCTCTGTCTCCATGTGCGCTGCATGTTGTGTGTTGCTTTTGCTGTGCTGTGCTGTGCTGTGCTTTGCGTTGCTTTTCCTTTTTGTGCGCCGACTGTACATCCGGTCATTGCATTGCCATTGCGTGTGTGTCTGTTAGCCAGCCTTTAAAAACAAAATGGCGCTGCGAATTCGCATGCAACAAACGCCACAAACTCATGTTTGTCTGTCTGTCTGTCAGCTTGTTATTTCGTTAATTGGACGCATATCTCAAGAGCTACGCTGCATTACATAACTGATAAGCATAGTTGGGATTGCAATTAACATTTGAGTTGAAATTCACAGAAGAAGAATCGTTCAGGTAATCAAATCAAATCTCAAAATTCCCACTCAAACTCTTTTCAATCACTCATTGAAATTAGAATGCAAACTTAAGTTTGGCTTTGGAATCTTTTTACTCAGTATAGACAAACTGTCAGCCAGGAGATCTGGGCTGAAATCCCACAAGCGACAGTCTTAAATTTAAACAATTTTTAATTTTTAAATTGACACTAATTTCAAATTTATGCCACAGAATATATGACAACGACCTAATTTACTTAATTTCCTGTGGTTGAGCGGCTTTGTGGCTATGAGAAGAAGAGAAACATTTCCAAAGAAAAACAATAAACTTAAATTTGATTTATATTTTTCCAATTTTTTTAATTTTCAATGTTTTTAAAATTTTGTCAATGGCATGGTGAAAAAATTTACAAATAATACGTAACGTAATATTTATAAACACCTATTGCATATTGATTATTAAATATTGTCTTCATAATTTATTGATGAACAAAATACAAATAATTGAATATAATATTTATAAACACATATTCCATATTAATTACTTATTATTGTTTTAATATTGAATTGATGAAAAAGCTACAACTAATTGAATATAATATTGCATATTAATTATTTTGTAATGTTTTTATAATAATTTGCGAGGAAACTACAAATAATTGAATATAATATTTACAAACACATATTGTAAATAAATTGTATAATATTGTTTTAATAATTTATTGATTTGCCAAAAGTCCGACCAAGATTTGTAATGGATTATATCGCAGGGGGAGAACATTAATCAGGGCGCTGAGAGCTGAGCGCCTGCCCCATGCGGGGCAGCGACAAACAGGATCACACCTACACTATGGGGCATGGGGCATGGGGCATGTTGAGAGGGTAGAAAAGGAGTTGCCATTCGTCTGTGGTCTCTCTGGCCTGGAGTCTGGTGTCTGGGGTCTGAGGTCTGGTTTGTGGTCGTCTTGGGGCCGGGCCATTGTTGCTGCCACCATCAATAATAACGCAATGTGGCAGCCAACTGCCAGAATTAGTTGCAAGCATTTATTTATGACTCTTTGTTGCAACTCGGCAACTCGGCCACTCGACTCGCGACTCGCGACTTGCGACTTGCGAGTCGCCAACTCTTGACTTCCGAGCGGGCATTGTGTTTGGGCGCCAAGTTGCGATGGTGCGATGTGGACTGCTCACCTGCCACCTGATTTATGGCTAACTAATCGGCCGCACAATAATTGGCCCTGCATTTCCCTTCTTCCCATTTCCTGTCGCCGTTTGGCGATTTGGTCAACGGCAACTCAAAAATCTCATTAGAGCTGGCTTTGGCAAAACTGGTAAACTGGCAAACTGGCAATCATCGGGCAAACTCATCATACTCTTTCTCATGCTCATCATCAGCTATCGAGATGCGTGGCAGCAACAGCAACGGTGGTAACTCGAGCTGCAATTCGAGGCCGAGGCTGATTAGCATAATACCTGGTAATTAGATGCATGTAATTAATTTTAATTGTGCTCGCTCTCTGCCTATGCACAACTTTCGCACTTTCCCAAGCAACGACAACAACAACAAACGGCTGCAACGGCAACAGTTGCAACAGCAACTAGTTGCATCTCGCATTGTTTCAACTCATGCAGCAAAGTTGTTGAGAGTTTTGCGCTAATCTTTAAACTTGCATCACAGCCAAAAGCTTATCTTGGCGGTCGTCATGATGATGCAACCACAAGTGACAGTTTTCACAATGACAACAAGTGAAAGACTAAAGACAGACTTGAACAGGTCGGATCGGGTATTAATGCTACTCAAGAAAATAAACAATATTTATTTCGTACTTTATCATTTTCGTTCAAATTAATTCATGAATATTATTTTAAATTTTGATTCATTTTTAATACAACTTGAATATGCCTGTTTTTATTTCAAAGTATAAACTCGTTAAAATATATATTTTTTAAAAGTTGCATCAAATTTTGTTTTTGTATATCTGAGTAAAACACCAAAAATCATAAAAAAAAACGAATGAAATAAAGATAAAAATTTTTAATTTGTCATATTTATTATGCATGACAACCAATTTGGCATTGACTGCAAGAGCATGATATTATATCCTTCAAAAAGCCTTAAGGATTTTTGAAACTCCCACTCTAACCATCTAAAATCGTGCATTATCATCAGTATAAAATATTTTGGTTTGTGGACTAAAGTTAGCTTATTATAATTAAAAAAGGAACAAATAAATATCAGTGTTTCAACTCCCGCAAGCGGAAGTTTTCAGTGATATTCCAATATGAAATTAAATTTAAGTACGCAGCAGAAAATGAAAGCTATTTCCGGGACGTAAAAACGTATCGTATACAAAAGTTTATCGAAGACAAACAAACGTTATCAGTTTGAATGCACTTATTTTGTATTGATGCTGGAGTTTTGAGAATGGGTCGATGGCGTGATGAGAAACCTACAGGCAGTCTAAAATTGGACCATTGTTGGTACTTATAGTACAATCGAACAATAAGTGTATCAAGCGCTTGTGAGCAAATAATTGGGCAGCTTTTGCGGTTAAGTTTACAGAACTAGCTGAAATAGGAGAGGGAAGGGGGTGGGGAAAAGCAGATGATGCTGCGGGGAAGCGGAGAAATGTGAAAGTGAACTTGAGTTTTCCTCGCTGTGGTCACTCTTGGAAAAGTTGTTAACTTTGTTTGCAACTCTTGCTGCATCCACAGGTGGCACTCTATTAATAGCTGCACCCACACACACACACACACACACACACAGATACATAAACTTTTGTGTGTGTGTGTGTGTAGATGAATTACTTCTTATTCCGACAAATTTCACATTGGTGGGTCTGTGACGCCGTCGGCGCCTTACAAAACACTCGAAAGCGGCAAACATGCAACATGCAACACAATTTGCATTTCCACGTAGTCTTGCCTCCCCCATCCCCCATCCCTACTTACCCCCTCCGCTCGTCTAGCCAGCAAAGCAGCTCTCTCATATGTTTGCATACCCGGAACCCAGGGACTGAAAGGGTATTTTAGTAATCGGCCATATTTACTATTATCCTATTATAATCTCAATTCAATCTCAGCCGACTTGATTGAGGCATGTTCATCTGTCTGTCCTCCGTCTATGAACAATCTAATAGGCGGAAATATTTATTATTTATTTATAAATTTAGAATAATAATAATAATAATAATAATAATAAAAATAATAATAATAATAATAATAATAATAATAATAATAATAATAATAATAATAATAATAATAATAATAATAATAATAATAATAATAATAATAATAATAATAATAATAATAATAATAATAAAAATAATATTAACAATGATAATTGTAAATTTTCAACATTGTTAATGAAATACTTTTGATGTATAGTTTTGTATATTCTATATTGGGTATCTTGTAGTCGATCACTTGAGCTGCCGTCGTCTTCTCAATCTGCGTTTCAGTTTGAGCCTGCCCTTCTGCTCTCTCTTCCCTCCTCCTCTATTTGACTCCCTCTCACTCTCGCTAGACGTAGCTCCCATTTTAATTGCCGCTTAATGTTGGCGAATTGAAATGCAGAAGCCAAAGACTTCTTATTTCTTAGCGGTTTCTACTCATTCTTTTTTAGGTGTTCTTCTTGTTGTTGGCCTTGTTGTTGTTGCTGCTGCTGTTGTTGGTTTTCGCTCCGTTTGCTGTTCGCTTAAAAATCCATTTTCATTTTGACACATTTGCATTTCGTTACAAATTTCACGAGAAATTGCTGCCGCGGCGCAATGCGAAATAACAAACAGTTCGCATCGAAGGGCATTGCAATTGATCGACTAGCACATACCCATTAACCACTGAACCACCATTACAGCATTTTATTCACTTTGTAATTTACAGAATTAATCTTAATCTGTTTTTGCGCTCCTCGACTCTCTCGATAGTTTCTGAAGGGCATTGATGACTGGGTATTTTAAGTGTACAGTTTGTTTTCCACATTATACATCTATTTCATGTCATACGCAGTTTATTTCGTATAAATTAAACTAGTTCTTGATTTTACTGGCATCCAACATTGGAAAAAAATAAACTATATCCGCATCATGAATTCAGGTACCCAAGTTTTGGTGAACTTCGGTCTTTAAGTCTCTGAGTTCCACGCACTTGCATGACAGATTAAATCCCTTTTTTTTGGAAATGTTTTCGGGCATGAAAATATTAACTAATCTATTAAATTTTGGTCACCAATATTTCTGCATCTATTGATTCATTTAGTGAAAAATTAAGAAAATATGCTTCACATTTGCTGATCTTACCACAGGGTATTTTATGAGTGAATTTGTGAGTTCGTGGGAAACTGAGAAGAGTGAAACATATCAATTTTTGACTAATGATATAGGGACAATTTAATTTATTTGCGAAGTAAAATTTATGATCGCGGTTAGAAGATACTTTGTATCTATAGAAACTTGTATAGCGATGTTGCATTTATTTAATTTGCAAAAGTGTGCAAACAATTTATAATTTTATATTAAAAGGGAGCAAAGTTCTATACGTTTATTTAATTATAGTCGATAGTTTATCTCATATCGTTGATATAAATATTACTATTAATAAGGTGCTTGATTTAAATAGCTATTCGACGCTCATTGCAATCGCAGCATTTTGCCAACTTTGGTAAACATTTTCGGAATCTATTTGGAAAAGTTGTTTTCGTGTGGTGCGTAAGTGTGTATGTGTGTGTGTGTGTGTGTGTGTGTGTGTGTGTGTATGTGTGTTAGTGTGTGTTGGGTGGGAGGCTGAGAGAAATACACGAGCTTCAAAGTTGCTGTCATACTCAGCTAACTAGTATGAATTGCATTTGGGCATATGGCGGTTACCTTCTGGGCAATCTGACCCCGTGCCAGCCCCGCCTTCCCGACCCCTTTTCCTCACTTGCAGCACCCCGCACAGTTTGACAGGAACTGCAGGAGCAAGGAGCAGAGGAGACGGGCAGCAGGCAGACAAATAAACCGCAATGATAAGCGGAATGCGAGGGCACGAGAGACACACAGAGAGAAAAGGAGATGGCAAGAGATGAGGAGAAAGCGAGACAGAGCAAGAGAGATAGAGAGAGAGAGAGAGAGACATAGACAGGCTGGCAGAACTGGCAGGCACTTGTGCATTGAGCCTTTGGGGGATTTTTGCGCTATGTACGCACAACGCAACTCAGCCAAGGTAAGCGTCGAGGGGGGCGCGTTGAGAAGGGAAACAACAGCCACAGCAGCAGGAGCGAGAGCAGGACGAGCCTGGCGAGGAAAGCCAGCCGGGCGGCAGTAGAATCGACAAAAATAACAGAAAACACCCGAAAAAGAAGCAGCAAAATACGAAAAACAGACTAAAAATAAAAACACACCAAAAAAAAAAAGAACGAAACTAAAAAAGAGGAAAAAGGTTGCGGCAGGTTCAACGAACTCGACTCGACTTTTTCGGCGTGCAGCAAAAAGGTAAATAATTTCTATATATGCGTGAGTGTGTATTAGTCTGTGTGTGTGTGTGTGTGCGTGTGTGTGTGTGCGTGTGTGTGTGTGTGTGTGTGTGTGTGTGTGGTTGGCACACACAGTGTCACTGAGACGCACTGAGAACAACAACACAAGGACATAGGCTGAATGATAAGGACTAAGACAAATATATAGATATAGATAAAGATATAGATATATATATATATATATATATATATATATAGATATAGATATAGATATAGATATAGATATAGATATAGATATAGATATAGATATAGATATAGATATAGATATAGATATAGATATAGATATAGATATAGATATAGATATAGATATAGATATAGATATAGATATAGATATAGATATAGATATAGATATAGATATAGATATAGATATAGATATAGATATAGATATAGATATAGATATAGATATAGATATAGATATAGATATAGATATAGATATAGATATAGATATAGATATAGATATAGATATAGATATAGATATAGATATAGATATAGATATAGATATAGATATAGATATAGATATAGATATAGATATAGATATAGATATAGATATAGATATAGATATAGATATAGATATAGATATAGATATAGATATAGATATAGATATAGATATAGATATAGATATAGATATAGATATAGATATAGATATAGATATAGATATAGATATAGATATAGATATAGATATAGATATAGATATAGATATAGATATAGATATAGATATAGATATAGATATAGATATAGATAACATTGGTAACAACGACAACCCAAGAGAAAAGGGCAGACGAAAGGCAACAGTAACAAATAAGGCAACACCGCACATCCCTTTTCCCTTCTTCCTTTCCTCTTGCCACCGTCGCCTCACTAAATGCGTTTGGCGCAGACAAAAATTATCGATCCAGCCGAAAAAAACACGCACACACATACACACATACTTATGCTTGGATATATTTGTGTGTGTGTGTGTGTATAATTTAAGCAGCCCAAAGTAAAACACTTGAGCCGATGCCACCAAAAAAGGAAGAAAAAAGCACAGCAAAGGCAGAAAAGGGCAAAGGAAAATGGAGACAGACTCAAGGAGAAATGTGCTGAGTGGGGTTGAGGGGTTGAGGGGGCGGGGTGCAAGGCGTCTGCGTGGGTGCACAACAATTGTTGTGTCTGCCTGCTTGCCTCTGTGTGTGTGTGTGTGTGTGCTGCTTTGGCAGCAAGTCAACGCAATGCTAGAAGACTCTAGGCTTGTGCGCAATTCATAAAATAATCATGACCTAACACAATAAGCTGTAAATAAGTCGCCATACTCAGCAGTCCTTCCACCTGTTCTATCCCCAATCCACCTTTGAATTTATTCGAAATGCAGTTGATTATATATTCAATATGTGCTCCATACGTTTCTATGTATTGCAATACATTTTATAGCATTAATTTTTGGGCCATGCTCCGTCTTTCCTTTGAAGCAATTTCGAGTGTTTTGCTTTAAGAGCTGTTCACTGCAGAGACTCAATTTGTTGTGAGGGTTATCGATAGTGTAACTGAATAAATGATAATTTTGATAATGTATAATTTATTTATATTTGCTATCTACAATTTAAAATTCTTGACAATCTTTTATATCTCCAAGTCTTAGTAATAGTCGATTTTAAAATAAAAGAAAAATAATTGTATATTCTCTTCACAATATTCGCATGAATTTACGTAATTAAATACAGTCCACTTTTAAGAAACTTATTTTTAAAATTAAATTAAAACGTTATCTTTTTTGCATACTTTCAAAATGTTATGCACTACACATTACTGCTGCAAAATAATTTGTTGCTTTACAATATTAATTGCTGTACCCAAAAATAAAGTAGAAATTTCAAATATGTCCGTTGAGTTTTATATTAAATCCAATCTTAATTGAACAAATGCGAATAACTAAAAGGCAATTTTACAAGTTGTGCTTAGATGATAAATAATGTTTTGGCGTCTTGTATAAATTTCAATTACCACATTAAAAAAATAATTACTCTAAGAGTTTAAGTTTTATTGTCAACATTATCTAGACAGCTTGAGCTGCTGATAGTATGAGAAATCGAACGAATGCTAATAGCAAAATTACATAGTTTATGATCTCCCAGTTCCCGCGTAAAATTGGGCTCAAGTGAAAGAATTCCCAGCGAAAAGACAGATCCAACGGCGATCCAGTTCTCTTATTTTGTGTATTCTGATCAACCTGAGATCGAGTGATAGATGGGGGCCGACATCAAAGAGACACATAAAAATGGACATGGTCGTAAAGGCAGCCAAATTAAGCGACAATAAAAAGCATAATAAATGCGTGTTAATGTCATCGAGGCAAGTGTGACCATATGAAAGTAATTTATGGCCAAGCAACGTGATCATTACCTTAAATTGATTCAAGCCGAGTGCGAAGTTAACTTTTCGTATGGCAGAAGTTGCAGATGGAAGTTGAAGTAAATGAGGCATATTTATTTACATTTTTTGGGTACTTTTATACAGTTTTATTTTACATTATTTAATTAGTTTGAGGAAAAGAGCGAGCTTAATATTCTATTTGATTATCGAATTAAGTATCTTACGTACTTCTATGCACTTTTTATTTTAAAATGCAATTAAATTTTAAAGTAGAAGGAGACCATATTTTCTTTATTGTATTTCACCATTATTTTTATTTTTATTTATTTTAATAAATTCGGCATATTTTCAGAATTATCTTGAGCACTTGTAATGCAGTTTAATTATATAAAATGTATTTGATTTCGTTTCGTTCGTTTTTATTTGTATATTTGGTTATGTCAGATGAGCATAAGTTTTTAATTTAAAACGAAAATATTTAAATCAATTAATATAGATCTAAGCCAGCATTCGCTGCGGTTTGTTTGCAAATTGGATATTCAACACGTAATTTCCCGCGTATGTATTAATTTAAAAAAAAAAAGAGTATTTCTACTCTGTAGTTGTCGCTATCGCTGTCTCTTTCTGCGTGTAGTTATTTACAAATATATTTATGGTAGCCGCGTGTCACATAATCAAACTTGGCAATCATGGCGGCGGCATCAAGCGCACTTGGACGCGGACTCAAACTGCGGCAACGATGCAGTCAAGTCTTAATAAGGGGGAGCAGAGAGTGAAGACTGCAGACCGCAGACCACAGACTGTAGACTGTAGACTGCAGACTGTAGACTGCAGTTCGCAGAGTGAAGATCGAAGACCGAAAAAGACCAAAAGAGCTGCAAGACGTCGACCACCAACGACATGCAAATGCAACTGTATCTGCATCTGTGTGTGTGTATATGTGTGTATGTGTGTGTCGCTTGGCTGATCATTGTTAAGATCGACGGCTCTGGCCATGAATGGGAAACCGAAGTCGAAGTCGAAGTAGAAGTCGAAGTCGGAGTCCGAAAGGCGGCGCGGCGCATGAATAAAGCAGTCAGTTGGTAATACATTTTGTACTCCTGCTGCCAGTTAAGCGCAACAGCAACAACAACAACAAAAACAACAACAACAACGGGAGATGCAACAACAACAACAAGAACAGCAACAAGCAGAGGCACAACAATCTACTTGGCTGCACTTAATTTCAGCGCTTAACAGACAATTAAAATCCAATTAATTCTGACGTTTATTATGCTAAGCCGCCTGTGTAGACGGTGTAGATGTAAACGTGGCTGTAAACGTGGCCTGTAACTATGGCTCTGCCACTGTTAGTGGCAGCAACCGTGGCAGCAACTGTGGCAGCAACTGTGGCTGGCTGCTGGCTGTGTGGCAGCGGCTCTCTCGACATTGTGCTGGACCGCAGCTCGAGGTTCACATAAATTCATGCGGCAAGCACCAAGTTGCTGGCAAAAGTTGAAACAGCAACATGTTGCCACAACACACACACACACACACACATACACACACACACACACACACACACACGCTGTAGCAGTCATCGTTCATTTGCAGCCTTGGCAGATAGATTTGTTTTAATAGCCCAGCCAAGTTATGCGATAGATTTCATTTGTGCAACGCTGCTCGCTGCATTTGCTGGCTTGCCTGCTTGCAACCTGATGATGCCCAAGATTATGGCTGTGCAACATGTCAGCGGCAATTGAAGTTCATGTTGATACAATTAGTCGCCGCAAACTGGCGGGGCAAACGGGACAACGGGCAACGGCGGCCGACTGTGCAACATGTGGCGACATGTACGATCGCATCAATCGATTTATTTCCTATGATAATCAAACTGGCTTTGCAACAAGTTGAAGAGCTTTGCTGGAGACAGAAACAAGTGCTGCAATCAATATTTTTTATATAATTCATTTATACTTTGCATATAGTAATCGCAAACTTCTTATTGTAACGAATTTTCGACTGATTTTATGCTTCCAAACTGGTCGATTTTTGATTATTAAAAATAACAATAATTGATTTTATTGGTAAGCATTTCTTAATATACAAAATATTGATTTTTTCACTATTATAAAATTATAATAAATTGATTGGCTATTTCCTTTAAATGGCTTTTTAACTGAGTTTTGAATAGATTTGTTTGATATCCATAAATATATTTACTCGCACAAGAACATAGTTGGGAATTAGATAAAAAACATTAATTCAATGCTTTAAAATACATTGGCAATTTCAATGCAATCCAGATTAAATACAATAAACATAAGAAACATTTGATCTTGTCAAGTAAGGCCTTTATTTTCCTTAAATGTAGTCTTGTCATTGAAAAATGTATTTAATGTAATAATAAGTTTATTTTTATTTATTCGCACAACAATTTAATTTAATTATGAATTTCGTCTTTTTCCACTTTCGTTCTAACTCCTTCTCAAATCGACATAATTCCTGTGATTAAATTATTGTATTGTATTTTTCATTCATTATCCTTAAACAAAAAAACATCCCACTATTTCGTTATTTTGTTTTTTCATCATTTTATTATTTATCTTTAGAGTAGCAATGTATCAATTGTCGTATTTAAGGTTGCAGATCTGTTGAATGTGCGAGATGGCAACATAATTAAATGTAATTGGCCACACATAAATGTAATTGGATGATGAAATGTCTTGTGGCAGTTGAGTGAAGACTGAAAGCAGAAGGCAACGCGAGTCTGCAACATTTGGCGGCGTGTTGCCGGCAACATGTTGCCGGCGTGTCAATAACGCGTCAATCGAAGCAGCCCAAAAGAAATGCAAACCCAAAGGCACAGGCAGAGGCGAACGTTCAATGAACTGCAGGCAGGTCGGGGGCTGTTTGTGTACACGCTGCGTATACGCAATGGGCACGCATCAGCTGTTCGCAGGACATTTTGATTTACGCCCAAATGAACGCGACGTCGAGTTCAATGCACTCCATGGCACGATGACGTCGTCGTCGTTGCTGCAGTCATGCAGGCAACGCGTCAGCCGTTAGCTGCCTGTGTATCCTGTAGGGATAATCCACTGGCAGGACACGCACACGTGCCTTTGCCTTTGCCTTTGCCTGCGCCTTTGCCTTCCACTTCGCCTGGCTTCGTGCTGGCCATTGGCTTTTGGGCTTCGTAGGGCTTCGTACTTGTTGTTGTCGCTCCTTGGCTGTACTTTATTTTTGGCTGTCGGCATCGTTTGTTTTCGGGTGTCAATGTCCTGCGTGCCGCTGCTGTTTGTTGTTATCCTGCTGCAGGCAGCTACAAATTTCAATTCGCGTTGCGTTCTTCTCTTCATCGTCTTCGTCTTCGCCTTCGCCTTTGCCTTCGCATTCGCCTTCGTCATCGTCGTCACATTTTATTAGCCTGTTGGCTACAGGACATTGAACGTCTGTGCAGCCTGCGCCTCCTTGCGCGTCCTTTGCTTCGCCATAAATTACACACATACTCGCCGCTCGCCGCTCGCCACTCTCAACTTGCAACGCTCTTTTTTTTTTCGGGCTTTCGGCGTAGGTGCATTGAACTGAACGCTCTGCGGGGCCTTTTATTTATTTGGTTGTTGTTCTGCACTCGCATTTGGCTCAAACAATGGGCATATCCTTGACGCTGTGGCCGTCACCGTTATGCATGCGCTGCTTGGCCATGTTTGTGGGCCTGGGCTTTGGCGGATTAAGGCGCGTGTCATCGTCGTCAGCAGCTGCTGACTTCACCCTCTAACGGGAACACTTAACCCTAAGCACATTGCGACGCGGTGGGGGCGGCCCTAATGATGATGAAGCGACGGACGCAACGCGACGCGACGCGACGGGAAAGCGGCCCAAATGCGGCACCAGCAACTGCAACAAGAAGCGTAACAAACAACTGCCATCATTGTCAGTTGTTGCTGCTGCTGTTGTTGTAGTTGTTGTTGCTGCGTCTCCTTGATGCGTCCTTCAGGAGGTCTCTGGCGCATGACTTTTCGCTGCCTCAACCAAACTTGCAACTTGTCGCAAAACTTTGCCACACATTTTTTTCTCTCTCTCTTTTCTTGTTTGCGTTGTTGCAGTTGCAGTTGCAATTGTCGTTGTTGCTGTTGTCGGTGTTGTTGTTGTTGTTGTTGTTGTTGGCAGGCGTCGGGCGTCGCGCACATCAGACGTTTGTCTATTTCGTTATTTGCCAACATCGGGTATTACGACTTTGACTCTGCGTTTGCTGCAGCTTCTAATACATTTTATTCTCTTAGAGTCAGCGCAAAATTTATCTTGCTTTTTTTGGTATAGAAATATTATTTAAAAGATTTTGGATAATAAAAAAAATATTAAATTTATTTATATCAATACTAAAAATAATATTTAAACTATGCTTATTATTTTGATCTTGAGTTAATAAATATCTTTAAAATATTATTCATATTTTTATAATAACTTTATTTCAATGCAATAGGAACAAAAATGTATGAATATTACAATTTGAAAATAATTCTCTTGAAATAATAACTTGAATTTCCTCAATTTTGTTAACAATGTATCACAAAATATTTAGTTGCTTGAAATATTGTCGAAAATTGCTTAAATAATTGTCAAGTCAATAAGGATCACTTTGCTTGAAGTAAAGTGTAACAACGTCTCTAGTAGTTTTTAGATTTTTTTAAGTTGTTTTTTCGAGTAGTCCCAATGGGGTAAGGGGCTTGGAATTGTTGTTTGGATATTTGAATGGCACCTAAAATGCCTTTGGGGCATTTAGATAAAAAATGCATGTAGCCAGCGCGATAGATAGAACGTATAAACTACTGCAAAATGGAGACCAAAAAGAGACAGAGAGACCGTAGAGAGACGGCAGAGGGAAAGGGAAAGGGCGAGTGCATGTTGCACTTGAGAGAGCGCTGAGAAATCACAAGACGCACATAAAATGTGAGACAACAACTGTAATAGAATTTACAATTGCCGCCAGAGAAGTTGTCATTCGTTTCTTCCACTTATTTTCCGTATATGAATTTTCCTTTTGTCTAGTTCTGCTTACGACATTTATAATTCGTAGAATTAAGCCTGCAAATTTAGCTTTTTGGCTGGGAATTCAAAATAATCCAACTGTAATTTTTTTTTTTTTGATTTGGGGATAAATAGAAAATGAATTGAAACAAGTCAGAATTAAACTTAGTATTTGATTTGATTGCTGCGACTTTTGGAATCATAGTTTAAGATTAAGTTCACAAACTTTTGAGTTAGCGACGTCAATTTGAAGCTCAGCAAACTCATGTATCGATCTCGGATACTTATGAATATTTATGCTTGAGAGAAAGCGTACCCGACTCGTATTCATGTATTCACAGATACCCGCACTCACTCATAGGAACAAAGACGATTGGGAATTGGCATGACGAAGTTTTGCCGCTGCAACTGAGGCCTTTGCTTGCCTCCATCTTTGAGGGCGAAAAGTTTGCATTTCATATGAGTGTTTGGCATGAACTTTGCAGTCAACAGCCCAAGAATGTCACCGCCCGGCTAATCTGTAGCAATTTTTACGCTTTTCAAAGGGCAGAGTTGTAAGATGGAAGTTGCTGGAAGCTGAACGTTTGTGTTTTCGCCTTTCATCAGTTGAAAGGCACTGACAAAGCAGCACAAAAATAATAAAATAATAAAGCGGCTTGGCCCATGGATGCAATACATTTGCAGCTCAAAGATACACGGCGAGAAATTCAAGTCAGATCGAGTATTTATAGATGGATATTTAGTTCGCTATGGCTATGGCTCGGACTGAAAAGCCAGTCTTGTATTTATCATTGTATCTTAGTTTTTATTTTTGTTTGTGCATCGTTGTTGTTGACTCGCCAAAGATGTCGTCACATTGGCATTGTCAACGCTTTGGGAGTCGCTCATAATCCGTTATTAATTGCCCGGCGACATGTTAGGGCGGCGCTTGCATACTTGCGACATGCAGATACAAATGTATCTGCAAGATACACATGTACTATACAGCAAGCATTTCTTTGTTTGCCTCCGTGTGTATTTTCTTTGCCGCTTGCCATTCTGTCAATGTATCTGTATCTGTGTTTTGTATCTGCAAACTGCAAACAGCTTGGGTGCGGATACATGTGTGTGTGTGTCTGTGTGTGGGTGTGTGTTTGTGTTTGTGTTTGTGTGGGTTTTGCGCACTGTACCCTACACTTGTATAATTTATTTACTAAAGACACGCAAAATTATTTTATGCAAATGATTTTTTGCCCGCCAAGTTTCTTTTGAAACATTGCAGTTGACTCGCTGTAACGCTTCCTCCATCTCCCATCCCCCCTCCGTATCCTTGCCTCCCCCACTCCCCCCACTCGCGTCTCTTCGTCTGTTGCCTTACTTTGACTACGGCTTTCCGGCGGGGGCGTGGCCGTTTTGCGGGCGTTTAACTTTTTCACTCAGCTTTATGAAGTGGTCATGCAAACTATTCACACACATATCGCCCATAAATACATGGATATCTGCATCGCTGTGTATGCGTGTGTGTGTGTGTGTGCAATTTGTTGTGCTTGGGGTGTGAAAATGGCGCTTGACTTATGGCTCTGGCATTGCCAGGCTAGTTTTCCAGCTAGGGGCAAGTCTAGTCGCCATAGATACGCGTATTGATGTCCTTTAAGAGCGATGCCCATCGAGTTGGCAACATTCGTTCAACATGTAAATTGATTTGAAAAACAAAGAAAGCCATATTCGAAAGTCGCATACACATATGTAATTATTCAAATATATTTTTTGTTTTATTTACGGTTATTAGTCTCATGTATACAGTACTTTTAAGCATTCTCGATAACTTTTATTTGAGTTAATAATTCATTGACAAAAATTAAGTATAATTCATATAAATCAAACATATTCTAAAGTCAATGAGATATCGGTTTAATTTATAATTAATAATTGTAATTGTATATTTTAATAATAAATATAATAGTTAAATGCTATTAAAATAACGACTGACTTATTTGTATTGCACTGGCTTCTAAGACTTTTGGCTTGAATTTTGTAATATTTAAGAGGCTTGCTTTAAATATTAAGTCATAAAAACTAACAGGTTGTTACGAAGTATATACTTATTTAAACAATTTTAGTTTGAGTGAATATTTTCTTCAAATAAACGAAGTAAAAGTATTATGTATATAATTTACGAATTTCAAAATAATTTTGGTGGAGATGCGCAATAAACTTGAATAGATTGTTAAGTAATATTAATTCTTGCAAGCTATATATATACAAATATATCGATAACTCCCATTTGAGCTAATAATTCTTTCAAATAATTTAATAAATATGTATATAAAGCTTGTTTATTTGAAAGATAAAGCTCAATAACAATTAATTACAATGCTGAATGTTATTTACCAATTTTGAAATACTTCTTTTATAGAGACGTGCAATAAACTTGAATAGATTCATATACAGGAATTTGGATATTTTAAATTTGTAAATATATTTATTTAAAGTTAATGAAGTGTTATTAATAAAAAGCATGCTTATTTTTATATAATAAATTTTCATTAAAATACCGTATGTTATTTACTAGTTTTTAAATATTTTTGCAGAGATTGCCCTAAAAAAAAAATGCAATAAACATGAATAGATTGTTTTGCCAACGAGGGGCGTTGCCTGTCATCAATTTCATTGGGGTCTCTTGTTGCTCTCTTTTGGCCAACTTACTGCGGACATTTGTCAAGCGATTTGGCAATGTGTTGCTGCGACTCAAATGGAGCCAATTTCCAGGTATCTGTCCAGTTAACTGGGCATCGGGCGTCAGTTCATTGCCCAAATAAAAGCGAGCATCGGGCAACTGTTGTAAACCTGAGCGGCGTTCAAAATGTTTCGACACAGCTTTTATTTCTGCTGTGAAACGGTGGGCGAAAATTTATGGCGGGGCCAAAGTGAAAATTGCAAAACGATTCCAGCAAACAAAAAAAAAACCGAAGCAAAGATGTGCAAAAAAAACTTAAAAACCAAACAATATACAAACAAATGAAATGAAATAAAATAAAATAATGAAGAAAAAAGCTGTCGTCGAGGAGATGACACCAAAAATCGACATCGACATCGACATCGGCAATCGGCATCGGGAATCGGCAAACAGGTCAAGAGCTGGCGCTTCGTGTGAATTTCAGTGTGTGTGATTGTATCTGCCTTTGACGGTATCTGTTAGATACAGTCGCATAAATTTGCGCTTGTTCTTCTTGCCGCCGCATGCGTCACGGCTTTGCGAATTTTTTTTTTTTGGTTTGTTGCTTGCCACATAATTTAACATTCGATTTCCTCAATTAGCGACAGGAGCGAGCCACGCACAGCAACACAGCTGTTGGGGCCACCAAAGACACGCCAAAAGTATCTTCTAAGTGCCGAATTGTATCTACGAGATGCGCAAGTCAATTAATCAACGCAGATGGGCGGCGAAGGCGGCAGCGAAGGCGGCGGGGCGAATGCTTTAAAAGTTCGAATTGGGTCAAAGTCTTTTTCGCGCTGATCTCTCGCGGTCGTTAGCCGAGGCCGCCTTTTCTCTCGCTCGCACTCTCTCTCTCTCACTCTCTCTATCTTAGCTAGCTCCACGCATAGTCCAGCAATCCAAGAGATACTCGATTTCGCACTCGTATCCAACAATGCCCATTTCGCGCTTCTTGCAAATTTTATGCGTTGCTCTGATTTCTGTCGCCGATTTTTGCGCAAGTTGTCGTCGTCGTCGTCGTCGTCGACGTCTTCGACTTTGCCTGTCTATCAGTCACTTTGCATCTCGGCGGCGTTTGGCGCTTGATTTTTTTCTGGCTTGCCTTCTTTTGCTTCGCTCTTGGATGTAGTTTTTGTTTCAGTCTTTTTGGTTTTTTGTTTTTACGATGTTCATTTGGTGGGGTCAATGCGCCAATTGTAGCATCTGTGGCCAAATGTATCTCACAGATACAGATTATTATATAAATTTCGCTCGAAGTGACCAGCCAGCAACCAAGCAACAAGCCCGCGGCGCACGCTAGCCATGATTAATCTAATGGCCAACCAAATGAAAGTCCATCCATTGCCCACAACCTGGTCGCTTCCCAGCAACAGCTCCACGGGTGGCCGACGCTGCTTTGCTCCGCTCTAGCCTAGCTTGGGCCGAGGCTTAAACGCGTTTAAAATTCAATCAATATAAGGTTAATTACAAATTTTTCGCAAATTTTCATTTCTTTTTATTATCATTTGACGGCAGCCCATAAGATCTTAGATTCGCACTCAACAACAAATTGATGGATTCAACAGCAGAACTGTCGAGTAAACAATTTGGTTCTAAATTTGCACACATCAAACACGAATATTTAATACAGAATTTAATACAAATTAAAGTCCTTTTAACACAATAAATAAATGTATTGATCAATTTAAAATAATTGAGCACAGAGATAACAACTTTTTTTAATTACTAAAAAGTAATTGAATAATTTGTTTTCGAATATCATTTTACACTTGGAACAAAATGAAGATGCTTTATTATTTAAATTAATGTAAAATACATTTTTTATTCCAATTCTTGAATATAAAATGCTTGGCTATAAAATATTTCAAAAATGTCTTTAATTCCCAATTTGCTAATTGCAATTTCTTCAATGTCGACTTTTTATCGTAGACTTTAAAAGAAAATAAATTTTGGCAAGCAGGTTCATAGTTTACCATTTATCGATACTTCATAGTTTTATATAATTGTTACATGAAATAAATTGCCAAAAGGAAATGTCAGAACAATCATTAAATGTTCATATAGTTCGATGAGGGGCAATAATTAATTTGGTCAATTAATAATTGATAATTAAGGCATATTTATGTCATTACAATAATTATATAGAATCTATCGTGTAAGAAAATTGATTACATGATGAAACGTTTTCGCATCAATCGAGTTATGAATGAATGAAATGGAATAAAAATTGTACACGTATTCAGTAAAAACTATTAAAAGATCTGCTGAACTTGAACTCTGGCAAGAATTTCGAAGCGTTTCTTCTGTCAGATAAGCATCGAATTCCTTTGAGCTGTTTGTTGATTTCCAAATTGTGTTTGTGTCAGCGGCAATCAATCAAATGCGAGAGCGATGCAATTATTTGAAGTTATCAAATCTGGAATTGTGATAAAGAAACTTTCACAATCCTTCGAGACACCGAGAGATGGCAGATATCGGTAGCTAATTGTTGTTCATCTTGTTGAACACAGCTGAGATGTGCGGCGATGAGCAATATAAATATGCTATGAAAATAAAATGTTGTTTGATAATTGATTTGCACAATCAGAGACAGAGACGAAGACAACGAAGCTCGCTCGCCTCGTAACTGTATTAAATCTAATACAATATGTAGAAAAAGAAAGCACATACAACAACCAAAATAATAATAATAACAATAAAAATAATACACACAGCGCGAGCATAAAAAACAAAAGGCAAAGCCAAAGTCAAGCAAAATTTTTGGCAAACTTTTGACCTTTTTGGTTCATTGGACTTCGCGAAGCAACAACTGTTGTTGTTGTTGCTGTTGTTGTTGCTGTTGTTGCTCTGCTTTTGTGTGTGGGCCATCCATCTGGAAGTATCTGAGCGCATATCTCTCAATCTGTACACAGAGCCATAGACACAGATCTATCTATCATACTTGTTGCTGTTTTATAACTTAACAAGCTTTTGCCTCGGCTTCAGCCATTTGCATGGACCATCAAAATTAATTAAAAATTATAAAATTATAGAGAAAGCACCGTTAGCCAGCCAGCCAGCCAGCTAGCGAGTGAAGCGAACTTACACGAACTAGGCTGGCTGAGGACAGGTTCAATGTATCTGCGGGATACACGCACTTTGCGTGCCCCCAAAAGTTGAATCAACTTGTCAAGTTCAATGCCTTCACGCACAATGTATCTGTGAGATACACAACTGTGCGTGTGTGTGCGTCAACTGTTTAGGCTCTCGCTGTCTTGTTGTCGTGCTGTCTCGCTGCCTCGCAGCCTTGACAATGAAATAAAAGTCAGCCGTCTTCGTCCTGCTGAGACATCGTTCGCTTTTTAGGGGTTCAGTGACGGGTCATTGGCTATGCAGAGTTCAAAGCTCTCCCAAAAATATATAAATACAGTGAAATAATCAATAAGCGAACATCCTCGCACACTGCTGCCATCCAATTAGAAATTTAAGACGCTCTCGTTCTCATTCTCGTTCTCGTTCTCGTCGCGTATCCTTTAAGCATTGCTCAAAACAATCATTTATCTTCTTAATCGCTGCCATGTCAAGCTCGTTGGGTTGGAGGTGCTTGACGTGGTGCAACTTAAACTCTGGCAGCTGGCAAATGTTTTGTCTTGAGAATCGCAGCCGTCGGCGCATTCTGCCGTTAAATTAGAGCCATAGCCAAATTCGTTGGCTGTCTCACATCTCTCTGCTCATCTCTTCCGCCTCCTTATATCCTCCTTATAAGCCTCCCCCCCCAAAAAAAAAAACAACCTAGACTGCTGCCAGGGCTTGCAGCAACTACAATTTGCTTGCCAATTTTTTGGGGCACGGTTTAAAGTTGAATTTTGGCTTGGCTCACTCACGTAAGAATGTGCGATGAAGGTGCAACGTTTTCCCTTACATAATTTATATACATTATAGTATTGTTTTTATTTGATGGTGTGTTTTGTGCAACTTATGCAACTTGGAATAAGTTGCATAATATGCTCTAGTTTCAGCTATTTCAGACTGTTCAATAACTCGTCTGCCAATCTTTAATTGTATC
Organism: Drosophila formosana; assembly: GCA_035045625.1. Lineage (NCBI taxonomy): Eukaryota > Metazoa > Arthropoda > Insecta > Diptera > Drosophilidae > Drosophila > Drosophila formosana. The sequence goes on along the minus strand of JAWNOW010000173.1, from coordinate 188,580 downwards.
ACAATTATCTTTTATTTTTGTTGCTGCACTTTAATTAAGAATGTTTTCCTATTCGAACTAAGTAATTGAAATTCATAAAATTAATTTCTTATTTATTTATTAATTTGTAAGTTAGAAATAAATTCTATAGTGCAAAGTTTTAGCCAGAGCTTCTCTGGTATTTGGGCTTTATTTAAATGTCTGTATTATATCAATATTCTTCAGTCGGATTCATAAGTTTATTTATTATTTATTACATCCAAAAATTATTATAGCTTTAATACTGATGCTGGTTTTGGTTAAAATAGAAAATACTGTGAAATTATAAACTAGAAGCACTTCAGTTAAAAAGTTTTCTTATTTAATATAAATTAACGTTGTCTTTTCAATTATGTTTCTTATTTTGGTTAAAATAGAAATATATAATTAAATTATTAACAATAAGAGCTCTATAACTAAATACCTTTTTTATACAAATGTCGCAACAAAATAAATATCTTTTATTATATAGAAATAAATGGAACGTTTTGAATAATCTTTTCTATTTAGATGTGTCCAATTATTAAGATCAATCGGATTAAATATTTTTGTATTATATATTATAATTCTTATATTACAATTAATGATAGAGGTTAGGTTAGCAAAATACACGGTACAAAAATAAAACTATTGTACGATTGTGTTTACTTCCAATCCATCATAGGCGAAACACTTGCTGAGTTATGACTGGGGTCATTTGCTGAATGAAATGTGTTGGGTTTGGAGCCGGGAGTTTGGGGTATTTATTGCTGTCTAGGCTTTGGCTGCTTGCTCATTTCGAATCGTTTACCCATCCCTGGCAGTTGGTCGAAAATTGACGTGACAGGACAACTGACGTCACGTCACGTGACGTTGCTGCGACGCAAATCGTTGTCAAAACGTTGAGTTGGGGGCGAAGGCAGCCGAAGTCTCTTTCTCTGTCTCTGTCGACGTCAGCGTCAGCGTCGACGTCAAGCGTCAAAGACGTCAAAGAAATGCCGCAGACGTCTTTAAAATATTATTAGAGCCATAAATTGTCGCCGTTGTTCCCGCTTTGTGTGTGTGCGTGTGTGTGTGAGTGAGGGAGCTTTAAGGCAACAACTTTCGCCTTTCGTCGCCTTTCTTTCGAGTCTCTTGCATCTGCGCCCATTCCATGCATTGCATTGTATTCGCATTCGTATCTGTGTCTTCATTTTTGTTTTCATTTTGTTGTCACCTTTGCTTCGCTGTTCTCTTTTCATTGCCTTTCGCTTCGTTATGTTTCCTTTTGCTGTTTTTTCTCTCTTATTTTGCACGTCCTTTTCTCTTTTTATCACGCTTGTTAATGTCATTCCTAGACGTTGTTGTCGCTGTTCTTCAGTGTTCCTTTAAGTCCCGTCTCCACAACTCCTTCGCGCTCCCCTTTCCCTCCGCCTCTGCACAGCCCTTGCTGTGGTTGCCATTGCCGCCTTATTAGCCGCCATTAACACTTTTGACTGCACACCTCCAACTACACCTTCATCTTTAGCGCCATCGCCATCGCCATCGTCATCACCATCGTCGTCTCCATCTCCATCTCCATTTCCAGCTGAAGACAGGCCACCCACTAAGCAAATGCTTGCACAGTGGTACAATTATAATTATTTTAACTGCTTTACAACATTTCAAACAATGCAATTACTTTTTAATTTTATTTAATAAAAATTTTATGAATTTATTCTAAAATACATAAAGCTCATTTGTACCTTGAATTTAATTTAAGTGATTTGCAGCATTAAATTTAGTTTCCATACAAAAGTATTTTTTGCATTAAGTATACGCATATAAGAATATTTGTATTGCGTATACGTAATGTATATTAATAATACGTACCTGAAATGTAGTTGAGGTATTTTATTAAAATACCAAAAGTGGTTTGCAGTATTAAATATCGTCAACGTATAAAAGTATATTTTGCATTAAATATACGCATAATGAATGAAGTCGACGTATGCAAATATTTTTGGCATTAAGTATACGCATTCATATTTCGATAGTGGTTTGCAGTATTAAATTATGTATACGTATAGAAGTAATCTTATTAAGTATACGCAGTCATATATTAAGTATTTACAACTTAAATTAAATTGAATTTTTTTTATTCAAATTTCAATAGTATTAAATTTTGTCAACATTGAAAACAATTATCAGCATTAAGTGTACGCGTTCTTATATTTAAATTGTTCTAACAATTAGATCGAAGAACCGTACTTGAACTCGAATGTTTGAATGTACAAATATGTATGTCAAGGTTTTCAAAAATGTAATTGCCACATTTGTTGTTTAATATAGCTATTTTTGATATCCTTTTTAATTGCTTTTCAATTAAAATAGACATATTTCATGGAGTAAACTTTCAACATTATTCAGTGACTTTTAATACAAATGTTTTCTAATTAAGTGGTACTATTTTTTAGCATTAGTGCACCACTGTGCGGACATTCAGCAAAGCCACGAGCGCCGAAGAAAAACAACAAATTGTAATAAAAGGTTCGGCACTAAACGACCAAAATATGCGCTACTGAAATGCAGCTAATGAGACTTGGATAAATATAGGAAATTATAGAATTTAATTTTAATCAAATATAATTTAGAAGCAAGTTCTTTGCCTATGTGAAAGTACTTTGAAGTCTTCTTTTAAATGGAATAAAGGGCATCCAGAAATCAAATTGACAGAAACTAGTGGAAATGCAAATACACAGAGAGAAAAGCGAAATGAATGGTAATGGAAAAGAGTTTGTGAGTTTCTTCTTCTTGTTGTCGTTATTCGTGTCGCGTCATTTTCCTTGCAGCATTTTGTGCGCCAGATCGTCTTAGGTCTGTTTACAAATATGCCAGCTTGTTGCTATTGTTGTCGTTGTTGTTGTCGTCCAGTCGTAGTTAATTTTGTTGTTGCTCTTGCTGGTATTTTATTTCCCGCATCCTTTCGCGAAAGCATCCTTCGGTTTGCCTTCTCTTTGTCATCATCGCTTGTTGCTGCTAATTAAAAAGCATCTTCTTGAGCTTTCATTCGGACACGTCCACAGATGAGGATGTCTCCAAAGCATAATGGAATGGCACCAGGCGGCAGCTCCTTCTATCATTAGCTGTCAACAATTCGCCTCATTCAACAGTTTCTGTGCAGTCGAAGATATCGATGGAGCAGTGATTTGCTTTTCGAATATTAAAGATGAATAACCAATTTGATTATTGGCCATTAAAAATTAGAAAGATTAGCAAATATATTTAGTTGACAAATTAGAAAGATTAGGAATTATATTTAGTTGACAAATTAAGAAATGGTGATTTGAAAATTCTTGACTGTGAGATACGTGTTACTCATTTCCAGAGAATACTAAATAGTTTTAGACTAATTTTATAGATATGAATGGTACATCGATTCGATTGACTTATTCAGCATTCTGGAATTTTAAAAATGACCTTACCAAATAATTGGATAATTTAATAGTAGCCCACTGAAAATTACTTGGATACGAAATATTGATTGGAATATTTTATTTCTTTTGCTGAAATATATACATAAGTCGAAAGTGCTCAATTGATTAGGAGACAATACAAGCAAAACTAGTGCGTAAAACCAATAAGTTTTAGTTAAGTAAAATATTAAAAATTCTATTTGTTTTTAGTAATTGTTTAAAGTAGTTTAAATTTTACTTTCGAATGACATAAAATATAGTTTTAATTCAATTATATATTAAGAACATGATGAGTAAAGGTGCATGCAACACATAATGGAAGTGACTTTTTAAATATTAATCACACATTATCCAATGTTTAAAATAAAGCTGAGAAAAATATGATTCAGAACTTATATGGAGTCAAAAGGATAATGGTTGTTTAGTAAAAATATCAGACATTATTCTATGTGCTGATTTTTATTTTTTTGTTGATCTTTTAGTGAAAAGACGCGATATAAATTATATGGGAGAATACGATGGAATTTAGTAAAATTGTATTGGATGTATTATTTATGAATATTATATTTTTTCGAGAATAAATATTTGAATGATGGCGATGAAGTGCTTAGGATAATTGTCAACGGCGATATATGAAATTATGACGATTAGTTTAATTGTAATGTACATTGGATTGAATGAATTTGGATCAGCTGGAACAACGACAAGAGCAGTGATGTGGCATTGGCTGTGGCAAGCTCAAGGATTTGTGGACCACCCGTTGAGTGGGACAACAACAACAGCAAGAGCAACAGCAACAGCAACAACATGAACTAGTAGTTGGACAAGACAACAACAGCAGAGATGCAGCCAGAAGGCAAATAGGAAAAATGCATTTTTATATATTGTATTTCTGTTGATTGTAATCTTTAAGCGCTGGGGACGTTGCAGGTTCTTTTGGGGCTGCCGCCGTCGCCGTCGCCGCCGCCACCGTTGCAGTTGCAAGTTGCAAGTTGCTGTTTGCCGTCGATCGAGGAGCGATTCGAGCGATTGGCGCCAGCAATACACATGCAACGAGCACACAAAACAGTAGCTGCAACAGCGGCAACAGCTTTGCAACTTTGAGTACAATTAATTGAACACCAACAACAAATTGATTGCGCGAACAGCAGCAACAACGACAACAACAGCAACAACATGACACATTGTTCACATGCCGCCGCCGCCGGCAGATGAAGACGACAAAGCCAAATGAAGAATGAGCCTGGCTTGCAACAAGCTGCAGCAACATGTTGCCAAGCTCAAAGGCTCCGGCCTTTGTGCTGTTCGCCTTGTGCCGCTGGTGACGCAGCCTCAACCTGCAGCGCTCCTCATTGCCGCCCCATTAATAAAAATTGCTCCAACAGACACACACAAGTTGCTTACAGCAGTTGCAGTTGTTGTTGCTTGTAGCTGTTGCTAATTAGCGTCAACATTTGCTGCCAGCAACATGTTGCTGACAGATGCATTGACAGGCTGACAGGGGAACTGCACTAAGAGAGCGAGGGCAACAGTTCGCAGGCAACCCGGCAAACAAATGCCAGAATAACAAACAAATGCACAGGCCAATGTGAAAGAATCGAAGCAATAACAAAGTTTATTATAATGATCATAATAAGAAGGAGTGAACTTTCACTTGACGTTAAGCAAATATTGAGGCTAGGCAACTAGCTGTCATGTGTCCTCAAACTGAAATCAATTTGCAACAAACAACGGCGCATCGACGAGACGCCAAAATGATGCATGCAATCGATCTCAGGCGACTCGCCAATTCGCTACGCTATTCAAAAAGTCAATGGTTTGCTCTGCTTGGAGTTAATTATTTCTGTAAAAATTAAGTAATCTTTATTTTCTGATAGATCGACAGCAAACGATAATCGATAAGCGATAAATTGAGGAAGGAAGACTCTCGAGATATTATTTTTTTTTTTAACATATTTATTATTTTTTGATTATTATTCATAGCACTACGAGCCAAAGCTCTTTAAGTTGTGCACTTGTTGCAGAAACATAGTATTTTAATATTACAATTTTTCTAACTTGATATAGCATTTGTTTTATTTTATAATCCATAATTTAATTAAACAGAATTTTAAAAACATTTTTTGACAAGCCCAAGTATTTGCCATAGCAAGTATATGTCAATGGCGAATATTGTGATTAACAGTAAAAGATACATCCATAATTAGCCAATTAAACATTTAATTTTTTTTCAAAAGTAATTTTTGTTTTATTTATTCTTACAATATTACATTCATGTAAAGCTTAGATACAGTTTGTTTATCAAATTATTCGTACATTTTATTTAGTTTTAATTAATTTTATTTGTTTTAAAGTCGACTATAAACTGTTGACATTCAAGAACATACAACTTTGATTAAATAATATGAACTAAAAATATTAAATTAAATTACATAAGAAAAAACTATTAATTTTGAATTACAAAATTAAAATCTTTATTATTATAATTAATTAACAAAATAAGTGCAATGATTGGCAAATAGTGAGTAAGATTTTATTTCTATTGTTTAATCCAATGATTTCTAGATGTTACATTATTACTGTTTTTATTCTAATATTTTTATTATGTTATTAAATATTAATTAAAGTGCCTCATATATGCGAAACAATTCGAATTTTCGCGAGTTTTATGTGACTGAAGAATCAGCTCAAGAAATGCTTAATTCGTATTGTAGTGAACACAATCCGTCAGTTAGCTCTTTATGCCGTTGTTCTAAGCAAGTTCGGCTGCAATTCTTGGCTCAATTTTCAGTTTAGTTTGTTTGCAACAACAAAAAGTTGTGTGAACTGTTTGACTGTTAGTTAAAGGTTTAGCAAGTTTCTTTGTTGTTGTTGGCTGAACACTTTGACAGTGTGTCTGCGTGGCCCGTTTTTCAGTTGTTGTTGTTGTTTTTGTTTTTTTTGGGGCATGTCACATGCTGCCACACCTGTGTGGTACGTCTACGTCTGCAATCTACATGCCACATTTAGCACATTGTGTTTGCATTGCATTTGATTGACAGTTTTATTATATGAATATATTGGCAATTGTCTGACTGTCTCTCCAACCTTCTGTCTCTCTGTCGCAGCGCCTGCGGCAGAGGCAGCTGAATGTGGCACACACACACAAACACACACACACACACACACACAGCGAACGAAAGGAACAATTTGAAGCGAAAACAAAGTTAATGAACACCCTTGAAAAACTTGGCAAAACGGCGTCAATTAAAACTCATTAAATCAAGTTAAAAACTTTGCGGCACACACTCAGATAGAGAGTGGAAAAGAGTTGCATATGTGTTGCAGATATGCATATGCATGATATACAAATCTGTGTGTGTTTGGGTGTGTGTGTGTGTGTTTGGGCCCAAAGTTTGTAACCTCGTAATAAAGCCACTTAAGTGGGTCATAATGCGCCGGCAACAGCAACAGCAGCAGCAGCAGCAGCCGAAGCAGGCAGCAATCGGTGGCAAGTGGCGGCATGTGGCAGGCAGCATATTTATGCTGAAAGTGAAATTGAAAACTTTGCACGATAAATGTAGCATGTAGCACGAGCCACACAGCTACTTATGACTCTGGCGATAGATGCCGCAATACATACTATATATGTATGTATCTCTATCTGCATCTGCAAGTGTATCTGTATCTGCAGCTGCAGCAGCAGCAGCTCAAGCTGAAGCTCAAGCTAGTTTCAGTTGGGTTCGCTGCCATTGTGTGTGCACTTTCACTGTCAACCCACAGCAAACTCGCACACACACACACTCGCACACACACTCTCACACACACTCGATGCGGCGTGTCGTTCGCACATTAAATGCATAAAAATAGCATTAAATTGTGCGCAAAATTGCAGCAAATAAAATGCTACTTCTTGCTGCCTCGCAAATGTATGCAACAAATGTGTGTCGCATTTTCTTCCTGCCCTCCTCCCTCCTCTCTCTTCCCTCTGACTCTGCGCTCAAGTTTTTGAAAATGAGCGTAAAACTTTCGCATTACTTGCGAAAGTCGCTTGATTTGTGCTTTCGATTGTGCCCCTCGAACATAAAGCATCTTGCACATGCCTGCACACTCGTGTTGTTCATGTTGCCGCAACCCTTCACATCGGATCTCCATTTAAATTTATGCGAACTGATTTGCAATTGTCCTTCCACACTAAATTTGCTACCGGCTAATTGACTTTTGAGCTTATGCTGAGCTTTATTCATATCAGAGACTTAAGCTGTCGAACAACTATAAGAAGTTAAAGTTTCCCATTTAGTTATTTATATAGGGATTTTAAATTGTGATCGTAATTAAAATATATTTTCATTTTATATGCAGCTGATTTCTATTTTAATCCGCATAAATTGAAAAATGGATTTTATTTTACAACTATACATTTGATAAATATTTTTTAATGAGTGATAAATAGATTAATAATATAGTCGAATATAATTATGCTTAGAATCATATCAGTCAGTCATTAATAAGTCAGCTTCGTAATTTCACGTTATATGTTAACTGTAAGGACAAATTGAAATTGTAATTATACAAATAATTATGCTTTTATTTTATATAAATTTATTTATCGATTGCAATGCGCATTTTATTAACAGGACACAACCCATTATTCTGAACTATTGCAAAACATATTTATATCTATTTAATTAATAAACGGAAATCTATTCATATTTCGTCAAAATCGACATTTAAATTTATTGTGCAACATCGATAACTGGATAGACTTTTGCATACTATGAACATTATGGGCAGTAATATTTTAAATGTAAATGGAAATTATAATCAATTGTTATCTGGGAGCCACTTGAATACTTTTCTTCTAAGTAGAGGCTTCTTAAAAAAATTATATTTATTGATTTTATATAACCAGAGTGAGGTTTTTAAAAAGGGTTAGATTTAACTCATGATCAAATTAGGTATACTACAACATACTTTTTTTTGACTTATAGCCACCCAGTTCTAATCCTTTGAGCTGTGCGTTAGTTCAGTCAGTAATTGTAAATATAATTTTATTATATTATTTTATATTGTAATATATATTACATTTTTATTTTTTGCTTCGATTATGCATTTGTTTTAATCTAAAACCAATTGTTCTATAAATTACAAAATTGTAAGCATTGTCCTTTTGAATACTTTTTGAAGATTGCAGATAAAAGTGAATACTACAAATACATACATATGTATCTGCAAATATTGTAAAAAGGGAATCATGAGTCTAGAAGGTATTCAACGTTTTTGAAATTAAATTAAAGGTTTTGCGGGAGCTGCAAAATACTTTGATATATAAAAGTGAATATCGCAAAAATATGTATCCACAAATATCGTGCTTCTGGAAAGAATTGAAAGTTTTTAAATTTTAATCAAGGATCTAAGAACAGGTGCAATAAACCCAACTATATAATAATGAATATTGCAATATATACAAAAATTTAGAAATATTGAAAATGTAGAAACTACAAAAATTTCAATGTTTCTTAAATTAAATTAAAGGTCTTGGGGAGCTGCAATATAGTCTGATATAAAAAAAGTGAATATCTTAATGCAAAAATAATATATTTGGAAGTCTAGAAAGAATTAAAAGTTTGTGAAATTAAATTAAAAGTCTGGGGAGAGGTGAACTATATTCCACTGTGGAGAGGCGACCCGAGTCTGCGATAAACCTTTGTTTGCGTGACATTCTAACCTCAAAATGGGAGAAACTTGGGAGATCTGTTGGGCAGAGGTAATTCATTTGCATGTCTCCTCGTCGCCCCGTCGCGTCTCACCTTGACTCGCCCTGTCTCGCCTTGTCTCACACACACACACACACACACGCAGACTCACACACATGGAGACTTTTAGTGCATCGTCTCGCCACGTCTTCAATCTCAATGCCAATTTACAAAGTTAAAGTTTAAATGTTTTGCCGCAGACGATTTTGTAGTGTTGCTGTTGTTGTTGTTGTTGTTGCTGCCACTTTTCTTTGACTTTCAACACACACACACACACACACAGAGTGAGATGAAGATGGAGAGAGAGAGAGAGAGAGAGAGAGAGAGAGCGATAGAGGAAGTGAGAGAATGGCGTCAAGTATTTATTGTGCGCTATTATTGTTGTTGCTGCTCCAAAGAAAGTGAAAACTTTTGCAGCGACGTCGCGAACAAATTTTAACCCAAAAACTTGCGGCAAATAAAACACTTTAAGCAAAAGTTGTGTCAAGTTGAGGTTATGTGTGTGTGTGTGTGTGTGTGTTGGCAGTGTGAAAGAGAGACAGCGCGATTATTCAATAATAATCACAGACGAATATCTTATAATCAAGTTGTGCAAGACGCAGAAGAAGAAGAAGCAGAGCTGTAGCAACAATTTGTTTACATTGAAGCTCCGCAAAGTGCAGTTCCTAATGCACAATAAATAACAATGAGAACGCAACAACAACAAACCCAAAAAACACACACATAAATGAGAGAGCGAGAGCGACAGAACGAGAGAGAGAGAGAGCAACTGTACGCATTACGAGAAAGCGAGGGGGAGTGTGACGAAGGGGAGTTGGCATCGATTACGCTTTGACGCCAACAGCGACAGCGGCGTTGACGTCGACGTCGACGTCACGGCTGTGCATTGGGCTTAGGGTCAGGCGGCAACACAATTTTTGGACACGCAGCAGCAGCGACGGCAGCGCAGTCCACCTGCAGCCGCAGCCGCATGGTTGGAGGGCGGGGGTTGCATTTTAGGCCACACCCACATGCGACGCTGCACATCGTTGTGATTGGCCCAAACAATTGGCAGTCAGCTGCAAAATACAACAAGACAGCAAAGCAAAAAAAACACACACACACACACACACATACAGAGGGAGAGCCACATGCATAGCAAAGTGTAGAACAAGTGGAGGTAACGGAGGCAAAAAAACAAAAAAAAAAAAATAAAGAAGAAGCAAACTGAAACGCAGAAAACGAAACAAACAAACGAGCGACGGCGACGGCGACGCTGCAGCTGGCAGCAGCAAAAATCGCCCCCCTTCAAAAGCAAGCGAACGCAGCAACAACAACAGCAACAGCAGCAGCAGCAGCAGGCCATGCAGTCTGTTGTTGTTGTTGCTGTTGTTGCTGGTGCTGCTTTTGTTGCTGTTTTTGCTGCAACCGACTGCGAAACTCGGGCGACGACGAAGGCGACTGCACTGAGGGTGGCCCTGGGCAGCGATGCCGGCATCGGCATCGGCATCGGCTAAGGCCATGACTATGGCTATAGCTATAGCTACATATAGCTATATAGCCGTGGCTATGGCTATGGCTATGGCTACGGGATGTCTATGGCCACGTCGTCGTCTGTTTTCGTTCGCCTTCGTTCGTCGCCCTCTCTGGCTCTCTGCCTCCCCCGCTGCGCCAGCAAACACTATCTGGGCTGTGCTACCCGGCATCCCGGTCACGTGGCATGCCTCGTCGCATGCATTGGCGCCGATAACTGCCATTTTTCTGCCGCTGCTCTCGTTGACGCCGACGCCGACGCCGACGCCAACGCTGACGTTCACGTTACCCGTGTTTCAGTTGTTGCTGTTGTTGTGGTTGTTGTAGCTGTGCCCTTAGTTAAACAAAGGGCATAGTTGGGATAGTCACTGAAGTTGTCCAGCACACACACACACACTTACACTCACACACACATAGATACACCTTTGGTTGTTGCTGCTTCGCTGCTTGTCATTCTAATCAGAATAAAACGGCGGCAACTTGAATTTATGGCCATTCAATTATGCGAGTGAGCGGCAAGTATTCGCATTAGAGTGGACCAAATTCATTTCATATTTCGTGTATTACATTTAATTGCGCCAACTATTTCCCTCTTGCCAATTATTCGCAATTTGCGCATTTTAGTCGGTTTCATTCGTTTAATTTAATTAGTTCTCATTCAGTTGCATTCCAAGCACATGCATGAATTATCATTTTTTTACTTTATTCTATTCCACTGCAAATGTTTTTAACAAAAAAAAAACAAAACATTGTTAACGACTGCAACATATTTCTATTTATTCAGTAGTACTACATTAAAAGAATTTGTTTGATGTCGAACGAATCGATTCAACGTTATAATTACAAAGGAAGAGTTGGGTTTCAGGAGTTTCCTTTGCTCCACTTTTTTCAATAAAATATAGTAACATTTTTTCAATAAAAATATCCTCCCCAAGGATTGTAGTTAATTTTCACATTTATTGAAATTAACAAAAAAAAAAAACATAATTTTGTTGTGTTTTATTTTGTTGCCTTTGATGTTAAGAAAAGTTCTGAAGTAAAGTTCATGAATAAACATTGTTTATATACCATATTTTAAATTAGAAACATGTTTTCATAAAATAGTAGTTGTGTCAAATATATATTAAAAATAAATAGTATAAAAAACTATCGCTAACGTATGAATTAACGTATAATTAAGAAAAATGTAGATTACATTGTTTTCTATACCTATATATTTTATTTTATTTCTTAATAATTTTAAAGTCTACTATTAGCAGTCAACATTGAGGAAATTAAAAAATTGAATTGTGATATGGAAGTAAAAATATGAAATTCGAATATACAACAACAAATAATAATTGAAAATTAAAAAAACCGTACAACAAACATTAAAATCAAATTAAAATGATATTCATGCATATATATTTAATATTTTATTTAAGGCTTAACCTATTTACATTGAAATATATGCATAACAACTTTATTGTTTTTGTCTGGAGGCGCCCACATGTCGTATGCGTCATATTCACAAATTCTATTTATTCTCTATATTATACCATTTTATGTATTTAATTTATTTATTCTAAACGGCATTTTTACCAGTTTATTCTCCATCTTTTTCTTTTACCACAATATATTATATTTGTGATACCATTAAATATACGCATTGAATTGAAATTATACTGAACAATTTGAATTTATAACATGGACCTATCTACGTTGAAGTTGGTCTTTCTATGGGGAAAGAGTATCTGAAGAGTCGGTCATGCACTGCCTGGGAACATCTTGTTTTCGGTTATCTCTGGCGTTTGCGTTGCCCGTTGCTTTTTGCACTCTTTGTTACTTATTTAGTTTTATGTTGGGTTTTCTTTTCTTGCTGCTTTACGTTCCTTTTTTTTTATTTCCATCTTTTTTTTTTTTGCCTGCAATTTTCTTGTTTTTTCCTTTGCTATTCGCCCAATTTTTTTTGTGTGTGTTTTTTTTCTCATCTATTTTGTGTCGCTTTACGGCTGCTCAGTGCAAAATATTTTTGTTTGCTTGCCAAAAAATGTTCGTCGATTTTTGTGCGCCGTCGTCGCCATTTGCCATTTGCCATTTGCCTGGGCAAAGTCCTTGCAGTTCCTGGCGATGTTGCCCCAATCTTCTGCTTCTTCTGCTGCTGTTGTTGCTAGTTTTTTTTTAGTGTTATTGCTGTCGCGTTTTGCGTCCTGCGTCGCGTCTTTTGCCACGTCGACAACATTTGATGTTGTTGCATATAATGAATGCTGGCCGCCCACGTATCTTGCCACCAAGTCGTCCCCCCCTCCTCGCCCCTCTCTGCACTGCCAAACCGTCCACTGCAACAATTTTTTATACTATAGATAGCAGACACACAAAACAAAACAAAACAAAACAAAACAAAAACTGGGAGAGTGCAAAAAATGCATGGATAAAGCGCAGGACAAGGACGAGGACGAGGGCGAGGACGCATTAGGGGTGCAAAGAAGACAACGTAAACACTTTTGACATTTTATTTTTCACGCCAGCTCGTGGGCGCCTCCATGTGACACTGTCTCTGTCTCCGTGTGTGTGTGTGTGTGTGTGTCTCTGTGTGTGTGTTTCGTCCTTTGTTGTCGCTGCTCTTTTAGCTGCTTGGCTTTTGTTGTTCCGCCCACAAATAACCCACTTGGCCCCCACCCCTCTTCTGCCATCCATTGCCTATGCCAACTCTCTGCTCTGCTGTTTTTTTGGGCAATGTCCAGCCCCTTTGCCGCCCTCGTCCTGCCCTCGTCCTGCCCTCGCCCGGCGTGTCCTTCGCTTATTATTGGGGAGCTTAAGTGTGTGCGCATAAAATGCATCGAAATTGCATATTGCGCATACGACACGTGTGCTCAGCCTTTGGCAAGCCATTTGGCATTGCATACTTTCGTAGGCAACTCAACGGCCCAACTTTAATGGGCGGGCTGCTTTGTTAATGCGTTGCATTAAGCTTCCCTTGACTTTTGACTCAATTTATAGGATTTACGTTGCATTTCAAGGAGCTAAAGATTGCTCTTGAGTGTGCAGCTTCTTTGCCAACAATTGCTGAATCACTAGTCATCAATAAATCATTGAACTCACATTTAATAAGCCACTCGACCAAGACTTTCAATCCCTCTTCCAAGACTTTAATGTGCTTAACAAATTTGCAATACAAAATCATGCAAGGAGTGCTCCTTGAAAGGCTTTGTTTTGCGCGATTAAGTAAAAAAAGTTAAGGTTTTTCTTTAATGATTTTTCATAATCTTCTCGGAGACTGCGACTGATCAGATTTGCTTATAATTGGTATAATGCATAAATATGCTTAATTTGGTGTGTGATTGTATTGCATAATTTGAAATTCGCTTTCTTTTAGTCCCTTACTCACTTAGTGAATCAATAATTCAGTCCAGTTCAGTAACTCCGTCAGTAAATCAATAAGTTATTCAATCAGTTAATTACTAATTTAAATAGTTTTTAGTTTTAACAGCTAGCTAATTGGTAAATGTGTTAAATAGAGATGATAGCTGGCAATATAATAAATAATATTGACCCGTTGGATAGTCGATCACTGCTTCAATCAATTTAATCAATCAGAGTTTTGTTTGACTGTCTGATTGAATACAAATCAGTCAAGCGATCAAATAATAGATCAACCAATAACTTACACAGTCAGTCATGAAATTGTATTAATATTATTATGCCAATAAAACAGTCGAACAGTCAAGCAATAAATTACTCAATCACACTGTTGGTCCTTCAGTTAATGATTGCAATTGCATTGCATATCAGTCAGTCAAATAGTCAATCAATAAGGTTGATTATATAGCAGTCACTTCATCAAATAGTCAACAGTCCGATTATAATATCAGTCAGCCCATCAAACATTCGATCAGTCAGTCAAACGGTTCAGTGATCAATCTTTCAATCAAAAATATGTCAAGCGATCAATGCCACACTCAGCCTATGAGTAAATAAATATAATTGAATATCAGTCAGCGCCAGTCAAATAGTCGTTTAGTCACTCAAACAGTCAAGCAATCAATCACTCAATCAATCAATCAATCTCGGAGAGTTGTTCGTGTGCATTGTGGCACCTTAACAGCCAAATTAGGTGCTGGTAGCATAAAGTGTTAAGGGCATGTCATCAACATTTGGCACTCAAAGCAAAAGTCGCTCGCCTCCTTGGCCGGATGTCGTTTCCTTCACCATCGCTATCGCTATCGATGTGCCTGGCGTCCTGGCCATGGTATCATAATGTTACTGACAGTTTCGCACCTGTAAAACATTTCTAACGGCCGTTGGTATAAGCCATTACCCCCATTAGCCTGCCGCGCTCCGCTTTGGCCATAAGCTAAAC
The DNA here is from genome assembly GCA_035045625.1 of Drosophila formosana. Lineage (NCBI taxonomy): Eukaryota > Metazoa > Arthropoda > Insecta > Diptera > Drosophilidae > Drosophila > Drosophila formosana. The sequence goes on along the minus strand of JAWNOW010000173.1, from coordinate 173,563 downwards.
AAAGTGCTCGGTGTAGTCGTAGTCGCAATGCATAAAATAAATATTAAACGGCCTTCCGTTTTGCTGGCTTGGCCTCCACGTGTGTGTATCCTGTATCCTGTATCCAAATTGAAACCACAACAACAACAACAACAACAACAGCAACAACAACAAGAAACAACCCCGATGGAGAGACGGCATCGCTTTAAAAGTCAAAAGTAAAAACAAGTCAATTTACGTCAAGCACTTTTGCTATAAAGGATATTAGAGCAGAAATACAACAAGGACATGCCAACATTTCCGACATGTAGGCGTCGACTGCCGGCGCCGCAGCTGCTAGATGCCACCGTCAACGGAACGGGGGGGGGATGGAGGGGAGATTGGGAGAGGGAGAAGCTCTTGCAGTTCAGCCATTTGCCGGCATTCGACCATTTTGTGTGGTGCCTGCTCGCAGGACTCGCAGCACTCGTTGCATGCATGTCATTTGCGCAGTCAGACAATGCAGCAATTGCAGCCAGCGATTGCGAATTGAAGGGGGGCGGAGGGGGACGGAGGGGGTGCCACATCATTTGGGGGTTGTAGGTGCCAGTGTGCAAAACAAAATGGCGCCAGCTGCGAGTCCGACACGTTGCCGTCTTGCATTTTTGGGTAGGCGCAGTTCTCCATTCAGCTCATTTCTTTGCTATCACTTTTTTTTTTTCTTGTTCGGTTGGCGGAAATTGCGTTACCCCAGAAGCGTGGCATCAATATCACAGGGTAGCGGGGGCAGCAGCAGCGAGGTTGAGTTGATGTGTGTGGCACGCAAGTTGCTGCGACCTAACCTACCACAACGCATGCCACGTTGTCTAAGGGTTGTTGTGCTCCTTTTGTCGGTTTGTTTTCCTCCTCATCCTCGTCCTCATCGTCATCGTTCCCCTTGCGCGCTTTGTCCGTGCCGCAAACAATTTAATACATTACCGTTCTGCTGGCATTTCCTTTTGGGCTGCCATTTTTCGTGTCCTCCTTAGACAAACACGCAGAGCAGCAACAGCAACAGCAACGGCAACAACAACAAGACGCTTACCCACGCACATTGGCCTCCCCTCTTTGCATCCCCTTCGCTGTTCATCCCCTGGCTGCTTCGCTGCTTTCTGTGCCAGCAGCGCATATACATAAATAATGTCATTCATCCTCGTTTCAACTACTTTTTGTTGAGCTGAGCGCTGCGTGCGTGTGACGCAAGGGGGGCGATGGGGGGGGGATGAGGTCACTGGCTTGTTGGGTGGGTATCGTGCTTACATGATTAGTTATATATCTACCATATATAGTATGTACATGTATAACACATATGTATGTATATGGACGGCGACAGTCCGATGTCCGTGTGGCGTATGCGTAATGTGTGTGAGTTGGATAACGCCCACGTGCATCCATCTGCGACTCCCCCCCGCCCCCTCTCAGCCAGGGCGACTTGGACTTGGCCAAGGTCAACAGAACTGTTGCACGCAGTTGATTATGAAATTACCACCGGCTTGCCAATCCTTGACTGCATTGCATTCCCATCACCTCGATGAGGAAAGTGATCTCCAAAAGGTTTCTATATATATCGACCACATTTTCTTTTCCATTTAAAATTATTTAAGCCAAGCATCGTAATCATTATTGGCACTTTTAAATAATTATATTATTATACTAAGAGTTTCGTGATTTTAATAGAAATAATCAGGCCTACTCATTAAGGCAGTATTTAAGCTTTTGTGTTTTTCAATTTAATATTTTATGTCTCTAAAAATTATTTAGTGTTTGTCTTGGGTTCATTGAAATATAAAGTATTTAAAAATAAATAAATAATAAAAATATTCAAAGTCAATAATGCTATTTTCTTAATGTGAATCTTCGGTTTAAGTTTTATGAGATATTTCAGTTTCATTTTATTTACCAAAATCCAATATTTGGTTGAAGAGTAACTAAACAATATATCTATTCATTTTTTGAATGTTTGAAGAGTTTAAAAAATCGTAGCTTTTGGGACGAGTATTTTAAAAAAGTTGAAAATAATCAAGGTAATGAAAAACGTTGTAAACATATATTTTACATATTGTTGTCGACTGAAAAATATTAATGTTTGCCAAACAAAAGCAATTATTAGAAAAATGATTTTCGATTTAAGTAATGATTAATAAATGACTTTGATAACATCACTTAAAATGAATTAATTATTAATTCAATAATTCAATGAATTAATATTCAATAAAAAGCAACATATTTGTACTTTGTACCCATATTATAAAATAAACGATGATGATGAAAATTAGTTTACTTAATGAAAACATACTTATTATTATCGAAACTTTGAATCAAGTAGAAATTGCAAATATAGCAAATTAGTGTTATAATTGGGACAAATCGAGCTCAGTGAGAACTGAAAACTGCCTTTGATGGCTCAAAATGGTGAGCTAAATTTGGACAACATTTCTGATCCATTTACATACAGCTATATACATATATATTCAAGCTGCATCTGTGGAAATTGTGGATGTGTTTGAAAAGTCGTTTGACATGTTCCACTTGACCAGAGGCAGTTTGAAATGCATTAGCAAGAGGCCAACTGGAGGACTGTCAGCGAAAATAGCTCATGGAGTACAAAATCGAGGGGGCTGTCACTCAGAGGCTGGCAGCAGAATAAATATCAGCGAAAACATGGGCTGGCGAAAAATATTAATTAATATAAACAAATTTTGCAGGTAGGTAAATTGTTTACACATTGGCACGCAAGCTGCCAGTGAACGTTGAACGTTGAACGGTGAACGTTGAAGTAGCAAGAATGCAGAGAGAGATGGGGGCAACATTGCCAAAAGCTGGCCGCCAATCAATGGCAATGCCAAATGCAAATGGCGGGTGGGGGCTGAAGGGTGAAGGGTTGCCCCCCCGGGAGGGCGGAGGGGGTGGCAAATCAAGCGCCGACTTTTCAAAATGAATGCCATGTGCAGATGTCCTGCCAATCAATGGATACGCTTCAATAAACACATACATCGAGTCGAGTCGAGTCGAGTCGAGTTTCAGTTGCAGCCCCCCTCTCGAAGGGGGGGGAGGGGCAGAGGCAGAGTTGAATTGTGGCTGCCTGGCTGACTGCACATATGTGTGTGTACGTATGTATGTATGTATGTATATGCAAAAGGATGCCCCCACATGCGGCACGGCACCCAAATTGCAACACGAAAAGCGAACAAATCGTGAAAATTATTGAAAAAAAAAAAAGAAAGGAAAATAGAAGAAGCAGTGAACGAAGCGCAAGAAGAAGCAGCAGCTCAGCTGAACTGGAGCAAGTGAGACGTGTGTGTGTGTGTGCGAGACAGTGCGATACAAAAACTACTGGAGAGCGAGAGGGAGAAACTAAAGGAGCGAGCGAGAGAGCGGCATGTGGAGAGAGCAAAGAGAGCAGCAAATTAAAAATGCTATATGAAAAGCGTTGCGTGCGGCAAGAGGCAAGAGGCAAATGGAGATGGAGCTGCATCGAAACAGAGAGCGATAGAGACAGCCTGCTAAGCGAGAGAGAGAGAGAGAGAGAGAGAGCGAGAGCGAGAGAGGAAGGGAGGCATTCGCTTCATTTATTGACGTGTAGTATCCCTATGATTGCCTTTCACAAACTACAACTACAAGCCCACACTTGAGCCAGCCGCTGCCCCTTAGAAGCTGCACCCCACCCACACCGTGCCCCGTGCCCCTTGGCGTCCCTATGCGATTCACTGATTGCTTCATTTTTTATACCTAGCCGTTCCATCGATGCTTTTGTTTCGTGTATTTTGCTATTTACAGCAACTCTCGGAAGTTGGCAAAGACTCGGTTTATGTACAAACCGCCTGCAGCCTCCTCCTGCCCCACCTCTTCCTCCCACTCCTCCTGTTGTCCTCCGCCTCCGCCTGACGAGGCGAATCTCTGCTGCTGTCCGTTGTGCTTGAAATATTTCAATTTTTAATTGGAAAATGTACACATGAGTTGTTCTTTTAATGAATGCAACGGACATGTTAATATTATCGAAAACGAATTCAGCTGCATCATCAATATTACAGCAACTAGACAACTAAGCAACTACACATGTTGCCCCCCTTGGCCCCCTCTGCCCCCCTCCATCTCCATCTGCCTTGCTGTCCATATGTGTGGCATGAACTTGCACATATCTTGTTGATTTCTCATTTCTATGTGCAACGTGTGAGCTATCATAACAAATCACAAGCGCAAGTATATCCACACAAAGGATTACACACACCCCCGCACACACACACACACACACACACACACACTCGCTAAGACTTGCAGCGAAAAGTCATTTGAAAGTCGCACTGAAGAAACTTATTCATTCCAGCAGCTTAAGTCAGCAGCAAACTCGACTCGACTCGACTCGACTCGTCTACCAGACTTTCCACCCTCCCTGCCTCCCTCTCTGGCTGTTAGGGGTTGGTGCCTGTGACTTGGTTAGCTGGTTAACTGGTTAGTGGGTGCCACTGCTTGAATGCCAACTTTCCCTCATTGCTGTTTAATGGGCAGCAACATTAACAATCTGAACAACTACAATAAATGTTATACTTACTTTACATATACATTTCAAGAAAGGTATTTATTTTGATTCCTTTTATTTTGATTTAATTCAAATCAATAGCCAAGTTTTAAAGTATATAAGACCGTTTCACAAATGTTGGTAATGTTTTTATTATCGTTGTGCATTTTGAAAATAAAATAATAAATATAAATGCAACACAACTGAACTGAAGGCCCATGTTGCCATAGTTAAAAAAGCATATCATTTTGTTAATAATAGTAGCTCTTCATAAATAAATAAATAAATCTCATACTTCAAACATATATATTTCAAGTGGAAAAGACGAGATAGGTATTTTATTCGATTTAATTCCATTCAGTAGTCAATTGTCATATTACATGAGAACATTTCACAAATGTTGGTAATGGACTTATTATTTGTTTTCATTATATAATAATAAATATATATAAAAAATTACAAAAAACACAACGCAACTGAAATGAAGGGCCATGCTGCCATGGCTAATAAATACATATCATTTTAATGTAATTAAGATATTAATATCTATCTCTATTAATAAAAATTCAAAATGGGAAAATACGTGAAAGGCATTTTTTTTTTTTCCATTTGTTTTAATTCAATTCCATAGTCATTATTATACAATTACATAAGAACATTTTTAAAATGTTGGCAGAGTTCATATTTTGATAAATAGAAAAATAAATGTTTCTCCATTTACACAAGTTTCTGTTTTGGCATATTTTATTTTGATTAATTTAAAGTGATTATGACAAACTAAAAAATAAATAAATATTATACTTTACATCAAAGGGGACAAGATGTAGAAGGCATTTATTTGAAATATTTTATTTTAATTTATTTACGTGAAAGTCAAGTATTAAGGAAATGTGAAAATTATAAAATTGTCGGTAATGTCATATAGTGATATATTTTGCTAAAAAATTCATTATTATTCAATACTTAATATACATATGTATCTCAAATGGTATAAATATGTGTAATATATTTTTTTGTGTTTCTCATATTTTTATAAAATTATTGTTATACATTTTGATAAATAAAAAAATAAATGTTAAACTTTATATTATTTTCAAAGTTATTACAGCAATTTTTCGAAATGTTAGTAATGTTATAAATATTAATTTAGTTTGAATTTGAATTGAATCATAATAAATTCAGTAACCATTTGGCTGTTGAGGAACTTTCCATCAAAGAGGTACATTCTTGAGGGAGGGGGAGAGAGGAAGGGATTTGGAAGTAGAACCACAACAAAGTGGAGTCTTGAGTCGAGTCCAAAATAAAAGTTAATTACATTGAACTGGCTGCAATTTGTAGATGATCTTAATTGAAGGCGCGCGTCATCAACGTTTCGTCTTCGTCTTCGTCTTCGTCTTGACTTCATTTTCGCCATTCCATGGGCGGGGGAGAGGGGAAGGGGGGGGGGCAATGAAAACTATGAGAAAAGCCAATGCGAAAATTTCGACACTTCCCGAGCTTTGAACTGAGCTGCTGCTGTTGTTGCTGTTGTTGTTGTTGTTGTGGTTGTTGCACACGTTTTAAGGTAACAACTGCTTATCACACAGCACCATCAATTGACCTTTCGCATCGCAGTCGTGTTGCAACAACTGCGAGGCAGCAACAGAGAGCGAAGGAGCCTGGGTCTTGGGCTGGCATTTCATCAGCCAACTGCTCCAAATAAAATACGTAGCTCGGCGAGGTTCGACTTTGGTGTTGAGGCTCTGCGAGTCGCGCTTATCTGCCGACGTGCCGGAAAATGTGCTGGGAAAATGAATCAGTGAAATGCAGAGAGACGGAAAAGGAGTGGAAGAAGGCTCTGTGGAGTCTGACTGGCTGCCAGTTGTTAGTTGTTGGTTGTTGCTTGTTGGTTGGCCTGGTGAACGTACTCGCAAATATGCAATAAAGTGCGCATAAATTTACGCGCGAAATCAATCTGGTAACTTGAAAATTAGCAGCAGCAGCAGCAGCCTCCAATGGAGCTATGGAGCTGGCCAAGAGAACGGAGCTGGCTTTTGCCTTTGGCCAAAATCGCATTTTAATAGTATGGAGTGGAAGAACCTTCGGCAGCCTGGCAGTTATTTTTCGCAGTTACCCTTTGCCCTCTTAAGTGTGAAATTTAGCCAAGCAGACACAGCGTGGCATGAAGCAGGCGAAGGCGAGCTTAGGCCTAGACACTGCACTGGCCTGGCTGTCAATAATTGTTGTTAATAACGCAACGCTTAACTTGACGTTAACTCGGTAACGCTGCCGCACTTTGCCAGAGCCCAGCACCTGGCAACCAACTGGAATTGGTAGTAACCACAACAGAATGATGCTGCTGCAACAACGCGTTGCAGGCAACACTTGGGTCGCCGTGTCGAATGTGCTGTGCGGCAGAGATAGTCGCTCGACAGCTCTTTATGCTTCCAACTTGAACAGATTTAATTAAAGTGATGCAATGATCTTTTTACTATATTTTGTCTTCCTTTCTTTTTCTCTGTTTTTGTTTTTTTTTTTTGTTGTCTGTTGATTAGCTGCAGCGGTTGCATGCAACGCCGATATATGAGCGTGAAGTGAATGAGTGCGTAAAATTTGTTTGAGTTGCGAGTCTCGTTTGCAGACAAAAGGGCTTAAATTAATGGCTTAATGACACTGCGCGGCTAAGCCGCTGGCCTGCCAGACTATTATACGGCTCTTAGTGCAGTCTGCCCGAAAATGCATTCAATTATTATTTATTTAGTTATAGTAAATCAAAGGTATAATTAAATTTGTATTGAACTAATATAATACATGACACTCTAGACAAAAATAAATAATGAATAATTATTTGCGAAACGATGCTGGCATATTTAATTATTATTATTACACTTTTGATAACTCAAAATTAAATAAAGTAAAATGAAAATAATTAATTTATTGGCTAACCATGTGTGATATCTGTAGATCAATTTAAAATGTACCTATTCTAATTAAGAGTGAAAAAACAGATATAAAAATTAGTCCAAAATTGTCAAAAGAAAACAATTATTAAAAACTGAAATTAATCACGTTGATCCTTCCCGAATTTCATTGAATCGAATGCAAAAGATAAATGAAAATTAAAGAGTAGAAAAAAATCAATAGACTGGATAAAAAGAAAATAAAAAAAAATTGAATTGAATGTTGCTTTGACGCAGAAACCAAACTATACTAGAAATCATTCTCTAGTACTAACAACAAACTTACAAACAATAATTTACTTTCCTTACTATGAAACCCGAAAAGAGAAAACATAACCAAAATAAATTACTTGAAACAAATACAATCGAACAACCAAATATAATTGATAGGCATATGATGTGTAAAAATCAAGCCCAAGCTCTAGTAGCCAGTGCTGTGAAAATAAATTAGTATGAATTTTAATTATAACAAACTATTTAAAATAAATTAAATAATTCATATTTTGTAAATAGCAATATCTATATACTCATCACTTATATTTATACAACATCTATTTCTATTTACAATTTTCTTTATTCTGTAATTCATGCTTGAGGCTTATGTAGCCACTGCAATTAATACTTATGTATTAAATTTACCTAATTTATGTATTTTTTAATAGATAAATAATAAATGCTAGAAAAGAAATCATCATCTTCAAGACCTAATATTACCAGCAATGTCAAACTTCTTAGGCTCAATTTATATAATTTGTCTGTAGTTTATATTTGTTATGTGCTGCTGACATAATTAATTTTTTTTTGTTTATTACTTCTGATTTGATTAAGTTGCCCAGTTAGGTAACATCTTTGTTACCAATTCATTCAATAAAAAACAAAAAATAAAAGAAATTCTCATTCTGTTTCACGCTGCCTTCGTTAGCGCTTAACAATAATATTGTCTTTGATTTGCAGTTGACTTCGCTCTCGTTAACTACTTCTGATTGCTCGTCATTTCAATAATTGTCTAGTTGAGTCGACTGCAATCGATATAATGCCTAGCAACAAATCCACTCACTTTGTGCAACGTGCAACGTGCAGCGTGCAGCATGCCACGCCATTTATTTGCCAGGCAACATAATGAGGCAAGAGTTGCCACTGAGCCTTTGGCAAATGCAAAAACTAATTTGTATTTATGGCTGGCAAAAAAGCAGCGCCCAGTGCAGCACAGACAACACGAAAAGAGCGAGCGGGAGAGAGAGAGAGGGAGAGACAGAGAGAGAGAGAGACAGAGAGAGAGAGAGAGGAGATGAGTGGGAAGAGCAACGCAATATGCGATTGCATTAGTAAATCCTTGTAATCCGCACATTAGTCTCTCTCTCTTTTCGGTCTTAGCAAATTACCTTCACGGGCCAACACACACACACACACACATACATAAGGGGATGAGAAGAGGGGGTAGGAAGAGAGGAAGGCAGGAGGCAGGAAGCAGGAAGGGGGAGCGATCTGTTGAACCGTGCTGAGCCATCTGACAAACCACACGCGATTATGCAGAGCTGCGGCAAAGACGGAACAGGGACAGCGGCAGAGGGAGTGGTTGGGGGGGGGGGGGGTACGGTAGGGAAAGGGGCGGGGAAAGTTGGGGGAAGCTTTTCTTGGCTGCGTTACAAATCGCTGGAAATATGCGACGCGTGTGTCGCAAAGGGCGCAACAGCCACAGCAACAGCAACAGCAGCGAGCGCCAAGGTGCAGCAAAACAGACGGCGATATATAGTATAAATATATACTATATATATGTATCTACGGCTGTGTGTGCGTGTGTGTGTGTGAGTGTGTGTGGCGTTGGCAAAGGCGCCAAAAAGATGGCGGCAAACAAGTAAAAATCGCATGCAATTTGAAGAAAAATATGCGAAAAGTAAACTTTTGAAACGACGCATTTGTTGTTGTTGTTGTTGTCGCTTGGGGATTGCTGTTGAGGGTGTGTGTGTGTGTGCGAGTCTGTGTGTGTGTGCGAGTGTGTGTGTGTGTGTGCGAGTGTGTGTGTGTGTAAGTTTCTTTTTTTTTCGTGTATAGGGGGAGAAAGGCATTAAAAGCCGGAGTCTGAGAATTGCACCCAGTAAAAACACACACCACTGCGCGTATGTGTGTGTGTGTGTGCGAGTGTGTGTGTGTGCCCTGCATAGCCATGAAATGTGCAAGTGCGTTAGCCCCAAAACCAATTTTCAGTAATGACTGCATTTTGCCGACAAGCAAGACGAGCACAAGACGGCAGCCAAGGCGGAGCGATGGATGGAGGGAGGGGAGCGTGTGTGTGTGTGTGTGTGTGTGTGTGTGTGCGTGTGTGTGTGTGGGAGCTGGGTTTAAATGCACAAAGCGAGCGCAAAGGACATGCCAAGGACAAACGTTGCTTGAACTGGCAGCAGGATAAGAGAAACGTTCGCCAGCTACGTGGGGCAGGGGGCAGTGTGCAAAGGAGGCGCCACACGAATGGAGGGGAGGGGAGGTGGGAGGCGAGTTGACGACGTTTTGCCAAAGCCGTTGTCGGAGTCGCACTCTCGGAGTTGCCACATGCCTCCCCTCAGCTCAGCTCAACCTGCCACGCCTCAGCTTGCCTTGCGTAATTTGCTGCGGCGATGGCGGCAAAACACATCGCAAAATGGCGACAGCATTTGGCCAAGACGACAAGCAGCTGCCCCACCGCCCGCGCCGCACGCGTTGCAAGTGCAACTTGCAGCGGCAGCGCTGCGGGTTTTACAATTTTAAGATTTATTTACGTGCTTTTGGGACGAGATGCGGCCGGGATAAGCAGCAAGCAAGCAAGCAAGCAAGCGAGCAGCAGGGGCAGCAGCCGCATGCGTTTGTTGGCCGCGCCAAAAACTTTGCCAACGCCAGCTGCATACTAATGCATCCGAGGGAGCAGACGACAACTGTGTGCGTGTGTGCGTGTGTGTGTGTGTGTGCGTATCGGCTACTGCAAAAGTCAGCCTGTGACCTGAGTTCGTCCTCTAAAGTGAAATATATTTTCGCAGGCGAAATGCAATTTCTACGCGTTGTGCCAAACAAAGAAGATTTCTAACCAACCCCTTTTAACCTCATTCGCTGCGAGTTTGGCCAAAGGGTGACCGCGGAGAGGGAGGGGTGGGGGTTAGGAAGCTACCCCTCAAGCCATTTGGCCATTGCGTAAGATGTCGACAACGTCGCTGGGGCGTCATTTAATGCGCCGCCAGTTGTCTTAGCAGCTCCTCCGCAGCACTGAGGATGACAACGATGGCGACGTCGTTGGCATATTTCATTTTCCAGCTACTTTTTTGCCGCTTCATTTGACAGCGCGGGACGTGAAGGCGATGGGGGCGGGGCAGGCGAAGTCCGGAACTGTTTGGCTCCATCATAATCTTGGCGCGCTGACTCTCAGTCCAATTTCATGGATGCTGCTTGAAAAACGTTGCATGTATCTGAAATGCTTCAGCATTGATAAATAGTTGTCCTGTGGGGGCAGCTCTCTCCCTCTCTCTCTCTCTCTCCAGCTCTCTCTCTCTCTATCTGTGTCGTTATCCTGCTTTGGTGCTGTCTGTAACTCCGACTTGGGTTGCCTGGCGAAATTAGGAAAATTAATGTGGGAAAATGCTTTCCCTAAGTGAAGTTTGCAACAACCCCAATCCAAACAAATTCAAGCACACACACATTGCGAAGTTGGGACAAGTTGAGGGATTTCAGCAGCTTCGACTTCGACTTGAATAATATGCGTATTTTTGGCACTTTGCTATCCGGTTTACAGCATCGATAGTTGGCTCGATGAGTGTATATTGATTTCCGAAAATATAATATTATCATGCTATTGCAGAGACTGCGAATGCCATCAATCAATGCCTAAACTACTTCGATAATAATTAGAATAAGCAGCAAGCAAACGACAAAACGTAATGCGAATTTCTGAGACGAATGTAATATCTAAAACATTTGCAGCTCGGTTAAAAAATTAAAATCCAGCATTATATAATTTAATGTAAATACCTAAAATTATTGTGTGTGTAAATTGTGGAATATAAATTCCGCATTAAAGTGTGTTGTTTTCTAGTATTTTTTTAAAAATGTGTTATTTATTTATTGAGCCTACTATCGACCCAATGAGAATATTATAATCATTAACATTTTGAGAATGCCATCAATCAACGCCTAAAATATTTAGAAAAAGAAAAACACAATATCACACTTTAGAACTTAAAATCTTGTATGATTAACTAAATGTAAATACTTTACATTATTGTGCGTGTCAATTCTGAAATTAAGCGTGTTATTGTAAAGTATGTTTTTTTTTAATAGAAAATGAGTTCAAAATAAGTGGAAAATATTTACAGAATTAAAAATCATAAATATTTTCAAAAGCACTGATAGTTGTATTAATTATAATTGTTGTGAGTGCGAATTTTGATTTTAGCTGACGGAATATAAATTAATTATTAAATTAAGTGTGTCATTTGCAAAAGCGCTGCTGAGCTGATAGATGTATTGTACAATAATTGTAAATAGTCAGACTTTAAGTGTTGACGGACTTAATACAATTAATCCGACTGTAAGCGCTGTATAGAAAGATAGACTTCAAATCATAGTTTTCAAATCTCCAGAAAGTCTTAAATTGTTGCGATTAAAGCGACTTAAAGCTGCCCGATTCGCACTTTAAGTGTTCAGACCTGAGCTTGAGCGTCTATCTTATCAGCTTTTGATGAAGCTTAAAAGTTTGTTGTGAAGGCAGCTGCTGTGGCTTTGACGGCATTGCCTGGCGACTGTTATCAGAACGGGTTTCGTCGTTATCAGCGCGAAGCTTATGTTTGTACACAGGTAAGTGTAAGGATACGAATCCGCGATCCCCGTTTTCCGTTTGCCGTTTCCCGTTCGACACTCAACACCCAAAGTGGCAATAAAATATATTGAAGCCAAGCAAGAGAGAAATAAATAAAATTGAGGCCGACTGGCGACTACTGTTACATGGACATGGTGCAAAATTGTAAGCAATTTGCACGCAATGCGATAAAAATCGTCTTAAACGCGCGATTAATGTCAATTTTATCAATAAAATTATAAATAAAGACATGAAAACGAGCCGAGACGAGATAAGCGCGAATGAAATGCGAACGCGAGTCACAACAACAGCAACCACAGCAACAACTGGAACAACGACAACAAGATCAGGACAGGCAAATTATTGAGTGTTGCAGCTCGTGTTGCATGCAAACGGCAACAGCAACAGCAACGGCAACAGCAATGGCAACGGCAACGGCAACTGGCAAACGCAGCTGGGCCGGCTGTGCATCTGAGACGGACACTTTCGGGTATCCCCATCTCCCTCACTTGTGCTCGCTTTCTCTCTCTCTCTCTCTGTCTCTTGGGCTGATGCAAATGCGCAGCTGCTGCCACATCCAAATCCACATGCGCAGCAGAGCCACAACAGCAACAACAAAGTGGCAATTCGGCTAAAAAATTTATTTCATTTCATTCAACATGTTTAGCACTGTGCCACAGTGGAGCAAAGTATGGATAACAAAAACAACTCAAATTGTATTCTAATATTATTATTTGATTGTATGATGAAAATTCGAAAATTTTAAAAAAATCAAATGATACACAATAAACAACAAGAATTATGTTTATTTAATGTTATTGTTCAGCATTTTTACTGCATGCATTAGTGACATCATCGTAGTTGTTATGGAGCTTCAATTAATAAGAATAATTAGTTAAAAGTTATTCACTTTCCAATATCAATTAAGGTATCTACGATGAAAAATATTATACAGCATTTTTAATAAGCAAACAAAAATTAAATTCGATTTATTTAAAGTTTTAAATTCAGTTTTAACGAAAATATTTTGCAATAATGACCTGATTTTAGATAATTTATCAGTTTTTTTAAGTTTACGTAACAGCTTTACAATTTCAAAGATAAAGCAATAAAAAATATAAAATCTTTTTCGGATATACATTTTTGTACGTTCAGCAGACTAAATAGCTTTCAATAGCTAATTGATAAATTTGTTGTAGCTTGTATGCAATCTGCCAAATGTTCTACTCTGAAATTCGTTGCAGTTTTCATGCATGTTGGCCCCACTGTGAGCAAGATCGGGCCGCGTCGGTGTTCGTTATTCCCACGCCAAAGGCTAAGCAGCGGGTTCAAAACGTTTTGCCCGCTGCAAAAGATTTCAGCTTCCAATTACACAAAAGATTGCTGAGAACAGCCGCCAACGAAATGTGCAGCGTTTGAATTTTCGCGCGAATTGGCGAAGGTGACCCCCCCGCCTTCCCTCGCCCCCCCCCGAACTCCTGCTCCTCCTCCTCAGCTCTAATTCCAGTGGCAGTTGCTGTGTTGCATGTGGCATGACGTCATATGGTGTCGATGACAAATTGTCATGGCATAGCCGAAGCATGAGTCGCCCACCAAGTGGGCTCAAAGCCGCGTTGCCACAACCACTTGTTGGCCAAAATCACAATGGCAATCAGCACTTGCCAGTTTCGAGTTGCCAGTTGCGAGTTGCAAGTTGCAAGTTTGCATGCCAAAATGCCTTTTTATCCAAGGGACCTGCGATTTGCATTGCGCTGTGCGATTTGGATTTTAATTTATGCCTGGCCAAGTGCAGATTGAGGAGTGAGGAGTGAGGACAGGGGGGGGGAAAGGGATCAGGGATGGGGTGGCATTGGCCAGGCTAATGCCATTTGCCGCCTTTGTCGGCAAACCAGCAATAACAATAACAATAACAACATGAAACGTCGTCGAAGCGCGCAACATTTTCTTAATGAGCGACAAACAATGAAGCAGCCTCTCCGTCCGTCCGTCCGCCTGTCCGTCTGTCTGTCTGTCTGTCTGTCTGTCTGTCCGACTGCCCTTGTGCATAACATATGCAGCTTGTACAAATTAATCGGCGAGGAGCATGCAATTCTAATTTGTTGCTGTTAGTGTTACGGTTATTGCTGTTGTTCGCTGCCAATCGTCAAATGTTGCCGACGAGCAACCGATGCTGTTGCTGTTGCTGCTGCTGCCCCAAATCTATTTACTCACAATTCGCAAATTCAATCTTCCACGCCACTTTGCCAGTTATTATAATTCGACAATTGACCAGCAACTTTGTCAGCTACTTCTTCATTTCCTTTGCAACCCTTTGGGGCAACATTGTAGCGTTGAACTTATTTCCCTCTTTTATTTTTTTTCAAATTATTTTCATGAAGTTTTTTAGTTTTATGGTAATTTGCAACAATCTATACTATAAATTTGTAGAAGAAATGTGAGGGAAGAAATATATATTATACATATAATGTTAATTTTTACCTATTAGATTGTATCATTTCTTATTTAATTTATGTCCTTCTGTAGCAGGAAGCAATTAATAATTTGAACAAATTATTTACACAAAAAATTGTGTTCGAATTACAGACAAATAGTTTTTATCCCTATGTCTTTTTGTGCGATTCATTACATCAAAATTATCATCGATAAATTCCTGAATATTAAATTTATTTAGTCAGTAGCAAAACGCGTGGATTTGTGAGTAAAAATTAAATGTATTACTTATGTAGAAGTGAATTCATTTGTTAATCAATATAGATACAAATTGACAACTAATAACATTATGTTTTAATATTCCCGGCGCTGAAAACATTGATGTTCGAATACTAGATATCGAACTTGATGCATTCGTAGTTAGCATCGGGGCTGCAATCAAGAGCGGTCTCGGATCGTTAGACCTAACAGTAGCTGACTGGGGGCTTGGTCACAATTCAGCTGTAATTACGGCTTACTAAATCAAAATATACACGTACGCTCCTCCCTTCGGGCTGATCGCAGTTGCCGGTTGCTGGTTGCTGGTTGCCTTTCTCGCCCACGTTGACAACTGGAAATAAAGCAAAAGCAAGAGCCAAAAAGAGGCAAAGATCAATGGCGAAATGCCGACAAAACGGGCGGCATGCATAGGTGCGACTCGAGCAACAACAACGTCAACTAGACTCCAGTGGCAGCCACAAGGAAATTGCAACTGCAACGGCAACTGCAATTGCAACTAAGCAACTGAAAGCGCAGCAGCAAATTAAAAGCCAAGTCAGACTCTTCAGTTCGAATCGGCATCGCAGTCATCGCAGTTGCTGGCATATTGAAATAAGATCAATATCGCTCTGAGCAGCGCGTAGTTGCGTTTATAAATATAACTACGATTGTTCTGACCCAGCACCAACATGAGCAGCAGCAGCAGCAGCAGCAGCAGCAACATGAGCAACAGCAACAGCAACAACAACTGTCAAACAAGCAACAAGACATATTACGGGCGCGGGCAGCCCCAGCAAGATACCCTCGAGACTCATTTACAACTTACCAATGACTGTGTCTGCCTCTGTGTGTGTGTGTGTGAGAGAGAGTGTTTGTGTGTGTATGAGCAACACTTTACGCCAAATCGATTGTCCTGCCTTAACAGATGTTGAGCATGGGCTTTTGAAGGTGTTTTTCCGCCAGTTGCCAGCGAACGAGCAATGTTGATGCAGCCCGTTTCTTCATCTCCGTCTGAGCTGCTGGCCAAAAACCTCCAAAGATTCATTGAAACATTTTCAAAATAAATAAAATTAGAATTCAAAACTAAAAGCAATATAAATTAAAAGCAGCCTGAATTACTTAGTTGTATTCATTTAATGTCAAGTTATTAATAATAATAAATAAATGAAATAAATTCGTGGCTCTTTGGATTCAATTTGTGTGATAATTTAATATATTTTTATGTGAATTAATGAAACAATGCATTTTCTACTCAGACTACTTTTACACTTATTTATGAAATGATTTTTTGTCGTGTTTTAAGCCCAGATTTATTAATTTCTGATTGTTTAATATAAAGTGCACAATATATTAATTTATTATTTTTGTATTTTATTAATTTTCATTTAATTTACAATTAATTATAAAGTACATCACATGAAATTTTAGCTTCCAATTTATAAGCATTGTGAAATGCATTTTTGTTTAGCTGTAAAACGGCTAGAATGACGGGATCTGGCGTGGTGCAACTTCCACTGCTGCTGTGGCTTCTGTTGATGCCGTTGTTGTTGTTGCTGTTGTTGCTGTGGCTGCTGCTGCTGCTGTGGTACTTGCTGCGGCTGCTGGTTGTTGATGTCGCTTCAGAGGCACCGCCATCAATGCCGCCAACGCCGTCGAATAAAAACAATTGTTGCACTCTTGTTGCTGTTGCTGTTGCTGCTGTTGTTGTTGTACGCAATTTAAATGGAATTTCTGCTACTGGGCTCACATTGATCGCCATAAATAATCGCTACAGCGGCAGCAGCAGCAGCATCAATGGTGGCGGCACCAACATCGACCGACAACAAGCAACGTGCAACAAGGACAACAGCAACAGCAACAGCAGCAGCAACAACAACTAACAACTACGTGCTGCAACGGCGACCGCATCTCAGATGGCGCGATAAGGTAATTGGACTATTATGTCAAAAAGTATTTGGCGTTTAAGAAATATGGCCTGGCATTTGACATTTCGGCAGGCAGCAGCAGCAGCAACATTCGTAGTTGCATTGCCTGCCCCGTGCTCCGGAACCCTTTTGCCAATTGCCAACCTGCCCCCTGTCCCTTCCCCTGCCCCTGCCGATGTTGCCGCTCTCCCACTCTCACATGCTGTGACTTTTTGTGGCAACAGTTACAGTTGCAATTGCCACAGAACAAAAGGTGCACATTAAAAACGGTTCGTTCGCTTCGTTTTCGCGTCGCGATTGCGATTCGAGCTGCACTTTTGCTCGATATCGCGAATCGCGATTGCATTGATCAGCACACAGAGCAAGGGGAAGGGAATGGGGAAGGGAAAGGGGTAGGGGAAGGGAAAGGGGGCAACGCATTGTCGGCAACTCTTGCCAATTGGCAAATGATCAAAGCCCGAGAGTGCGTGGCAATATAATTGATTGCCTTTGCCTGGCGATATCTGTTGCCGCCTCAATCGCGATTCAAATTCAAATTATTTCAGACTACAAATCAAATTTGAATACGAAAAATATTCTACTAACACGGAATGCGAAATGTTATATTGTTTGCAATTGAATGTTTTAATAATATTAGATGATTTTTGTAGACTATTTTCTTTTCGATATCAATTTTTTATTTGAAATTTCTTTACTCTACATTTAAGTATGTAAAACTGTTTTAATTCCCAATATTGTTATCGACGCTTTCATTACTTTTATTTGTTTTTGTAATTCTTATAAAAGTCAAGGTTTAAAGAACCTAAGTATTTTCCATATAATTATTAGATTTGCATATTTGAAATGATCAGATTTGTCCAAATATTAAAATTATGTTGTTAAACTCCTCTTTTTCATAAACAATTTCCACGTTGTGATTTCAAATTGTATTCTGCACATTTTTGTTTTTCTTATCACAAATAATGTTGGGCACCCAAATCTTTTGTAAGTCCCAATTTAGTAATCGACTCTTCAATTTTATCTCTGAAGTGTTTCAATATTTTATTTATTTCAAGTCTTATCAAACGTTATCAGAATTGTCATTTAATACGCTCGTTGAACGATCGCTGAAGTGTTGCAGAGATTTGCCATTAATTGTAGCGTATGAATAAAACAAATTATTATCTCAGCCGTCAGTTGCTGCTCATAAGCACAACATTGCCGCCCATCGTCACGAAGCAGTCGTGGCCGAGCGGTTAAGGCGTCTGACTAGAAATCAGATTCCCTCTGGGAGCGTAGGTTCGAATCCTACCGGCTGCGAATTCAAGGATACTTTTTGATGACGGTATTTAAAATATTTTAAGATATTGATTTGAATTTATCAATTGATAGTTTACTATAAACTATTTTTAGTTGCAAGATAAATATATTTCTATGTTATTATAAAGTTGTAGTTAATCTATTCAGTGCAATCGCAATTTTATTTCATTAAAACGTTGGCACAATATTAATAAATAATTCATAATTTTATTTACTACAATGTGTCTTAATTTCATAATTTGAATTTGAAAGTTGAAATGTTTCATTTAGTTCAATTGGCGCTAGTCAAAATTATATTTTCTTTTAGCACATTTTAATAAAATTGAATTGTTGTTTTTAGGATTATGCGAAATTCCTACCAAATGTATCAATTTCGCGGCGTAAAAAACGTCTCGCGAATGGCATTTTAGGAATCGCCTTTCATCTGTTTAAAATTTCTGTTGAGCTGACGAAAAAAAGCAGCTGCCGTTAAAAGGTTTTCATTTTATTTTCTTACGCTTCTTTTTGCTGGGTTTGGCTCTAAAACGATATAATTTTTAATGTATTTATTGCATTATTAAACATATTCAAAAGCATTAAAATGCCTGGACTCGCATCTAATTAGTGCGGAACCAGGCAAAACAAACAGCCGAGTCAGAGAGAGAGAGAAGAGAAATGGGTAAAAGCATGAAGGGATTCGTACTTAGTGGTATGGAGAACGGAGAATTGGCGTCGCCGTCGTCAGTCAAATAAATAAGCATTCAAAATGGGCAAAAAATGAAAATGAAAATGAAAATAAATAAAAGCAGAAATAACAAGATGAATTACCTTTTGCCACTGCACGTGAAACTGACACGCCAGGCACAAGACCAGCCAGCGAGAGGGACCGCAACTTGTTGGAGGCATATTGCAGGTGAGGTGGCGCGGTCGAGGGCCCTGAAACATCTTTGGCTCGAGTTGCAAGTTGCAACTTCTGGCCATGCCACACATGGCTTTCAACACGTTCTGCTTTGGCATATTTGTATTTTTTTGCTGCTCCTCACTCTTTATTTTTGTTCTCGACTGCTTCTGTTGTTTTTGTTTTTGTTTTTGGCCATTTCTCTGCGGCCCTTGCTGACCATGGGGCATGCAGCTCCCTTTCCTTTGAAGAGTGCTGCGTGACGTCGCATCGCATCGCAGTGCATCGCGTTGCTCGTTGATGGCTCAATTCATTTGTTGTCTGTATGTTGCTCGTTCGCCTGTTCGCCGAAATGCATTTTTAATTTAATTTTATTTTGAATAATTTCGCTTGGTGCGCGCATTAAAAAATGTTTAACATCGTAACAGAATGCCATTAAAAAAAATGCTCGCTCTACATTAAAGACAAAAATGGCCGGCTTTCGATTCGGATTATGTTTACCTGCAGCTAACCCCTTCAACTTTCCCTCCCCTCCCCTCCCCATCAATCGCTTATCGCCCCACTCCTGTTCATATTCCGCAAGTTCGTTGTTTTTTTTTTTCTTTTAATTGCAGCGCCTCAATTATGTAAAAGATACAAAAAGAAACGAACGTTGGCCGTCTATTAAGACGCGCCTTTGCGTTCTTTGCATAAATTCTGGCCACGGATTATACGCAAATCGCAAGTCTTCGGCTCATTTTCCATTTTCCATTTCCCCATCTCCATCTCCATCTCCATGTCGAGCAGTCGCGTTTCGTTTTTCATGCATTTAATTGGCCCGACTCGACTAGACTCAACATTCTGCTGCAGGCACTTGAGCGCTCGTCGCTGGTCGCCTACTCATCAAAGTGCCTGCGATTACATTCTAATTACATAACATTCTTATTAACCAAATCATACGCGAACTTCAGCTCAAAACACCGCAAAATGGCCTCAGCAAATTATACAATAGTTCCGGGCTCAAACTTAACGCGACAATGAACTTTAGGCATCGTCACATGAAAAATCTGTTGAGTACTTTGCAAATTTGTGCAAACTCGTAGCTCGCAAGTTAAAGTTCTCTACAAATTAAGTCCCTGGTAATATTCAATTAGAGACGAATATTCGACTTGCTTATCAGCAATATTGCTTACAAATGTATTCGTAACTGGAAAATATATTATTGAAAACTCTCGTTGAAATAATTGATTGATTGTGAAATCTTACACACAATATATAATAAATAGTTGAAAACAATAAGTTTGCTGACGCAAGAAGACTGAAATAAACACAGAATGTAAAAAACGAGCAGCAGTCAATGACATTTATTTATTAATTGATAAAAAAATTAATCATATTATCGAGGTAATAACAATTCAACAACCGTGACATAACCCAAAACAAAGCATTCAAGTAGACGGTTTATTTTCTTGATTCGTTTTCAGTTAAAAGATAAAAAAAAATAAAAATAACACTTTTTGCTCTTATTTAATTCAGCTTGATTTTATTATTTTTTTTTAACTTGTAAATATATGTACTTCTCTTTAAATGTATATTATTAAAACTTAACAATTTGTTGCAATTTCAATATTTTGTAAGCTGCACAACTAATTTAGTTTAGCATGTTTACAAAATTGCCAGGAAGAGTAGACTGCTCTTGAGAATCCAACATAATTAAGTGTGACAAAGACTTATTATATAAAAAACGAATTGTTGCAGAACTGCATTGAATACATATGTATTTAAATGCATACTGAAAAAAGATAATTGTAATTGCAAGGGCTACATATTATTTTAAAATGTGTAAGCAATTGTTAAATACTAACAATTAATAAAATAATTTTCAAGAGCATCCTCGCTGCTGATCTATGGACTGTTAAAGCATACTGAATATTGAAAAAGACTTTTAAATGGCGTCAGGCCGCGTACAGGGTATCTGCAAGTTCACTCTCTCTTCTAACGCATTTTTGTGTTTTGGCTAATTACGGCTAAAATATTTGATTACGTCAGAAGCATAAAATCGCCACAAAATTGTATTAAGATTTGCTGTATGGAAAAACTGTGCAATCGCAGTTGCTGTTGTTAAAGTAGAGAGAAGTTGTTGTTGTGGTTGTAGTTGGGGATGTTGTTGTTGGTGTTGTTGTGGTTGTGGTTGCTGAAATGCCAAACTTGCAACAACAATGAATTGTTGTTGTGGCCATTTACGAGTATTCAGGCTTTAACGTGGTTGACGCTTTTGCCCAAATTCGCATATCAAACATCAAACATCAAACATTCAAAATGCGCAACATTTCAACGTGCTCCGTCCTCAGTTTACCCCTCCTCTCTCTCCTCTCGCTGCCCCAGCTGCTTGCCCCATGTTGCACCGCGGCGGTCTGCGGTGTCAGCTGGCAAAATGAGCTGCCAAAGATTTGAATATTGCACATTTGTGTCATAGACCGCGCAGCGAGTGAAATATTTTTCTTGATTTTTGTATTGCTGTTGCGCCATGTTGCAACACATTTGTTGTCCACTATTCGGTGCCCATTGTCGCATGCAACATGTTGCCAGCTCCTCTCGACTGTCAAATGTGTTTGTCAGCTGTTGGCCAGTAAAAATGTACAATTGCGCCACATTGACAGTTGGCCCAGACGAATAACGACAACAAAACCTCAATCGCACACAAAGACTCTCTTTCGAACCCCTCTTCCCCACCGTCAACCTCCTCTATCGATCTGTGGAACGATCTGCTGGGATCTGTGCACGATGTGCGTGCCTGGTCAGCGCTTGTCGTTTAATTGAAAGATGTCAATTTGCGTTTACGGTGGCAACAACGCACAAAGTGCGTTGCGCAACAATTACAACTGCAACTGCAACTTCAACTCTGCAACTGCGGCAACTTCGGCAGCAGACAGTCTTCAGCTTACCCTGTAAAGCAATGTTTACAAAATCGATATAGATAAAGATTGAAAATGGTTGAACAATATATAAACATTTAAAAAAATATACCGAAAAAAATAAATGAATATGTGCAAAACAAAACTCAAACAGTTTCACTTGTTGAAAAACGTTCTAATATTGATATAAATAAACTTTATTTATATTCGCAAAATTACATTTAAGCTTTGTAGTATTTTAAAATTTTTGTATTTTCTAAAATCAATGTTAGCAGTGGTATTTTTATAAATAAAATATATAAGAGAAAACATTCTCAAAAACTGCAAGGTAAGGAACTAAAAATATAAAATAATAATATAAAACGAAAATTTAAATAAATACATAACATTTAATTAATCTTCATATAGCATACTTGCAATTTTAAATTAAAATTTATAGCTACGAGAAATTTTACAGCAAATTAACGTAATAAAAATGATTTTAATGTAAAACAAAACTTAATTGACTTTTTTGTTTTTTATTTTATTTTTGTTAATCTACATATAACATTCTTGCTATTATTAGATTAAAATTTCTAACTATAAGCAACTTTATAGAATTAGGGTAAAGTAAAGTATTAAGATCAAATAATTCGATGTGGAGCATATTTACTTAGCTGCTTCAATAGATGCTTATACATCATATTATACCCCTTTTATCGCATTTGAGGGGTATATACGACCAACAACAACAAGAGTCGCAGACGAAGAGGAGAACCGACTTAAGGAGAGTCTCTTTAACCCGCGCCAAATAAATTTCAACCAAATTGCCAACGTCAGCGACGCTATCAGCGGTATTTATCAGCTTGAAAGGGGTGCGTGGCGAGGAGCGCAGGGGGCGAGGGCGCCGAGGCAGCGGGATAAACAGAAGGCAACAACATTGCCGAGTGGCCAGCTTGATGCTGCCTCTGCTGCTGCAGTTGCTGCTGTTGCTGCTGTTGCATGCTGTTATAGGCTGCATGCTTTATCGCAATATTTAATTGGCAAAATATGCGTCTAAACGCACATAAATTGCATTGCTAACGCGTTTGTTGCGTCTCGCAGACCGCACGCCAATTACCTCAGCAGCAGCAGCGGCAGCAACAACTTGCAACTTACAGCAGAGGCAGCAGCAGCAGCAGCAGCATCCGCACGCAATGTCAAGGCATTTCACTCAATTGTTGTTGCTCACGGCGGCAATTGCTGTGCGGTTGCTGATGTTGCTGCTGCTGCTGTTGCTGCCGCTGCTGTTGTTGTTCGTTCTTGCAGCAACAGTTGCTAACCTGCCGCAAATGTCACAATTGGCGAGTCCAAAGCAACAGTCGAAAGCAAGTGGAAGCTCGACGACGGTCCGACTGACACTTGACTTGACTTGAGACGCGCCTTCGGCTTCGACTTCAGCTTCGACTTCAGCTTCAGCTTCAGCTTCAGCTTCGACTTCAGCTTCGACTTGGCTTTGGCTTTGGCTCTGGCTTTTGTGGCTGCAACTTTTGCGGCTTGTTAAATTGTCGCAAAGTTATGAGCAAAGGATTTGCGCATTGCAAGCAGCAGCAGCAACAACTCAGTGCCAGCTGACGGGCCAGTTAAACGTTCTCTCTTGGCCAGCTTCAGCTTCAGCTTCAGCTTCGACTTTGACTTCACTTGGCTGTGGGTCAGTAAAGCGATATGCGAATCATTTAACTGACTTTTCATTCCTCTGACTCTGACTGTGACTCTGACTTCGTCGAAGTTGTCGTGTTCGCTGCAGAATTGGATGAGATCTTGTCAGTGAATCGTTGGCAAGCCAGTTCCCATTTCGATTCCATGTAAATTCTTGAGCAAATATTAGAAAGTTCAAGGCGCAAACAATTTCCAACAGATACATTTCAATTCATTTGAAATTCGCGTTGTTCTGACTACAGTAAATTAAAATAGAAATAAAAATAATAATATTCCTTGCATCTCAGAAATGCAAATGTCGAGAGATAAAGAGAGCATCTTAAAGATACAAAAGGGAACTTTGAAATACAAATGCAGCTTCAAGTTACAATGGCATCTTTAAAAGCAAGGCGCACATTTATGAAATATATGTAAATAAAATACATCTTGAACGTGCAATATACAAAAGTATCTTAGGCGAGCAGCACGAATCTTTAAGGCACAAACGCAACAAGAATTTACAGCACATTTACAGCTTTTTGTTGTGAAAGCATCAGATACGAAAATGCAGAGCAACCTTTGGAAAGTATCTTTCGGTTGCTGCACCGACGGCAACCACAAAGGTATCACAGTGTAAAGCCAACGCTCTAATTCAGATATTGTATCTAATGTTGGAATATGCTGAGAACTATTTGCCGCAGCTTTTAAAGACGTTCGCTTAAAGTCGCAGACAACCTTGAAATCGACGCTACACAATCTGTATCCAAGTGTGTGCGCCATGTGTGTGTGTGTGTGTGTGTGTGTGTATCTGTGGTGTTATAAGGCATCGCACTGTGCAGCATAATAATAGAATTTGCTGCAAGTTTCTGCAGTGCGACCGCGACCTTCGTTAAAGTTGCGAAACTTTGTCTTAAAGTTCAAACTGGAGCACAACTATTTGCCCCATATACATGTGTAGCCAACATCCTCCCTCTCTTTCCTCCCCATCCTCCCTGTCTCGCTGTGTGTGCGGTATATAAAGTGTATAAAGTATAAAGTATGCACCGAGTGCGCCAACTGAATTTATATAACTCTTTCATTCCTCGACTACTTTTTTGCTCCAGCATCGTTTTTTTTTTATTATTATTTGAATGCTCTGCTGCAGTTGGCGTTGTTGCCGTTGTTGCAGTTGCTGGTGTTGCCGTCGCAGCTGTTTTCGCGCTTGCCGCAACTTGAGCAACGTCCTTGGCTGCTGTCCTGTCTCATCCTCGTCCCCATCCTTCGGTTCGTCCTCACTTAAGCCTTGCACTCGACGCGCTGCTGCTGTTGTTGTTGTTGTGGCTGCTGCCTGGCTGCTGACTGTCTGCAAAGTTTTCCATATTTTTAGTGCAGCCAAGCACAGGACAACCAGCCCAGCCCAGCCAGACGAAGAGACAGACGGTCAGACGGAACGGACGGACGGACAGACAGACAGACAGACAGAGCGGACGGACGGACAGCCAGGCATTTGGAGTTTCCCACTTTGCAATAAGTTTGAAACTTAAATAAGGATAATAAAATGCTTTCGACTGCGCTGTTGCAGCATCCTTGCAGCAGCAGCAGCAGCACAAGAACTCACCATGTACCCCATGCAACCTCTCACCCCCCGCCCCCCCTCTTCCGACCCCCTCGCTTCCTTAGCCAAGCACTGATTGTGTGACGTCCTTGGCTGGCTGGCGCTCTGTCTGTGCGCTGTCTGCGCTGGCGAACAGCAACCTTGCCACCTTCAGTTGCACAACAGCCCCTCGCTGCTGCCACGCCTCTCCATCTAGCCCGCCCCGCCCCCCGTCGCCCCGTCGCCGTCTGGCAACAACTTCTCGTTCTAGTCCGTGATTCACTCTTGAACAACTTTTTAACATAATGAAATCAAATAAAATGTAGGTAGAAGCTTTATGCAGCGAGCGTCGCTTGTGCCACATAATAACACATACACACAAACACACACACACACACACTTACATAGTGTACGTGTGTGTGTGAGCATAATAAAATATATTTCTGTTGTCTGCTGGCATCGCCAACTGCGGTTCCTGCTGCTGCTCCTTGCTCCTTTCTTGCCACTTCTCCTTCTCGTCTCAGCGCTTTCTTCCATTGTTGTTGTTGCTGTTGCTGTTGTTGGGCAACACTTTCGCTTTCAGCGGCACAAACTGCATACTTTCAATTACCAGCAACAACAAATGCGCTGAGAGCAACAACTGATTGCCAGCGAAGAAAATCCATTTGGTTCTGTTTTGCTTTGGCTTTTCCTAGCCCTTCAATTGCTTTTCCTTCTCCACAACACAAATTGCACTAAACTTTCGCATTGCATTTTAACATAATCTATAATTAGCTGCGATTCTGAGGATGCAACAACTTCAAATTGCAAAAATTCAATTAATTATTGCAATGCGTTAGACGAATTGAAGGTATTAAAGAAATAATTTATGTAAATTCAAACATTGCTAATCCTGAACGATAAAATAATTCGGTAAACTCTTCAATCGTTTTGGAGTGGAAATATATTTGAAAGATGCACATCGAATTCAATACAAATAAATAGTATTTTCGGATGAACTTTTATAAATTATTATAAAAAAATGTATATTTATTTAAAATTGTTGCTTTAAGTATTTTCTATTTTAAATTAAAAACACATGCAATGCATCAAATGAAAACAATGCTTTTAATGAAAATTCAATTATTTGATCATCTTTGAAATACTTGTGATGTATAAATTGATTTATGAAACTATAGATACATTTAAATTTGTTCATTTTAACGAAAGAATAAAAATAATGTAATTATTTATACTTGTTTCACAATGTTTTTTATTTTTGTTATAGAAGACTTCAATATTACAACTGCCAATTGTCTGCCTTAATTCCTGGGGCTGCTTTAATGAGCTGACCAAAAGGAGAAGCTTTAAGGAAATCGATAATGCGCCTCGAAGTGTATTGTGAGCAAGGACAATCAGCAGATACTTCAATGCACAACTGATTAGGCCCCCCGATGAGGGAGATCGAAGCAGTCGCAGCCAGAGCTATTAAGTGGCAACAGTCGAGCATCATTTCCATGGCTCTGGCATCTGGCTGCTTTATTCGATGCAGTCGCAATGCTGGCTCCAATTGAGCACACAGCACAAAGGTCCTGTGGCTCGATTGTTCCCAGTTGCTGGCCAATGTTTTCGGTTCGCCATTCACAATTTAAATAGATGTGCTCGTCGTCTTCACACTCGCATCTCAAATTCCTCAACGGGCTGCAGCTCGTTGCTCATTTTGCTAAACAGCCGCTGGCAAATGGCAAATAACAAATGGCAATGGCAAAGTCATTTCAGTTCAGTTCAGTTCAGTTCTGTTCGGTTCGGTTTGGTTCTCGATTCGGAATTCAAAGTCCAACTTGGACATGGACTCGTCATCATTTTGTGCGACAAACGACAAACGACAATTGCAGTGCAAGCGACATAGCTTTGTTGTCCTGCCACCTGCCCCCGCTTGGTCCGCTTGGCTTGTTGATTCCCTGCCAAGTTCCTGCTGTGCCATTTGTGTGTTATTTTGGGGCTGAACACTGCACTTTACGACTACAACGGCACATTCTTTACGAGCCTTGTAAAACCAAAATAATAAAAAGCTGCAAGTTGCAAACTAACTTTAAAATTCCTCCAGAAATTCGGTTAACTCGTCACCCACTTTAACTTAATCTCCATTCAATTTAAATCAATATGAAAAATATATTTAAATTTAATATTTTAAATCATTAAAACCAATAACCACAAAGTTTCAGGTTTTAACAAATTTGTCATTTTTAATACCGATAGCAATACAAGAAAATTGAATAGGATTGGAAATCCTGAAAAATAAGTTTTGAAACAAGTTTCTATATTATTTATAAATATATTATTGTATATTGTTTTGTTTTTAGTTAAAATACATTATAATCTTGTTATATTATTTTATTTATTTTAAATTCAACTATGAAAAGACGACATTAAAAATATGTCAATATTAAATAATGATTAGGAAATTAAAATATACAACTTTAAAAAATAAGAATAGATTTCTAGCTTAAAAACTAAATTAAAAATGAAATTGAATATTCAATTACAGATATCAAGCAACAATTTAATAATTATTCAATAAGCAAAGAGCACGAGTTTTTTCTTTTTATTTAAACTGATAATTATTTCAGCAATTTCATGGTTGATACTGGAGAATTAATTAAAGTATTTGAACAATAACTGATAGTCACAACATTTACATATTGGCTTGTATTCATTTCATTAAAATAATTAAAGTTTAAGAGCATTGTTTTAAAATGTATGCATATCCTTAGATTAGCCCTTCAAGTAGAGCAAAATCAATAAGGTATTTTTTAGAATGTATTAACAAATTTAAACAATGACTGATAGTCACTTTTTTAAGCTATTGGGTTGAATGAAAGTTTAACGAAATTTTTTTTAAAGTATTTGCATATAGATCATTTAACAAAGCCCAAAAAAGAATTTGAAATTAATTCTAATTGCAGTTGCAATGAGAACTCATCGCTTTGGATTTGCGTGTTGGGTCGAGTCCTCAGGGTTGTGGCTGAGGTTGGGCCTTTTAGAGCGGGCAAGTGTCTTGCCAACACCTCAGTTAACAGCTAACAGCTAACGGCTAACAGGCAGCCGGCAGCAGCTACCCCGTCTAAGCCTGCGCTGCTATTGCTGCGTTTAATGTCAGTGCGATGGAGGGAGAGAGAAGGGAGGTGGGAGGAGGGAGGAAAGAATAGATGGAGGCTTCATTTCGTGCGCTGTCGTCCATCAGTGAAATAAAAATGTCACTCCCATTGCAATCCATCACGTGACAAATGTGTCTCTCTGTCTCTGTCTGCAGTGCGAGTGTGACTGTGTGTGTGTGTGTGTGTGTGTGTGTGTGTGTGTGTGTGTGTGTGTGTGTGTGTGTGTGTGTATGTGTTTGCGACACATGTGTTGGTGTGTTGGGCGTAAATGTGCCGAAAAAAATAGCTGAGGAAAAACACGCTGCCTCGTCCGGCCGAAACGGCAGCAGGATCTAGAGACGGAGGAGGAGCGGGAGGCGGAGCTGAGGATGTCAGGCAAAAGCCAAGCCCAGAGCGGAGGAGCGGAGGAGCAGCAGCAGGCGCAGGACTCGCAGTGTTCAGGGCTCAGCACTCAGTAGCCAGGACTCAGGGCCAGAGGACGATGCCAACGACGAATGACGTGACATGGCAAAACTTTTAGTTTGCCTGACAACACGCAGCGAGCGCGTGGCGAGGAGGCAGGAGGGGGTCAGGAGGGGCAGGCGGTGGCGGAGGCGTCTGTTTTGCTGATGCCTCATGTACGGGGCGGAGGGGCGTGGCCGTGGCTGCTGCTGCTGCTGTTGCTGTTGCTGTTGCTGCTGATGTCACATACGTTTGCTTGTGTGCAACGTTGCATTGTTTTTTTTATGCTGCCTTTTTTTTCGGCTCTGCTCTGCTCTGTTATTTTTATGTGCCTTTAGCCCCGGCTCTCGTCGTTTGTCGCTCGTCTTTCGGTTTAGCTCTTTGCTTTGCTGCCCCATCCTCTTCTGCTGCTGTTTTCTAGATTGCATCCAAAATTTATGTTGTCACTGTCACTGTTGTTGTTGCTGTTGTTGGGCGCTTCCCAAAATGGCGGCGGCCATTCGCGCCCAGCGCTCGAGTCGATTATTTATAAGCAGTGACAGCGTCGCGTCAACTTGATGATAAACTATGTTTGCCACGGCGCCCTAATTGAAAATAATGCAGCGCCCACACAAGCCATTCCTGCCCCGCCTCCATTGCTCCCCCAATCGCATTTGGGCGGCAGCTGCAGCGCCCAAAACATAGGCGCGTCCCAACGGACGT
Source organism: Drosophila formosana (assembly GCA_035045625.1). Lineage (NCBI taxonomy): Eukaryota > Metazoa > Arthropoda > Insecta > Diptera > Drosophilidae > Drosophila > Drosophila formosana. Next base: position 144,103 of record JAWNOW010000173.1, on the reverse strand, counting down.
ATACGCAATCTAGGCAGCCGGGATGCGCGTGCAGTGCGAAGAAGGAGCAAGAATCCTGCGGCAGCTATAAAATAAAAGAGAGCAAAAATGGCGCAGCCCGAAAAATTGCAATCAAGTGCAAAATTGCCGACGTAAACGATGGGAAGGCAACGACGATGGCAACGACGACGACGACGACGATGGCGATGGCAGCCCAAACTGCCAAACTGCAAAACTGCAAGCTGCGAGCTGCGAGCTCAGGCTGAAGCCCAAGACGAGGCGCAGGACCCCGAAAAAGTGCAGGCTCCGGCTGCCAGGACACGTACTAGCAATGTGGACGCCATCGTCCTCGTCCTCGCCATCGTCCTCGCCATCGTCGTCAGAGCCATCATCGTCATAGCAGGCTTCCTTTTTGTTGCTTTCGCTCTTCTTTCGACTCACAAGTCCTACTCCCAATTTTTGCTCCTCCTACTCCTCCTGCACTTCTTGCTCCTCGCTGTCGTTGTCGTTGTCGTAAAAACAAACTAAAAGCAGCTCCTTCCCTCCTCCGTCCCGCACAGCATAATCCAAGCAGTTCAAGGCGTTCACGCAGCTTCAGTCCCAGCATCAGGCGGAGTTCCAATTGAAGACCAAAGAAAGCCGATACGAAAAATGCCCTGGCGTCAGGAACAATCTGAAGATGAAACAATATATAATTTTAAATTTTACGAGCTTCACAGTTTTCCACATACAATTTCAATGAAATATAAATTTAATTTCATTTCATTAATATATAAATTTCATTTAATTTATATTTACATTATAATTTCAATTTCAATTTCATGTCTTTAATTTATAATTTACATTTTAATTAAGTTTTATGTTTAATATGAAACCTCTTGTTATCAAATTTAATTTAATTTAAATTTTAATTGAATGAAACGAAGTTTAAATTTCAATTGAATGATATTTAAATAAAAAAGAAAAGAAATGTGATAAAAGGAGTCTAAGTTTTTCCTAATCACGTTGAATTCAAATTTAAATGAAATAAAATTTATGTTCAAATGAAATAAAAAATAAAAAATATTCCTTACTTCCATTATTTACCATCGAACTGATGGATTTAACTATATATATTGTATGCATTTCCAATATTTATTTTTTATTATTATACAACAATTGTATGAATACTCCATTATTTTTTAAGTCTATATTAGAATGTAAATAAAATGTCTTGCCGCTTTCTGTGCGAATCAAAAAGGACAATGGGTAAAATGCGAAATTGCGTCTGCTCCCCAATAATCCGTTTGTTCAATGCAACATCAGAATGATATACAATAAAATTAAAAGGAAGTCTGGGCATGCCAATCAATGCATTTGGAAACGCATCAATGGAGAATGTTTTCATTTCATTTGCAGTGCTCGCACTTTATTATTTTCATTCCACTCGTTCCGATGCGAAGTCGTCGTATCGTCGTATCTGATGCGTTCGATCGTTGGCATGTTGGGATCCCAGACAATCGCAATCGCCGATCCCCCAGCGAATATGCCTCAACGTTTTCGCGTTGGCGCACTTCATGGCAATGGAACACAAAAAGCAGGCAGAAATTCCATTAATTTTTGTCCTTCTTATCGCTGCCTTGCTGCTGCTCTGCTGCTCTGCTCTTGTGATTGTGATTGGGCGCAGAGTTCCTGGGAGGGGGGCAGAGCAGAGTGCCCACACACACACACACACACACACACTGCACGGGGTGTGCTGCGTGCCACAGTGTGGCAGCTTTGGCTTAGCAGCGTCACGTGCTGGGCGCAAACTTAACGCATTTCCGTCCGTGCAACGTCGGGTGGCGCCATCCTCCGTGGGGTTGTCCTGGCTGCGTGCACAAGGACCTTATTGATGCAGCGACGACTTTGGCAAGGCTGCAAAATTTATTGAAGCGTTAAGTTGCTGCCTTTGGAGACTTGGCTTAGTTTTTCCCCATTCCTCTCTCGCTTATTTCCGCCTTCCTCTTCCTCTTCCTCTCGCCGCTTTCTATTCTTATTTTGCTAGCAGCTTTTTATTATAGTTTTTTTCGTGCACTCTTCTTCTGCAGGTATGCGAGGCGACCCCCTTCAAGTGACGCAATCGGAGCCGAGGGACGAGGGACGAGGCGTGAAGCCCGAAGGACGCAGGACAAAGGACAAGGGTCGCTGGAGTCTTGCGTCTCACTCAAAAGCATTTCAGTGTTGCTGTTGTTGTTGTTGATGTTGGTGTGTTGGTCAATGCGCAAAATACATACACGGAAAGTGCATTACGGCCATGTCCATCCGCTGCGTTATTTTTAAAGGCCAGGCCATTATTTAATTAGTTGCGTTCACTGCTAAAGCGCTCTGTGCCAATTTTGATTAAGACAATGTCAAAGGTCAGCGCATAGCGCGCCAGATGCCAGAGGATGCCACTTCTCGGCTCCAGGCTCCAGGTTCCCAATCGCCACACCCCCCGCCCGCTGCCTTTGGGTGCCCTTTGACCTTCAAGCAGCTGGCTTGAAGAGCATGCAAATGTTTTGTATTTTGTAACTTAGCATGCTTAATACAACAATATTGTTTCCTGTTTATTTAGAGTTTTATTCCCAATGGAAAATATTTATGCAAGAAGTTTCGCTCATAGAGCGTATATACTCTTGATCGTCATCATTAAATAAATAAATTATTTGAGCTGTGCATTTCAAATTTGTTATGGAGATTTCTGTTTTCAAAACACGGATGAAGATAAAGTCTGTGAATTAACAAATATTCACTTTTAGCGAAATTCGAATTCAATAATTATAATAGTTTTGTAACAAACTCACTTACAAAATATGTGAAATCAAAAGGAAACAATATTTTAAAGTCTCTTTTGACTCGAACTAATTAAAAAATGTAAAAAACTAAGTTAACGGAAAACATTAGTTGTGGCTGAGAAGACAGGGTATATTACAGTCGAGCACACTCAACTTAGTCGCTCTGACTTGTATTATTAGTATATGGGAGAAGCAGATTTCTCCGATCCCTTCACTTCCCATACATCCGTCTTGTATCTTCCGGTAAAGGTGAAGGCCACAATGAATTTCTGCGGTGGGCTAGAGGCCAACCTCGTTGGTCCATCAACAGTCCCAAGTGGTTAATATCACTGAGTGTTTCTTCATGCTAGTCCATGTCAAAGATGCCATTCAAATGGCATAAATAAAAATAACTATAATCGAATAAAACAATGTTGAAATTGTATTGATTAGTTTGGTAGTCATTCAGTTACTCATCAGCTTAGAATAAATGAAAATAATTTATTGCCAAATATTCAATCGAATCGAGTGCATAAATTATTAAATTGTGAGCATAACTTCTTAAATCTAGATTTAAAAAAATTAACAACATTATATTTGTAGTGCTTTTATTAAATAAACTTATTTATATATAATAAAATTCCAATTTGTATTGACATTTATGTTAAAATGAACACGAAATTTCCAACCAATTGAAGAGAGATTGACGACTGATTTATTCACTGGTAATGATTACAAAAGATACCTCGAAATATTCAATATATTGTTTTCTTACAAGTGCAAACAGACAGTAAAAACAAATTAGTGGTTTTGCTTAAAATAATTAATGCAAAATAAGTTTTACCAATATGCAATAAAATCCAAATTTAAAAGCCCACGTAATAGTAAATTTATTTTCTGTATTTAAATCAGTGCAAGATAATCAAATATCAGCTAATGAGTTATTATTGTGCGTACCGATATTAAAGACGCCATTTTCGACTTGTTATCAATTCCGTTAGTAGATTGAATTATTGTAAAATATATAGAACAAAAAACAATTTATCTTTCCGCAGCCGGTAGGATTCGAACCTACGCTCCCAGAGGGAATCTGATTTCTAGTCAGACGCCTTAACCGCTCGGCCACGACTGCTTCATGATGTGGCCCAAATAAATAAGTTATTTTAAGACACGGCCAATGAAAAAGCGCGTTGTCTATTTTTGACTGAGCTTAGCATATTTTTTGGCTTCGTGTGTAACCAGCAATCAGACGGTAAAATTATAAATATATAGATTGGCAAAAATTCTGAGATAAATTCGGGAAAACTTCGTCACTTTCTCTATAAAGTAATATTGTGAGGTGATAAGATTTGCGATTTACGGTAGCCGCTGCACAATACTTGTATAAAATGTAGAATCCATTGCCCAAAGTTCTATGCACTTGAAAGTGTTCGTTGTTCCGCTGACTTTATTATGCCATAACTTTGGCAACCGTTTCCAAGTCGGACGCATCCTCTTCACTTTCCGCAGCACTCTTCACGTCATTTGGCACTCGATGGCGTTACACGACGTGCGTGGTGTAATTTTGTGCAATGACACGCCAATATCTGCAATGTTTTGACGTCCCCCATACCCTGTAAGCAGTGGAAAATAAAGAGGTATATTCGCAGTCAGTATCAGTGCAAAACAAGAGCATTCTATAAGCAATATTTTACTCTTATCTTACTTTCCAGCAGTCCTCAAAATTTCTCGATGATTAGATATTAGTTACTCACAAAATAAACAACAAATAAAAAATGTATATGCAAAAATAAACAATAATATAATACAAATATTCATATAATTTAATAAATTGCAAGATTGCATTACTTACAAAAATGAACAAATAAATTCCAAAATAAATTAAAATATGAAGAATAATAGAAAATATATGTAAAAAAAAATATATAATGAAATGTATGTAAGGTATTATTTACAAACAAAAATAAATAATAATATAATGAAAAAAAATGCATGATTGCCTTACTTACAAAATAAGAATTTTAAATATGTATATTATAAAAATAATATAAAATAAGTTTCATGATTGTATTATTTACAACAATAGAATATAAAATGTCTGCAAACATCAAAAAAATTATAATACTAATACTAATTTAATAACATAATTGCATGATAATATAAAATTCATGCACTAATAAAAAACATAATAATAATATATTAAAATAAAATATACACAAACTTCAAAACAAATATAAAAATAATATAAAATAAATTATATGCATAAATAAATAATAAAAATAATAGTGTAATAAAACAAAATATCTGCAAACTTCAATAAAAATATAATGATAATACGACATAGAATAGAAATGATTAAATATCATTTCAACATAATGCTTAGGATATCTTTTAGTTGAGCACTCGCGACAAGCGCTTTTATCCATAAATTGTATTTTGCTATTTTATTGGGATCTTTCATGGGCAGCCGTTTGTTGTTGCCGTTCGTCGTTGTTGTTGTTGTTGCCATTGTGCTCATGTCTATTAAGTCAAATTAATTGTCCATTTATTTGTTTGCCATTTTTGCTAGAAGCAGCCATCAAATATAATTCGACAGGCAACATGAACGCTGAGCAGCGAACACGGTAAAATGGTAACGGAACGGTAAACGGCGAACGGCAAACGGTTAAACGCCAAAAGGGTAAACGGTAAACAATGGGAAGTCATTGCTGGGGAAGGTGAAGGGGAAGGGGAAGGGGAATCGAAAAGCAAAACCACTCGAAAGTAAATACAATTTGTTGGCTCTATTAAAAATGAATTAAGCTCCGTTCAAATGACAGCCATTTGTTGTAGTTGTTTTGCTCGACTTTTGAGTGATGTGCGCCATTTTGTTTCGGCCCAACGCTAGTTTTGCATTATCGATGAGCAGCGCAATTGATTCCAAGTGCAGTTACGTGCATGCAACACGACGCGACTCACAATTGCCGGCATTTCTCTCCATCTGGAGCGGGGGGGGGAGGCATGCAACGTGGCGGGGCACTGAGAGCGATGCATAAACGTTATGAATGAGACAAGCAAAAAGCGCTTTACACTGAGGCAGCGGCTTGGCAACATTTTGCAAAGAGCGAGCACAAGAGAGCGCCGCACATGCAATTTGAGTGCAGCTGCAGCGCTTAAGAGCATCGAGCGTCGACGTCGACGTCGACGTCAGCGACAACGTCAGAGAGAGCGAGAGTGCAAGCAGAGTTTCACTCAAGCGTCGCAGTCGCCGACACTCGCCGAGAGAGCGCGCGCGAGATGGAGAGCGAGAGAGAGCGAGAGAGAGAGAGAGCGCCTGGAGTTGTTGCCTGTGTTGGTGCAGTCGCAGTCCGCGTCGCAGTCGGCGTCGTCGCTTCAGTTCGAGAGCTTTGAGTCAGCTTCGAGTGCAAATTGCTGGCGTCACGACGCGTTGACCAACGCAGCCGGCGTTTGCAGTTATCGCTCGTAGTTGTAGTTGTTGTTGTTGTTGCTGCAGCGTGGGCGTTTGTTTGCTATCGCAAGGGGTGAGGGGGAGGGGGAGTTGTGAGGCCGGCGCACGTGGCGACTTTGGCACACACACACACACCCACACACACACACAGAGAGGCGACACACGATAACCGAGCTGCCGACGAGCAGTTGGGTTTCGGCGCCCTACGCACCACGGCAGCCCTCCCCCCCCGCCTGGCCACGCCTACGCTGCGACACCCACGCAAAGAGGCGCTACTTAGGATTGGTTCGCCGCCGACTGGACAGCGACGGCGACGGCGACGGCGGCAGCGGCAGCGTTAGTTTTGCCTCCCCACTGCCCGCCCCTTCGCTCGCTGTGCGCAGCAACTGCATCAACGGGCGGCGCTGCTGCAGCGGACGTCGCCGTCGTCGTTGGCGTCGTTTTTGGGCAGTTTTCGTGTGTGTCCAGCGCGTAAAAAGCCGCTGCCGACGCCGACGTCTTTGTGCTATGATTTTTTTGCGTTCTTCGTTTTGTTGCTTTTTGCTTCAGCATTTTTTGGGGATTATTGATGCTTGTGTGGAGGGAGGGAGGGGGCAGAGTTTAGGCAACTGCAATGTACGCGCGTGTGTGTCTGTGTGTGTGTGTGTGTGTGTGTGTGCCAGGGTTGGCTAACTTTTTGTTTTGCCTGCCTGTGCGTGTGTGTGTGTGTGTGTGTGTGTGTGGGAAGGGAATGAAAAATAGTAAAGTCCGGCAACGCAAGGATATTGATGAAGCACTTTCGAGGGAGAACCTACCCTGCATCACGTACATGTGTGTGCGTGTGTGTGTGTGCGTGGCGGATTACATGCAATGTGTGTGTGTGTGTGTGTGTGTGATTGCGCCTGCTCGTCAGTTTCAGTAAACACATGGCTCCCGCCTCCCTCTCCTTCAGCTCTCCGCTCGCACACATTCACATGGAACATAACTGCATAAATGAGGCTTTAAACTTGTTAACGTCGTCGTCGTCGTCGCCGTCGCAGTCGGTTGGTTGTTAAAAAGTTTCGAGTATTAGTTACGAGGCGGGCAACAACTAATCGCTGCCCCGTGCGACACCCTGTGCGACACCCTGTGCCACCCTCACCATTGGCAATTTGCGGCAACACACGGCGTATGCGTAACGCAAAGTTATGCAACTAAAAGTATGTGGAAATGCATAAGTTGAGATAGATGGTCGGCTGATTGATTAATCACTGCAACAATCCAATCAATCCTATTCAAATAATTCAAATTTGTAATAACTTTAATTTAAAAATAATTAATTAAAATTCAAAATTTGGCAAATCATAAAATCTAACATTACGCAACATTTGCAATTTAAATGTAAAATTCTGTATGAATTATCCAACTGTAAGTAAATTGTGGTTCGTTATCCCAAACCCAGGAATTCTCTTTTTTGGTCAGGCATTAGACCTAGCAACAATTAACAATGCCTGATTGATCGCAATACATTTTTCTGGATATTAGATACTTACTGCCAAACAAGGTTACTTAATTGTTTTCATTGTAGCTAATATAACAAAGCCATAACATATGTATATATGGGAGTGTAGATCGCACACATCTTGATTTAGTAGGCGACGACTTTCTTACTAGATCAAGCGGAAAGAAATTAGTTAATATCAAATTGAGGTAACTTATTCAATTCGTTGTGAACAAAATCGAAATTATTATAATCTTGATGTCAATCACGATCAACATAGATGCGCAAATTTAGAGGATTTGATGCAAGATGACTTACATGAATGATGAGCAATCACTGAATGAGCAATCAACGCACTGCACAAACGGTGGCATAGCTTATGTGATTTGGTAAGACAGAATATCTACTCTGGGTATTTCAATCACATATTACAATTTCAATGGGAAAACTATACTACTAAGTGCTCTTGGTTTTTTTTTCGCCTCCTACCCAACACGCAGTATTAACACAGGCTTTGCTTAAGCTATTCACAGTTCCAGCTCAATAAACCGTGGGGCATACATTTGAAATACCATAGACAAAATGTGTATATTTTAGATTATGATTTTGATTTAAATCAATTTTTTTCAAAACGTTGTGTTTAATCGAATAGCCAAGTAAATTCATTTTAAAGTTACCATTTATTTGAAGGTGTCAGGCAAGAGGGTCTGAGAGAATATATTGGCTGTTGCACATCCACAAAGACTAGCTTAGACTATTACATATGATTTTCTAATTCACCTATCACACAAGTCATTCTAAATATTTTTTACTTAAACTAGAACTAAGTTATTCCAGGAGTCGCATATGCAATTATGCAGACAATGAAATGAATAGAGTTTAAAAGCTTATGTTGCCCATTTTAGCCCAAGTTGCACAAAATAATGATAACATTGAATGACAACAAGATTTCAAATACACTGCAAATTACGCAATAACATTGAGTCGTTAACCGGCAACAAACTGGCAATTAATTGTGATAAATAATTTAGGTAAGTCGCCAATTGGGCCACACCAAGATACAGTATCTCGCAGATACTTTGAGTACGAGGTATGTTGCAGTCCAACTCAAAATATTGGTTGCCATCTGCAAAGTGTGGGCGAAAACTTTGGGTTGGCGAAAGCACTTGGCAAAGGAATTCCTGGCCAGCAATTTATCAGCTGGAGAGCAGCAGCCACCTTTGCCCCCCTCCCCACCCGTCCCCGACTTCCCCCTCCCTGCCACGCATATCTCGCTCGGCATTTGCTAGTTACAAAAGGCAAAGGCAAAGGCAGAGCACAACTGTACTTTTCATTTGTGACGCGTCCGGACATCGCAATCGTCTAAATAAACACAAAATGCAATAAATTTAGCCATCGATTATGGGGCTCCAAATCCAGACAAAAGGCGGGAGCGGAGAGGCAGAGAACAAGAACAGTCTGGGCGGCAACCAGGCATCGAGGCATTTGCATGCGGCAGGTGAGAGGAGAGAAGAGTGAGGAGTGAAGAGTTCGAGCACATAACCAATGGATACGCATTGATATAGCACAGATAACCTGCCGACTGCGACGACGGCGACGACGACGACAGAGAACTGACCCCTTGGGAGCGATAGAGATAGACAACGACTGAGCAGCGGGGAGCGGGGGGAGGAGGAGAACTCCTTGGGGGGGGAGGCGTCGGAAAACACACACGAACCGAAATCCAGCAGAAAGCAGCAAACTAAAACCGAAACTGGCTGCTAACGGCATCGACATCGGCAGCCCGGCAGAGTTTCCAACCTGCCCCATGCCCCTCGCTCTGTGGCACGTCCCTGTATCCCTTTTGTTAATTAAGTTTCGTTTGTTTTGCGAGCGCACTTCTCTCTCTCTCTCTCTCTCGTTCTCTCTGCCTCCCTTTGTCTGCTGCGTTTTGAACTCTGCGCCGGACAGGGAGCCAAAAGGAGTTGCCACGAGACGCGGCGGGTGGCGTGTGGCAGGCAGGTGTGGCAAACGTTTTCATTTCGGGATAGTCCACAACATGCGGGTGTCCAGCATCCAATCTGATGTCCTGGGTGCCGTCAATAGATGTTGCTGGGCATTCAGATCACAGCTCATCTGCGATCTCAGTCTGTTCTCTATTTCTGTAGTTGGCCATCGCCAAAGGGGGGCAACCATAAATAGCAAAGGGGGCAAGAGAGAGAGACAGAGAGGGGGCAGCAGAGAGAGGCTCCGACTTTGGACTTGCGCCTTCAGCCGACTGGCAACTTACTTTTAATTAATAACTTGTCAGTGTGCAAATGACATGAGAGAAGCTTCCAAGTTAACGCCCCTTGGCTACCAATTTGAGGATGCTTCACTTCAGTTGGAGCCACAGCAACAACAGCAACAACAACAAGTTATCTGCTTGCAACCCGCGCTTGCCCCTTCCTCCTTCAACGGATCTCAGCCGTGAGCTGCTCTCGTTCTTCGTTTCACTTTTTAACTCAATCGATTTCACACCGAGCATTAAGCGATGCTCAACAGCTGCACAAATAAATTATTCGTTAATAGATCGATCCAGATCGCAGCTTTGTTAATACTTAAATTGAAGTGCAACTTATTCTTTGTCTCTAAATTCAACTTTAAAATCATTTCATACAAACAGAATTAACGATAATAAATCAAATATATAATAGAAGTCCAATGAAAGCCAAATATTACGATAAGTTGTGAAATATACTGCAACACATATACGTGGTTATCAGCTTCAGGATTGGACTTCCACTTCAAATGACAAAAATTGTTGTTTACTTGAATTAATATTTAAACACAGGTTTTTTTATGATTGACCAATAACTGTGTCCACCAACTGCAACCTCAAAAAGGTGAAGCAGTGCTCGATGGATAGAATTGCAAAATTAAATGAATTCATTATTATATAAAATCAATCATGAACATATTTTGCCAACCCATCACTGTGCCTTCAACAATGGGCTTCTTTTTTGAATTACAAATCTTAATTCAATAAATAAATGTGTCAACCAAATGCTACCTTAAAAAGGAAAATAAAAGTCTAATTAAAACCAGAGTTGACGGAAGAGTCTTTAGATTAGCTAACAGGCAAAAAACAAATCATTTAAATTAATTTTTTCACCATAGAATCAAATTTTCGCAACTAATCAATCTGACTTCAAGAATTGACTTCAACTGTGCATCACAAAAATTACTACTTTAATTTAATTAGTACAGCTATTAATAATATATTTTTTAAAAAATACGAATAAATGTGTCGACCAATTGTTACCTTTAAAAGGTAAAACTAGTAGTAGTTAAAAAAATAAATTTATGTATTTATGAATCGGGAATTCAATTAAATTAAAGATTTAAAAATTCAGCTCTTTATCCCACAAGAGTATCAATAATTTAGTTAACGTAAAACTGAAGTCAAAGGGTTGCGAGAGTTGCACTTCTGAAAGCGAAGCAGTTATCGATAACTCACATGCAGCGCTGTGACTAAAATGGCAAAGTTATCGATAACAAAAAGTATGAAATATTTATAGATGCCTTGCTGTTAACGATTTACAATGTTTGCAAACTGGACAAACTTGCCTTCGATTGTTTATGGACTCCGTATTTGCCGTGTTTGTTCTTCGGAATTTGTTGTCAGCCAGCCGCTTGCCCCTGGGCTATGGGAGGAGAGGCGGAGAGGAGGAGAGGGGGATGGCTGAGTTGAGTTAAGTTAAGTTATCCGTTTAACAGCTGACCCAGCCCCGGCCAGCCCACCGAATGGCCGTTTAAGCTGTCGGTCCCCGCCAATTAGGCGCTGGCGTGGCGCCTGGCGCAGCACTTGGGACCGACTGTTTGCGACGTGCCACTTGCAACTTGCAACTTGCAACCTGGCGAGGCCTGCAGCTAATTGCCAAAGCAAACAGTCGCTCAGTCTCGCAGTCGCGCAGTCTCACTCTCACAGACTGTCATTAAATGTGGTCCCGGCGAGAGCGCTTATGATTGAACAATCAAACACGCCTCGCCACGAGAGAGAGCCACAAAAAAACGAGGGGAAGGAAAATAATACGCCCACGGCCCAGAGGCCTCTGACAATGCGGCGGTGGCCGTTAGACGCACTTGGCGTTAATTACAGCCTCAGATACAGATACAGATGCAGATACAGATACAGATACAGATAGAACTTGCGCTCGCTTGAGCTCGCAGTTTGTGCGTCGAAACTCGTTGGCTATTCATTAAGTTAATCACAGGTTTGCAGTGCGTCAAGCTGCAGCCACAGTTGATGCTTCCGCCTGTGTTGCTGCTGCCACAATTGCAATTCAAATGCAACGCGCATGCGCTTGCCACTTGCTGTTGCAGCCGTTTTAATTGCAACAGCAACACGAAAAACACTAAAACACTAAAAAAAAAAAAGCTCACGCACTTCATCAACAACAGCGAACACATCAAGTTAATTGTCCGGCTGTCTGAAGATTTCCGCTTGGATTGAGTTATTAATTATGTGTGTGTCCCATTCCACACACCTGGCCACACTGTGAACCGCCCACGCTTCGCTGCACCTTAACCCGCCCCCCCCCCCATTCGAGTTGAAATTAATGTAATAAGCAAAACTTTGCGTTAACCAGACTTTAGTTGCAAGTGAAAAACATTGCAGTTTAATTATAATTGTAATCATCATAATCAGGCCTGAGCTTGAAAAATTGAGTTGCCGCTTTGGGCCCATTACGCTTATTATTATATGTAAAAGCGATCATAATATGCGAACAAGAATGGGCAAACTCTCTCGTTCTCCAAATGCCACGGATTAATGATAAGACCACATGTGATATGGTAAAACACAACTTTATTTTCATACAATAGTCTATTAGTGCAATAATGAGCTGAAAAATAAGTAAGTGCTTAATGCTCGTGCATTTCGTCGTTAAGTTTTGTGTAGAATGCAAAGTGGATTAAGTGATTGATAGCAAAACATTAAGAACTTGAAAGAAGTCCGACTACTTAACAACATAATATTGCTATAAATATTTAAATTAATACTCATTGTAGCTTGCCAACTTCTTCGAGATCTGTAAGAAACTAAAATATTGTTGATGTGTTTTTTTACTTGTAATTATAATAGTTATTATCATGAATTACTTTTATATTAGCTTAAGCTTGCAAATAATAATATTACAATAATTTAAATTATTGTAACATTTACATAAATATTTTTAGTTATATTTACAATCTAAATTCAATTTTTATTTTAACTATTTTAGTCTGTATTTACACTTTTTTAAATAACTATATATAGTTGTACTTACATAATTAATTTAAGTAAATTTTAAAAAATTCGAATACAAAAATTAAAACAAATTCTCATGAAATAAAATAAATGACGATAGAGTCAATAAAATAAGCAAAAATAAATGAAATAATATTGTAAGCATATGAAATTTGTAAATAAATAGATACATGATTTAATTTCATTACATTAGTGAAAATAAATTTGTTTCTGCTTGTTGCTATTATTAACATATTAAGGAACATAGATAAATGATATAGTGGAACAATCAAGCTCCAACTGCAGCGCAATCAACTTGCTCAGATTAAGTATTATTATTATAATGATTTGCCCAAGGCATATCTAAATTGGAACAAATCCCACCATATTTGCATATATTAAATTGCTTATTGCGATCTTTTTATTGGGGTCTCTTGACTGCTGCAATCATCCTGCAACTTTAATGATTATTAAGCGAAACTTTAACGAAATCTGTTTGCTGTTTGGCAGCTCAGATGCCATTTCATGGTCAAACACCTGGGCAGCGGAGGAGGAGGCAGGGGAAGGGGAAGATCCCTCGCTTTTGGGGCGTCCATGTCAGTGCGTCATCTAATTTAACTTTTTCTATTACATTGCACATTGGCCCTCGTGCATTTGTCATGCCGAGCGGCGGGCGGGGCAGGCAGGAGGCAGGGGGATCTGCAAACCCTTCGCATCCTTGAACGACACTGAACATTTATTTTTTCGCGTTTTCCCCCCCCCACACCGTTTTGTTTTTTTATTTTTTTCGACGCCATTTTAGCACTGCGTCATTGTGTGACATTTCCACGTGGGCGCCGCAGGGGGCATGCCACAGAAAGGAGGCGGGGGAGGGGCGTGGAGACAGTAAGCGTTTTAAGTTTGCTTTGCAGCTGACTGCGAGCGCCAGCTCGAGCGCTTAGCTCGCTGCTTAGCCCAACGAACACAACACAGCACAGCACAGCACAGAATAGAACAGAATAGAACATAACTCGCTTTTTTTATTCCTCGTTTTTCGCCAACCCATTTCAGGCAAGTAAGCAAACAAGGCGAGGAGACGAGATGGAGGACGCTAGATATGGGGATGAATGCTTGAGCGAGGAGACCAAAAATTGGGTCACAATGCTGGCCATGGGGTCATCCGATTGCTTGAGGGAACACAGCTCAGGCCGGTCCATAAGTTATATTTACTTGGCTTCATTACAGCTTCGAGTACTTGACCTTTTGCCATTGCCGCGACTCCAGTTGCATAACAATCGACAGTTTCCTCCCATTAGTTCGATGTATTAAAGACAACTGCATTACGTTTGCCGAATTATGCACAAGAATTTCATAAGGCTGAAGTAATTGCAAAAATTACAATAAACTACATTGCGATTGAATGTTGTAAAAATAATATAATAACAAAAACTACAATGAATTAAAATGTACTTTCGAGTTAAAGACTAATGCTTTAAAAATGCATCTCTAGAATTTCGTAAATAAAAATTATAATAAGCTACATGGCAACTGAATTTTGTAAAAATAATATAAAAAAAAATGCAATGAATTGACAATTTTTTAATTACTTTCGCGCTTTTTCCATTCAAGAGCCAAGCTTTAAAAATTCATTTCGTTATAAAAACTAATAACAAAAATAGCAATTCAGCGTTTTTAAATTATATTTACATTTCTCACAATCTTTAATTAAAGATTGTCCTCAAATTGTTTCGAGTCAGACAGATATAATTAACAGCTTTTGTGAAATATTCATTGTCATTATCGATAAGTCAACCAAATAAAATATTTAAATTAGAAATAAAATTCTGAAGAAATAAAATACTTTTACTGGATTTATTGACTCTCTATGACTTTTATGTCAATTGTTGTTTTTTTGCTTATCAAAAAAAATTCAACTGAAAATTAAAATTAAAGACAGCATAAATAATTTTGATATTAATCTCGAACAACAAATTGGGATTATCTAGAAATTGTCATTCAATTAAACAACGTGGATTCATAAGCAGATTGCAACGTCGATCTACTTTTCGATTGTTGCATTGCTGATCGAGTGGAATAAAGTTGACGTTGCATGAGTTGAGGTTGTTGCAATTGTTCTTCGATGCAAGTCACTTTCGCACCTTTCTTCGGACAACAGCCGGAACTGGGAACCGAGAATTGAGAACCGAGAACTGAGAACTGGGGAAGCAGTGGCATCAACAGCAGCAGCAGCAGCGGCAGCTGTCAGTGAATGTGGCAACAGCGGCAGTTCAGAGTGAGTGAATGAGCTTGTGTGTGGCAATTGATTGAGCCCAAATGACTTTATGTATATCGGTAAATTTAATGCGCCACTTGCAGCCCGATGATCGACGGGGCACAGAGAGAGAGAGCAGAGAGAGAGGAGAGAGGGACGGCAGACAGACCCGTTCATTTTAATAACTGCAACGTCAAATTGTTGGGAGATGCCATTTCAATATGTGTACACCCATATGACCATTTAACGTGCCGGTTGCATGTGAAACGATAGCTGCAACCGCGTTGCACCTGCGTGGACACTCAACGTGCAGCGTGCGGCGTGCGAGGCATGGAGGGAATGCTCTCGCATTTAATTGCTGTTAGAACTTGGCCAGAGCAATAACGGGGCCACAGCGAGTTGCAAGTTGTGAGTTGCAAGTTGCAAGCCAGGCCAGCCAGGCCTGTGCGATGATGATGAATTGCTTTTTGCATACTTTAATTGGACGAATGTGTAATTAAGTTGTGGCCATGGAAATAGCGCACACACACACACACACACACACACCAACACACACTGCACACTCAGGATATCACGCAAAAATAAAAAACAGAGTCGAAAGAAAGAAGAAGTCACAGCGAGTTGGCAATTTCCCTGAAATCTTCAAATCAAACAAGACGCATGCGTTGCGCATGCGCTTCAGCCTTCAGCCTTCAGCCTTCGGTTGTTGCCACGCAACACACACTGTGTGTGGAGTGTCCTTTGCCTCTTGCCACTTGCCCCTGCCTCTCTCTCTCTCTCTTGCACTCGTTGCTGCTTGTCGCGATTGCAGCTCGGATTTGACTGAAACTGAGACTGAGTTGGAGTCGAAATCCAAATCCGATGGTTGGTCGTGTTCATTAACGCTCTGCCCATTAAACTTGATGCGGCAACTTGATGGGTCGTCGACTTGCCCCTTCATCACTTTGCTCACGCTCCTTCGTCTTCGTCGTCATCGTCGTCGTCGTCGTCGTCGCTGGGCCTTTTAGGAAAGCGTTTAATCGCATTTACATAGATTAGGCAGAATTTGTGTGAAATTGAAACTGCAAAAAAGCGTGCAAAGTGCGAAGATTCCACTAAATACAAATACACACAAACACACAGACACAGTCGGACACCGAGAGGTTGCAACTGCAACTGCTGCTTGCCGCTTGCTGCCTCAGCCCGCGGGCTAAGTTATGGCCAAGTTATATGCCAGATTTGCGACTCGGCTTATAGCGATTGAACTGCCAATTCTCCCTGGGGGCACAAAACAATTTAAAGCTCTTCTCTTAGACGCTCAGTTGTCTAAACACCGCAACTTGGACCCACGAAAGCTTCGCCATTATCTTATTTATGCAACACTTGGACAGCTATGAAAAAGTCACTCCCGTAACCATTAAGTTACAGATACTGATCGATAAATGATTCAACTTCTTCTGTTCAAAAGATATTTGAATTACATGGTTTTTAAACTTTTATAATTACAATTTTAAATTCTTTTTCTGTTTGACGTAAGAAAAACAAATTGTCATTCAACGCTAAATAATCAAAATAACAGCGATTTTTATTTTGCCAATCAGTCTAACTTATTAGTTTACCCATTTCGCTTTAATTGATGATAATGCTGGTTTTTGATCAATTATTATCACTGTTTAAGCTCTGTCACACAGACATTTTTTATTAAATTATATGTGAAGTTCTATTTTTGATAAGAAGCCGTTAAAGAGAAATGCATCTCAAAACAAAAATAATAAAATAATATGAATCTGACAAAACAAATAGTTCATGCATAAGAAAAATCGAGCTAAATATACATTTTTTACTGTTTTTTTTTTATATATAGTAGATTGAAATAAATAATCCAAATTTCATACTTTCATATGCATACAAATATGTAGATTAAATAAACTCATTTAATTTATTTGTTTAATCAGGTTTGATTTTCTTGTGGAAATGACTAAATATTTTTTTTCTGCTCGTCCCGGAGGATTCAATGAGCTTTCATATGTTTGCTGTTCCCGGTTAAAATTATGCATGTAAAATTTCCTTATTCAATAGAACTTTAAAATATATTCATAAAACTTTTTAAATTTGATTGAAGTTCCTGGCAAAAAGAAATCCTTTTCGCAGCCGGTAGGATTCGAACCTACGCTCCCAGAGGGAATCTGATTTCTAGTCAGACGCCTTAACCGCTCGGCCACGACTGCTTCGTGATGCGTCCCAAATAAATAAGTTATTTTAATGCACTGCCAATAAAACGTGTCTTGTCTATTTATAGCTGAGCTGCGGAAATGCGAAACGCAAATTAAGCCAATTGTTGCTACAGCATAACAAACAATTCAGATAGCAAGAGCTGCGATATATTTAATTGAAATTGATAAGAGAAATGAAGAACACATTGATAGCAGTATTTATATATAATTGTTTTCTTTTTGTATATCATTTATGCATGGCTTTCCAGGGTGTCTCGTAGCCCAGCATTGTCGAGGTGTTTTTATCGCAACCCAAATTTCTTCATCAATTAAGAACATCAACTCGTTGTCGCAGCCGCCAACAAAGAAAAGTGGAAAACTGCTAAACATGGAAAAAACTGCAAACTCGAAGCAGGCGCAAAGATGAGGAAAATGGCCTCTTCCCCCCCTCCCCCCTGCAGTCCCCTCCATCTACACACACACACACATACCTCATGTTGTCGCTGTCGCTGACGCTGTCGCCGTCGTTGCAATGCCTGTCCATACTTGTTATTATCCTTCGTCGAGGACGCTGACACTTTTTCGTCATTACTGCTAAAAGCGTTAAGGAAAAGGCTGATGGCGATGGCGATGGCGATGGCGAGGAGCAGAAGGACGTGCAAGGACGATGCAACAGCACAAGCAGCAACAAAATGAAAAGAGTTTTATCAGGCCAACAAAAAATATAGCAAAAATTATAAAAATAATAACAACAAAATGAAAATGAAGAAAAACAAGCAGCAAGTCTTATTATCAGGTCAACGCCTGAATACACTTGCCATAAGCTGATAATTATCCAACTATAAGATGAAGTATTCTTCGATTCTGGAAGCATATAAAAATCATTTGCTTAGAACATCTTTTAATCTGTAATTATATATTCAATTGTAAATTTTAATTACATAAGAAGAAACTAAAATTTTTAAAATGTAAAAGATTGAATTAAAATTTCTGGTCGTATATAAGCAATATTAATCTAAGCTGGAAAGAAATCCAATCAGATTAGATGAAAGTTTAGCTAATTAGTTTATATTTTTAATTATATTGACAAACAAGTAAGAAAACATTTCTTTTAGGCTTAAATAGTTGCGAAAATGGGAGTACCCGACCAGGCCAGCACATTTGGGGAGACATATAAGAAAATGCAAGGCGCTGGCATAAAATCTGTGCAGGACCAAGGCGCCAATGTTGGGGCGTCGATGGGAGGGAAGCAGTGGGGAGCGGAGGGGGCAATGCTGTTGGCCAGGGTGCCAAAAATTGAGGTTATCGCTAGGACGACGATGGCGCTGGCAAAATAATAAGCAAAAGCAGGACGACATTGTTGTTATACCCGCTCCGTCGCTGCATCTCGCCACAACGTGCTGCGTGGGCGGCAGCCAGGCTCATCAACCAGGCAGGCGGACAGACGGACAGACGGACGGACGGACGGACTGACGATCCGACTGCCTCTGCCTCTGCCCGCTTTGCCATTTTCGTCGTCCTGCGTGCTGCACACGTCGCTGCTCCCAAATGCCAAAATGTGCGCCGATTGCCGTCGTCGTCGTCGTCGTCGTCGACGTCGCTTTGTCGTTATCCTTCGTGCATTTTCCTATGCGCTTCCTTCCTGCACACACACACACTAACACACACGCAGTTGGGGAGTGCGGCAGCGACACGCAGACACGCAGTGGCTGTGGCAGTGGCAGAGGCACTTTGTGTCCTTCCTGCCCCACCCGCCGCCTGCCGAAGTTTTTCACAAGTTTTTGGCAGAGATTGATGAATTTTGATGATGTTTACGCGCTAAAGGAGAATTCTTATTTTTTTGCTTTCTCTCTGCATTTTTTTTTGCATTTTATTTTCGCAGTTGATGTTGTTGCTGCTGCTGCTTTGGGAGCTAGCGGCATCCTTGAAATAACCTTAATCCCATGCACAAGGGGCCAAAATGAATGATGTTTATAAGACGAGCAGCAGCACAAGGACGAGCAGCAGCGACAACTTCCTTTCTTCGTCTCCATCAGCAGTCGCTCTTTTCTTACCCTATTCCAGCTGCTTCGTGCTGGTCTTGAGCTCTGCTCTGCATTCTTGGGCATTGCATTTCCACATTTCCACATTTCCCTCGGCAAACCAAGCAAAACCCTAACCGCATTTTATGTTCCATGTTCTACGTTTCAAGGATAACGCATCCCTCGGTCGCTGCCACTTTTGCTCAGCGATTTCTTTTGCTTGTGCCGCGCTTCTTTTCGCTTTTTCTTCTCGTTTTGTTTACCCCAGTTTTTGTGTGCGTTAGATTTTCATTTTCACTGCAATTTCATTTGCTTGCCACACGCGACGCAAAGTGGCCATTTCGTCCACTCCCACACCCTCCCATCCCCTAGGGAAAGGGGGATGCGTGTGCATTGTAATGCGTCTGTCGGTCGCCGTTGCATCTGCATCTGCATCGCAAGGACGCATATTAATGTCCTTACTTAGCTGCATGAGAAAAACTCTGCACGTTCCACCTCCAGTCGCCTCCTCTTCCCGCATCCTTTCTAGGAGACATCCTGTCTCAGCAGCGACCAAGGCAAAAGGCCTTAGCAAGTGATTAGCACGACTTCGCTCCCGCCTTCTCTCCATCCCACTCTCTGGGAGACGTGGCAGGTGAATTATTTGGGAAACCTAAACACTAACGAGCAGGGATGAAGCTGGAGGGAGACTGCAGCTAAGCAGTGACCACAGACCATAGTTCGAGTTCATAAATACCAAATGAAATACAGCCACGAATTAAGCGGACACTCGGTTGAAGGCTGGATAATATGGCTCAACGGCAGGCAGAACTGTTAACGATTTAACACAAGATTTATTTATTGGTGTATCGCATACATAATAAATAAATAGGAACACGTGATTGGCACATCTCTTTATTTCAGTACACAAAAAAATATAGTTGATACTAATCTGAATAGATAGATATTTTAAAAATAACTATGATTGCGTAATTTTATTCAAATTATTTATTTATTCTTAGCAGAGAAATTGATTTATTTTGTATTTATTTATTTATTTATATTGTTGTTGAATATCCGTGCCATCACACAAATTTATTTATTTGATTGAGCAATTGCATTAAAATATATTTTATGACATGGTATATTCAAGAAAAGTTTCTCATAGACAAGAAACCTGTAATTGGAATTTATTTTAATAGAGCTTAAATACTCAACTTGCTGGCTACTAAGTATCTTAATGCAATTGATTTTATTATTATGAAATTCATCGCTTATAAACGTATTTATGTTAATACGTCAATTATTATTAAATCAATTTAAAATTTAATCTCAAATTATTTTGTAATATGCCAGCAATTGTTCTTAGAATTTAACTATTTATTTATACTTACTGACATTGTAAATGTATCAATTATTAAAAAATACACATAATATGTTGCATATAGTTTAAGTGAGTTGAAGCCTTCATCATAATATTTGTTATTAACATAAGTGTATTTGAATTTGTTGTGCTTTTCATACTTGTCAACATTCTCACAACTATGCACAATTATTGGCTGATCGCTGTATCGGGATATATGTTGCACTAATTGTTCAGCGAAAAGGAAAATGCAATTAGTTTGGCTGTGAATAAATATCTTGCGTGGCTGCGAGAATTCGAGCGAGTTGTTGTTATCTCATGCCATCGAAGTCTCTCTCTCTCTCCCTCTCCCTCTGTCTCAGTGTCTCGAGCTTGCTCTAACTACAACTCGCATATTGCTCATACCACATGTGCGCCCGGAGTCGCCAATAGCAATCGACCAACGGCTGACGCTGAGGCTGAGGCTGGTGCCATTCAAAGGGACTGCACAAAGTGCACATCGGGGCGGCAAATGAATGCCAAACATTCATACAAACACTCACACTCACACACTCACACTGCAACAACAATGGAAAGACGACGTTTATGCAACAATCATTCGCTGAAACTGGCAGGGCAAAAGACAAGGCAGCAACAGCAACAGCAAAACGAAGAAATGAAGAGCAGCATGTGTGTGTGTGTGTGTGTGTGTGAGCTGCACTTTGATGCTCTTATTGCGTTTCATACAGCATCCAGCAGAGCAACAGCAACAAAGGCAAATCAAATGAAACAACAACAGCAGCTGAAAGTGAAAAAAAAAAGGAAAATGCAAAAAGCAAAAAGCAGCAGCAACGACGGCGACGACGACGACGAAAAAAGAGCAGAGAAAACAATCTAAAAAATTGCCTTAGAGCCGCCCATGCAATTTGCAGTTATTGCGCACCCAAACACATAACAACCCCGCCCCCTCCTCCCCATCCCCCATCCAGCTGCCTTGACTCTAACTCCATCAGCACGAGGCTTTCATTTCATCAGACGAAATGTGCATTTGTGTCTTTCGTTTTTTTCGTGTTGTGCCCTTTGCATGCTAACGACGTTTTGGCCAGGATGAATGCCAGCACGTTGGCCAACAGCAGCGATGTGGATGTGGACGGAGACGGGGACGGGAATGCTGCTAAACGTGGGTCAGGCATTGCCAAAAAATAAAAAAGAATCCAGCACGGACGCAGTTGGTCAGCTGCCACTCCACTTCAGTTGCCAGTCTCAGTCTCAGCCTCAGTCTCAGTCTCTGTCTGCTGTGCGAGTGTGAGTGCGCATCCTGGTGCGCACACAAATATGCAACAAACTACTACACAACGTGGCCAGAAGTGCAAAAGAAAATGTAAATGAAAGCAGCACACTGCAAAGTGAAAGCTCACAGCAGCAGCAGCAGCAGCAGCAACCAAAAAAAAAAGCCGAGACGAGAGCAAAAGAAAAGCAAAGAAAAAACTAATTCGATTAATCATCTGGCAAAGGCTACAGCTCCAACTACAACTCCAACTCCTGCTCGTCCTGTGACTCCGACTCCTGCTGCTGCTCCTGGTTGGTCAAAGGAGTGCCAGCACAACACGCACACACACACACACACACACGCACACAATGGTGCAGTTGTTGTGCTGCCTGCTTTTTGATGCCAGAACAACAGTTTTTGCTGCTGCTGCTGCTGTTGCTGTTGTTGTTGTTGCTCCGGCTGATGACTGCCGAAAATGCAAAAAAAATGCAAACAACAAAAATACAGATTTAAACCTGCTGAGGCTTCAGTTATCAGCTGATAGCAACTCACCAGGTACCCTATAAATACTTGTCCATCTGAACTGTTTTAATCTGTGAACTTTATTTTCTTGTTTAATTGTAATGCTACAATAAATACTTTGAATTGGAATTCTTTAACAATTATGCTGTCAATGTATTGACTATTATTTTTGATTCATACTTTGCAGCTGTCTTTTAATTGTTCATTGCATAATTTATAGAATATTTGACCAACTTGTCATTTAATTACAAGAGCATCTGACATTTTGCACTTTGCTGAGATTATTCCTTATTAACTTACAACACTGTCGCTTTATTGAATTATATTTGATTAATAATGACACTCATTTTTTGACAATAAACATTGATGGGCACTTAGTGTGGAGCAATTAAATTGATATAAACAAAAATAAATTGCAGCAGCGCAGACAACAGTCGATGGCAGGCATGTTAATGTGAATGCAAATTACTTTTTTTGATACGAAATAAATAGTTCTAATTTAATGTCTAGTTTAGTATTCAATACATACGTTTTTTTTTAAGTTGTAGAGCGTTTAAAATATTTAATTAAATGATATGTGTTAGATGTTATTTTTTTGTTTTTTATTCATTAATTTGCATTAAACATTAGCTTGTAGTGCTAGGAATAGTTGCAAATAACTATTCCTAGCACTACAAGCTAATGTTTAATGCTTACAATGTTTTATCCACTAACATTTACCATTGAAAAATAAAAAATTAATTAATATTTGTTGTGTAGGCGTTGCTCGACTGCGCTCAAGTCCAAGTCAGAGTCGGAGTCGGAGTCAAGTCGGAGCTACCCAGTCACGAGGCACCTGCCACAGGTTGGCGAATCGACAACGCATGCACCAAGTGGCCCCAGGCAGCGAGCAGGGAGTTGCTGCCGTTGAGCAACCAATCTGCAGGCAAGGCGCGCATTGCAATAGGCTCAGAGTGTGCACAGTGCGTATGCGCAATGTGCATCGAACGAGAGCGGCGCGGAGGCTTGAAGGAGGCCACACACATTGCCAATGAGCAGTGGGTGCTGCTTGCAACACGAGAGGGCGCTGGGGCAGGCAGATGTGGCATGGTCTACGCCTACGCCTACGAGTGCAACTTCAACTGCAACTGCAATGCAGATGGAGATGGAGACGGAGACGGAGACCGAGAAGGAGCCATGCAATTAGTCTAATTGCTAAGCATGCCTGGGGCCATTTGCATTTGCCAGCTCCGAGAGAGGCAGAAGAGAGTGCAAGAGAGAGCGAGAGAGAGAGCGGGCGGGAGAGGGAGAGGGAGAGGGGAAGAGGCGTGCTCATGGCGCTAATCGTTCAAACGAAATCAGAAACAATTCATTTGCACAACAAGCGCCCAAGTCGGAGTCCAATTTCGAGACCAGCTCGCGTCTCATGAGTCGAAGACTCAAGACTCAAGACTCGAGAGCTCGAGAGCTCGAGAGCTGAGCTGCAAGTTGCAAGTCAAGAGTCCGATGTGGCAGTCACAACGTAACGTTGTCGTCGCGCTGCCCGAGATTATCTTAATTCACGTTGTGGGAGACTAATGAGTGCAAAACTTGGCAACGTGCTGCAGCAGCCAGGCCAACCACTGCTAACCTGGCCAACAGCGAAGAGCCTTTCTCTACTCTACTCTACAGAGGCCAGGCTTGACCTGAACACTGGCCACTGGCCACTGGACCGGGCCATAACATGCGTGCGTTGCCTTTAATTGAATTAGAGAGTCAAGGCGAGCCGAGGCGAGTCGAGTCGAGTCAACGCTCATCTCCAAGTCAACTGCGAGGCTGCAGCAGATTTGTTGTCGATCTGTGCGTTTCAAAAGCGCATTAATTGTCAGCTGCAAAGTGAGCGAATCCTGCAGGTCGCTTATCGATGCGTTGCTTATGCGTCTCCCCGCCGAGCTCTCGCTCTCGCTCTCTGCTTCGCCTTGTGTCGCTTTTAATTAAGCATAAATTTCATCACATAAGATACGAGGCAGCAAAGTGAGGCACGCATGTTGTCTGTCTGCCTCGCTTAGCTTATTGATGTTCCAGCAACATGCACACACAAGCAGCCAGAACACGCTTCACGTTGCACGTTCCCAGTTCCCAGTTCCCAGTTGCCGGTTGCCGGTTGTGGCAAGCTGTGGCAGTGGCAAGACTGCAGTCTAAGACGCATTATGACAGCTTCTAATTGATTGAGCCATTTCATTGGTTGGCCGCAGCCAAAACTTGAGCTCAAACCAGCAGCGTCCCCTGCTCCATGCGTCCCCTGCTCTGTCGGCTTTGTCGCCTGTTTGCCAAGCTGCAAATTGATTGTGCAACTTGCGCTTTTCGGCTGCGCCATCTGACGCCGTCTAAGAAAAATGAATAGCCATTAGAAGTGCACTTGAGCCATGCACCATCTCCAGCTCCAGCTCCAGCTGCAGCTACAGCTCTGACTTTGACTCTGACAGTGTCTTGCGGCCTGAGCCACATCTCTAGCCACATCTACAACTAGTCCAAGTTGCAAGTTTGGTTCTGCCTCTGCCTCTGCCTCCTGCTTCGTATTCTCTCGAAGTCTGCTGCGGCTTTCCAAGAAGCGGCTGCCACATTGCTAAGTAGCAGCCACTCATCCGCAGCCGATCCGAGTGGTGTGCCTCAAATCTGCAGCGCAAGTGGCGCCATCTCCTCGACCGCTGTGTGCTGGCAAACCCGATAATTGCCAACTATCGACAGCGTAAGTCGCTCGCTTTCTTTATTAACTCGAATCTATCAGAAAAGCATCAACATTTCAAAAGCAATATCTCTCGAAAATCAATTGACTGAAAGAGGCAGACGAAAAGACTTTCTCGACGATTATTGACCGATACAAAACTATCGAACACGAAGTCAACCACTTCGAATACATATAAAATAACAATTAAAAATATAGAAAATAATTGTAATTTGGATATTAAATAATAAATAAATAAAAAAAGTAATTTATTTAGTATACTAATTGCAATTAGTGACAGATTAAATAGATAAATACGTTAAAATATTATGGCATAATATTATTATATTAACATAATTAAAATAATAGTTAAAGCATTTTATTTATTCAGGACATCGAGGATTGTAGATTGTCGAGAGCCTCAGCATAACTTACCATTTACTTACATAGCCCGCGAAAGCAAAAACTTAATTATTATAATTATTGTTTAAAAATCGTAGCCTCAAAACATTATAATTCCTTCTTAGCAAGCCCCTAATAAATTCTATGCTGATTCTAGGTGCTACCTTTTAGGCTGTGAAACCAATCGGGCAGATAGACAAACAATACGATAATATATTAACGAAGCTTTGTTCCATTTGACTACTTCAAATAATAGACTACAAATAAAGGAACTGGAGGCAGCAGCATTCATATTGAAAACTGATTCATTACCAGTTCATACCATTTTCTAATGGTTTAAATGTACTTTTTCGATGGCATTTAGTTAAGCATTAATTATAATAGATCGGCATTTAAAATCAAAAGAAAAGAAAAAAGATTTAAAAAAAATTAAAATATCAAAAATATGCAAAAGGTCGGCATACGAAAAATGACCGCATTGCGGAAAACGTGTCACAAAACCTCTATAGGGGAGCTGGTGTCGGCCATAGGATACAATTGACACTTGCTAAGGGGATGACTCAGCACAATTCAGACATCCAGAGAAGTCAGTTATTGATCAGATGATCAAGCACTTTCTGAAACTGATCCCCCTTCACTCTCCCCTCTCCCCCTCCGCTGGCGCTATAATGCGATGCTTCCCATTAACATTCTGTTGCATAACATAGCTAAGGTAGAAATAACCTTTTTAGAAGTGTACTTCTGTTAACAAGTAAGAACCAATTGTTAGCTATATAAGACCTTGGATCTTAAGGAAAAGGCGTCAGTTCGGTGAAGGTATTAGCCCGGTGTAGTTGGATTCTAGAACTTGCCGTGATCATTCTGTTCAGTTGAAAATTTGAATTCACTCCAGTCCCTCTTTCAATTTGCTTTTAACGTACTTTGAATTTGAATTTCTCATTGTTTAAATGTAACGTACTTCTTTATATATATAGATAGCTTACCGTGTTCGTATTATGTGCTATTGAAATTAAATTAGTTTTATTCATTCTCAGCAGATCGTTTGCGTCATTTGTAGTTTAAATTTGGCATATAGAAATCGATTGAGGAACACATTTTGCCAATCGCTGTGCTGTAACTTCCGCAATTTCGGCCTTAAAAATAATATTTTTCCCTCGATATATTTTGTTGTTGTTGTCGTCGTCGCATGAAAGGAACGGACAAAATTGGGCGACTGTTGAGGTCTGCCTTGGCACCTGCCGCAGACATGGATGGCTGTGTGTGGGCTCGGTCAATGACATTGTTGTTGGATGGCAACTCTGGCCACATCCTGCTGCGCTGGCAGCCTTTGTTGTTATTGCTTTTGTTATTGCAGACCACACATGGCAGGGGATCGGGATCGGCATCGGCTGGGGGACGCTTGGGGATTGGGGCCACTTTCGGTGATAAGAGCAGCAGAGGACGCTCGACGTTTGACGCTCCTCCGTCCACAGATTTGACTGGCTGACAAACACCTGTCTGGCCCTGGCCCTAGTTTTAGCCGCAGGCTCAGGACCACGAGGACGACGGGTCCAGGACATGGCCCAGGTTCGACGCTCAGGTGGGAGGCGGGTTGCTCTGATTTTTTCTCATCATCGTTTGAAATTGTATCGCATTTTTTTAAAGGATATTGTTTCAAATAATTCAAACTGTAGCAAGGACCATCAGGCCATCAGACCACCTGCCACATGCCGTTCGCTCGCTCTCTCCGCTTCGCTCCATGTTTGTGCCAATATTTTGCGGCCAGCTACTACGTGAATGCTGCTCCAACGAGTCCTGGCTGGATGGTCAGCATTCAGCGTGGGTGGCGCCTCCATCGGTCGCCATCGTCATCGTCATCGTCAGTGTGTCCACTGAAGCGTGATGTCGTCTGACATTTACGGATATGCAAAGAGAGAGATAGAGAGAGGAAAGAGAGAGAGACAGAAAGAGAGAGAGAGAGCGTGTGGGTGCCTCGCCCGCTCTCTCCGCATCCCGCACACATTCGATACAACAACAGCACCTCCTGCTCCCACATCGATGTGTGTCTATGGCGCAAAAAACGCGAATGCGGACGTTTCTGGCATCGGCTTTAGCCACGGCTTTTGGCTACTCCTTTTCCAGCTTCTTCTCCCGCTCCTTGTCCGTCTCCGTTTCTCTATGTATCCAGCGTATTTGCTTTTACTCTATATGTGCGGCACCTCCCATCTACTTCATTTACCTCCGTCTCCTTCTCCTTCTCCGCGGCGCAACAAAAAACAAAAATTGGCAAAAATTTGGTTAACGTAAAAAAGTCTCTTTGTTCTGTCTCCGTCGATGGCTCCATAAGAATATGTCCACCTCATGCCCAGCCTAGCCCAGCCTCAACCTGTCCGGCTGATACCCTTTACGGCAGCTTCAATGTTTAACTTCTCATCCAGTTTGGAACGAGTCGATTAAATAATAAAAAATACTTGTACATTTAATGAAAGAAAAAACATTAAATTTGTATTCAAAAATCCGAATACGAAATTTATTTTCATTTTGAGAAAAGGTTTTTGAATTTTTATAGATGTGTTATAAATTAAAATAAGTAAGCAAGCTACAGTCGGAAGTTCTCGACTGCGAGATACTTTCTGCCGATTGTGGAAGACTATCTTATACTGATGCCATGCACAAAACACATATACCAACAACATATGGTAAATTTGGTGTTCGAATGTTTTTTATTATTATCTTTTAAATATGCCATACCATGATTTTTTAACTTTTCATCCAATCGCCAACAAAATTTTCAAAAATTACTTATGCTGCAGTTAATTTTGAAACAATAAAGTAGATTTTAAAAAACCTTAGTAGACACACGCTCATCAAGAATACTATATGGCTTGCTACTTCTTAGGGTCGATGTTCAATTTCTTTTGCCGGTTGACCTAAAATTATAATACCTTTCTATAGCTGTTTTTAAAAATGTCTGACCAAAGTAAATGACAAGTATAATTGCATCAATTATGAAAAAAAAAAAATATATTTTTGGACTTGATATGGATTAAATATAAATTGCTATTTTGAAATTTAAAATAAATATCTTACACAAATGTAATTTTATTTTAATTGATAGTTCTGTATAAAAAAATGAGTATATGAAAGTGAAGTTGTATAGAAAAAATATCACAGAATTTGGCATCGAATTTAATTTATGCAATCCTTTAAAATAAATTCTATATTTAAATAGTGATAGAAGTAGATACATTAATAACAAATTAAAAAACGTTTTAAGCTGTTTTGTAGCACATTTGATATTCGGTTTGCAGATGCAACTTTTGTAACCGCCTTTTTTTTGGCTGTGGAGCACAGACAACTGGCGGCTTCAACTCCAGCTCCAGTTGCAGCTCCAAGTGCTGTGGCAATGTATCGTCAATATTTCGTACCTTTATCAAAATTAAATTCCGGCTGCGAACGTGCCTACGAGTATGTTGCCTATGTTTTCATAATAAATCGGTTGTTTTTTTCGTCGATGATTTTTGTGAAGCTTTCGCTGTTCATGTTTGTGGTTGTCTGGCCGCATTGAACTTCACTTTAAGGCTGCTTAAATCGAGACGAGAATTAAGTGAAATGAAGATTGCATGTGGCATGTGGCATGCGGCATGCGGCATGCGTTAAGGGTTGCGCTTGAGCCTATCAGCGCTGGGCTCTGACTGTGAATGAGGTCGATGCATGGGGTGGCTAAAAAAGTGCAGTGCCAACCCTTGACTTCTCGCTGCAGTTGTTGTTGCTGCTGCTGCTGGTGATGAGGACGCATGGAAACAAAAGCCCATGCCCAGTCGTCGCTTGATGAATGTGCCCCTTGCCAGCGTCGATGGTTGTTGTTGCTGCTCGCCATTTAGCCGCAGCTTTTGGGTGGCAACTCGCGTCGCAGTCGAGTCGCAGTCGCAGTCGGCTCATCGATGGCCAAAGCCGCAACCAATCGCAGGGCGAATGCAGCGTGCAAAAAAACGCAGCAACGGCAGCAGCAGCCAAGGAAAGGACACGGCTGGGATACGCTGACCAGCCACAATCGCAACCGAGCCACAGGAGACGGAGGTGGGAGATGGAGATGCAGGGTGCGCAGCAGGCATCGCGCTCCGATTTGCATGCGTCGCCTTCTCGTACATATGCCACAAATTGCGGCAGGGCGAGTTTTCGGTGGAGGAGGAGATCGAGATGGAGATGGAGATGGAGAAGGAGCAGGAGAGGAGGGGACTGATTGGTGGCTGCCTTTTTGCTTATGTGCCGCGTGCACGTTAATTACTGCAGTGTGTGTGTGTGATGTTCATCAATTTGCCATAGATTGCAGAGTGAAGTCTCAATCAGCAGCAGCGGCAACATCGTGTGCGAGCGGGACAGCAACAGCGTGTGTGTGCGATTCCCAATATGCCACACATGTGCCAATGTCGCGGACATTTACTCCCTCTCTCTCTGTGTGTGTGTGCTTCCCATTTTTTATGCAATATTTTTTGTTTCACAGCCAAACGAAACTACACGAAGCGAGAGGCGCTGCCTGCTCCTGCTCATTCAGCTGCAACTGCTCCTCTTTCGAACCCAATCCCAACCTGCTCCATAATAATTGAATTGGAAAAGGCGAAGCGGAGAGTGGCAAGGGATCCGGAGGGGGCGGAGGAGACCTAGGGGTCTGCTTGGTTTAACGCTACGCGACCACAGCAAAATTCTAATTAAACAGGATATGGATGCTGGATGCTGCATGTCGGATGTTGGATGTTGGATGTTGGTTGCTGGGCAAAAGGCTTCGTCGTCAGGTCCGCTTATGGACAGTTTCGATAGGAACTCACAAACACACACTTCCATAGATTGCGGTTGTTAATTGGAATACATTCATAAGCCATCAACATCATCGTCACACTCATAATCATGCTTCAATTCATCAGCATCGACAACCAACAGTTCGATGGAAAAATGTTGCCCTGCTTTGCATACCAAAAACCCTTTTACTACGAACAATATTTGAAATAAGCCACAAATCGCAATTCGAAATCAATTTGGGTTATTATTCAATACTAAATGGAAATGAAATGCTGACCATGCAGCTAAATACTCATTTATGCTGCTCATAAAAAAATGAATAGAATAATTATAGCTAATTATTATATTTTAATCTCTGATAATATATATGTTTTTAAGTATTTGTATTTACATTGTTGTTAATCATACTTATTTTTTACAAGTAAGAAAGCTATAGACAAAGTGTAAATTGTTTCAGTTTTGAAGAGCACAAAACATATTTATGAAATAGATAGCAAACCTCTTAAATTAACAAAATAAATATAATGTCAAAAACTTCCCTATCGGTAAAATCTGATGAATTACAATAGAAGATTTGTTACTTAAAAGGCATCCCTTTTATTATATCTGTTTTATTACCAGGCAGTTTATAAAAGCGTTTTCAACTGCAATATCCAAAACAAATTTCTTAAATTTCAGCGTATAAACTTGCCATGATAATAAATATTTTTTATGTCTTCCATGTTCCTATGCGTTTTCAGAAAACGCCAATTTATTTATTTTATTTTTATTAAGTTTTAGTTTTTTGTCATTTTTAAAGGCAGTGCCCAAAATCTAAAAAAAACCTGATCTGTGTTTTAAAAATTCTGTATCTTTAGCCTTGACAGATGGTCACATCTATATCTTCTCGGCTGTTGACGCTAATCAAGAATATACTTTGTGGACTCGGAACTACTATTTAATATACATACACGTGGGACAAACAAATTCCTTTTAATGCAATGTTTTGTAGTCAAATTTCAATAACACGTTCCGTAAATATTTCAAAATACAATTAATCCAAGCCTTAAAATGTAAACTTAAATTAAACAGTTTGTTATTACATAAAATATTTAAAAAAAGTGAAAAAATAACATTTGTTGTTCGCAGCCGGTAGGATTCGAACCTACGCTCCCAGAGGGAATCTGATTTCGAGTCAGACGCCTTAACCACTCGGCCACGACTGCTACGATCTTCGTAGCAGCCAAAAACGTGTTATCAACTCCCGCCTCGTCCACTGTGAATCGTTCTATTTATAGACACAGGAAATGAATCAGCCGTAGAACACGCACATTACTATGTCACATAAGAGAGAGCAAAGTGTTGCGCATACGACGAAAGTACATTTGCCATACAATGTGTTAAGCAGAGTAAATCGAATTCAATTTATTGACATTTAATTTAAATAATAATTCAAAAGCCGAAAATTTAACAAATTTAAATAAATTGCGCGGCCAGTTTTGAATCGAAAATCAAAACTGAGTGCTGTCAATGTCAGTCTTTTTGGTATTGGGGCAACGTCAAGCAGAATTCCAGCGCAGTTGCCGATAAGAAACTTTCTGCCCGTCCGTCCGTGACAAGAACATTCTGAATGGCACCCACAAAACTGTTCTGGGTTCAGAGGTCGCAGCTCTGAGTTGTCTCGATAGATTCTCAGCTCTCATTTCTCCAGTTCTCCAGTTGTAGTTGTAGTTGCAGTTGCAGTTGCAGTTCTTCAGTGCTCAGCGCGCTGTGTGTGGCGCGCGTAGGTGTGCGACGAACGAACTGTGTGTGTGTATGTGTGTGCAACTGCGCCCCCTAAGTCGATGAAAAAGTTTCGACAGGTTTCACATTTTAGGCCGCGAACAGTGCAACAAGAACAATAACAACAACAAAATGAGACAGACAGAGAGAGCGAACAAAAAAATAATGTCGCCGCTGCCAAAAAGTTTGGCAAGGGGAAACTTCGCCTCTTGAAAGCCCTGAATCAAAATGTTAAACGGTAATGGCAACGGTAACGGGGGCGTCGCACACTGAAGCAAATAGCAAAAGCTCAATCGAATATATTTGTAATTTACTTTTATACAAATTTGTTTGTATTATTACTTTACTTATTTCAGATAAATCTGGTTTGACTTTAAAATGCATTTAATATAATATACATATTTGTTTATTTATCATTGTTTTTAAAAATTGCATTCAAAATTTTTTTGAGAAACTTTATATAAAGGGAAACAAAAAATGTTTTCAATTTACAAAAGCCGTAAGTTCTAGAAAGCACATTTGTTTTAGAAAAATCTTAAATAATTCAAATTTATTTTTTTTGTAAATATTTTATCAAATTCCAATAATACTGGTTTGATTTTAAAACGAATTTTGCTAATATCTTTTAAAATATAAAAATTAATTTTAATCAATTTTATTACTATTTCTGGTTTGATTTTTAAATTAGTTTAATCAGCAATATATGTACATATATGAAACTCAATTTTGTCAATTTTCTCAGACAACATATGAAATATAATTTTCAACTACCCTTCGTGATATCAGTGCGAAGAATTGCAATCCAAATAACATTGTTTCATAGCTCTCCTTCAATTTAAATTTTTAATTTGCTTATAAAAACAAATGCGCTGTATTTCAAAGTTGACAATGTTTTAGGTTTTGTCAACTCGAATGACATTTGTGACCACTGTGCAGCGTCTTCTGTGCGACTGTTGCTTGAGACTGTATGTCTAAATGGGCTTCTGGTATTTGCGTTCGTACTCTGGGCCAAGTCAAGATGTCGACTTCGACATCTTTGTGGCTCATCCTCCTGGCTTGAAGGCACCTCATCGTCGTCGTCATCGTCATCCTCATCCTCATCCTCATCCACATCGCACTGCCAGACGCCGTTATGTCTCGCAAAGTTCCAACTGTGGAAGCAACAACAGCAACAGCAACAGGAAAGCAACTGGAAACTGGTTCTGCAGCATTGTGTGTGTCATATTTTCGTTAGGGCTTTTTTTTCGCCCGTCCTCAGTCGTGTGTTCGGTGCGCTCTGCTAAAATATTTCATATAATTTATTGTAAAATTATTTCCGTTTTCTGTTGTCTGCTCGCCTGCCTGCCTGCCTGCCTGTCTGTCTGTCTGTCTGTCTGCCAAGTTGCTGAGTTGCTTCGACAGAACCTTCTTCTGTGTGTTCTTTTTTCGGGTTATTTTTTGTGCAGTTTTTTGTTGCTCACTTGACTCTGCCGTGGGTTGGCCGCAAACACACAAAAAAACTACAAAAAAACATGGCCATCAAGCATTTAATTGGCGTCTATTTATGTCCAGATAGCACATCGTATCCCAAGATCGTGCCCCGACTGAGTGACGACAACGCCGCCGTCGCCAGATACCAAGACGAAGACGAAAACAATGAAAATTTATATTGAAAAATCTTCTCATTGGGAGGGAAATCTTAAAGGCAGCATCAGCGACCAGCGATCCGCCCGTTTCCCGTTTCCCGATTCCCGATTCCATATCCCGTTTTCGATTTCATTTTACGGGCAACAACGATTCCGACTTCATTAAAAGCGACCCGACCCTCTCATTACGCATATGAAAAGCGCCTGTGATTTGCATGACGCTCTCCCTCTGCCTCTCTGCCTCGCACTCGCCTGTGGCATGCCCCTTGTTGTTGGTATCGCGATGCGCGGTCACATCACAGCCGTGCGCTGCAGCATCACAAACGCATCGCCAGCGGCAATGTTGTCACGCTTTATTATTGCACGCTGCATACTACTTGCTGCTTGCTGCATGCTGCATGCTACAGCACGTTGCATGCCGCATGCCGCATGCCGACTGTGGCCGGTGCGCCTGCGCAATCGCCGAGTCCCAAGTCTGTCCATCATTATGTCAACGCGCTGAATGCGCATGTCAATCAAGATGAAGTGCCGCTGATATCTCCTTGGCTGCTGCTCAGCTCCGTTTCTCCGATCTCCGATCGCCGCTGCTCTTCTCCTCCTCTTGCTCTCCACCAATCTTCCCGTCGTTGCTGTTGCAGCCAGGCGCTTGAGTGCCCCAATGGACCAACATATCAGCAACTGATTATACCCGTACTCAGGCCAGCAAACATAATGGGCCAATCAGCCTGCGACCTCGATCAGAATGCGTAGGCATTATAAGACGATCGATCCAGCTGGTTACGCCTTCACATGCCAGCGCAAAAATTCAATAAATTATCTAAAAATAATACATAAATAAATAAAGTTTACAAACCAAAATGAATTATTTGTGGCTTCTCGCAAATAGAAGTTTTTAGCTAACATAAATTAAAATAAAGTTAATTAATGAACGTTTGTATATAAAATATCGAAATCATAACAGTAATAATATGTAATTATAAACTAGTAAGAAAGCTACTGTCGAGACTTAAAAAAATAATTAACCCAATAGCCGTCAAACCCTGCTGATTTGATTTATTGCCATTAAAAATCTATTTAAATTATGGCAAGTTAAAATAAGCGTGTTTTTTGGTAACAACAAAGAGCGAAAAAGTTGTTTATATTAAATTTAATGCGAGATATTGGATACTTAGAGTAAGCATTTTGAAACACGTGATTATTGCTTCATCAAATTCCGTAAAGTATATTGTGCATTAATTTTATGATATATTGCATTAAGTTAAATAAGCAATGCGTTCTACAATACTTTCAATTTAGTTCTTAATATGCATTCACAATTTTTTTACCGCCAGCTAAGCTAGAAGGTCTTTAGCAATACTTTTATTACTATGGTGTTTGCAGATTCGGTTTGGTTCCTGAATAACTGAAAATGCATTACCTTGCACTCAAGTACATTTATAAATAACTTCAACAAGTTTGATTGGTTATCGTTTGATTTAAAGTCAATCGAATGCCTTCAACCTTTGACATTTAAATCAGCTGCATGGAATCTGGCCCACATGAAATTCAGTTCAAATGAGGCCAACTAACCTAATCAGCAGTCTGAAGAGTGGCTATAGATCTGCCTGGGGCACACAAATAATCATATCTATATCCATATAATTTATATATATGTATATTAAGTTGGTAAGCTGCTGACCTGAAGCAGGTTCTTGATCGACCCATTCTCGAGCAATTCGTTGCTAGTCTGCCATGGTTTTTTTCCTCTTGGTTGGGTACTTTATTTTTGGGCTATAATTTTTTATTGTTCGCCTGCTGCTGGCTGCGATGTGTGTGTGTGTATGTGTGTGGTTGTGTGAGTGTGTGTGCATTTACGAGTATATATATTTTGCTGTTGTTGTGTTTCCTCTACTACTACCTATTATATTTCGATGTTTTTCGCGTCTGTCCCTCGCTCTCGACCTCGTCCTCGCTCGCACCGCTGCCTTCAGAAGTATTACAACGCGATATTTATTCTTGTGTGTCAGCTATAAACGTGAAATTTACTGCGGAATGTCATTTAAAGTACAAACATTTTTTCGGCAATGCGAATATTGCTCGTATTTGTGAGCCACGGTCACAACAGAGAACACAGGACAACGAGTGGTCCTTGTGCTGACTCTAAAGTACCCCGTCTTTTCAACAACACTAGGAATTTAATGTTCAACCCATATTACAACAAAATTTAAATATATATAATACATAGATAAAGCAATCTAAACTCAGATCTTAAATTTCATTTAAACAAATTGTATTCATTGTTAGTTTTTTATTTTCTTGTTATAAATGAATACTGCAAGTTTGAACACATCGAAATTGTTTTTTAATGTGATTCAAATAAATGCATATAAAATACTTTAAAATTGAAAAATGTAAATCCTCATTTGATTCATTTATAGAGAGCTAACAATAAAATTGTATGCTAGCGAATGCAAATTATTGATGTTAGTTGAAGATCTATTAATCTATAGTCTGTTATGTATAGTGTATAGATTTTATGCATTTGTTAGAGTAGACCGATCGAATATACCCGCTTGCGTGTGTGCTTTGATTACGTGGTATCCTTTAACAAGGCCCGCATCCAGGCGGACCAAACGGTTTCCATGCACGCCAAATGAAGCCGTCGATGCCGCCGCCGGGCACGACACACACACCCACACACTAACAGAGCAAGTGAGCGAGAAGGCGCGATAACGTGCGAGGAGGATGGAGAGCGCGAGCGAGAGTTCACAGTCGGAGGCAACAGTCACAGTTTTTGCCGTATTTTATAATCCTTTTCCTTTTTGGCCGTGCAAAATACAAAAATACAAAAATACAAAAAGACAAAAAGCGAGCTGAACACAAAGGAACCAAGAGCAGCGAGCAGAGCGCGACATTTGTTTGTCTGTCTCGCCTCCATGTGACCCCCTCCTCCTCCTCCTCCTTATCCTTCCCCAAACCCACCTCGTTCGTCGTTTCGGCTTTCGCCTGTTTGTCATTATGTCCATGCTTCCGGATTATATTTTGGTTGGAATTTTGTTTATTTGCACGTCTTAACAGCTGTCGCCGAATGCAGTTGAACCTCAACAACACCCCAAACTTGACCCCCTCAGGCAAGCGAACCACAATCCCTTTAATTTCGCCAAGTGGCCTAATACCGCTCCACTAAGTGGGGCTAATCAGCCAGCCACAAGATTCAAATCTCAAACGGATGTCGTCGCTTCTGTTTACATGGAGAACCCTTTTCCTTTCCACTCTCTTGCCCGCTCTCAGAGCTGCGCTGTTGAAATTAATTATTAAGGCATTTCGAGGCACTTAATATATTCGCCTTGATATGAAATAAACTGTCTGGCTATAGAATTTCAAGTGGCGCTTTGCTTCGCTTCTTCTGCCTCTCTTCCTGTTTCTGTTCCTGTTCCTTGTGCGGTCGGTATCTTTGGCGACCGTGTGGCGTTTAACACCTTTTTGGCGTGCCACAACTGGAGGCGACTCCCTCCATCCCCACGCCTCATTTAAAGCAACTGCTAAACGAGCTTGGATCGAGGCTTTAGCAACGGGTTTAGCCAAAACTCTGAGAGTGACGAAAGCAACGCTTCTTTCATATATTCAATTCAGATAGCATTTCTACAGATTTAGATTTCTCCTCCAATTAGTTTGTCAAGTTATTAAAAAATAAAACTTAACTTTTCTAATCGTTATAGACAAGTTATTGATGAAAAACAAATTATTGATCATTAAGTTGTGGAGGAATTTCTGATGCAAACTTATTCAATTTTTAAAAATGCTTCTTCCTCTACATTTCCTTTACAATTGATTGTTTATAATATTTATTTTTATTTACTAATAATTTTACAACTTAAATGGCTTTCAAATTTGAATGTTTGAATTAACGGTAGCTTTAATATTTTTGCAGACTATTGTTGACTTAAGACTTAAGA
Organism: Drosophila formosana; assembly: GCA_035045625.1. Taxonomy (NCBI): domain Eukaryota; kingdom Metazoa; phylum Arthropoda; class Insecta; order Diptera; family Drosophilidae; genus Drosophila; species Drosophila formosana. The sequence continues at coordinate 106,436 of JAWNOW010000173.1, read as the reverse complement.
CAAAAGACAAAAAGAAATTCTTAATATTTTGATAAGTGGTTTTAAGATTGAAAAAAAATTACTTGTCCCCTAAAACTGCAGACTCTAAATAAATTGAAGTATTATTGCATATAACTCATATCCAAATAATTTACTGATTATAGTAATTCTTTGTTTTGTAAATTTCATAAATCGATTGTCATTCGAACAGACAGAAAGCAATTCTCCCATGGGCTGATGGATTGTTTCTGCTATTCCCACAGCATTTTTATGTGCATAGCTGCTCTAGTTCCATTGCCATTTCCATCTGCATTTTCTTCTCTTTTTTTTTGCATTTACGTCAATCATTTCGCTGGTCGCTTTCTTAATTGCGTGCCTTTAATGACAGCGCTCCAATTAAAGCGGCGCCGATTGTCAAAACAGCGGCCAATGAAATGAGATCCCAAAGACCAAAGACGACAACAGCAACAGCAGCAACAACAACACACACAAAGACGCACACACACCGTTGCACAGCTGAAAGCTTCAATTTACCACCCATTGTGCCTTATGGCAACAGGCAACAGACAACAAGCCGTGCCACATGCAGCATTCAGCATGCAGCATGCAGCTGGAGTCGAGACTCGACGGCGAGTCGCCTTCAACGTTGATCCCCCAAAACGAAGAGCAAACATTTTTAATATGCAAAAGACGCACGCAGCGATCGCGCCACCTGTTGCATGGGGCACCAAAAAGGCAGGATTAACCAGAGGGAGCGCAGAGACTGGACCGAGGAAAGGCAGGCAGCAAAGACGTCGACGACGACGACGACGACGACGGCGAAGCGTGGGATAAGCAAATTTCTTGATTTACGTTTTGTTGTTGCCAGCTGACAGGCCGCTAAAAAAGGAATTGCGATGAGGGGCAAGCGGCTGACAGCCGAGTGGAGAGAGAGAGAGGGGCAGGGGCCGCGGGGACGTGCAACTTGCTCGATTTACAATTTTACAGTTAAGCAAATCGCTTGAATTAATTGCGCGCGTGGCGCTGATAAGCAGCTGCCTGTCCAACTGCAACTTTCAATTAAGTCGTCGCCGTTGCAAGTCGCCCCTCTCCTCTCTTCCCTCTCCCCGCGGCATCCTTCTCTGCTCTTCCCCTCGTTGCATCGCCTGTGGCAAATTGCGGACCCTCAAAACTGGCGAACTGGGGATCCTCTGATGTGTGTGCTCATGTTCCTGCCACATGCCGCATGCCACTTGCGTGCGTGCCACACAAAAGGTGCGATATCTTCGACGAACGGCAGCCAAAAATGTGGCAAAAGTGCCAATCAGGCGAGTGCCAACGTGGCAGCCTCAACACTTCCGAGGTAGCACTCACGTGTCCTCTATGCGACTTAAGATTGATAACATTCCCCACTCAAGATAATAAATATAATAAATACATGACCATGGAAATAATTTAATATTTACTTTAGAACGAAATTAGATAATCTTTAATTTACTTAAATTGTATTGAATTAAATTTTGAAAATGTATGTCGAGTTATTAAATAGTTGTAAATTATTTATAAACATGAGTATAATACATATTAATTAGTAAAAAAAAAGTAATTTAAACGTTTGAGTTGAAGAATGATTAATAATTTTAATATTCTAAATATTTTGTAATACTTTCCGAATTGGAATTAATTGACAATACTGAATGATTTTATGATTTTTATTTTTTTTTTGTTTCGAAAAAGATAAAATCACTGAATATTATTGCATTTGATGCTTGCCACCATAGAAATTTGTGTGATATATAATAGGAATGCAGAGATAGGCAAATTAAGTTTTAAAACCAGAATATAAATGTTGAATATAGGAACACTTCGGTGTTACACAATATATATATGATGTGTAATTGAATACAAGTAACTACTATATTTGTTGATGCATAATTATTGGCAATTAATAACTGCATATTCATTGAGTAGTATATATTTTTTATGAACAATCTAAATTGAAGAAACTGATCTTAATTTGAGATTTTGCCATCTGCGTTAAATTATTACAATGTAACATTTGTAAATCAGGAATAGATTATAAGCCAGTATTATATCGAAATTTAAGTATTTATCTTGCGGGTTTCATTTCGACATGATTTCAGCTTGATTTGAGATTTCATTCTCTCTGCATATTTGTGCCCATTTGTCGACGCATTCAATAAATGAACGGGGATGCCTCAGTACATGGAATGTCCTGTGCATTCCTGCTTCATTTGGCCAGCAATCTGACGTGTCGAGTGCAGTTAAGCTGCAGCAGCGGCAAAGAGTTGTCCCTGAACCATGACCAGAACCAGAACCAGCCAAGAACTCCTCTGACCCACATACGAGAGTGGAAGCCAGGAGAGGAGCGCCCTGCTCGTCATGCTCGCTCGTGTGGCCTCTAACTGTGGCATGCCACGGCAGTGTGGCAACGACGAGAGGCGAACAAAAGCTAAAAATACTTGGCTGTTGTGGCTGTTGCATGTAAATGAGCTGGATTAACCGACTGGCGAAGCGACTGGGTAAGTGAGCTGCGGCGAGCCGGGGAGGGAGCGAGCGAGCTGAATGACTGCCCGCTGGTTTTGGCCAGGTCTGAAGCTAATGACAACATAATTACTTTGCAAATCGGTGTATGAAATGCGGGGAACGAGATCGCTTTAATTGCGGCCAAAGTCAGACGGAGTCGCCTCAACTTGAGTCGAGTCGAGTCGAGCCGATGAATGGAGTTGGCCAACATTGAATGTGGCCAACTGTGAATGTTGCCGCCCACGCGTCGCGCTAAAAAGCGTCAAAGCAGCGGCAACGTGCGTACTGGCAACTGGCAACTGGCAACTCGCAACTTGCAACTACCACAACTACTTGTGGCAGCTGAGAGAACGCGGCCCAGTTAACAGTAATTGCTGGCGCGTCGTGTTTTCGGACCACCAATGGATTGATTAACTACGTGTTCGATATTTCTTGCCCCCTCCCGTGCCTCGCTGCCACACTGCCACGCTGCAACTGTGTGTCACTTGGTATTGATGATGTGGCTGGGGCAGCGTTCGGGGCTTGCGTCCAAATCAAATTTACTATAATGACCACTCAAATGGACAGTGTAATGGGCCATGCGGCGAGAGAAATAGGAAGTCCACCAACTCGATGCTGATGCTGGAGAAAGAGAAATAGAAAGGCAAACGCAAGGAGCAGGCAAGTCAGCGTCCAGCGTCCAGCGTCTCTGGGAGACGCCGCCAAGTGGGCGAAGCCCAGCAGATACAGTGGGAGCTAAAACTAATGGCATACCCGACGGCTCTCCCTCTCTCTCACTCTCTCTGTCGGTCGGTCGGTCGGTCGGTCGGTCGGTCCTGTTGAGTTGCTACATTGACTGTGGCATGTGCATGAGGCAGAAACTGTGGGCAGCCACAACATTTGCCGCTGTCGTGGATTGTCATAGACGCAGTCTGTTCCAGCGCCAGCTGATGCCTGATAGCCTATCGAGTATCGAGTACCGGGTATTGAGTACAGAGCACAGAGTATTGGGTACGAGGTCAGCCAGCCTCATTAGAAACTGTCCGCAGAGAGCATATGCTCTTTAGGTGGACGCAAATCGAGTCTGTCAATCAAGCCGAGTCGGAACCACTTTCAAGGCACAGGTTCCCCGATTCCCATCGATTAAAGACGTAACAAACTATTTAAATTAAAACGAGGACAAGTGAATTGATTCATTATGAATATGTTAAAATCAAAATATAAACACAATTGTTGAAGTATTTGTAAACAAAGAAGGTTAAGCAATTTTAATCGAATTCGTAAAAATGTTAAGTTTTTTTTACTTCAAAGTCTTTTAATTCATAGACTTAATTTAATTTGAATAATTTTTTAAATGTGTACGGCTAAATATGCTACAAATGTAATTTTGTGTTGTAGCTTAAAATATTTTAAATTAGCAATACATAAATGGAATTCAGACTAACATTGTGAGAATTTCTACAAACGTTTTCTTGATGTGCTCTCTTGGAATAAAACTAGCTTCATTTCGAATTAAATTGATATCCACTTGTTTAGCGATGTTGAGCGACATTTGCGCTGAAATGTTTGCAACTAAATAAAGAGTGGAATGGGGGAGAATAGGGTGCAGATTTATAGCGATTAGATTAGTTATGCTCACCTAACCAGAAACCAACAACGACAACGACGACGACGGCGGCGGCGATGATGGCGGTGGCTTGAAAAGGAAAGTGGGCGGCAATGAAGAAGAAGGCAGGGTAGGAGGAATGAGAGTTAATGTGGGATGTGGGATGTGGATGTGGATGTGGCTGGGTGCTGTTGAGGTGCGGCGAGGTCAGCTACATAATTATGGTCAACGTCAGGGACAAAGGGGAGACAAGAGAGCTTGGGATGGTTGCTTTGCATACGTGGTCAGCAACAGAATCGGAGTCGAATTCGGGGGAGAGTCGTCTGGTAGTCGTCGGGGCTTTTGAGCGCGTTTCGCATAATTACGCGCAGACTCAATTCTAAACTTAATTAAGATTATTACTGTAATGCCAGAGGCGCAGACGGGAAGGGGGCCAAGGGGGTGTGAGTGTGTTCGGGGAGACGCGCAAAAATGCGTTCAGGCGGCCGTAACTAATAATCGCGACCATGCAAAGCAGCTGAAAGCTGAAGATCGCTGCAGGCTGAAGACGGTTGCCTCAGGCGAGTGTCGAGCCCGAGCGAGGGCAGAGAGAAGGGGCGAAGTCGAGCCTGGGATGAAGTTGAACCTGACAATCAGCACGCAATTGCGAAATGTTTTGCCTAATAGAATTTCTCGTGCGCGTTTCGCATGCAAATTCAATTTGAGAAATTGCTGGTAAATTATTAAAAAAAAAAAAAAGGCGAACGAGCAGCGAAGAACAACATTTCATATTTGTAGAGTAAGAGTTAAGTTATAGGTGTGAGTGTGAGTGTGAGTGTGTGTGAGTGCAGTCAGGCTGACAGCGACAGCAGTTGCAGTTGCACTCTTTAATAAAAATAATTACAGCTGCCATCGGTTGTTGTTGCATGAAATGCTGCACGGCAACATGTTCGCAACATGCTGATTATCACACGCATTTAAATGGGCACCGCCATCGTCATCGTCATCGTCGTCGTCGTCGTCGTCGCTTGCCACTTGCCACTTGCAACATTTGCCTTTATGATCGCAACATGTTCGCACATCGTAATTTAGCCGCGGCCCGCTGCAACATGTCTCATAAATTTGATGGCCAATTATCGAAATTGCATTAGATGTGCGTAATTGCGGCAACTGGCCACAGCAACAACAACAGCAACTTGCCACAACCATAGTTTAGAGTGCGGCAGCAATTGACCAGCATTGCAACCAGCACACTGACCAAAAATCCCCAGCAACAAGTTAAAACTATTCAAGACTCTAATCAATAGTAAACAATTGATGCATTGATGCATTGATATAAGACATTTAAGACCTATTGAAATGGAATGAAAAATTGTATTTGATTATTATATAAACTATCAGTTTGCTTCATCACTTAAATTAATTTAAATTTAAATTATATCGCTCTTATGTTGATAAGAGTTGAAAGCGTTTAAATAATTTCATTTATTTAAAACAAATGTATTAACTAAATATATTTATTGCCATTATTAATTGCTTTGTTTGCTTATATGTTATTTATTGAAATGAAATGAGTATTAGAAATGAAATTCATTAAAAGCTAATAATACACACAAACGAGTTTTCATAAAATAACATATGTAATTAGTGATTTAATAAACTCTAGATATTAATTTCCATTTTCTAATATGCATTTTTTGTTTGTTCGAAAAATTATAAACAATTGCATTTTCGCCGAGTGTAGACCGTGCTGAGGATGCAATCTGTGGCAGCAACGCAACGCACCATTGCAGTCAGCACATCTGCAACATGTGGCTGCCACACACGTACAGTGTCCATGTTCAATTAACACTTATGTAGGCCTAGAGTACAAAATGTGTGGCATGTAGTTGCCGTTGTTGTTGTTGCTGCTGTGGCTGAGGCTGTGGCATGGGGCACCCTGTTGGCCACTTGTTCGCTATTTTTGATTTCAAATTTACAGCCTGCTAATTGTATGCATCTCTCGCGGGCACAAAACGCTCGCAATGAATGAATGGCCTCTTGGTCATGTGGAGGCTTGTGTCCTTAATCACATTTCACATTCCCCCCAAGATTAGTTGGCATTTGGCCAATGCTTCGACTACAGGTTGATCTTGTTTCGACAGCGGAAAGGGAGTAACGAGAGAGGCAGTGAAAGTTGCCAGCGAAGGCAATCAAATGTCAGGTAAATAAATATCAATTAAATAAGTTACGTACTCTGCAGTCTTTGTTTTAATTTAGTATTACATAGTAAACCAAATTCTATACTGCTTGGCAATCGAATTAAAAATCTATCTTCTCAAATATTAACATTCATTTTTTCTAAAATGATGTTGTTTTTTGTAATAATATCAAACAGATTTTCTGTAGGATATAACTATATCTTTGGTGAATATAAAAAAAATGTATTTGAAAATACACTTCGTGAATTCTCAGTAAAAATAAGACTGAATACGCATTGCGAACAAACAAACTCACAAACATATTTATACTGTATCTTGTCTGGGAGCCTGTTACGGAAATTTTTGAATTTTACAGAGTATTCTAGAGCTTAGTTGTGAGCTCTTTACAGGGCATTTGGACGGTCATACATTGCACATTGCTGGATGTCGCGCAACTGTTGCTTTGCCATATCGCGGAGAGACGAACATCGTTTCGCTAGTTTATTCATTAGGTTCTGAGGAAAAACGTGTTTAATTTGTGACAAAACGTAACGAAATCCTTGCCAGTTGCAACTTGCAACTTGGAACTCTCGTGTCCGTCTCTGTGGCACACACAAGGCTCATATCAGTGGCATCGCGCCGGGGCATGGCGACGGCCAATAAAAATTGCCAGCTGGGGGCAACCTTCTGCCTTCTGCTCCAACTTCAGCTGCAGCTCCAAACTCCTGCTGCTTCGCTCACATGTCAGCCATGTCTCTCCTCCTGCTGCAACTCCTCTTCTACCGCAACTGCAGCATCAACTGAGACCTCAGCATCAGCTTTGGGTCCAGTTGGTGCGTAATGTTGCGTTGCACAAATTAAAACAGCAACGAGACTCGGATTGCGAGTACGTGGATATATAGCTGGCAAACTTATAGCCAAAAAATGAGACTGAAGCCGAAGCTAAAACTGAAACTAAAGCTAATGGCGACCCCAACTATGACTGCACTGAGGGGGCAAGGGACTGCGGCTGCGGCTGCGACTGTGACTGCAACTCCGTGTGGCTGCAACTTCGACCTGTTGCTGATGTCACGACGCGCATTGTCAAACAAGCAGCAAAAGCAAAAGCCAAAGCCAACAGCAAAGTTGGCAACATTTTTGCCTGGCAGCAGCCAAATTGTAACATAAATAGACTTCAAGTTAGTTAACCAAAAGGCTCCAAAATGCGCATGCGCAGCGCCAACAGCAACAACAGCAGCAACAACAGCAATAGCAGCAAGAGCAACAGCAGCAACAATGTTGTTACTGCTGCAGTTGTTGCCGTTGTCGTCGTCGTCGTCGTCGTCTCGTGGCGACCATGAAAAACGTGACATTTTTATGTTGCAAACTTTAAATCTTTCATATCAGAAAATGAAATGTTGCAATGCAATTGCCTACAACAACAGCGACAACACAAACAACAACAGCAACAACAACAGCGCTGACTTTTCGTTGCGCGTGCGCTGCGCTGTTGTTGTTGACATTTCACTGCAGTTGCAGCAGCAGCAGCAGCAACAACAATTGCAACAACAGCGAAAATCCCAAGCACATGTGCGTCCTCTGTGGGCCAAACATAGCCAGAAATTGAGTTGGATTCGGGCATATGCATATATAATAATGATATTTAAATAGAAATAATAATAATAATAAATATAAATCAATAATAATAAAATATCATATAAATAGATATAGATATAGATATAGATATAGATATAGATATAGATATAGATATAGATATAGATATAGATATAGATATAGATATAGATATAGATATAGATATAGATATAGATATAGATATAGATATAGATATAGATATAGATATAGATATAGATATAGATATAGATATAGATATAGATATAGATATAGATATAGATATAGATATAGATATAGATATAGATATAGATATAGATATAGATATAGATATAGATATAGATATAGATATAGATATAGATATAGATATAGATATAGATATAGATATAGATATAGATATAGATATAGATATAGATATAGATATAGATATAGATATAGATATAGATATAGATATAGATATAGATATAGATATAGATATAGATATAGATATAGATATAGATATAGATATAGATATAGATATAGATATAGATATAGATATAGATATAGATATAGATATAGATATAGATATAGATATAGATATAGATATAGATATAGATATAGATATAGATATAGATATAGATATAGATATAGATATAGATATAGATATAGATATAGATATAGATATAGATATAGATATAGATATAGATATAGATATAGATATAGATATAGATATAGATATAGATATAGATATAGATATAGATATAGATATAGATATAGATATATAGATATAGATATATATTCTCTCCTGTTTTTTCTTTTTTATTGCAGAACATTGTCACTGCTGTTGCTGTTGCTGTTGCTGTTGTTGTACCTGGTGTTGTTGTTGTTGTTGCGGGTGTGGCTTCTAATTTATGCGCGCGTTTTTGTTTATTGCGCCCTCAGTGCATGCATCCCCTGCAGCCTCCCCACCCCAGTTGGCACCCCTCTTCGATTTTGGAGCACATGCCTCCCTCCCAAGCTGCTGTTGCTGCTGTTGCTGCTGCTGATGGTGCCCTGCACCTGCCTCCTTCCCCCTGCCGCCGTTCCCCATGGCATGCGACAGGCAATCGCGAGCGGTCAGCAGACTGCGATGGCAACGCTGTTCGATTTTGGTTGGTCGATGCAGCACACACCAACACCCACACACCAACACACTCACACACTCACACGCATGCAGATGCGCATCGTCAGCTGCCCACATATGTATGCTATGTTTTCTTTCGCTCACTCGCCCTCCCACCCACACACACACACACACACACACACAGACACACACGAACGGCAAAGGGAAATTCTTTTTAATTACACTCGCTTCTTTTGCTTGTTCCATTTTGTGCAGTTCTTGTTCTTTTTGCATTTTCAGCGCTCTGTTTTGTTTTTGCACAAGTGCAGAAAAATTCGATTTTTGTGTAGGCAGCGAACTGCGCTCCAGCGCGCAGGACGAGCACCAGGACCAAGTGGACCAGGAGCAGGAGCAGGGGCAGCCATGGAGGCAGGAGGAAGCTGTTGCTGCTCCTCTGCAGTGGCAATAATTCGATTAGTGTCCGTGTCTATTTTCAGGCTCGTGAGCGTAGGCGTTCCGCCAAAGCCCCAATCCAATGGCGAGCCGCGACCTCTTTCCCTCCAATTATCCACCCTTGCACCCTTGCAGCCTTGCAACCTCGCCCCTTCACACCCCCACGCCTTGATGCTGTGCACTTTTATGCGGCGCCCAGCGCTATAGAGTGTTGTGCTTTCTGCTGTTGCTGTTGCTATTGCTTTTTTTGTTGCGCTCTGCTTGTTTGTGTCGTTGTCGTTGCTGCCGTTGCTGCTGCTGTTGCATGCGGCGCTGTGCGGCACGAACACGAGCTGGGGCAGGACATCAAGCGCGCCTGGACATTGGTCATCATTCATCAAAGTGAAATGTTGATTTAGTGCGCTGTGCGGCAGAGGCAACATTGGCCAGCCATCCAGCCAGCCAGCAGCAGTGGCAAGGAGTGGGGCGAGAGGCATGTGATCAGGGTGGCAGGGAGGCAGGCAGCATGGCCTGCATTTTGGTGGCTATCCTGGCGCCTGAGCCTCGTGGCGCCATTTTCTGCTGCTTCTGTTTCGTTCGCCTCTTATCTGGCTCTGCCCCCGTGTCTCCTCGCACACATTTTCCACAATTTTCCTCTATTTTTTTGTTGCCTCGTGTGTGATGAATTGATGCTGTTTATTCGACTGCAAACATAACCGGCATGTGCAACACAGCCAGCAACCAGCAGCCATTGGGATCTGCATCTTTTGATGCTTTGCTTTTCTTTTCCTTTCTTCTCGTTTCGTTTCGTTTCGTTTCGTTTCCTTTACTTAACTTTACTCTGCGTTGCTTTTCTTGTTTTTCCCCCCATTTTCGTTTGCCTCGTTTTTTCGTCGATGTTTTCTGCAGTTGCTGCTGCTGCTGCTGTTTTTCTTGTTCCTGTTGTGCTTTTTGATTAGCAAAAGGAAGCTAAAAAAAATGCAAAAATTAAAAAATATCCATTGAAGTGTGTATGTGTGTGTGCAGCTAAACAGGAGTATGCAAATTCAAGTACAATGAAAGTCAGGCTAATGACATGAAAATACCCTGCAAATGTGAGATAAGCTCATATGTAAATGAATCTATGCAAATTATAAATGCCTTCACACAATAAACAGAAAAAATTAGAGAGTTTTGTGTTTCCCATTTTTGGAATTTCATATTAAAATTGATTCTTATTTAACTTCATATTTTTATCCTTATCTTAATTTAGTATGGTAATCTTAGTTAACTTTAAAATGAATAAAATAAAATACACAAATAAAGTGACCGTGGAAAAACTAAATCAATTATGTGTTTAATTATAGTAATTAATACAATTATCATTATTACACATTAAGATTAGGCATATTCACGGCATGCCGGCTGCAAATAGACGCTTCGAATTACAGGGTATTCAAAATTGAATTTTTTCGCAATGCAAAACTTTTCAGTTGGTGCATGACTTTTTTGCTGCTCCGCTCCTCCACACATGTGGATGGCTCTGCTTTCGGTGCTCTGCTGTTGGCCAATCAAATGGCCGAGGCCCGCACAATCGGGGGGCGTGGCATGGGCGGCAATACGCTCTTAAGTCTAACAGAAACGCATGGCCATCCATATATGCCATATACAAGTATCGCCGGTTTGCATATAGCACATAAGACGCGTCGTTGCCAGGACAGCCTTTGAGAGTACTCTAATGATTGAATTGCTGCTCCCCCTGCCCACTTCCCCCACTGCTTTAAGCCCTTCCCTTGGTCGCCCATGACTTTTCTTTGACAAGCGCTGTTCACTCTTATTGTTGAGCTTCCTCTAATTAATGCTCCTGCCACGTTGTCAATGTCATTTGCCACATCGAGCGCAACTTTTTCAAATCAATTCATTATTGAAGCACCTCAGTGCTGCAAAACATGTTTGCAAAATATTTTTCTAGTTTATCAATAACACGGGCTCAGCAACATAATGCAAATGCAAATATGGTATTTACAAGTTTAAGCATGGATCAATCATTTTTTTCTTTTTTGGTACTGCTATAAGATTTCATTTTGTATTTCGTAAAGCTTCAGCTAAAGTCTGACAGTAAAAATTACTAAACACTAAATAATATACTTAATGTGTTTATGTACCATGGTTGTGTAACCAAGTAATATTGATCTGGTTTTGTTTATATCGAAAGTGCTTGATAACTTCAAATCTTTGAGCCCAGCCTCTTAACTTATTCCTTCCCTTGAGTTGTTCGCGTCTAAAAATCTACGCCTATCAAATGTATTGCTCTCACGTTATTGTATTTCTGTTGATGTTCAAGCTGTGTGCAATCTACACTTCCACATAAATATATCACTTTGTTAACTTTAATGAATTACAATATTTCAATTACGCGAAATCCAATTATCAAATGTATTAACTGGAAATTATAAAGCCGCATGCAAAAAACTATTTGCAATCGACTTTTAATATATTAAAATATCTTTATTTTCTCAAAATAGTTTTTACTTAGCCTAATAAGAACTAAGTACGAACTATAATACCACATTGATATAACTTATTATAATATTTAATAAAATACAATATTTCATTTTGGGTAAATCAAATTGTCAAATCTATTTACTGGGGATAAACAAATTGTTCCAATAAACGTTTACTAAATAAAATAATAAATAAATACATCGTATTATAAAATTTAATTTCAATTTGGCTAAATTGAACTATCAAATGTTTTTACTACCGATAAAAAAAACTTTTTGCAAAAAACTTTTGAAATAATTATATTATAATTTTCTGGAACTCAACTGCACTTAAATTGTATTCATTTGAAGCAAACTAAACGTAAATAATTAAAGGAGTGTTCTCAACTGTTGCCAATTCACTGAAGCTGGGATATTGAGTGAGTGCTGATCACATTTTGAGGACAGGGGACGGGGGGCAAGGAGTCGAGATTCGGTCGTTTTGAGTGGTTTATCTTGGTCATTTGGCCCGATCCAGATACTTTATAGATAGACCACAATTCAATTTCGTTGCGGGCGCCATAAACTTGCAACTTGCGAGTTCCAAGTCGCAAGTTGCGAGTTGTGAGTCGCGAGTTGCAAGTTGAGCGAAAAGCAAGCAATGCGAATGACATTCGATGCACTATTTTCTATCTCGCTTTGCAGCAGTTTCTTGCCCAGTTGCCCAGTTGTTGTTGTTGGTGTTGTTGTTGTTGTTATGCATTCCAATGCAATGGCAATGGCAATGGCCAAAACAGATTTTGTGCAGATTCTTTGGCCGAGACAAAAAGCGCAGGCGGGTGGGCGCCGTTGGCCCCAGCGCGAAGAACGTAAAGCATAATAAAAAGTCGTGCCTTACGTGCAGTTGCCCCGCCGACTAGCCCCGCCCCCCGCCCTCCTCCCTCCTCCGCGTCCGCCAGCTTGCCACAGTGCACCTCTCTCAATCTCAATCTCAGCTGCCCACCTGCCCCTCCTGTGTCGCCTTCTCAGGCTCCTGGCCGCCTTCTGGCTGCCACCCGTTTAACCTACCCATTCTCAGCCAATCTCTTTGTGGCAACATTCAGTTGTTGCTGTTGCTGTTGCTGTTGCAGCTATTGTTGCTGCTTTTGCTGTTATTTCGGGTCCCGATAGACTCGAAGAAAACATTTTGGTTTTTTTTTGTGGCCATGGCCAGCGCCGTTTGCCTATTTTATGAGCGTCTTAAGGGCACGCACGATTTTTGCGTTGCGCGTTTTAGTTTGCGGCCTATGCGTTATGTGGCACTGATTACCGTTGCAGTTGTTGCATCCATTGTTGTTGCTGTGCTCTGCTGTGCGGTTGTTGCTGTGCTGTTGCCTGTGCTGACTCTGACTGACGGACAGAGGTCAACGCTAGCTGGCTACGAACATTTTCGCCGGCTGCGGCGCCCAATGGCTGCGCTTAAAATTGAATTTAATTTATTTAAGCGGCTGCTCTGCTGTGGCATCTACATCATCATCATCATCATCATCATGATTAGGCAGTTGCGTCGATGTCATCATCATCATCATCATCGCCGTCATCGTTGAGAGCGCAACTTTAATTAGGTACTTGGCAGGCCTTTTGACAATGCTGAGCTTTAGCTAATCCTTACCTCAGCTGAGTCTTCGGCTGCAGCTTCAGCTTCGGCTTCTGTCTTCTCTCTTCTGGCTGTTGCACAAACAGATCAACAGTTGCCACACTTGACACACTCGAGCAACGGTTGTGGTAGCAACAAATCCCAAGCAAACAATGACGTGTTTCACCAACACTGAAACAAGCACAAAATAAAATAAAGGATAAGCATCATTATTAGTACCTGAATCATTAATCAAATAATCAATAGCCTTCTGGCCAAGGAGTTTATATTCATGAGAAATCTTGTGTTATAGTTAGTTATAGGAATAAAATGAATGTTATAAAAATGCACGCTTTATGTATATTCCTTTCAAGACAGCAAAACAATTAAAATTAGATATCAAATAATAGAATTTCTAACATAAACACTCATAACTAAATATTGTTTTTAAATTTAAATTATTAATTCTTCACTCAACTTATTTGTTATGACAAAAAGTTAGAAATTTAGTATGTTCTTTTATGTTTATCCACAAACCCAAAGTAATCGTGTAATATTGCAATTTTTAATGTGTTAAAAAGGTTAAAGGACATATACATTATAAATAATTTGAATTAAATTGAAAACTTAAATAAAAAATGATAATTTTGTTCTATGTATGTCTTGTTGATTTACTATAGATATAATTGATTGTAATTTGGGACTCTGAAAACAGTGTTAGCAAGTGTAAAAGATAATAATGTTGGAAGCAATTCGAAAGTGATAAAAATTGGTAAAAAGCATAACACATTTGATAGTTGTGGTTCATTGAATTGGTATCAATTGAATGGCTATCGGTGTACAGCGCGGTACAGTCGATGCTAAAAGTCATGGACCATAGGGCTAAGGCAGCTAAGGCAGCTCAGGCGGACAAAAGCCAGAGAGTACAGTGTAGAGTGTAGAGAGCTGAGGTGTTGGGGTGTCTATGCAACGTGTATGTTCAACAAATGTGAATTTAGTTGCCACCGAAAAAAGAAAGAAGAAAAACTGCAGTTCAGCGACGAAGCGAAGCGAAGAGGGAAGGCGGGAGAGAGGGGGACACAGTTGCTGTGATGTTGGCTGTTTGCCTCGCATTGTTGGTCCTTCGAGTATTCTTGTAATCCTGTCAGAGTGTGTACGTATCTGCCCCCTCCCCCCTCCCGCTCCCGCTGCCCCGCGTAGGAGCGGGAGTCCTTGCATTTTATTTTCGTTTATCATTTATTTACTACTCAATTTTTCTACTACTTTAGTCGCGCGGCTCCCTCGTTGGGGCCAGTTGATTTCGTATGCCAAGTAACGGCAGCTCAGCGCAGTAGCAACTGTTGTTGTTGGTGTGGTTGTTGTTGTTGTTGTTGTTGTTGTTGCTGCTGCAGCTGGTGCAACAGCAGCAAACAGCAGTAACTGCTGCTGCTTTCTCTCACGCGACTTTATCCTTCAGATGTCCTTGCGTGCGTTACAAAACGCCGCTCGCCCGCACACTGCCGACGACCATTTTACGTGCCCCGTGCCGTGGCAGCAACAACAGCAGCAACAGCTGTGGATTTTAATGGCTGCAGCGTCGCACGTCGCACGTCGAGAGTCCCAGCAGCGTTGCAGCAGCCACACAGCCTCCTCCTGCTGTCCGCCCCTCTCTGCTGTTTGCAGAGAGGTTGTCTGCCACAGCTTTCTAGTCTCATCCCCTCTGGCTTGGCGCATCCCTTGCAACATGCATTCGTGATGGCGTTGCCTGCGTCCTGCCTTCCTTCGCCTCCGCCTCTGCCTGCCTCAACGCTTTCCTGCCTCTGCCTTTCTCGTCGCCATTTTAATTTCGCCTGCTGCACAACGTCGAATTTTCTAATCTTGTGCGGACTACGGCTCCCCAGTTGCCGACTTGCCTGCTCCTCGCTTCCTCTCTCTCTCTCTCTCTCTCTTTCTCTCGCTCTTTCCCTCGCTTTGCTGCGTTCCCTGCTTGTTGTTGTTAATGCTCGCCGCAGCTTTTCGGCGCCAACAGCGTCCAGAGGTCGTTTAAAGGACTTTTGCCGCAGGCCTCGCTATGCGTTTCGGTCACCAGCAACAGCAGCAACTGCAGCAACATCGCCTCCCACTTGGAATGCGGTGGTGACTGCGACCGCCAAGATGGATGACGTGTCAGCTGCAATTGATGATGCCAAGCAAATGGCGGCTAACAAAATGGCGACTACAACGGCGAACGGCGCACACGGCGTATGAGTGACGCAAACGTGTACAATGCAAGCTGCAAAAACGTGCCACATGCAGCACTCGCATGTCCTTCCTCCACCCAACCGATGACACACACACTCACACACACACACACATTGAGCTACTCGAATTGCTCAGCCACTAAACAGCACTAATTTCAGTTTGTCTTTTTATTAACATCAATAGATGATTTAAATGGAAGCACAATATTATTAGATTAAATATGGTCTTAAATGAAACACATTGAAAATATATCGCTGGTATCCACACTCAATATGCGGGGAAAACCTGTAGCTTAACTTTACAAAACGTTTGTAAAATTAAACAGATAAATTAAATACGAAACGTATGTTAAGTAAAACTAAGTGAATACATTAAATGACACCCATATTGCTAGTGAAATTGGGAAGGAAATAAGAAATGCAAGTCCATTCTCTACGAACTAGGCTAAAACATATCATCAAAATTATCATTATTATTCGTATTACTGCAATTATTAATAAAATGTATATGTGTTTGTTTCATTTCAAATTATATTTTTCGAAATATATGTATGCTTATATTTGCATTCCTTTGATTTCATTCATTAAATTTAAACAAGTATGGTTGTATTTTAGAACTATTTCTAAAAATGGTTAAAAAGAAAATCAAATTAGTGGTATTGGTAAAAAAAACACTACAGTTCTTTGCTATATTTTAAACTGTTTGTGTTTGTTTTATGCTACAAATATTTCTCTTATTTTGGTGGCTCCGTATTGATTTATATTTTCGTTGTTTTGTGATATACTCTTCCATATCGTCTTAAAAACAAAAATTCGCATTTAAACCGTATTTTAAACTATGTGAAAACCACCTTTACCATATTATCTTTCAAACTTTTAGTAAAACTTATGAAACTCAGAAGTAAATCAAAATAATTTCAATAAAAAGTGGAAGAAGAAATCCATTTCATTTAGTTTTATTTAATTTAGCAATTATATTAAATCTGTTAATGACTCGAAATTATATTAAGCAAGAAAGGCTTACTTTTATATAAGTAAACCATCAGAATCCAATCACAATTTGCCAACGTCGTTCAATGTTGTTGTTGTTATGGCAGCAGCAATAGTTATTGTTGTTGCTGTTGTTGTTGCAGTTGCTGTTGCTGTTGTCGTGGTCATGGCAGCGATAACATGCCGCAAGATTTGTTGTGCTTTGACCAACGTCTTGGACTTGAGCTGGACCTCAACCTGGACTTGCTCTCCATGTTGTTGCTATTGTTGCTGTAGCTGTTGCTGTAGCTGTTGCTGTTGCTGTTGCTGTTGTCGTCGTTCCCGTTGTTGGCTGTACACTCAACATGGTGCCTTTTTTTGCTCGAGGCCTGTGCCTCGCTCCGCTCCAGACTTCAACTGCAGCTCCAACTGCAACTCCAACTCCCAGCTCATGTTGTGCGCGCGTTTCACTCAGCTGGTGAGATTTGTGCCAGGAGACAAGTGCGACATGATGTTATGTGTCAACAGCTTAATTCGCAGCGCGAGTCGATTGCCAGCTTGCCTCGCTCGCCTGCTCGCTTGTGGCAACTTTGGACAGAGGGCAACTCGGATGAGCTGTATTCATCGTCGTTGCATGCACCATGGTCATGTGGCATGTTGCCATTGCCGTTGCTGTCGCTGTCGCCGCGACGTTTGTCCGATTCCAATCTGAGGCAACCCAAATCCAACAGCAGACTAGACAAACGCACTCTCTGGTCATTCAATTATTTATTATTTTGACTATGCCAAGCCAATTGTTTCCCCTCATCCCACCCTCCCTCTCCATCGCCGTTCCATGCCGCACATCTGATGGAATCAGCAGCGAGCCACAACAGGCTGATGGACAAAAAGTTAATTGCCTGAAACTCATTTAACTAAATTGCATCGGAAAGCGGAATTCTAAACCCTAAGCGCTGCGAATAAACGAAATTTTTTAATTATAAAACATTTAAATGTATAGAATTTAGAAACAATTTATACAATTTATTCTCATTTTGGACACAAGTTTGACTCGCAGGTAAAAACGCTAATTTCTTTATTGATTCCCTCTTATTATTATTGTTCATTATTGCAATTTACTTGCCTTCTATTTGTCATGTGCGTTTTTCCGCTAATTTCATTTTGCCTGTGTCTAAAAATAGAACAGCGTAAAACGGCAGCGTCGCTGCTTGGCGATGAGTTGATAACACGTTTTTGGCTGCTATGAAGATCGTAGCAGTCGTGGCCGAGTGGTTAAGGCGTCTGACTCGAAATCAGATTCCCTCTGGGAGCGTAGGTTCGAATCCTACCGGCTGCGAACATCAAATGTTCTTTTTTGTCTTTTGCTTTTTTAAATAATTTCATGTAATAGAAAATTGTTTAAATAATATTTACATCTTCAGTTTTTCACAAATCGAAATCAGATGCGCTCTGGAAGCGCAGTCTCAAATCCTACTGGCTGCAAAAATTAATTATTTTTTTTTTTTTTTAAATTTTGTTCTTTGTTTTAAGTGAAATATGATGCAATTAGATATATATACAAAGTGTGCACATTTCTATAATAATACACATTTCTGTAAAAATCTGATGAAAAGTTTTAAAAATATGTAGATGGCAAAATAATGGATAACACGATAAATAACATATTTGAAGAGTTAAAATACATAAAAAAAATTGTAAACAATAAATACTTGAAACAAAATTATTAGAGTTTAAAAACAATATCTTTGCTTCAGTGAAACTTCATTAAAGTTTAGTTGCAATTTGAAAAATGTTACCCGAAATAAAATATATTATGTAAGGTGTTTACAAAAAATCTTTTCGTTTGACTCGTGTTTATTAAAACTATTAAGATTTTCCAATAATGATGAAAAAAGAAACCCTATAAATTAATTTGTAGGTATGGTTGTTAGTTATTTGTCAGTTTAATAGAGAATTTTTGTGATTTAATTACCGCTTACTTAATCCAGGTATATATTTTAGTTTTCTTTGGCAGCAATACCACAAATTTGCGAGGCCCAAGGTCGGGAGGGTCTTTAAAAGCTTTACTTTATTATGTAGTGATAGCTTTTCAACTCATTTGTCCGTGCTTCTCGTGTTGCAAAGATGCTGAACACATGCTTCGCACCTTTATTGCTCAAAATGGAAAGCGAAGCATTGTGTTCTTAATGCTAAGCGGTTCAGCTGCCATAGAAAACAATCCGATTGGACAGTATGAGTCCAGAGAAGAAGGCGTTTAACAGGCAGCTTATTAAAGTCAAGGAAAGAGGGTATCTTGAAGTCGATCTAAAGCTTGTTGCTTATTTTAATTTACTTTTTAATTTAGTCACAAAAATTCTGAAAATAATTGTAGACATAAAGTGGAGATGTTTTTGTTTGAATATTATTAACTTATATATATTAAACATTTTCACTGAAAGTAATATGCCAATTTATTTTAGAGATAATATTACATAGAATGTTGTTCCGCTCAAAATCGAAGCGAGTTCTGCACTACTGACATGTTTAATTAAGTATTTCATGTGGATATGAAATCGTAGATCAACCAATTCGTATGCACAAACTGAAGGCTTCCATCAAGCATTTAGCCTAATTAGTTGAATGGCTTTTTCCCACGCCCACGCAACGTGCAGATCGACTGCAAGCTCGACTCTCGAGTTAGAGTCCAGCAAGAGACAAGAGACAAGAGACATGGGACAAAAGACGAAGTCACACTTGTCTGGCTGTGCTCAGTGCTCAGTGCTCAGTGCTCTCTTGGCTCGGGACTTGTGTCGCTCTGTGTCTGGAGCCATGGGACTGATCGAAATGATCTATGGGCCTAGGCGCAGCGCATCATGCTGAGGTGCTGTGGAACTGCGGAGCTGCAGTGCGGGCTGCTCTACCAAATTTGGCAGTGCCAAAGCAAACAGCGACTGCCACAAGGGGAGCAGAAATCAAAGCACGCTACTTGCGCCCAAAAGGTATTGAAAGCCCCATAACGAAAAGCACTCACTGCGCATTGGAGCTGGAGCTGAAGCTGGCAACCTGAGGGAAGCAGGGAAGAAGCGAAGGAGACACTGAGAAAATGAGAGCCACAATAAAACTCATAAATCAAATAAGACAAAAGACTCGAGGCGAACGCAGGGCCCAGGACCAGAACATGTCTCTTCGACCACGAAAACGAAAGCTGCGCTGGCTGCGATGGCGTGCGTTCAAGCGGGGAGCTGAAGAAGTCCCAGATGAGGCAGCGACACAGTTGGACAGACGGACAGACAGACAGACAGACAATCGCACTGGCAACGCAATATTGAGCACGACTGCGAACAATGGGAGCAAATAACTGGCAGGCATTCGGCATAAGCCGAAGATGGAGATGAAGACTGCGACGACGACGACGACGACGACGACGACGACGACGACGACGACTCTACTGCATCAAGACTCAAGGCACTGAGTTGTATTCGAAGTAGACCGAACACCAAAAATACAAAAAAAAACAAAAACAAAAAAAAGAACAACCCAAAGAGCGAAGACTGAAGACTGAAGACCGACCTCCGACCACCGAAGCAGCCGCGGGAATAGTCTGTGATTTTCAAGGTAAGACAAACTCAACAACAACAGCGACTAGCAAATGTGTCCAACAGTTGACATAACGCACTTTTGATACGCTTAGCCCAAAACAATAGAGATTAATATTTCTAAACATAATATTTATTTAGCCCAAAATAAAATATTGGGAATAGTACATTATTAAAGCATAAACAATTAAAATCAAATATTTTTCATGTATAATATTTTTATATTCTTATACAATATTATTATTATGAATACGCTTATCCCAAATCAAATAATTAAATATTAATATTTCTAACAACAATAGTTTTATAGAATTTTGATTTTACTTTTTTTGTTGTTATTTTGAAATTGCATTTGATGCACATTTTAAGGCACATTAATTATGTATTTATTTTGTAATTTTTTGAAGCGCTGGGAATTTAAATTGTTTCTTCACATTACAAATATTTATTCCATAAGTACTGATAACAATATTTTGTAATTATTTTATTTAAAGTGTCGTATTATTATAAAATTATTATTGTTAATTCTAATTAACTTCACTCAATAACTTTATATCGCGATCTCTCATAAAAAAAGCAATTAAATTGCGAGTGATTTGCAATGATTAATTATTTATTAAAGTGGCAAGCGCATCGAGAGATTCGAGTTGCTCGAAGTTAAAGTGCGGCAAGTGGAGATTGAAACGCTGCAGCAGTCACCAAAATGATGCGCAAGTGTCGCCAGTTGCACACAGCTGAGGCAATGCAGCAACTGGAGCGCAGCAGCAACAGCAGCAGAGAGAGAGAGAGAGAGAGAGAGAGCTAGGGAGAGGTAGAGGTAGAGGGAGACACAAGATGAATTTCCACAGTATTGCGTTGCTATTTTGGTCATGAGATCGTCCTCATAGCCAGCATTGCAGTTGCTGTTGCTGTTGCTGTTGTTGCTGCTGCTGCTGTTGTTGTTATTGTCGTCATCAGCGTCAGGCGGCCAGTCGCGCAAATATCTTAAAGCAGAACCTATCCAACTAGATATTTTTTGGGCGCTTCGTTACACAAAATCACGAAGCAAATCGTGCACGACTATTTTGCGTGAGTTGAGCGCATGATCAGCTGCAGCTCCAACCGCAGCAGCAGCAGCAGCAGCAACATCGGCAACAGCAGCAACAGTAACAAAGATGCGGCAACAGCGCTGCAGCTCGGTCCGCCCTGGGCTCGCAGTTGTTGTTGCTGTTGCAGCTGCTGAGGTCCAAGGCGATCGAATTGTTATTAGTCCACATGCGCTTGGCCCAAAACCAAACAAATCCAACAAAAATCCCTTTGTCGACGATATCATTTTGGATTTCAGTCGCTGACCAGAGCTGTGATTGGCACACGTCAACAACAACACCAACAACATCAGCAACACGGCAGCAGCATCACAGCAAGTGCAACAGCAACCAGACAACTCTTCAAGAGCCAAAGTCACACGCTCTGACAAATTCCATTGCTGATCAGTCAAGTTGTTGCTGCTGTTGCTGTTGCTGTTGCTGCTGCTGCTGCTGCAGCTGGAAGGTGGCAACTGTTTGCAAGTTTAACATAGCACGAAAAACTAATTTAAATTTAAATGTTAAATTCACGTAGCAAAATGCGAATTGAAACTGCGATACGAGTCGAGTCGAGTTGAGTCGAGTCGAGACGTGTGTGAGCCTTGTTTGTTGTTGTGTCTGCTGCTCTGTTGTCAAGTGTGTGTTGTGTGTTTGTTGTGCTTGCCATTGTGTGTTGTGTGCTGTGTGTTGTGTGTATTATTGCTGACACTTGAACGCTTCAAAGGTTATCGCTGGCAATTAGCATGCCAACAGCAACAGCAACAGCAGCAACGACAGCGACAACAAACGAATTGACCCCAAACAACTTGTGTGCTCACGCCAAGAATGGTTGTGCCACACGCCTCCGCAAACACAACAACACG
Source organism: Drosophila formosana (assembly GCA_035045625.1). NCBI lineage: Eukaryota > Metazoa > Arthropoda > Insecta > Diptera > Drosophilidae > Drosophila > Drosophila formosana. The sequence goes on along the minus strand of JAWNOW010000173.1, from coordinate 84,299 downwards.
CACACTCGCACACTCACTCATACACACTCTCACACACACTATAACATTACTGTTAGAATTACTTCACTTACATATCTATGAACCAAAGCATCTCAGTCCCCAAACATTGTAAATACTTTTTATCAAAACAGATTAAAAAATTGAATGGGCCACATAAATATGAAAATATAATGTTTCTTATTAATTATTCAACAAATTTTTATAATTTATTTTAAATTTACTTAAGCTTATGATATGTTTATTTATGTTTAGCTACTGATCAACTATCAAATAAATTAACTAGACTGCTAGGAAAAAAATATATTAAGGGAGCAAATTCTAAAATCAAACTGTTTATTAGTAAAAATAATCAAGAAAATTTAATAAGCTTAATTTAGTTATTTTTTCGGCATTGGCTCTCGACGCAAAGCATGTTTCAAAGAGAGAGGAAAAACTTAGTTCTGCAAAACTATTTTTCTCGAATGATATGAGATATGATATTGGGCATGAAGATAAAATAATTTTAATTCTATTTTCTTCACTGAAAATATTATTTTTTTTATTAATGATCGAAAGATTTAATTGATTTCTGCGTAACCAAAAATATTTATTGCCGGTACAATTACATATTCAGTTATTTTGCAACTGCTTTGATCAATTTGGTTTTCTATTGCCCTTAACTGATTTCCAAATAGCATGTTACTGAATTCACCAAATCTTTTATTTTAGTTTTTTATACATAAACTTGTTCACATTTTCTGCAATTGCAAATTTATTTTGTTTTGAGTGGCCATTGTAAATTAAAGAATTGTCTTAATTCAATTAAATTATGTGAATTTCTACTTATGGCAAAACAAATTTTTTTTCTGTTAGTTGGCAAGTGAAAAAAAATAAATATAAATATATATATATGCATCATTTTATTTTAATCTTGTTTTATTTTCAATACTTACCTTTGATTACTGCACAAGTAAAGCTAATGTGAACATATCTTTTACAGTCAGCCGTTCTTAGTTGTCAAACACAAATGGAAATACTTTTTCTGTTACTGCGATGAATTCATTTATTATAAATATTTTGCCTTTTGTATTATTTTACGCTTTTCTGCTTACTTTTTTTCACCATCGAATAATAAGTGAAACATGAGTATTTGTTGGCCAAGCAGTCGCTTTTATAGACCTACATTCAGTTGGTTTGGGTAAAAACAAAAGTGGCTATAAAGCTGCCGTAATTACACAACCGTAAACAGCAAATTATGTTTTTGTAGTCAGATTAGTAGAAGCGCATAAATTTGCATTTCGCAGTATTTTGGAAGACGGGGCAATAATTATTGTATTTAGTGGCTGGTGAATTGTTAATTTTTGAATTTGAAAGTATCTTTGCTTAAATGCAGCAGCATTTGCGAGACAAGATGGATGTGTGGATGGATTTCGTTGGTTAGCGCTGGGAGCAGAACACAAGTGAATCACAGTGCGGGGCTAATAAAAATAGTATCATGTTGCATGCAACAAGCAGGCGAAGAATGCCTGCAACAAGCAGCAACAAAGGCAAGTGCAGGCCGTCGCTCTGTCGACAGCAACAGCAACAGCAACAACAACAACAGCAAGAGCAACAACGACAATAGCAGCAGCAACATCGGTTAATGAACATAGGAAATTCGTTTACATTTGCCATTTGCGCGAATTAGACAATGTTCTTTGTATCAGGCCAAGTTGTTGTTGTTTTATAACTGAAACTAACAAAACAACAAATGCAGCGCCAGCAACGACAACGAAGACACATTGAAAAATTCACTTGTCGACAGAAATGAAATTTTCTACTACATTTCAACGGCTTTTTGTTGCACAAAGTTTTGTTTCCACAGTTTTCTATTCATAGGTTCTTATTTTTTTTAACCTGGCCTCCAAATGGGTTAGTTTTGCTATGCCCCAAACTTTGCCTACAAATAATTATTTCGTTTTTAATCAGTGGCAAGCTGTCTTGGATAATATTTCGCATTTTTTTTAATATGCAAATAAAATAAATTGATGTAAATATTAATAGAATAAATGAGACTAAAGTTTTCTTTTTATAGTATCCGAAGATGATAAGTAAATGATTAGGGCGACTAAAGTAAACTAAACTTCTTAATGGTATTAATCTGAAATTCATTCAATTTGAAATATTTTCATGATTTTCGTGGACTTTAAGCTGTCGCAAACTGCGCCTAATTCGCCGGCAAATCGATTCATCGATACAATGTGAACTTTCTTTTGTGTGTGTTTTTTGTGAGATTCGGCTATGGCAAGTGCATTCACGCTTCGGTTTTGCTGTGTGTGGGAAAAGGAAAAAGAAAGAGTTTTGCGCCTGCTTGCAAACTGCTGACTGAGCAGAAGAACAAAGCGAATTGCCAGCATGCAACGGCGGCAGCGGCAGCGGCAAAAGGAGCAGAAGGAACTCAGCTTGGGTGCAGTGTGGCCAGAGGTGCGGGCTGAGCTTGCTCGTATGTACATACATACATAGATGCTGTGCTTCTATGCCTCCATGCGAGTGGCCAGCGCCAGTGCAGTCTCTGCCTCCCTCCCTCACACTGTCTGTCTTTCACTGTGTGTGCAAGTGCTTTCCACTTGATGTAACATTACTTTGAAATCTCTTGCCTCACAGCAGCAGCAGCAGCAGCAGCATCCAAATGAAAAGCAAAGAGAAGATGTTCGCCTGAAAGAAGACGGCGCTGACAGAGAGCGGTGGGAGGCAAGGTGAAGAGGTCTTCTGCTACAGCTACTCGGCTTAATTTTCGAGCCGACTCGCATCAATAGCTTGTTGACCGAACGGGCAGTGAGAAGTGTGTGTGGCAAGCAGGTGTGGGGCAGGGGCAGGGGCAGGCCAGGACAGGGGTCGCGGTCAACTGAGCAAAGGCTTTGTGCGCCAGCATGTGTGGGGATGCAAGGCGAACGCTTCGCTGGACAATGAACAAGCGAAATTAGAGAATGTAAACAGCGCATTTTATCCTGCTCGTTGGCCCTGCAACACCAACAACAACACCAACAACAACTGTGGCGGTGGCAGTGGCAACTACAACAACAGTTTACATGCACAACAGCGCCGTGGAAACGTGGACCATTTGTTGGCCGCAAGGCGACAACGGAGCCAACGCGAAGACGGCGCCAATTTCAGTGGCAACAGCCCGTTGACACGCCTATTTGGTTTGACAAACATTCAGGCAGGCGCTGAGCAACAATTACAAGCAATTGCCTCGACTGCTGCAACAGTTGCAGCGGCGCGGCAACTTGCAGCTCGCAACCTTTTGACACGATCTCCATTCATTGTCTCGTCCTGAGCCGCACAGATATGTTGCTGTTTCTTGTTTTGTTTTTGTGCTGACGTCATAACAGTAAATTAACACCGACTTGGCCACAACAAACTGAGAACAGCGGCAACAACATCAACTGTGGCAACAACAGCAGCAACAACAGCAGCAGCAGCCGACCAGACAAGTAAATTGAATTTTTAAATGGAACTCTTCCCTGCCTCCAAACCCCAAATTACAAAAAACCTTTTCAGATTGCGAATGCGAATCGCATTGAAATGAGAAATGAGAACCGAGCACTGCGAATTGAGAAACGAGAAATGAGAAATGAGATGTGAATAGTATTCGCAGTACGATATGTGCTTGTCTCTCTATGAATGTGTATGCCAAATGAGTGTATTCAAATTGCGAGAGTCGCTCAATGTATTTAATATCGATTAATCATAGTATTTCTCTAATTATTTAATTATCATATTTTTATTTCTATGCCTATTATTTTATTCCCTTTTTTTATTTGAAAGCAGTGCTGTGCTGTGACTTTAAAAACTCTATCAACTAGTTTTAATTGTATTATTATCAATTATTTATAAATGTTTTATTTCATGATTGATTATTCTATTCGCTTCATTTCAAGCGAAAGCTTTGTTAATCAACTAGTTTTCGAAATATAAAAAAGTATTTACAGCTGCTTCAAACAACAACGTGGAAGTGAAATTTGCAGCGGTTGAATTAACATTACATCTAAAATCATTAGTAAATTTAGCGTAAGTTTGCTAAATAAATGTATTCAAAGTAGCTGAATGCATTAAATTACTTTGAAATAACCCTCGATTGCAAGCAAAGTTCGCAATTCCAAGTACAGTTGAACATAAACCAATTAACAAAATTATAGCAAGTTTAGCCTTCGATTAATATCGTTTAGCTTTAAATGAATATCGTTCACTACCAAACGTTGAAGAGCTGTTGAAGCAATTTCGCGCAGATTAGCCCAAGAGAAGTATTAAATGTTGACTCAACTACTTATTGAGCCTGCCTCGCTCTCAAGTCCTACATCTCACATCGTGTGCCGTGTGTCGTGCGTCGTCCTTCGTCCTTCGGCTGTCGTCCGTCATCCGTGTTCCATCGTCCATGTGCTCCTGTCTAGCTTCACTGGCTACTCGAGCTGTCTGCATACATATTTATATAAAGCGTTTGCTAGACATAAATCCAACAAAACATTATATACAAACAAAGCACACACACACACACACACATAGACACATGCGAATATGGCCAAAAACCCATTTAACTAGGCTGGCCCAGGACCATTGTTGAGCCTCCTCCTGCACCTCTCTGTCTCGCCCCCTTGCCAGCCACAATCTCAGCCCGACATTAGTGTGCAAGTGTAGGTAATATGTCTAACGGTTTGTCGGTCCGCTGCCGCTTCATCAATTCAGCCAAAGCCATGTCCACATTTTGGACCCAAAAACAACGCAACAACAACAATAACGACAACGAGTTGGAGATGGAGCCCGAATGGCAACTGGAGAAGCAACTGGATATGCAGATGGCCACTGCGACGGCGACGTTTCACATTTCCATTTGAATAATTTCGACATTTTCGTTGATGAATAATCAAAAGCACATTGATATGTTAGATGTTCGCTCAGATGCCAGCATGTCGTATACGCAATGCTCAATGCTCGTCTATCGACATATAAATACTGAACAATATACAAATAACTTCGATCAGAAGTATCAACATTGTGTGTTGAAGTTTTTACTATTTAATTCTGCATTAATTAATTTAACAAACTTTAAGCCAGGCGTGGCTATACAGATGACGGGCACTGTGAGTTGTCCACAGATATGTAATGTGGCTGAAACGAAGCACATATAGCACATATAGGTATTTGTATATAGCTGTTGCAAAGGGGATATTTTATGGCCATAAGCTACATCACTTAAGCAGCTCAATCGATTGTTTGAAGTGGCAAACGGACGACGATTTAAAGGCATTGCCAATTTCAATTGCTACAATCAAATGAAAGCCCGAGCTATATATTTTATTTTGTATTTTATTAGCTAGTGTATCGTTAATCAGTTGGCATGACGATTGATCAACCATAATCTTTTGAGTGGCTGCCAAGCTGATGAGTGTTTGCTAATCATTGGGGAGGCGAGTCAAGTGGCGGCCTTTTATCTGCGCCTATTTGTGTTACCTTAAACGCAACGAGTCGGTTACAGTCTGTCTCATTAGTTAGGCGACACGCAGCTGATGCCGCCACACAGAGAGCGAGTGCGAGAGGAAGCGAATCAGACTGGAACTTGGCCTGTGGGCTACAGTCTGGTCAACGAAGGCTGCGTTTGCGTCTGTCTTGAACGCACTTTAAGCAATAACTTGAAGCACGCCAAAGTCGTATTAATTTTAATGATATAATATGAAGAGACACGCTAAATTGTTTACAAGCCACGGGCTGCCTTCTGCGTGGTCAGTGCTGCCAACTCGCTGCGATGCTCGAGACCTGGACCCGACTTCGCCGTCGACTTGAACTCGACTGCGCGCGGTTCTCATTACCATTTTTAATTTTATTTTATTTAATTATACAGATGTTTATAGCTTCCGCCGATGCGTTGCATCTTCCAGAGCAGAGCGCTAAACTGCGAACTAACACACACACACACTCGCATACAGACAGCGGTAGGCAGTTTTATAAATTATAAGTTAAGAGCTGATTACACGCACTATAAACGCTTTATTTCGCGCCACAGCCGCGCCCCCCTCTCCAGCACCGCCTCCCCTGTGGAGCCTCGAGGGGCTGTGCAGCGGCCGTTTAATTGATTGGCCGCTAGGTTCCCTCTCCCTCTCCCTCTCTCTCTTTGTGTGTATGTTGTGCATGCCTAGTTGGCATTATTTACTAGCTCATTGTATGTTTTCTGCTACTTATCAGCCTCGTCCGTCCGTCCATCTCGCCATTCCCTTGCCAGACGCTGCAGCGTCAACAGCACATTATACAAATTAATTATCGCTGCTTACTGCGTCTAAAACCGACTCCGACTCCGACTCCGACTATGAGTGCGAGTGTGAATATGGGTGTGAGTTGTGAGTGTGTGTTTTAAACGAGGCCTCAGCTATTCACTCTGCTGCTGCTCACATATATTTTACAATTATGTTGGCCGCAATTTGCTGTATGCCATTGTTGCAACTATATAATGGCCCCTCAATTTTATCATCTTGCCACTTCTGTGTGAAATTTAAGACCTACTCCTTGCCTCCCCTCCCCTCACCGCACCACAGCATTTCCTTGTTCTCTATCCAAGCCGCTGCACTCCAACGTCATTTATTTAGACGCACACTTGACACTGCCATCATAAATAAGTTACAACTGAGAGTTGCCCTTGTTACCGGAGAACGCTCGAGTTTCGGCTTCTACAATTCACATACAACTGTTACGGATGCGTTGATAATAAATTGATTTAATTATCGTGTTTCAAATCGAAACGGATAATCAATACATTGTTGTCAACAAAAGCTTAAAGCTTAGAGGTAATGTTTGTTCCGAATAGCAGTTAGCTGCATTTTACTTTTAAAGCAATTTAAATAATTGAAGTATTTATTTATAATAACATCATATGCATTTTAAAATAAAAATAATAATAATTAATACAAGAAACTATAAATGGCATTTGAATTTTAAAGCAATACAAATAATTGTACAAATGAATTATAGTAATATCATATTCATTTTAAATATCGTATTGCTGAAGTTTATACGTTATTAAATTAACAAAGTTTCCCTACTGAAATCAGTTAAAAATTATTTACGTTATATATTCTAAAAGTTGTCAATATTTAATAAAACGAAATAAAAACCTAAACAGCTGGACAAATTTTCTCACAAGGTAATTTATTTTATAAAATGCGTTTAAACTAAATATTTTGTTATTATTGCTGCTGACCAAATATAAGAAAAGTAAATTTAAAAAATTTTCAATTTTATTACTATCTTCTTTACCATTTTCTGTCAGTACAGCTTAAAAATCTACAAGTAAATCAAACTTTTATAAAACAAATTTTCGTGTTGAGGCTTTATATATAGTAATACTATAGTGAAGTAAATGTGCATTTAATTGAAGTCAACAAGTTTATTGCAGTTTGTGTTGTTGTATTTCTGAATTATGTGGTGGCTATTTGTTCAGAGGAATAAACATTAATTACATGAGAGAGTAGAACTTAAATTGCGCACGGAATTGAGTTGCCATGATAATGATCGTGTTTACATATGATCCCCTCAAGCGAATGCTGGATGGGCTAAAGCCAAACCAATCCATAGAACCCCTCGCAGCCGAGTGAAGACAGCAACACAGCAACTGCATGCAAATAAGGCTGAAACTGAGATTGCAACTTGGCTGAAGCTGAAACTGAGACTTTGACTGAGTCGTAGTCGAAGTCGGAGTCCGAGTCGGAGTCGGGGTCTGAGGTTCTGTTAGCTGGCGGGCATTGTTGCAGCCTAACACGACACAGACAAATGTTAATCCATTAAGGCGCTGTCAATGGCCAAATACGTCACCAGGCTGCACTGGACAGCTCTCAGCTCTCAGCTCTCGACGCTGCTCTGGACTCGGGCTGCTCTGGGATCTGGAGCTACTGTTTTTGGCTGGCTGCGTATTAGCCGCGACCTGTAACTTAATTGGCCAACGGCTCAGCCAGCGGCAGCTGGTCAAGTGCATTGACTTTGCCAGTTGGCAGTTGGCAGTTGGCACTTGGCGGATTTGCAATGCATTGGCCAAAGACAAATGAGAGCTGCAACAGCAAATTGGCAATCAGCTGCGTGCGGCGAGAGCCACTGTGGAGCAGGCAGGCAGGTGTTGGCCAACTCTTGGCCAACAACTTAATAATGCAATGCGAAGCGTTTTGGCCTTTTTGCTGCTTCGCTTTCTCGCCGTTTTGCTGCTCTTTGCTGTTGCGTTTAGCGCGTGCCATGAGCATTTTTAAGTGCTTGCTCATTAATCGTAATCGGCAGGCAGCTACGACTGCGATTACGATAACTGCAGCAGCGGCAGCAGCGGCCCTGGGGCAGCGAGGGGCGAGTTGACAAAAAGCCAGATCAGAGCAGAGCACAAATCGAGAAGGAGGAGCAGAGGGCGAGAGCGAGAACAAGGAGGGGCGCTGGCCTGCAGCCACGTTTGTCTAATTGGGAACTGGAAAAGTGGAAAACTGGCGCAGCGAGTGGTTACGCCTCTTTGTCATTTGTCAGCGTTCGTTTTTAGGTGTAAATATGTTAATGAGTGTGAATAATTTCCAAGAATTTCCTGTGTGCACTCACACTCGCACTCACGCTCGCACTCACAGGAATAGTCCAAGTGCGAGTGCGAGTGCGAGTGCGAGTCAAACTTAATTGCAATTGCCATCTGCTCTGGCACACATGGCGTATGACGTATGCCAACGATTAATTTCGCCGCTATGCGTAATCAAGTCGAAAATTTATTGAAGTTGCAATAATTGCGCCCATGGCCTGGCGTCGTGGCATCATCAGTCCTTCGAGCAGTCCTTAGACATCGCATTGCGTCGCAGCGTTGCCGCTTGCCAAATGCCAAATGCCTAAACGTGCTCATTAGAAAGCCTTTCGCCTGCGTGCCTCTGATTTCAGGCCACAAACGAAGAATGCCAATGGCAAAGACGAAGGCGAAGGCGAAGCCAGAGATGCTCAAGACGTCATGCAGCCGATGAAGATGGAGATGGAGATGGTGATGGAGATGGTGGATGAGACGTCGGCCTAGACGAAGACGTCAACGACGCGGAACAAGGATAAAGCGTCAAAGTCACTCAGTTATCCAATGCACTGACAAAAATCGAAACAATCAAGGCAGCGCGATATGATAAATGGTGATGATTCAGCTGCGAATACGAAAATGTGAACAGCACAGAAATAAAAATACAACTTAACAGATAAATAAAGTATTAAATAGCTAGATTTTATTTGATAAAATAGAAAATAAATAATATTCATATTAAATACTCGATTAATATGATAAATTAAAAAGCACATTATAGTCCTCTAGACTATAAATGTAATTGTAACAATTCTGATTGTTCTAGTGCTACAATCTCGATATATGTGGGACTTAATTTTGACGGTTTAACGGAGGCCTAAATGTTTAATTATTATGGAAAAAAAAGACTGTCGGACGGGCTAATAATTTGGTTATCGCCTTGGCTATAAAAGAATTTATAACAGTTCTGATTGATCTCTTATGTGTAACTTAATTCCGACAGGCAGACGAAGGCCTAAATGATTAATTACTATTGGAAAATATGTTGGAATTGATGGCAATAATTTGCAGTGCATCGATGAGGCGATGTCGAGCACTCTATAGACGGTATTGCACCCCTTTTCCGCCCATTTGGCTTTTGCGGCTGGCTGGTGCGAGGCGGATATGAGGATATCAGGAGCATAAGTCGCGCACGTCATGTTTCATGCATGAATTGTAGCATAACTTTTGTTGTTCTTGTGCAATCGAGTCAAGTGGTGCACAGCCGAAGCCGAAGCCGCAGCCGCATTAAAATATGCCGCGATTTGTGTTTAGGGCTTTCAATCAAGCCAAGACTCCGCAACGTAACGCAACGCCAACGACAACGACAGCAATAGGAAACAAAAACCAAAATTAGAATCAACACCAGCAGCAACACAACTCCGATGGCAGGTTGTGGAGGAATTGCGTGTGACACAACTTTTGTGCCACGACTTTAAGCCACAGCATTGACTTTAAAATTGGCCGAGAGGCGTAAAGGGAACTCTACGATATGTGTTAACAAAATGGTATAAAATATGTTGGGGTTAAAAGGGATTCTATCGCTGTCAGTTAATTGCATTTATTTATGGCTGCTAATCATAAGATAAATATTTTGGCAATACCTTCGGCTGTTTGCCAAAGGGGATGCAATTTGTATTTGCTGCGATAAAAATTTAACGGGTGTTTGAACAAACGCTTTGAATAAGTTTCAACAAACGAGGCGTCGACTGCTCCCCTCTCATTCATTCGGTCAGCCAGTCAGGCAGTCAAGCAGTCAGTCAGTCAGTCGGGCAGCATGCAACATGGCCTCGAGGCAGGCTGTCTGGACTGCGACCTGGCGTTAAATTTATTACAACAAAGTAGCCCGAAAAAAACCAAAAAAAAAAAACTGAAACGAAGAGAAGTGAAACGACGCCGGCAAATTAAAACAATTGCATAGTTTGCATAATTTTTGTAAACAAAGTGGTGGCAAAGACGTCTCCCAGACCATGCCACACCATGTGGCAGCCAACAGCTATCAGTTGACCAAAGGAGTGTGCAGTTAACCAGGCTGTCGCTGTTGCTGTTGCTGTTGCTGTTGCTGTTCTGGTTGCTGTTCTTAAAGCTGCCAAGAAACGCGCCAAAGTGCGGATTAAGCGTTGAGCCCTTTATGGGCCTTAAGCTGACTTTAAGCTTCGCTGATTTGATGTGTAGCTCGGTGGGAGCGAGGCAGGTGGGCAGGAGGGACACACCTTTGCCCAGCAGCTACTTACAGCCTGCGCTCCACTTTAGGCGGAAATGCAGCAACAGCAACGCAGTCAACAACTCTCAAATGCAAAGGCAATCGATTGCCAAATCGCCTCGATTCGTGAGTATATATTGTTGTGTTGTGTTGCAGTTATTCAATTTTAGCCATTTTATCGCTGCGACACGGAAAACCTTTTAAACAACACAACAAACCCAGCAACAGTGGGTGGTGTGGCGTTCTATGGCGTGGCGTGGCGTGGCTGCTGGGCAAAGTCCTCGGAGTTATCGGCTGTTATCGATAGGCGGAGAGAGAGAGAGAGGCGGAGAGAGACGGAGAGAGATGTGAGTGAGCAGAGGGCTGAGAGAGTTAGACAGTTAGTCAGGCATGCATGCATACATAATTGGCAACCAGCAACGACAGTTCAATTTCAACGGAGACAACAATAAAGCACACACAACATCTGCAAGCCGAACAACCGATGCCCTATTCGATCAATACTCTACTTAACCGAGGCAAAAAAAATGAATGCTAAGAGCAAAAATAATTTATTCGTTTGATTTTATTAAAGAAATTAAATGACTATATTACAATGTTGTGATAAATAAATTACAAAATATACATATAAAGAAATCAATATATTTAGTTTTATTTTATTATATTATATCATTGTCCGTCTAGTATTGATTATTTAACTTAACTTTCGACTTAATTAATAGAAATACTATAATAGCATTTAAAACACAATTTTCTAACTATGTCAACTCCTTCTTCTCGCCCTGTTGAGAAAAGCGTACGTTCTATAAAGTGCAGGGTATCCGCAAGTGTATACGAACAAGCTGCACTGTCAATCATTTAAATTTTTTACAATTTTAGTGCTAGTCTTAGTTTTGGGCTGTTCGTGTTGTATTTGAATATGGAAGTACAGAACTGTGTTTAATTGTTGAATTAAGCTGCAAGTCCAGACACCAGTAAAGAGAACAGCAGCATCTATTGGAAGGATAAATGTAAATGGGAATAAAACTGACATTGACATGTTATAGAGCCGAAGAAACCTCCCAACAAATGGAAATGAATTTAACTCAATAAATTGTCTCTATTCAGACGGATTAAACTACATGCGTATATACAAAATGATTCCATTTGCAAATTAAGACTTGAATGCAAGATTATCATCAAGTAATATAATTGATTTATATGTTACGATGGTTGAATATTGTTGCTTTCATTTTAATTACAATAATAAATTATGCTTATATAATTTAATTCTTTATTTCCCAATCATAATTTAATATTCTAATTTCTTCAATTTCGGCTGCTCCTAGATAAACAAAAATACAAAATAAATATATAATATATAATTTGATTTTAACAATATAATATCGCTTGGAAATAATTTCGTACTTTCCCTGTGAATTTTCTCATCCATTATCGATTGATCGATTTCTTATTTAGTTGCTCCTCAACTCTCTCGCTCTCTCACGCTTTCCCTCTGCCTCTGCCCCATCGATCGCTTTATTCGCTGCCGCCTCATCTGTCATATGTTAGCACTCCATACGCTCGTCGTCTGCGCCTTACAATAGTTTTATAATTGCCGCCAACCCATTTTGCCTGCCACTTGCCCCAAAATGATGTTGTATGCAACTTTGTTGCGCAGCTCTCCGCTCGGAAGTTAGCGAAGCGCAGCAGCAAGCAAAGTGTTGGCCTCCACATCGTCATCATGGCAATCATCATCATCACCATCATCATCCTCATGGTCGGTCCTCGTCGCCGCGTCGTTTGGCTGACACGCGGTCGCTGTTGATGGTCAAAACCAAATGTAGCCCAGCGTCCAGTGGCCAGGCAATTAAAATTTTGCGCCGTCCAAAGGCAGCCGCTGCTTAACAGAGGGCCGACAGTCCGGACACTGGGACAGCTGGGACAGCGGACAGCACCCCCCATCTTACCCTTTCTTTGCTCTTATTTGCCTGTATTCTCTTCTCTTCTCTTTTTTTTTTTTTGCCTAAATAAGTCAAGTGTTACGACGGCGTTGCGGCCAAATGGGCGTATGAAATGCAATTAAATTAAATTTGCAGTTGCAAGTGTTCGTGGAGCAGGCAACAGAGGATGAACAGCCACGAAGAGACAGCTAGAGAGAGAGAGAGAGAGCGCGAGAGAAACCACAAGCAACTTGTCATAATGGCCAGTGTCAATTTTGCATAATTAACATTTAATTGAAATGGTTATCTGCCGTAGCAGCAGCAGCAGCAGCAGCAGCAGAAGAGATGGCTTTAAGGGAGCGAGCCATGGAGTAGGAGCCCATGGAGGGCTGGTCTTCTCTTGGGGGGCGTGGACTCGATCGAAGGGGCAAGGACAAGGCGTCAGTGCGTGACATAGAGAAGCAACTACCACAATGGGATCGGCTCGGCTCGGCAAATTGCATATTTGGCAAGTTAAATGAATATTTATTTAAATCTAAATAGGGTGAATGCTTTACAAGGCTGTGAATAATAATGCCGCAAGTTGCCAGCGTTCCAAATATATATTTTGATTCAATTACGCGTTCCGAATACAACTGAATATATATATTAAGCAAATGAATAATTTGTGTGTCCAGTATAGCCGCAATGTCCATCAGACATCAATAATGCAGAACAATTATGCTTTTGGCATTTATTTCATCGCATTTATTTCATGGCATTTCATAGATTTTCTTCTTTTTATTTTTGCATTTTGTTGAAATTATATATTTAATGTATTCTATTTCAAAACTGTTTCTATTTTAATTATTTCTCAATCACCAATTTATTTTGTTGATAATAAATTGTCTTAATACATTTTATTTATTGATTTATTAATTTGCTATATTTATTTTCATATATGCAATTCTTTTTCATAGTTTTTGATTGGAAATGTCGTTATTATTTGATGTTTTTCTGTGCGTGATGATGAATAACTTAATTTTTATAAACTTTACTAGATATAATTTTCTAATAACTATTAGTTTTATATCTTTTATTTACAAAGTAATTTATTATTATTATTTCTTTGATTGTTCGACAGTTCAACTTAATGAATTCCATATTACCACGTTGAAACTATGTATATCATCATTTTTGTAAATTGCTGTTTGTCCCGTTTGGAATAAAAGGAACTGTGTAAAAAAAAGCATCTTATGATCTCAACTGCATTTTATTTCGACAATTCCATTATTGTTAATCAGAATAAAAGATTAATTTTTCAAATCTGAGTCAATTGTCAGTTCTATTCTATATATCCATAGGTAAGGTCTCTCCAGGTCGTCGATGGTTCCAGTTGATGTGGCCCAAGCTGTAATTGAGAGGCGACAACTGTGATTCGTTCCGATGCCAGTTATCGGGTGCAGCGAGCGGTTCAAAGTCTTTGGTGGCTGTGGCGTTGTCTCGCTTGTCGTGGTAGCATTGGGATTGTCACCTCTCCGGTCAGATAACATGATGACCAGTAGCTCGAGCCAAGCAGACGCATTGTGGACCTTGAAGTAGGTGCGGCAATGCACTGGAGTCCCTGGCTGCTTCTGTTGCTGTTGTCGGACCTGCGGCTGCATCCAATGCAACCAACAAGCGAGCGGCTATAAAAGGTGCGACAATTTAGACGTCGTCGCTGTCGTGGTTGCGCCTTGTCGACGTCACTCCACTTGCAGGGGCAGCCCTCTCAGAGTGCGAGAGGAGGCGACAGCAGCGTCGACGCAACCAATTAAAGAGTCGATCGAGGCCGACACTGCCGGCCACTAGTAATAATGGGCAACTCGACTGAGCCTGGCCCAATTTGGGGAACAGATACCAGGGACGACGACGACGACAACGATCCAATCCGATGTGCAGCGACGGCTGCCCATTCACATTCACAGTCAGAGTCAGAGTCACAGTCACAATCACATTCAACCGTTTGCGCGAGTTGTGTCCATTGTCACTTGTTGCAATAAATTGAAATTGACCAAAGAGCGTGCAGAGTGCAAGTTTCTCCTCCTCCTTTGGCACTTTCCTGCTCAGCTACTCGCATCACTCATTGCAGCCGCATGCGGCATGCGGCGTGCGGCGTGCATCTTGTTGCAAGTGTTTGGGGCACCGTCTCGCGATTGCCTTGACAATAAATGTCAACACTTTGCGTCTGCTAATTTATTTGCGCGCTTGATGCGTGCCCCATCGCTGGCGGCCAGCATTTCTCCATCTCCTTCATTTGCTGCCACGATCGAGTTCTTGTGGTCTGAGGAAGTGAATGCTTAACTTTGCAGAGCTAATGCAAATTCGAAACTACCTTTCTTTGTTCCAATTTTTATTGGGAACGATACAAATTGAATGAATATGTTTAAGTTCTAAATAAACTAATTTAATAAATTGACCATCTTGTAAAACTTGCAAACTTCCATTTTGATTTATAATTAATATGTATTAGAAAGAAAGAAAGAAACTTCTAAATAAACTTATATTTATATTAAATAGAAAATGTCTAGAAGAAGAACATGCTACCAATAAGAAATATAAGTGCCGAAGTGTAACAGAAACAGTTGCTAGTTAACACTAAGAGTAAAGCAGAAGACGTTGCTAGAAAGCAAGGATACGCCAATGTCTAACAGAAGACGATGCTACTAATGACGAATGTAAATGTCAAAGTATAACAGAAGCCGTTGCTAGTTGACACTAGAGTATACCAGAAGACGTTGCTCGAATGCAAGGAGCCGAAAATGTCTAACAGAAGACGATGCTACTAATGACGAATATAAATGTAAAATATAACAGAAGCAGTTGCTATTAGTTAAGCAGAAGACGTTGCTAGTTGACACTAGAGTATACCAGAAGACGTTGCTAGAATGCAAGGAGCCGAAAATGTCTAACAGAAGACGATGCTACTTATGAAATGTACGAATGACAAAGTAAAGCAGAATAAAATCTGATACACGAGTGCAAGCGAGTGCGCGCTAGTCGATTGCCGAAATGCGTTCGCTGATCGTGTCTAACTCACGCATATTAGATGCGTGGCTGCGTGCGATGCTGTTGTTGTTGCTGCTGCCAAATGGATCACAACAACGAAAGAGCGAGAGAGCGATACGTGAGAGAGCGCTGACAACTCACACGTACACCGATTGTCGTACTTTGTATGTTTGTATTGGTAAACGTTTTTCTGCATGCATTTGAATTCAATGCGGAAATTCCATTGCAAATGCTTAATATAAAATAAACTAAACAAATATAAAATTTAAAAAATGAATAAGAAAATAAATTGTCGCCCGCTGTTTCATATTAAAGTCAGTGCGTCGGTCGAGATAAAGAATTCAATGTAATAAATCGGACAGGGTATGGAGCTGGTAATCGATTCGTGTCAGTGTGTGTGTGAGTGGTTTACAAAAGTATGTCTGCATGTGTGTGTGTGTCTAGAAGGTCTGGTCATCAACTGTTCTATTGCAGCGGTTGTCGCTGCTCTTCGAAAAATTTGTGAACCATTTTACTTTAAACGCAGCGTTTAAATGGTTACTTGGATATTTGATTTATTTCTGTATGCAAGAGTGTATGCATGTATGTATGTACGATGTATGTAAGTAGGAATGTATGTATGTATGTTTGTAAGTACATATGATTGAATGTATGTTTACGTCCCAGCAAGCATTTGGAAGATTGTTTTTGAATTAATCGCCTGGAGGAGTCTTTTTCGAGTCGTTGAAATGATTAAAAAATGATTCATTTTATAAACGACTAGAAAAGGGCTCGAATATAACTCGAAACTGACTCGCTAATGTTCTTCAAATACGATTCATAAAAATGCAAAAACAAAACAGTAAAACAATCGAAAATTGATCATCCAGGCGATTGAAATGAGATAATGCGTCTTTTGCTTTGCACTAAAATTCGTTGAGAAAGCTGAATCGCGCGCTCTCGCTCTTACATGCACTTTGGCACTTTATCTCATTTATATTTTCATAACTGTACTTAACATGAGAATTTTCTTTAGCTCTAATGTTGTGCATTTTCGAACATCAGTTTTAGTTAAAGAGTGAGCTTCCGTAAGTAAAGTGCAGTTTCAAGTGAAAAATAAATATGACACCCAAAAATATTAGAAAATTGGCAAACAAAAACAAGCAAAATTGTTACTTGTTAAAGACGGTGTGCTGCCTTATTAAGAAAAAACTTAATTTCCATAAACATATGTAAATAATTGCACTAATTTATTTTTCTTATAAATAAAGGAATTTATTAATAAAAATCTCTCATAGTTTCAATCACAATATGATTCGAAAGTGTCGTTTATTGATAGAAAAATGACTCGAAAAAGACTCGTTTCTTGCGAGGAAAAGGAGTCGAAAACGACTCTTCCTGAGGTGTCGAATACGACTCTTTAGGAAGTGTCGCGGGTAGGGTTCCATTTTCTCCCGAACAGAGTATCATTTTCGATCAGAAAACGCGCATTTTTTATGCTTGTTTTAATCTTCTAGGAGAGTCAAAAAAGACTCTAATTCGATCAGAAATTTCATAAAATGCTTGCTGGGGTAGTACGTATGCATGGATGTATTTATGTACGTATGCATTTGCATGGATGTATTTTCGTATGTGTGTTTTTTTGTATGCACATTGTTTAGTATGAATTATGTATGTATGTATGTATGAATGTATGTTTGTACATATGTCTGCGTGCACATTTAACGGTTAAAGGGCGGCGTCGACATCAGCGTTCGTTTCAGGGGCAACTGCCATTTGTGTCCATGGCTTATTAGGCGCATTCAAATCGACAGGGAGAAAGAGTGAGCGAGGGAGAGAGAGCGAGAGCCCTTGGCAGTGGACAGAGAGGGAACGAGGAAGCGAGGGAGGAAGACCAACCCAGGTTGCCAGGTTGCTGGACGACGACGACGACGACGACGACACACATGAGGGCCAGTTAAATGACGGCACACATTAAACCGAACTGAACCCGAGTTGGCCCTGTGCTGTGTGGTACTCAGGGCTTGGGCACCAACAAGTTGAGGTAGGTTAATTTTATTGGCCAAATAAGTGGGTATCAAATTTAATGGCCAGCACACACAACAGCAACAAAAACAAGCGGTCTCAACTGGAAGTGGAGGAAGAGTCCAAAAACAACAGCAACAGCAACAACAACGAAAATGAAAATGAAGACGAAGACAGCGACAAGAAACAAGCAACAGATAAAAAGGGAGGTTGCTTGGTTCGTTGGTTGTTGAGGGGGTGGCGGCTGGTGGGGGGGGGGGGGAAGAAGACAGCAAATTGCGGCACACAGTGCGCAGTGCATAAAGCGTAAAAATGAGCCAAAATAAATAAAAGCCGCAGCAACAACTACAACCGCAACGAAAACGTCGTCCGTTTGATTGATTGGCGACAGCAGCGGAAGCGGCAACAACAACAGCAACAACAACAGAAGCAACAACTACAACAGCAGCGTCGGCGTCAGCGTTGTGACGTCACAACCGCACACAAAATGGCTTTGCGTAAGGTCAGGCATTTTGCTGCCCAACAGCGATCAACTGACCAAAGTCGTTATCGCCTCGATGCTTCCGATGACAATCAAAATCAGTGTTGCAAAGTGCAGCGAATATCAAAATCATTTGAATTGTCACTGGAATTTTTTAAAGCGATGATATTCTCAAAAATACAAACTGCAGTCATACTCGTCAGTAAATCACTTATGGAGAAGATTAATAAATTTAAATTTATAGAACTATTTATTCAGATGCATTTCAATATATTAAAAATATTAAGCACTTGTGTAAGGAAACATAATATTGAGGGCAAACGATAACAAATACAAGTAAGAATGATTTTGACAAGAGTGCTCGACTACAGTGAATGCAATTAATATTTTTTTAATATTCATATACATTTTGAAAATTGTTAATAAATTTGTGCCCAAGTACACATATGTAGGCCTTTGATAAAGCTTCTCTACTAAGCATTTCTTAAATAAAATTAAATCAATAAAATATGTGTACGTACTTTTTGGGGTCGCAGATGACTCCATCAGTCCGTTACATAAATTCAGATAATAATTTATTTTCATCACTTAACTAACCAATGATAATAATATATTAAATATTAAGATAACCAACCGATGAAGCTTTCTAAGCATATGACTTACTATAGCTAACAGTGAAGACAGTTCATCATACTTGGTATCATTTTATCTAACTACTTCTTTTTATTAAGCACAACTATCTAGAAACTGCAGTTAATAATAATGTTGAATGTGGAATTGTGTTCTTCCTTTTGCACTCGCTATATCTTGAGTTGTTTTCTTGACATTGCTGTCCGTAAGTCGTTCGCCGAATACATTCGTGAGTTCTAGTTATAATATGGCAGTCGACACTTAAGTGTCTGCCATGCATTGCGACTTTATGCGTTTTCCGCTAAGCCGTTTAAGCGGTGTTTAAGCTGTCTAATTCTATTGGATTTTGCTAACAAGACGCCGCACGAAATGTAACCACAATTTCTTCTCTCCTTTTCTCTGTCTACTTGCACATAATTCAGCTGCGTACGAAGTTTTGAGTTGAACTTGGGTAATTTTCACGATCCTTTTGTGGCTCTTGTATTGCTTCTTGTTCGGCTTTGTTGCGGCTCTGGCTGCGTATCAAGATCGTGTGATCTGTGATCGCCCCTCGCGCGAGACTAGCGAACGCATGATCACGTTTAAGCTTACGCATCATTTAATGGGTTCGTGAAGCCATCGGACTCAGCTGTTGATGAAAAATGCAGGCCGCTTCCTGCTTGCACCCACTGCAGCGTGGTAGTCGAAGCACCCACCAGCTAGGCATACAACTTTATCACTTGCCCACAAAATATCTGCAATTGGTTCCATTAAACTTAAGCTTAAGACCGTGCACGTTGGACATGACCAGGCCAACCAGAGCTGGGCTGAGCTGAGCTGAGCTAAAAGCGAACCAAACCCAAAACAGTAAAGCTGCTGCGGTCGCTTCGTGCGTTGCCATCATCAGCGTCATCATCGTTGGGCTGCGCGTCGTGCCCAAAATTAACCTGCCCAGCCAGGCAGCCAAAGAGCCAGGCGAAAGGCTCTGCTGGTGATGGTGGTGCTGATGCTGATGCTGATGTTGAGGGTGGAGGCGGTGGCGGTGGTGGGTGATGCTGGGTGCGGGAGTGTGCGAGTTTTGCTGATGCTGATGGTGCTGCATGATCATGACGACGCAGGCTACGCGCAGCCGCTATAAATTCTATTGCCGTATCTATCTACACTATTTCTAATTTAGCCCCAACTCAGGCACAGTTCAGTCTGGACTTGGACGTCGTCGTCATCGTCGTCGTCGACTTGGACGTGGACTCGCTGCATCTCTGTTCGGTTGTGGCTCAGTTTACTATGTTACCTTAGTCGCCGTCGCCGGCCAATTTAAGTTTAAGTGCTTTGGTAACAGTTTCGCGCTTTCGAAACTTGAGTCGTGATTTATTTTTATACCCGACACCCATTGCATTCAAGGGTATATACATATGCCCATATTCTGAACTACTTCAGACCCAGATCCCAGAGAGTGCAAGCAATGAAGCTGTCAAAGTCGCTGTCGAGGACGACACTCCTGAGTTCCAGCTGAATTATCTGGCTGAATATGAACTCAAATTGTATTGTATATACCATCTTATACCGGGTATGCGAGAGTCAAGCAGCGGTGTCTGCAGCTTTCTGGCTTGTTTGCCTTCATCTTCTTCTGCGTTTGCTTCTTCTTCTGGCGCTGCTGCTCCGAGTTCATCTTCCCCCCGCTGGCTGGCGCGATCGCATTGAGTGTGATTCCTTCGGAGAGCGCTGTAGGAATTTTCAAGTGCCGTTTTTCACGCCACGACACGCAATCGCTGCGCTCAAGTAAATTAGGAAAATTGATCTAAATTTTCTTGGGAACCTTTCCATTTTTTTTTTTTTGGTTTTGGTTTTGCGGTTGCTCAGCTGCCCCCTCGCTCCCCCCGTGCCGCTCACCGTTTTAGTATTTTTATTTGGTTTGTCAAGATCGTTTGCAGTTTGGCGGCGGTGAAGCAAGCAGCCCATCAAAATCAAACACATGTTGTCCAACTGCCGGTAACTGGAGCTCTCCGCACCACTTAAAAAGCACAAAATATGCTCACCGAGCTGCAATTGATTGTCAAGCGCACGTAAATTGAGAAAGTCAGCGAGGAAAGGCAATAAAGAAAACTAATAAGAAAACTGAGCTGCAAATCGGAATCGATACATTGCACAGCAATAGGTTCTCTGTAATCCGCAATTCAGCAATTACTTTCTAATATAATCACTTTTATTTATTTATTTTTTTTTTTAGATCAAATAGACTCACAATATTAATTTCTCCCTCAGTAAATTTGACAATTATGAATATTCTTCTAATTAAAATAAAGCACTATCAAAAGCGCTAATTGTTTATCTCTATTTTAATTTATCATTAGATAAAGTTGCAAATTATCTAAGCTTAACTTTGTGGATAGGAGACAGAATTTCTTACTTCAACATTCGATTGGCCAATCCATTGCTATTTAGTACTACGAATCAAAAAAGGGTCATTGAAGTCGAGTAGACTTGCGCTTTAGTTTCGAGTGGAAATTGCGCTAATCAGACAATTCTCAATCTTCATATGTATTCATAATTGTGCAGCAAAAACAATCGACAAATCTGTTTCGACGATCCGCTCGCGTTAACTGCCGATCGGGCCGATCTTGGCCAGAACTAATCTATTGTACAAGAAGGAGAGCGCATGCAATCGTCAATCGCATTAATTTCACATACACAACGTGGTGCTAATGCGACAAGTTCAGTTTGCAGGCCCTGACGGCTTCCAGGAAAGTGGCATCCGACGTTGATGCACAGCTGGCGATAGGCAAAAGAGGCAGCGCGTCGAATGGCAGAGCCGGGACAATCGCGACTGGCCATCGACGTCGACGTCGACGGTTGACTGACTGACTGACCAGCGATTGAGTCGAAAGCTCTGGCCAGCAATTATATGTATATATATGTATACAAAATGTAATCGGGTTCAGAGGGCAAACGTAGAAATAGCCAGCCAAGCAGAGCGAGCGAGCGAGAGGGATGGAGAGCCAGAGGCAAGTATCGGTTCATTGGCAGCTTTGCACGTCGTCGTCGTCATCGTCGATCAATGTGCAGCCTGTAGCGCCGCTTCGCATCGCCGTATCAAGATGTTAGGCTTATTGAGCCCCCGAACCTGGCAATCGTGATCAGCACAGTTGCCACAGAATTCGGCAGCAACTGTGCAGCAGAAGGCAACTGCAGCGAGTGGCGGTCGCGATGCGGCGACAGATTCGTTTTGGATGCTACGCAGTCCAGTTCAGGCCATGTCCATGTCCATGTCCATGTCCATGCGGCCTCGCTGCAGCTCCGCCAGCTGCGGGCGCCCACAAGCCAACTGCAGCAGCTCCACTTGCAGCTTGCAGCTTGCAGCCTGCAACTCCAAGTGCACAACGGCTCTGGAGAGCTCCACGTTTAATAAGCAATTTTGATTTGGAGCAGATTATGTGACGGGCAAACGAGGCAGCGCAACCAGGTTGCATGCAACATGAGTTTCGGCTACTGCGGTCCCACCGAAACGTGAGTCCCGCCACAGACATTGCTGCCGCTGCCGCTGCTGTTGCACTTGACTCTGCTGCTGACCCGGCAAAAAGATTTTTAACTTGCTTTATTCGCTTGCTCTTTGTGCCTCTCTCTCGCTCTCGCTCTGGCTCTGGCTCTCGCTCGCTTTGGATCTGAGTGAGATACTGTTTTACATGGAACTCGTACTGATTGCTTCTAGTCATGCCCCGATTCGAAGATTTCCCATTTTGTGATAAGCGCGCGTAGTGCATCATTTTCATTGGAATTGCATGTATTTTTATTGAATTTTAATTGGCAGTCCAACAACAACAACAAACAGCGAACAGCTCTAAACATAAAAATACCTCGATGAAGTGAGAGTAGCCACGTTGCCTAATCATTTTAGCTACGATTGTCGAATTGTGCTCGGCTCTGATTGAGCGACTTCGGCTGCCGTTTCCAAAGTGCCTAACATCTGTGTCTGTCTATGTGTCTATGAGTACTTCTATCTTCGACCTCCGTTGCCATCTCCCTCCGCCTGCCACCTCTTCTGCTTCTGCTTCTACTTGAATGTCTCCAGATCCTTCTCGCATGTCTTGTAGGCGACGCCAATGCCGAAGCCGGTACCCAGCAGAATGGGCCACATGCGTCGGCGCAGAAACAATAGCGAGATGACGGCTCCAACGACGAAGCCGCCGCCGCCCTTGACAATCCCATTGGCCAAGCAGCGATCGAACTTCCTGCCCGGCTGGTCCTCGAAATACGCTTTCTCATCCACTGGCATTTTGATTCGTATTTTCAATTTGTTTCGACTTAAATGAATTCTCCGTTTTTGGTTTCCACAACAGCCTTGACATAAAAACGAAAATTTGTTTGTCACACTCCGTATGAGAGCAGAAAAATGTCTGTCTCTCTCTCTATAATGTTTGTGCCTGCTTAAAATTGGAAATGGCAATGCCATCTTCGATGCAGTTTCGTCTCTCTCTGTTCTTTCTATCGATAATTTGGCCTACTTGGATTCGTAAGCGATATCAATAATTCTTGAATCATCTGACACAAGCAACTTGGGTTGCAACAATCAAATCTATAATTATTTTTATTATGCGAGCAACAAATTAGTTCAAAATGTAAAAATATAAACGGCACATTTGAAAAATATATTACATAAAACTAAAGACCTATCGATAAATACAAAGAGAGAGGTATGCATTAATTTTTGGGTAATATTTCCAGGCAGCCCTGGTTTAAACTGTTCAAATTAACTGAAAAGCTTAAAACTTGGTTGTTTTTCGAATTGTGCTAATATATTGTGAAATAATAAGTGTTCGATAATCACAAGAGAACAACAGCAATGGAAACGAAGCGGAACCAAGCGAAAAGTGTTATCGAACTTTGGCGGCTCTCGAATCTTTATGAATGTGTGTGAATCTGCTTAAATCTTTGTTGTTCATTCGACTTTTGCCACTTGCCGCGCCCAAAACCCAAGAGCCGAAAACAAAAATGCTGAAGAAAGGAAAGAAAATAGTTGTGGCGAATTCGTGTGCAAGTTGTGGCATGCCCCCCGGCTGCAGTTGTTGATGCCACATTAACAACTTTGCGGATGTGAATGAATGTGGAATACAGTTCGAACGAGTGGGCGGAAAGGGGAGGGGACGGAAGACGAGGCAAGCAACGGGCAATGGGCGGTCTGTTGGTCTTGTTCACAGCACGCATGCTGGCGGCGCAACGGCAACTGGACAAGATTTTTGTTTCTTTCTTTTTTGTTTTTGTTTTTTGAGGCATTTTGCCACTTAACCTTTGTGGCAACAGCAACAGTGGAGCGTGCGTCGTCGTGGCAATGCATTTCAGCAGCAGCGGCAGCCCTAAATCGATCACGATCGATTTCTGCCAAAATAGATAATAATCGATCGGTCCATCGATCGATAGATGTGCATGCAGCACAACAATCTTGCCACGCCGAGCAAGTGCCCAAGTGCCTACCCGCTTGCAACTTGCAACGGGGCACAATCATGTGCAATCTTATCTGGCCGTATCTAACCATCCATCTATGATATGCTCATCGACACACACACACACACACACACATAGAGCTGTTCGCACTGATCCAGCGGCGGGTCGGATAATCATGTCAGTAAAAGGAAAACACCGCAACATTGTTTTTTTTTTTCTTCTTTTTCATTTGGAATCACAATTCTCGTTTTGGCTCGATGGGAAACTTAAGTCAAAGAGCCGTGACGAGCCGTGTGTTGACGTGTTAAGTGTTAAAGAGATGCCGTTGCCCCAAATCACATTGTTGCCGCTCTAAACTTCCACTGTCAGAAAGAACCTAGTCCATTAGTTGCATCCGTCCACAACTAGCTTTGAAATCTATCTTGAAATGCCTAAACTGTCACAATCATAAGTTTTTAGTTGCGCCAAACCTGTCTTTAGGGGTAAACATGATTATTAGCAATTCAACAAATTCATTTATTTTATTTTAAAGGCAACTGTGCACATTTAAATTAAAAATTTCTCATATTAAATTAACATACAAATTTTAAGTGACATTTAGGTAAACAATTTAAATTAAAGATAACAAATATAATATAATGAAACTATTCATTTATATTGAGTATAGTAAAAGTGATTTTCCTATTGACAGCAAGCATAATTAATTATTTACAAAAGAACCAACTTTAGTTCTGTCACACCACATAAAGGATTAAAGGTAGAACTTTGAGTTAGTATATGTATTTATTTTTAGGCTTGATATGAACATTTATTATTATTATTCTTTTTCCCCCTATCAATTATATATGTACATACACGAAAAATCATGTTCCTTAATTAAACAATATTTAAGATTTTTCCGTTTACATTCTTGAGATGTATTTTGATTTTCAAGTTACAGATTAGTGAGCTTTGGCGTAGTTAGGCGCATCAAATAAGCGATTATGCTTTATATTTAATTGGATACATTCAAGTACTGACTTCCCCCTCATTTTCTCTGAGTGTAGGCTATTGCTGTTGCAGCAAGGCTGTAATTTGTTCGCCCACCATTTCTGGGCCTGGCCAAAACGAAGCCTAACTCGAAAATTGCAAATTCGGGTGTTCAATGGGAGACTTTTGGACGGATCCTTTTCTATTACTGCTGCCAGTTGCCAGTTGCCAGTTGGATGACCGGGCTCTGTGTTTAATGAAATTGTTGCCTGCATTTGCGGCATCAGCAATTTAATGTGCAACATTGAGTTGTGTTGCAGTTGCAGTTGCAGTTGTAGGTGTCGGATGATTGGCTGATTTGCGGGTGTTGCGCGTTTTGCACTTTGGCATAGTTATTGAGCTTGCGGTAATCCTGTCAATTTAATTTCCACATTTCCACTAAGAAACGAGCTGAATCCCCAATGATATCCTCAGATATATATTCACATTTATAACGCGTAAGTGGCGTGGGCAAATGAAACTAAATGAAACTATTTGCAACGGCTTCACAGTATTGCGAACTATTCTGACAGTTGGCATCAACACTTCGCTGCAGTAATCGATTGAGTTGAGCAAATTGGCCAAGGCACTTGGCTCATAATAAAGACATTTATGGTCCTGGGCGATTCAATTGTGCGGCAATCAAAGGAGGCTGATCGGGTGTGGCAGCGGAGCAATGCAGAAAATAATGCGACTCGTAGTTGGAGTTGGAGTTGGAGTTGGACACAGATTTCCTTGGGGCAACGCACAACGTTGCGTGTGTGTGTGTGTGTGTGTGTGTGTGTGCTTTGGGTGGGTGTCCCTGGTCGGACATCGTGCAACAACAGCAACAACAGCAACAACAGCAACAACAACAACTCAATGAGCGGGCATGCAAGTCAAAAATGAAAAGAACCACAGCCCAGGCCCGAAAGCCATATGGCTGAAGTTTCAGATTCAAACTGGTGGGGACTGATGTCAGGCTTTTGGCCAAGCTAAGTCGAGCTGGGCCCGGTCGGGTCTGTCCCGGTCTGGCTAGGCCTGGCCTGGCTCATTATAGATGCAGCGCCGATTTGTTTTGTTGTCCCCCCATTTGACTTTGAATTGATAGCATCAGGCAGCAGCTTTACCAGCAGCACCAGCAGCCGGCAAAACGGTTTAGGCCAACTCTGAATTCGACTGCGACTTGGACTTGGACTTGGACTCTCGACTCCCTAACAGCTACAGCTACATGGCAACAACTTCAACTTGCAGCTTCAGGTTGGCTTTAGCTGCAAACAACTGCAAATGCGAGTGCAGCCAGCGGGTGCAGCATGCCACATGCCGCATGCCGCATGCAGCAGCAGCGCCCAGTTTTGCCTGCATTTAAGATATAAATGTATCTGAACAATTGAGCCTTGAGTTCATGCGCATGTGCAGCGCAAATATTTTAGATTCGCATAAACTTTGCATAGTTTTAGATTCCCCCGCACACTGGTGCCAAACCCAGCAAGCATCAACTGAATTTCAATCTGAATTTGAAACTGGGACAGCTTTATACAATTTATTTTGTATATTCTATAAATTTCTTGAAATTCTATTTTATATTTATTGGTTTGGCAATAGTTATTTATTTACCTAATAATTCAAAATTATTGTAATAATAATGACAATATAATACGCAATAATGAACATCAACCTAATTTCAATATAAAACTGGGCCAACTTTATGCAATTCAATCTTTAAATTCTCCAAATTACTTGAAATTAAATTATGTATTTACTTACTTGACAATGATAAATTATAAATATATTATTACACCCAGAAAAATCTTTCTTCAGTTCAAATTAATTAAATTAATTTAAGACTCAAATTTATTTCAATAATTCATTTATCCTGCTCCCCCTCTATATGATGAGCAAGTCATATTTGTAATCCTGTTGAAGTTCGCAATCTCAAGCGATCTGTTTCATTCTGCTTAAATTTCAATAACTAAGTTAAATAAATTTATTAAAGCGCAATCGATAATCTGTTTCTAAATACATTTAATCAATTTATTTACAAAAGATTTCGCTGCTTTTAGCACTTTGACCCACTGTTGACTGTGGCTTTCTTGCTTGAGCTGGCGCTTTCTCAACTCCACGTCCTCGTTGTCGTCGTCCTCGACCGCAAGCGTCCAAGCATTTTAGCCGTTCGCTGCGTGTTGTCCACGCATTCGTCGTCGTCGTCGTCGTCATTGCTGGGCCCGTCGGCTGTTTAGCTGCGCATTTTATTTAACATATCATTTAAAATTCATGTAAAACACATGTAGCTGTAGAGCGGCCGCCCTGCTTTGCATACCGTGGGCATAAAGTACATGGGCCATGAGCCACAGTCAGACTGAGACTTCGAGTCGACAACAACAACAACAACAACATAGACATCACACCCAAGCGCCAGGAGCGCAGCCAAGTCCCGGGTGCATATCCCGTCCAGGCAGCCGCTGCTGCCTCTGTCCATCTGGGCAGATTCGCATTCATAAGCAGCATTCAGTTTTGGGATCTCCTCTGCTGTGCAGTGCAGTGCAGTGCTCTGCTGTATCTGTATCTGTATCTGTATCTGTGCGCATATCTTTTGCAGCTTGAAGCTTTTGGTCTCCATTGGATGAAGATGTCGATGTCGATGTCGCTGTTGCTGTTGCTGTTGCTGTCGCTTGTTGCATGTTGCATTTAATTTGTAAACAAAGTCTTTAGTTTATGACTGGCGCGTTATTTTAGCATATCCACATCTAGGTCTGCTCTATCTCAGTCTCAGTCTCAGTCTCCGTCTGCCCCGCTCCGTCGCCCCCTTTCAGCATTTTGTATGAAATTTGTAAACAATTCCTGCTCGGTTGCCCAGTTGGCACTTGAAACGCATTCACCCCCAATTTACATATGCACGCTGCATCTTTGGCGAGGGATAAAAACTCGTTGCTCGTCTTATTGTTGCTATTGCTGGTGCTGTTGATGTTGTCGCTTGCCACTGGCATTTCATCAATTGGAGGCAACTGGCAACTGGCTTTTGGGCTAGGCCTGACCTTTTGCCTCTTCACTCTCTTATGGCTGGCAGCAATAACAAATCACCAATGACTTGGCCCGACACTAAATGCAATTTATAACACTTCTTCTCTGTTGTTGTTGCTGTTTCTCGTTGCACTCGTTGGGTAGATTGTCAAACAACTTGACTTAAAGGCAAGTTAACGAGCGTTGGCTGCCCGCCTCATCATCATCATCGCCATCGTCATCGTCATCGTCATCGCGCTCCTCGTCATTATCATCAGCAGGAACAGGGACATCAACATCAACGTGCTCATTGCAATGAACGACAACTTCATCATGGCAGCCGCGCTGTCATCAGCATCACCAGCAACACACGACGCCCCGAAAAAGCCATCAAAAGCGTTGGTGGAACGTAAAATGCAACAACAAATGGAGTCTCCACTAGACACGAGCACAACGAACTCCCATTACTCTGCCCTGAAGAACTCTAGAATAAGCTATTAACTGTGCCAAAATTATTCATTAATAGCTAATCATTTTTGCAGCATTTTTTACTTATTTTTAACTATTATTTTAAATGTTGTTTTATTTTTTTTCCCAATAGCAATAGCTTGTTAACGGAAACATTTGTACATTTTTGCACATTCGTTCACAACATTCACAAGGAAAAAATGTGGAAATAAAAACAAAATAATTTTAATTTAAAGGACATGTATTTTTATAATTATAATTAATTACTGTTTTAACATACTTATATTTTTAGAATATTTTTAATTTGTGTCCCAGATGGCTCGTCCATATATAAGATGCAGTCTTATTTATTAATAACTTTTATATTATATTTATCAATGGCTTCAATTTGCGAATAATCTGATTAATCTTGTCTATTGTTGATTCGATCTTTTCAATCATATTAAAATTAATCAGCAATCTACAAACTTCAGTTACAAGCGATTTAGCAGAGTTATTTTCAATATTTGTCCTTTCGATTTGAGCTGCATGGATGAAGGCTTATCCCTGCTTATGAGTTTAGGGTATGTCCTAGCTGCCCACACCCATCGACCTGGCAATGCACTTGTCAGTTGGGTTTTTATGAACGCTTGGGCTTTAAAATAAAACTACAGCGTCAGAGGCAGCACATGAATAATGCAAATGCCAAGTAGAAGACGGAACCAAAACCCCAACTCAACCCCATCCGCATCATCCATCCTCCTTCGCTCCCCTCCCATAAAACAACAAAAATACTTACCCCATTGCTGCAGCCGAGCTTAATGCGCCATAACTCACACTAACACACACACACACACACACACACACCAAACACACAGAGAGAGAGAGAGAGAGAGAAGCTAGAGAATGTCATGCATCGGATCTAATATGACCAGACGTCACTCATTAAGCCGCCTCAGCTTGTCCGTCCGCCTGTTCCGCATTGTTAAAAATATACACAAAATATATATATGCAATATATATCCAGATATATATTATATGTATATGCGCATATAGCCAGCGGTTATCGGAGCGCCGGAAATTGCGATTTTTCATTTCAGTTTTCGGGGGCGCACATCAAATTTTGTCAAATTTGGCTGTCGTCGTTGTCGCTGTCGCTGGCGTTGTTGATATTTTAGCAAAATAATTAACACGAGACCAGGACCAGCAACAGGAGCAGACCGAAGACGAGGCGGGATCGAGACCAATGCCAGACATTCAACCATCCATTGCCTTGGGGGAGTCGGGTCGTCGTCGTCGTCGTCGTCGTCGCCGCATTATATGCAACATTTTGTCGCCTTCTGATTATTTTTGGGCATTATTTTATCCTGCCTCGAAAAATGCACCTCATTTTGCTTGATTGCTCGCTGAGCTTATGGCTTCGGGCCATGTCGTCTGCTTGCTGCCCATCATCATCTTTAGTCGCATCGCATCGCCGAGGTCTTGGCATGTGTGCACGTAATATTTTAGTGTCTTTTACTTAGACAGAGCCTTGTTCTGCTCTATCTTCTGTCCTCTGTCCTCTGTCCTCTGCCCTCCTGCCCGGCGGTTGTTTCTTTGATATGGATTTAATTTTTAATGGCCGCCTGAAAGTAGGCAACGTTTTTCCTTTACGACCGCCTGCCACTTGTGCTAATTAAAGTGGGCAAAAGACGAGCAGAACGGAGAGACACAGCGAAACAACGGCAATCATCACAATTCCAGCAACGACCATCTGAGCAGATCATCGCTAGCAGCTTTTTAGCCTAATTATTTTGACAGCTCAAATAGAAAAGCCATCCATCCAAACAACCAAACAACTTGCAGACTTTTAAACTATAGCATACTTTTGTGTGCTGTGACACCAAAATATTGATTTGTTTATTCAACACTTACAAAACAATGAATCGATTGTCACGTTTATCGATAAGCTTCGGTCTCTAGTTAACGTACTTCCCTTTTTCTTCGAAATGGATTTAACCATATTCAAATGTCTGCTTGCGTGGGGAATGTCGGCAAAAACATATCCAAGCTTTAATTAGCAGGTACCGCAAGCAATTTGTTCATAAAACAGCATATTGATTGCTTAATAAAAGTTCGCAGATATTGCACTAATGAGCTCAAAATATTAAATAAATAAATAATAAAATTATGTTCTAAAAATATTCGATGCTGTATACAGAAATTCATATGCAAATAAGCAGACGGTTCGATTTGAATAGCTTATTCATGGGAATCCCTCACAGACGAATTAAAATAAATAACGAATATCCAATAAGCTAAGCATTCACTCGTTAATAAATGCGAATATAATTGGATAAATCACAGTGATAGTTAGCTGATAAATCGACTTCAATGGATAGGAGTGCATCAAGTTTTGTGATGATCCCAAGATCATTTGACACATTTCGAAGGGGCATCAATATTAGATAGATGAATGCAAAATAACGATTAGATCATGCCGTTGACAATCGAGTGCACTTTTTGCTGATGATGATCATGAAATCATTTGACAAATTGATGGCATGCCGCTGGCAGATCTCAAAACGCGCGCTAATTATGCCAATCGCAGTTTGTCAATTAATTTATCTGAATGCCACTGCGGAAAACAAGTGTTATTTACACGCGGACAGACAGACAAACATACGTACTGAGTAATCGAAACTATCTGAAACCTGAAATGGAACTTGATTCTGTAATTGCTAGCAAATTACGCGTTCAGCCGTCGGGGTACAAAATACAAAAAGTTGCTTGGTTAGGCTGAAGTCGGGTTCATTCATTGGCATCGAAACTGGTTTGCCGGCAGATCGGAGCATTCGAGGGGAGCGGCTGCCGGCTCTTAATTTATTGAAGATGTCAGCGAAATTGAAACCAACTGTATATTCAATGGCATTATTATGCAAATGCCCATCGCATTATATTCAAGTGCTCACAACTAAATCTTCAAATTCCAGGCAATCAGCCTTAAAAGAACGCGCAATCTGAAACTAGTTGAATAGTTTCCATGCGAATATGGTGGGAATCGCTGCAACTTGGATCTATATAAATCATAGGCGATAGACCTTAATTCAAAATATAGTTCACCTCTGAAAAGGGTTCATTAAAAACCAGTATTAAGCTTAATTTGTTGTCATTAGTGCAAAACTCTCAAATTTTAATTTATGGGTAGTAATATTAACAATAGTTTCATCCAGTCTATTAATAGATTTTTGCGTATTGCGATTGCCCTTCACATTTTGGGAGCTGCAACAATTACGAAAATTGAAATTGACTGTAATTTCTTTTTATTCGATTTTTTAGTTCAATCCTTTGACTAATATCAGCCGTGACCCGGCAGAAAAAACTACATTCCACCAAGGCCGTCATTTCCATTAGCAAAACACAAACTCCCAAGCTCTTTTGCAATGACGCTTTAAACCGCAGCTAAAGAAACGTTTTTGAGTTCAGGTTGATTTGTATTCCAGTTTGCTATTAAACTTAAAATGATGCAGCGTAATTTAAGCGGCTAAAAAAAAGATCATTAAAAATACCCACACCAATGGTTTTTCTTTTACCTCAAAATTTATAATAAAATCTTGTAGATTTAATAATTTTATTCTACGGCCACAGCATAATGTTGTTAAGGTTGCTTAAGACTTTTTTAATTATCAAATTAATTACCAAGGCATATATGTAGATCGAGCGTGCTCAAACCTTGGCGTCAATGGGTGTAAATGTTTAGCGTTTTTAACGCATTAACAGATACGGAGGGTGATGGAAATACAGATAGATGGATTGACGATTCTGCTATCTAGCTGCTTTTGGGCGTTAATTAAGTAAATAAAGTGGTCTGGCGACGGCCAACTTTCGGTTTCAATGTTTGCCCATCGAATTAAACGATGAAGACCAGGCCAACTAACTAACTGGCCAGTAAGCTCGGGGCTAATTGTGGCTCTTGGCTGTTGGTTGTTGGTTTTAGCCTCGCCAATTTCGAGCTAAGCATTTGCATTCCACTCGCCTACAAGGCGGGGCACAGATAATATAGAGCGGGGAGCGAGGGGCTCATCGTGTTTACCGCATGCCAGAAGCTGCAATATTTGCCTTTGTGCTTTTGTCTCTCAGCAGCGCACAAAGCTATAGCTTTATAATGCGTCTCTCTATGCGTCAGAAAATAAAATTCCAATGAATTCGAATAGATCTAAAATAAAAAAGCAGTTTTCGCTCAATTTATATTTTTATTAAAATAAATAAGTTTTATTTGCTGTTGACAAATCATATTATTCATAAATACTTAATAAACATCAATTAAATTATTTACTCCTACTGCATATTCACGTAACATATTTTTTTGAGGTTGACAGGTCATCAAAAAACTACAGGCAACTTATTTATTTAACAACTTATCAGATGCTTAAATCAACATAATTATATTTTTATATTATGGAGTTACAAAATGAAAGAATTAAATAATTTCTTTAATTTATTGCCTTAAACTAATTTTATATTAGTCGCTATGCATTTATTATTTACAAAACTAAAAATTATAATTCGTTCTTAAATAATACAAAATTGATAATTTTGCTTACTGTATTTTTAAGTTGTCTCTTATCGAGCACTCATTAAACTATGCGATCTGTAAGTAAATGTTCCTTATAAGAATTCTTTGTATAACAATTATTATTATATTTGGTAATATTATACTAATGTAGAATGCGATGAGGCATGTTGATTATTATTAGTACACTGGTAAATATTTAAGTTTTTCATAAATAGGTTTTTAATCATTTATTTATTTTGGCTATTTAATTTTTGTAGTACGTTCCTTTATTTAAAATTAAACTTAAATAGCATTTCAGAGAGAAAGAGATTTCGCAGAGTACAAAATGCTAAAGCGCCGTTTCTACTTAGCTGAATGTGTGCGATATTTGAGAGGTGATTGCTCAACGCTCGGACAACAGGGTGGGGCGGGGCGGTGCAGTGTGGTGAGGGGGAGTGGCAGCGTAATTTAAAAAAATAGTGGATGCTCGTAATATGCACACTCCGACTGACATTTGGAAATACCAGTAAGTCGTCATAAGTGTGTATGCGAAGTGTGTGCGAAGTGTTTGCAAATTCGCCGCATGTTATTTGGATTGTTGTCGATGACAATGTTGTAGCTGGTTGCTTCTCGCTGGCTGCTGGATGCTGCAGTTGCCGTTGTTGCCAAGTCGCCGGAGACAGCAACAATGGCAATGCGACACGCATTGGCCTAAACAACATTTATGTGTTCCCGGTTCGCGAGAGTGCGACAAATCGCAGCAAAAGTGCGAGTGACACATTCGCATTCGCATTCGCATCTTCGTCTTCGTCTTGGTCTTCGTTTTTGGGTTTGGGTTTGGGTTTGGGTTTGAGCTGTCGATCGTATTATGGGGGGTATTGTGCATCAGTTCATATGTAATAAGTTGACAGCCTCTAAAACCATTTCGCACATACTCAAATATATCGCGGCTGGAGAGGCACACTTGAATAATGGGAGGCTGTTCCGCAATTGTTTTATGTGGTTGTCCTAAGCGTTTAGCGTCGCGTTGCTTTGACCTCAGCTCGTTTTGGCAGCGTTTGCCAAACACAAACAAGACAGCCCGACCGACAGTGGGTAAATTTGGCCAACAGACACACAAACCGCATTCACATGCCGGCTACCAGTTGGCAGTTTGTCAGTTGTCAGTTGTCAGTTGTCGGTTGCCAGTTTGTCTGTTGTCTATTTTCAGTTTTCAGTTTTCGCCTACAATCTGGCACTAATCAATGCAAACACATTGACGCAGTTTTCTGTGCACCACAACGATCATTGGATACCCTGAAAACACTTCTCTGGACTTGAACCCTGCTCCATATATGCACATAGGTCAGCGGGTCAGTTTTGCATGGTTGGAAACTGTTCCCACAAAAGACTTGTGCTCAAAACTGTTCTCATTCGAATGACCCTCGGTGAGAGCATCATGAAAGCCACTTTGGGAACGTTTAACCACAGGTTTTTGTCTGTTGAAATCGTTTCGATGTTTGATATATGTCTGCGCTGCGGTGGTTTTTATCTATTAGCCATATCTCACTCCCATCGCATCATGTCTTATGTGGGACTTTGCAACGGGTTTTGCATCTTTTTGTTTTATTGAAAACAAATACTGATTTCTTTTGTTTCAATTCAATTGGCTGCCCGCTCATTATGCATATGCATACTGAAAGGCAACAAGATTGAAAAAAACGCTGCTACTTTATTTTCGCTATCTATGTAAATAATATTAAGCTCGCAAATATGTGTTTTAGTCTAATACTTACAATCAATATTGCTGGAGCTTGTCCGAAACAACTTAAAAGCTGGCCGCTTGACTCACCGATTGCCAATCAACACATCGAAAATAACGTCAAGTACTCGGTAGACGCATGACATAAGCTCAGTTTTATGATGGCTTATTGGAAAACTTCAGGGAAAATGTGTGATTGCCATTGCTCAGCTTGATAATTATAGAGGGCTGTTGAGTGTCCGCGCCTACGAAAAACCTGGGAAGACGTTGAATCTTAGCTAAAGGGGTGCGGTTGCTGAAAATGCAAAATAAACTTGATCTGCGTCTGGTAAACAACTGAATGTGGGGTCTTAAGCTGTTATGGCTTTTAAGATGAACACTACTGAATTGAAATAACCATTCAATGAGAACAACTTCCATATATAAAATGTTTACTTCCCCTAATTCGGCAGATTCCAGTCGACTCAACTAGGGCTCATTTCAGTTCATCACGATCAAGATCAATATTGAGTTACTGTTTTATTGCGCTATGCCTGAGATAAACATTTTTACGGAACTGAATTGCGAGCACATGCCTATAAATCTTTCAAATAACTTGAATCACGTTTCATCTTTTCTATCAGCTTGATTTGAATAGTAGATTTATTAGAACCAGTCGATTATTTGGGCGCTGCAACTAGATATTTCGATTATCTAGTTTGCAAACTAGTCTTTCTATTTCTGAAAAACAAACATGCCCAAAACATCTGTGGTAAGTAAACAAAAATCTGAACTGTATAATTTATGCAAATCTAAGCAAAATAATAAAAATCACCAGAACTTTTTTTTTGAGTTTCTTACATATGTTAATAAGTTATATTTACAAAGACATAAAGAAAAGCGAAATTATTATGCGTAAGATATGCCAAAAAAAAACAACATTATAGAACAGGTTTAAATGTCTGGGATTCTAGAGTAAACTCGGATTTCATAATTAGCTTTAAATTAAAAAAGTAACTGTCTACTAATTCGAAGAACGATGGGCAAATACCCTTCTTAAATATAGTTACTCTTGCACCGACAAAGTGGAACTTATTAGCAATTTTATTTACGAAAACTATACTTTTTATAACCAAATAAATCGAGAGCTGACTAATTTGTTGGAGATTGGGAAAATATATGCATTTTATTTAAAATAAAAATTAAAATTAAATTTTTGCAATTTGTAGTTTTTCAATTCGTCAAATAACAGTTTTGTGAATAAAATTCCTGGTTTGTAAGAATGTTTTTTCATACTCTATTAGGCACATCAATTCCTTTAGATTTCTTATAGCCATTTGTGTGAGTCATAGAATTCTAGCCGAATTGGTCTCCAGTTTAGACTAATTGAATGAAACTCTTTGTTAAAGTTGGAACGAGCATCTATAAATATAACGCAGATATAAAGTTAAGCGCATAAATTAACATATTTATGTAACACGTCTTTTAACGTATTGGGCCAAAACCAGTTAAGGGGTAAAATACGAAAAAACAAATAAAAGTAAACAACGCTAATTAATATTCATGGATTAAAACAACTTACGTTTGATATAAACGAATTATTATAGGTTTTCCATATGAAAGAAATTAATGACAGCCATATAATCATATGATAATCAACATTATCGATTGGCTCTTTGCAAAATTAAAACTTTGACCATAGATAATAATCAAGTAAGGCAAAAAAGAAAGACAAAATATTAATAAAGTTCATATAACTACTTAATATTTTGTCATAAGCGAACACACTAATCCGATTTCACAGAGAGAAGTTTCTGCAATCCTTACAGACACCTCCGATTTCTTTTGTTAGATTACATATAATTTAAGTTTTTGATGAGGTTTTTGTTTCTGGTACATGATTAATTTTAAGATTAAATCTAAAATATACATTTGATTTTTGCCGATTTATGCAGTAAACAAAATTTGCATTCCAGAATAATTTTTCTAACAATTTATTGGACAAACATTTGATCTTTAAAGTAGTTTTCGCTATGTAATTTTTATGCCAGTTGTCACTCGAAACTCGTTCATGTTTTTGCCTCATAATATAGTATTTCAGATGTATAAAAAACATATAACGATATTTTAATGATGCATCTACATAACGTGGTTATAATGTGGATTCGTTCAAAGCAAATGTCAGAAACTAGTTTCGAGTTTGCGTTCGAAATATGATCGCGCTAAAATACCCTGTAATGAC
Organism: Drosophila formosana; assembly: GCA_035045625.1. Lineage (NCBI taxonomy): Eukaryota > Metazoa > Arthropoda > Insecta > Diptera > Drosophilidae > Drosophila > Drosophila formosana. Next base: position 47,130 of record JAWNOW010000173.1, on the reverse strand, counting down.
ATAAATAACCCCTTCGTCAGATTGCTCAATCATTAAAGGAGTTTCATATACAACTAACTTAAATTTTCTAGGTGACTGCATACGAAAATTGGAATAGAAGCATATTCGTTAAATATTTATGCAGCTCAATTTGTGTTGGATGTGAAGTCGGAGATCCCCTGTTTGGAGCAACTTGAACATTAATTTTTGTGTTCGAGGGGACAAAAAGTAAACAAGTTAATTTGAAAACATTGATTTGTGAAAAACATTATTGATTGAATATCAGTTAATAAGCCATAATAATGTCTTTTTGAAGACGATTATTGCTTTTTGAGAAGACAGATTCAGATTCAGATTCAGATTCAGGCTACTCAACTACTGGCTACTCGAAACTGGTTTCGGGCAAGCCGATTATGACACTACACAAACTATGATGAAAAAAAAGACAGAAATAATAATAATAATAAAAAAATATACTAACAAATAAAGTGTGTGTGCGCTAATTTGTGTTGTTTAGCGACTTATTAAATAAATGAAGTCTTGAGAGTGAGAGCGAGAGAGAGAGCGAGAGATCATAATTAATGGAGGCCGTTCAGTCCAGAGAAGTTCTAATCAAAGATTTGTCGGACAGATTGGCGAGTGTCCGACTATTTGCTGTTGATGAGACAATCCATGCGGGATTTGTTATTGCTTTTAGGCATTTCGATGTGGATGTGGATGTTCGTTAAAACAAAAGATACGAAAATCAAAATAAACCTCCAATTAGCATAGACAGTCTCCGTCTAGCCCGATCTTCCGTTAATTTCGTATAAAAACTAGATACATTTGTGTCGCCAACAACAGATCAACCGCAAACCCAGACCCTAAACATGGTAAGTTCTACTTCGGGATTATAGATTAATCCCCCCCCCACACAAGAATCTCAAACGGTATCTAACCTTATCTTCCCTGCACAGCAATTCTACGTGATCGCATTGGCCCTCGTCGGCGTCGTGGCTGCTGACGTCAGTCATCTGCTCGGCCAGAACGCTGGCTACAGCTACAGCGCCTCCTCCTCGTCGTCCTCCTCTGCGGGAGCTGGTCACTTGGCATTGCCTGGCGGAGATTCCAGCAGCTATCAGCCCGAGCACCTGATTCCCCAGCACCTGAAGGCATCCCACGTGCAGTCTGTTTCAGCTGAAGTTATTCCTGGTGGCGACTCCAGCAGCTATCAGCCCGAGCACCTGATTCCCCAGCACCTGCAGGTGGAAACTGCTGCAGCTGAAGTTATTCCTGGTGGCGACTCCAGCAGCTATCAGCCCGAGCACCTGATTCCCCAGCACCTGAAGGCATCCCACGTGCAGTCTGTTTCAGCTGAAGTTATTCCTGGCGGAGACTCCAGCAGCTATCAGCCAGCGCATCTGATTCCCCAGCAACTGCAGGTGGAGACCGCCTCAGCTGAGATCGTTCCTGGCGGAGACTCCAGCAGCTATCAGCCAGCTCATCTGATCGAACAGCAGTCGATTAATTTGGGCGCTGATACGCAGACTCCCGAGCAGTTTATTCCCGAGGCCGATCGCATTGCTCACGCCCAGTATGTGCAGGAGCAGGAGCAAGCACAAGTTGTTGTGCCTGGCGGCGACTCCAGCAGCTATCAGCCAGCTCATCTGATTCCCCAGCAACTGCAGGTGGCAGCTGCCGCAGCTGAGATCGTTCCTGGTGGCGACTCCAGCAGCTATCAGCCCGCCAATTTGATTCCCCAGCACTTGAAGGCCTCCCACGCCTCGATCAACATCGGTGCCGACACCCAGACTCCCGAGCAGTTCATTCCCGAGGCTGATCGCGTTGCCCACTACGCCTACACGCAATCGCAGACGCTGACGCAGACGGCGGTGCCATCGCAGCAGCTGCAGGCGGCTCATGTGGAGACCGCTTCGTACAATCTGGGCGCCGACACGCAGACGCCCGAGCAGTTCATTCCCGAGGCCGATCGCATTGCCCACGCTCAGTACGTGCAGCAGCAGCAGCAGGAGCAGGAGCAGGAACAGTATCAGCCCGTGTCCAATGGCATCGAGGAGTACAATGCCGAGAGCCATGTGCCCGTCGCCATTGGCGCCGACACCATCACACCCGCCCACCTGCTGCCCAAGTACTCGGCTGGCGTCTCCTCCAGCGCCTCTTCCTCAGCCTCCGTTGGAGTTGCTCATGATACTCAGTATGGAACGAACGGCGGCTATGTCTACTAATTTAATTGCATAAATACGTTAAGCCAAATTAAAATATTCGTACGAACACTGACCTTTAAATTTAACTGTTTCGTGTCTTTCCCATCGAGCATTATTTACAGGGTATTAAAAGCTCTCAATGTCGCATTAGTGTTCTCAGTGTGTCATGAACACTCAAAACATCGTTCATTCTACATTTGCAATCCAGTATCCACTCAAGCGACTGAGTATTTAACTTGCAGTCTTGTAATACGACGGCTGAGTTTCTAGACGAAGACCAAGTACACTATTTGTGACAAATACATATTGTACATACGATTGAACAATTTTTTGGGCAGATCTGTTCACTTAAAGTAACGAAGAAGTATCTTCAGAATATTGTTTATCTTTTCAATTATTTTTAATGTTGGTGTTTTTAAGAACTTGTCAATGGCATAATGAAAAACGTGACAAAGCTACCTGTTAAACATTTTCGGACAGTACAAAAATACTTTTAAAACATTCACCAAACTTGTCAAATTTGCTAAAAAATATAAATAAAAAAAACGCATTTGTTATGCATGATGCAATGCCAAAAATTATTCAAACTGTTCGTAAAACACTAAAATACGTTCACTGTAATCAATTTAGAAATTGTTGACAAAATTTAAATTTCAGTATCCAAAGTTGTCATACAAATTACACATATTTTTAATATCTTTCATGCTTATGATGCAAATCGATTAAAATGTTCAGGAAATTAACACGTTAGGACAACTTAAAAATAATAAATATGTATATCAAAATGAAGGCTACTTATATTTTGGAAAACTCACAATTTTTTTATCCTTCCACAAAATAAATTAAAAACTAAGAAAATTGAATGCATATCCTAAAACTTTAAATAATAAAATTGGGACTTAAAGCTCATTGGGGACACGATTTCGGCATGCAGGAAAATAATTCACATGAGACTAACATTATATAAAGTACAATTTTGGGCAAAGAAAAATATATTTATTTGATTTGTTAGCGATGCCATTCATTAGAGGTGTGAATAGTATATCAGCACATTAAGCATGAAATAAATGTGTAATTAGTTAAATGATATAAATGCGACAATTAGTGTTTGCATTGCACTTCCGCAAAGTTTACCGGGATTAGCATAAATTTCAAATCAAATGCAAGTGTCATCAATCAAGCATTTGCATTCCCCTAATGAACACCTCAGCTGTGATACCCATTGCAAATGAAAAGCAAAAAACAACGCTACAGGAATTGAGTTGCGTTGATGCGTTTCAAGTTCATGAGCATTTAGTCCAAAGTAAAAGTTGATCTGTAGCTCCCGCACTGTCCACCTTCTCCTTCCGCACTGCAGTGCTGTGATTGCCACAAGTTTTGGCCTGTGGCAGTCAAGAGTTTATTATGTAAAGCTGTACGTAGCGATCGTAAAACCTATGCGGTTCTCAAGGCCGCTTGTCTTCTGTGCTTCGCTTTATTTGTATTTTAGAAAGTGATTCGCAACCTGTGAATCACTTTTCGCATTCTTGACAGTCGACTCAACTCTGTGTCGATGTGCATTGCGTTGACCCCTTTCCTGAATACTACACTTAATTTATGAAATCGATTTTCGATTTTAAATGTTGCGGTTCGAAAACTAATCGAAGCCGCAGCCTCCCATCCATCTTAAGCCCCAATATTCAAATATATCCATGACCTTCATGCCAAATCGCGGGTGTTCCCCCTTTTAATCCAAAAGCGAAGACGCGAAGACACGAAGACGCAAGGCAAAGCAGAGCAGAGCTGACGCTGGTTGTGGCGTTAATGAGCTTTATGAAAATTAGCCGAAAGACTCGCATTAAAATATCTATTAGCCGCCTCGGATTTTGGGATGTGATGCTCGGATGCTCGGATGCTCTGCCCACAAAATGCTGTCCACGATGTTGCGGAAAAATTTGTAAATTTGAGTAAAACTTGTTTGAGAGCGTGTGTGTGTATTTTATCTTCTTTTCTGACGGCTCTTTATTTATTTATTTTGTTCGTTTTCTTGTATTTCTTTTCTGTGCTCGTTGTTGTTGTTGTTGTTGCCGCTGCTGTTGTAGTTTTTGCTTTTGTTTGTTTGTTGCTTGATGTATTTTAAGTGGAAGCTGCAGACGCTGAGCTGGTCCGAGCAGTGAGCGCCGCTGCTGATGCTGCTGCTTCTTCTCGAAAATGTGCTGCAAGTTGAGTGATTTTTTTCCGCTATAAATTGCCGGCTTGCTTTAGGGATCAGCATCAGTTTCAGCGTCTAGCTCGTCCAGCACAGTCGTAGTTGTAGCCATCGATTCCAATATGGTTAGTAGTACCTCAAGCACCCGGTTGGAACACGCTTCATTCCACCAACATAAACAAAAACAAAACACCTTTTTTTTATTTTATTTAATTTTTTTTTAACAATTGTGCAAGTGTTGTGTGCAAGTTTAGTGCCGTGGCTAATTCACTCACCGTGTCTCTCGTCCATTGCAGAAATTCCTCATTGTGTTCGCTCTGTTCGCCTGCGCGGCCGCCGATGTCAGCCACCTGAGCCGGTATCTGCCCCCAGCTCAGAGCTACAGGCAGCCCAGCAACGAGTATCTGCCTCCCGTGCAGCAGTCGTACTCGGCTCCATCCGTCAGCTACTCTGCCCCGGCTGTCCAGCAGACCTACGCCGCTCCAGCTGTCCACACTAGCTACTCTGCCCCAGCTGTCCAGAGCTACTCTGCCCCAGCCGTCCAGAGCTACTCTGCTCCTGCCGTCCAGAGCTACGCTGCTCCTGCCGTCCAGAGCTACTCTGCCCCAGCCGTCCAGAGCTACTCTGCCCCAGCTGTCCAGACCAGCTACTCTGCTCCCTCGGTCAGCTACAGCGCACCCAGCAACGATTACCTGCCCCCAGTGCAGCAGTCGTACTCTGCCCCAGCTGTCCAGCAGACTTATGCCGCCCCAGCTGTCCAGCAGACCTACTCCGCACCAGCTGTCCAGCAGTCGTACTCTGCTCCAGCCGTCAGCTACTCTGCCCCAGCTGTCCAGCAGTCGTACTCTGCCCCATCGGTCAGCTACTCCGCCCCTGCTGTCCAGCAGAGCTATGCCACGTCCTCGGCCTCCTCGGGCAGCTACTCGTCCGGTGGTGATGTCGGCACCCAGTATGCCTCCAACGGTGGCTATGTCTACAGGAAGAAGTAAGAGCTGGAATGCTGCAAACTGTTCAAACAATCTAATCTAATCTAATCAAATCAAACATGAAATGCGCTGAGCATTTCGCATTGTTTATTGCATCCCATATTCTATCATTTAATACAACTTTTTTTTGTTTTTGTGTACTCGATAATTAAACATAAAAAAGCAACCAATTCAAATGTCTTTTATTACACTGCTTTCCAAAGACTTAATACAATTTGTAGTTTACAATTTCAAAATTTAAAACTGAGTGACCGTTAACAGTTTGCAATTCAAACTTTGAACTATTTAAGCTGCGAATCTGCAACTAAATCAAGTTGAATAAAGCTTTCCGCAAGCTTTTGAGTGGAATTTATGTAAGATTCGCCACAGTTGACCAAAATGTGGTGATTGCATCTTATAAATGGACACTTCCATTGCCAAAGTCCACGACACCGTTTCGAGGTTTCGTATCAATTTAGCAACGCAAACAGAAAAAACAACAAATTCAAAATTAAATAATAAATTCCATTTGCAAGTTTTAATTTTAAAATTTGAAAATAAGCGACCGTTAAGAGTTTGCAATTTAAATGTTGAACCATTTAAGCTGCGAATTATGCTGGATAAAAGTTTGCGTGAGCTTTTCGCATGTTGTTACAGGTGCCGCTCAACGCTGAGCTTCAGCTCGAGCTTTGCAAACCAGCATGAACTTTTATGTGCAGCTTTTTTATTACTAAAAAAGCATTTCAGCATGGTCTATGCTGTCCGTTAGATAGCCTCGCCATATATGATAAAAACCAACAGGTTTTGTGGTCAAAAGTGATAATAGAAGCATTTCAGCTCACATAAGTATGTTAACATATATGTACATATTTGAATATAACGAATGAAAAAACTAAATTTCAGTTTAACATAACATCGCATATTTATATTATACATTTATGTCAATGTTCATGTGTGCTTAAAAACTATAGTACAAAATAGTTTTAGTTGGGTGAATCCGTGTAGATTTATATTGCACTTGTTGTGACATACACTCGTTGCTATAATATCTTTTATCTTTAGCCTCATATGCCAAAGCGAAAAGATACAAATTCGTTTGATTCCTCTTTGCAAATTTAAAATAAAAATATAAAACACATAAAAAACAAAAATAAATAAAAGCATTTTATATATTCAAATTAAGGTTTAATGTTTATAAACTTGACGTTCCTAATTATGTGCCATAGTTATTACACAGATGTGGGGTATATATTTTAGAATAAATGTACCATTCTTGATATCAAACAATAAAAAAACATTTTGTTTTAATTTTTCTAAAATAGAATTCAGTTGTAAAATATAAACAGTTTGGTTTAGAACATTTTCAGAAATAATGTGTTTTAATTTAATTTGTCTTTCGGCGATAAAAAAAAAACAAAATTGGTTTATCTACAGATTTTTTTTTTAAGAAATGTGTCAAAGAATAAAAATAAATCACGAAAATAATTTAAAATTTCACAGTGGTCCAAAGTACCGACAAACCACAAATGTACCGATTTCAGCACAAATGTACCGGATTTGGCAAACGCGAGCAGCATTTCACGGTACACGAGACATCGATGAGCTGAGCTCACTAGTAAAATGAGTTATCGATGGGAGTGTGGCATCAGTTAATGTGCCTATCGATCACGGTGTCAATTCAAAATGTTGTTTAGAAAATAACAAAATTTTCCGCTTAGAGGCATGCATTAATCGACAGCAGTATAATGCCGTATCTCTATAGTTAATAGTCGTTCATGGCTATTGTTTTTAGCGAATAAAAAGAGCCAAATCATGTGAAAAGATGTAAATTTCAGAACAATAAATGATAGTATTCCTTTTAGTGAACTGATTCCCTGGCCGATTATGAGCGAACATACGATAGAAAGCTCCCCGACGAAAGGTTAATTTCGCCCGATTTGACGTCTGAATTGTTGCATTGTTATCGGACGCTAACCAGTTGAACACAGAGAATGCGGCAGAGAGAAATGATTGTTGTGTTGAATAGTTTTTGTATGCAAAATCGATGGTCAATCGATGTTGTGTGACACTTTAATAAATTTGCCTGCCTAATTAATTTTTATAGTTCAGTGTTGGGAACACTCTCAATCGGAACGGAACTCCAGAAATCGGTATTATGATGCAAAGTGGCCGAAAGTGAAATGCTGAATTGTCGCCCAGTGTGCGGCATTTACGTAAGATTCGCCACAGTTTACCACAATGTTGCCTCTTATAAGTGGCCACTTCCAACGCCAACGCCGCACAGTCCACAGTCCACAACGCCCGCTCGAGGTTGAATCGAATCGCATCGCATCGCAACGCAACGCAAACCACATCCACATAGAAGATGCTAGCCAAGCCAAGGGCCACCGCATGGCCACTGCTGTTGCAGCTTCTGCTCCTTTCCCTGGTCATCGCCGATGTCAGCCAACTGGCCAAGGAATATTTGCCGCCAGATGTGGGACAACCGGCCAACCAGCCGCTGGCCGATGAACCAGCTCCAAGCAACGATGGCGCCTATTATCCAACTTCGGGTCTGATGCTTCCCAATGGCTATGCCATACCAACAGGGGGCAATGTTGCAGCGCCTCCCATGTCGCCACCCAACTTTCCGCTGCCCATTTACCCGCCATTCTTTGGATTTGGCGCTGGACCAGAGGGCTTCGGAGGCGCCCAGTTGCCCCCAGGCTTCACCAACCAGCCACAATTTGCGGGCGGAGCTTTTCCCGTTGGGCCACAGGGGGCCGGTTTCTCGGCCGGACCGCAGCCCGGACAATTTCCAGTCGGACCGCAGCCCGGACAATTTCCAGTTGGACCACAGGCTGGACAGTTTTCGGGTGCATTGCAGAACGGCAACTTCGTCGGCGGAGCACAAGGAGGTGGTTTCCCACAGGGCGGTCCTTTCCCCGGCGGAGCTCAAAGCGGTCCATTTCCAGTTGGACCTGACGCCGGTCCTTTCCCCAGCGGACCACAAGGCGGTCCATTTCCAGTTGGACCTGAAGCCGGACCATTCCCCGGCGGACCACAAGCCGGCCCTTTCCCAGCGATACCTCAGCCAGGTGCATTCCCCACAGGACCCCAAGGCGGTCCGTTTCCCGTCGGTCCCACTCCACAGAACCCCTTCGCACCCGACTATCTAACCCAACAGGGTCTGCCAGCGGCGGGCATGCAGCTGCCCTTCGGCATGCCACCCGGCTTCGCTGGCCCCGAGCCCACCTATCCCTATCAGCCCTTCTCGCCCAGCTTCGGTGTGCCCGGCCAGCATTATCAGCCGCAGCCGCAGTTGCAGCCGCAGCCACAACTGTTCGCCGACCAGCCCGAAGCGGAGGCGGTGGCCAAGCCAAAGAGCAGCCCGGCAACGAGCACAACGGTTGCGCCAAAGAGCCGAATCATGGACACGGTCTATGCGGCCAACGGTGGCTACGTCTATCAACGCGCCAAATGAGTTACAAGCGATACAAGCTCGCAGTTCGCAGCTCGCAGCTGGCAGCTCGAGTGACTAATAAATTATTAAACATTTTTTTTTAATAGTTTGTATGTATGTATATTCATCGCCCATCGCCATCACCTTGTGTTTATTTCTTGTTCACTCGTGTGGCTTTTATGAATGTGTGACCATAAACGTTGAGCACACACACGAAACGTTTGTTTGTCTTTATGCAAATCGCTTGGCGGATTTTGGACGACCGAAACAAGTCCCAATGGGAAGAGCTACACGACATGAGTTATGAGATCAAGAGACGCTCTGTGACTGCCAATTCGATACTTGTTGACAATTTCAGCTCGATAAGAATACTGGCATTTGATAATTGCCTCAGTTTAGACAGATTTCAACTATATTTAGCATACTATGCTATATGCTTATAACTTTGCCAGTTAAAATATATATCTATAAAAAAGAAGAGCTTTTTGGGTTCTTCTGTCCGTCATTATCACTGAAGTGTAGTCCTCGAGTAGGAGACAGAAATTACAGAAAAATTGTGGCAGAGAATATTATAAATAACTTTTTCTAACAGAGATATGTATATAGTACATATAAAAGGAGCCCAGGCTTTGCTTTTCTGTCAGTGTTTATAAATGACCTAAGTGATAAACACTAGGCTAGAAACTATAATTGGGATAGATTAATTGGAAATTATTCTAGTCCTTGCAAAACATTTTTGGCATCTTCGTCAAAAAATTATTTTCTACATATTAAAAAATATATATTTTTATAAATTTAATTTTCGAACTAAGACAGCTATCATGTCAAGTCCAAGGAGTAATTAATTCTTTATGATGTACAAAATTTAAAGAGGCTTCTTTAAAGTCAATAATATTTAAATGTGAAACTGATTAAGAGCACATTACGAATGGAAATCTGTTATGGGAAGACATTTGGCAAACTATAAAGAAGCAACATTTTTATGTGCTTTTTTGGCATGCATTTTCACAATAGCTTTTTATACTAATTTCAACATTCGCAATCACTTAACAAGAAATATATTATACTATGGAAATGCGAATTCGTCTGTGTTGTGAAAAAATTAAATTAGTTCAAATTATTCCGCTTTTATTGTGTTGAGGAAACTCTCCACAGTAAATTTGCCAGTGAAAACCAGTTTATTCATCTTTTTGTTTTTTGTTTAATGATGTCTACGTCTGCCAGATTTCATAAAAGAAGGAATCGCATATTTGGGAATAATTTAAAAACGATTTTGGTTAATATGTAAAGAAATAAAGATAAAGAATATGTATATTCGTTGGAATAATCAAATCTATTGTAATGTGTAATATTTGTTGACGTCAATGGATGTTATGTCTGCTGTCTGCACACCCTCGCAAGGGCGTCGACCAGTTGAGCTTTTGTTTTGCTTATGGCAGGATTAAGAAACTTGCTCTCAATTTCGCAAAATTGCAAACACACCCATGGAATCGCCCACATGAGATTATATTTCCCCCAGTTTCCAACTCGTATCTTCTATTTCTATGCAAATTTCGGCTGTGTTTAACAAAAACATTTTAAGTGTTTGTTTTTTTGTGTAGTGGTTGCATTGTTGTTAATTTCTATTTTTATACACTAGCAGAGGGTGTTATGAATCCGATTAACAGAGTGTGTTTATGCTTCTGCATCGATAATATAAAGTTTTCTGTCAATCTTCCGATTTTGATTACTATCTCATACATAAAACTATCATAACTTATATGGGTAGAAAGTCTTAAAATTAGTGTCATTTTTACAAACATCTAAATTAAAATAATTAAATACGAATTATTTTATATTATATAATATTTTTGTATATTCTTGAACATCATTATAATCATGTGAAGAAAAATGTATTTCTAGAAAATAATGTTCATTTGTGTGCCCTTTTTTTATAGCTCACTTTTAAAATAAGTTTAATTTTTGTTTGGGAATATTGTGGAAACGATTATTGAATATCTTTATATAATGTATCGTGATATGAGGTAGTAAAAAATATGATAACACCAAAGAGCGAAAAAATAACACACCAAATTATCATTATTTTCATTATAATTTTGTACTCCAACAATTGTAATATGTATTATGCAGTATGGTTTTAGTCAATTTTGCTATTTTGCCTACATTTGCATTTCAGTTAATAAAAGCAGACATTTATTTTGGCTGCAACTTTAATTTGCGAAAGTATTAAAAATTCGGCGTACCTCAGTCAACGAGCATTTCTTTCACGTTTTGTCTCTTTTCGACCCTATTGTCATTCGTTATTCAATTCGTGATTATTGAATGTATCAACTATCGTGTTGTTTGGAGTTTGTTTTAGTTTTCAGGCTTTTATTTGTCTACCAGCGATCCATGGGGTTAAAGGGTATTTAAGGTAAGCGGTAATTAAAAATATATAAACTATATATACATATATTTCGTAGACTTAAATGAACTAAATGGGGCCAAAAAATACTCTAACGATCAGCTAAAAACTTCGAAGTTACTTGAGAAATCGTTGAAAGGGAGCACCAGATCGGGCTCAATGAAATCGCGTTACGGGTATCCCGAAGTTGGATAGCAACTTTATCAGTTTTACCGATTTTTCATGACGATTAATTTTAATCACTTTGTAAAACAAGTCAATTCAACTTTGTCAACAGATGTCTGTGCATTATTATGATGTACATTTGTAATCGCATTGTACATCCAACCACCTGTTGATCCAACGCTGGGCCCCTCTTAAGGTTGTTTGATCCGGCTATTAGTCATAATTAAGGCAACTGTGCCCCAGGCCACCAAAGGCCCTCAACTTGATTTTGATTTAACATTTTTCTCTTGATTTTTACTGCATTTCATTGATTTGGTTTCGTTTCGTTTTGTTTGGCGCGTGCAAAGCCCCGGGTGCGAACTTTTATTTTTTTGTTGTCTTTGTTTTTTGTCACTCTGCCGTTTGGATAGACGTTTATTTATGGATAAGGTATTATCTATCAAGATCTGGTGGACGGGCCTTCATTTTCATAATAATAATAAGCATCATTTTCTTAACAAACGCACCCACCAAAAACGTGTGCATATCAAATTTAACCTTTTCGACCAACAAGTTATGGCCAATTGTACGAATCTGAAGGCTATGTACTCTGTACCGAATAGTTATTAATTGATATATTCAATGGCTGAAGAGAGCGAAGAATCAATGCTAATTTGTAAATGTATACGCAACTAAATGTAAACATACTTTATGTAAAATGTTACTATGATTGTTTGGCCTTAAAATCACTTATAGTATGTAACATGAACAGTTAAAAAAAATCATATTTTTGTAGGCATTTTGACATTGTATTTTTATTGTTCAGATATATATTTAAGGTTCATCAAATATTTCAAATAAATTAATTTAATTTTTTTTGAAGTGTATTTACTAAGTAGAAGCGGTCAGTTATCAAATTTTGTGGTAACCCAAAGAAAATAGCTGGAAAGTGAAAAGCAATACTGCCAACAGGTGAATGTACTGTAATCAACAGGATGCGCAATGCGGATTACGCATACGCAGCGTGGCACAATTGGAAGTAATTAATTAAGCCATTTGTAATCGACCTACAATGTCGAAGTTGGAATGGAAGATGGAATAACAATAATGTAAATACAATATATTATAGTATATAATTAAATTGGAATTTTACTAACATCTAACGACTTTGTTGAATACGCAGGATGCTCACATGCGTATCTGCAAGCTGCCCACGTGTGACGTCATTTGTTGAGTTGAGTTAAACAATGCCAGGCTTTGTTTGTTGTCGACATGTGTAATCGGCGATAACTATCAATGTCAGATCTCAGACATGTCAGGCATGGGCATGGCTATATCTAGGTACATATGTGTGTCTGCTTGCGCTTGCATAATCCCGCCGCGGGGTGTCAACGGACTTTGGCCACATGCGGCAAGGCAAGTCGAGTCAAGGCGTCAATTGATGGTGCGGCTTGGACAAACAAGTGTCGGAGTTGTGCATGCAAAACGGCAAATAATTTTAGACACGCACTCGCGACACAGCGACACATTTTCGAGCCACTGTGGGGCAAATTGAGCAGCAGCGAAGATTTGCATGCCAAAAGTGAAAAACGAAATTTGGTTTTTTCTTTTCATATTTTTGGGTCCAGCGACGCCCCCGATTTGCATCCAGATGCTTATCAGCATGGTGGCGGTGGCAGACAGCGGTTATCATCGCATTTATCTAGGCGGCAGTTGAGCTGACTTTATGTTGTTCACACAGCTTTTGGGCATTGTTTCATTTCTTTCAATAGTCTGCCTTTTGTGTGTGTGTGTGTGTGTGTGTTTTGGACATTTATTAATCAGCACGGAGTTATAGCCATGTTGCACGCTTTTGTTGTTAGCATTTTGCATTAACATATTCACGTATGCCATAGATGAGGCGAGAGAGAGAGACTGAGGCTGAGGCTGAACCAATTATGGAATCGCAATAGCCGAACCAAAGACCCACCAAACACTGAGATCAAGATCAAGACGTAGACGGAGACGGAGATGGAGATGGAGATGTATAGATGGCGCTGGCGCTGGCGATGATGACAATGTCCAAGAGCTGGTGGCGTTTCAACTATAAATGCTCGACGCATCTCTTGGACAGTCATCAGTTTTACGGTTTCGTTCGTTTGGTTTACCACGCGCATCTGTAACTCCACTCAAGATGGTAAGCGAGGCGCCCCTTTTTGCGACTTGTCGTGACTTATTTCATCTTGTTGCTTTTTCTTTTCGATTTTTTTTATGTGCTTGTTTTTTGTGTGTGCCGACTGTACCAGAAATCCATTGTGTTTGCCGTTGTCGCCGTCGCCATTCTGGGATTGGCGCAAGCGCGCCCGGAGGCGTTGGGCAATCGCTACTTGCCCCCGCTGCCGGTCAAGGATGTGACGACCAGCCAGCATATTCAGCAGATCTTCCAGCTGCCTCAGCAGCAGCAGGTCGCACAGGTCGAGTCCATCCGGCCATCGATCTCGCTGGGCAGCTTCTCCATCCAATCGGGCGGCCAGTCGACCTCAACCATTCAGCAGGCGCCAGCTCCCGTTTCCGTGTCGGTTTCTGCTCCCGCTCCCGCTCCTGCTCCCATCACCTATGAGGCGCCCACTCCCGTTGCGGCCGTCCAGACGCCCGTCAAGAACACCTACTTGCCACCTGTTGCCGCTCCCGCTCCCGCTCCCGTGGTGACTGTCCAGGAAACCGCGCCAATTGTTGAGCAAACCTTCACCGCTCCAGCCCCAGCTCCAGTGGTTCAGCAGCAGACTTACTCCGCTCCCGCTCCAGTGGTTCAGCAGACTTACTCCGCCCCTGCACCAGTTGTCAAGGAGACCTATGTTGCCCCTGCTCCCGCTCCAGTGGTTCAGACCACCACTCAGGTCGTCCAGCAGAGCTACTCCGCTCCGGCTCCCGCTCCAGTGGTTCAACAGACCTACTCTGCTCCCGCTCCTGTGGTACAAGAGAGCTACACCGTGAACGCTCCAGCTCCAGTGGTTCAACAGACCTACACTGCTCCAGCTCCCGCTCCAATTGTGCAGCAGACCTACTCCGCTCCAGCTCCTGCTCCAGTGGTTCAACAGACCTATTCCGCTCCCGCTCCAGTTGTGCAGCAGACCTACTCCGCCCCAGCTCCCGCTCCAGTAGTCCAGGAGAGCTACTCTTACCCCGCACCCACTCAGGTGGTTCAGGAGCAATACACCGTCCAGGCACCAGCTCCAGTTGTGCAGCAAACCTACAGCGCTCCAGCCACCATTGTGCAGGAGACTCAAACAATTCAGGCTCCCGCTCCAGTGGTTCAGCAGACTTATACAGCTCCTGCTCCTGCTCCTGTGGCTCAGCAGACTTATGCTGCTCCCGCTCCTGTGGTCCAGGAAACCCATGTTGTTTCGGCTCCAGCTCCAGTTGTCCACGAAACCTACTCGGCTCCAGCTCCAGCTCCAGTTGTGCAGCAGACCTACACTGCTCCCGTGATCCAGGAGAGCTACTCGGCTCCAGCTCCCGCTCCAGTGGTGCAACAGACCTACTCCGCTCCCGCTCCCATTGTGCACGAGACCATCCAACAGGCTGCTCCAGCTGTGCAGCAATACAGCGGCTACAACTACCAGGCGCCCGCTCCAATCGTGCAGCAAACCACGACCAGCTATCGTGCCCCCGAGATTGTCTCCGCTCCCGCACCCATTGAGATCCAGGCTCAGCAACAGACCTTCACAGCCACAGCCCAAGTTCAGGCTCAGGCTCAGGCTCAAGTCGCTGCCGCTCCAGTTCCCGCTCCCGCTCAGGTGCCAGTGCTGCAACAATCCTTTGTGCCTGCCCCACCTGCCCAGCCTGTTGTGCAGTACAGCAGCCCGGCTCCCGCACCCGTTGCTCCCCAGCAGATCTTCCAGCAGTTCACACCTGCTTACAGCTACACGCCACCCGTTGTCCAGCAACAACAGCAGCAACAGCAGCAGCAGATCATCTACTCTCAGCCCGCCCCAGTTTCCGTGTCCGTTCCCGCACCCGTTGTGCAGAAGACCGAAATCATCCAGCAGTCCGCTCCAGTGGCAGCGCCAGTCTCCATTGTGGCTTCGGCACCAGCGACCACCACACTGATCAGCGGCACGACCACCGCCACAGCCTCGTCCAGCGGCAGCCAGATCGGCACCAGCTACGGCTCCAACGGTGGCTACGTCTACTAGAAGCACTAAATATGCGCGATGCGTTTGAACGGGTTGCTCTCCCCTCAAGGAGAGGCCCGAACTCGCACTCGCCTCCAGCTTAACGCTCGTTATCGTTAATTGTTTCATTTAATTAGCCAAATTGTAGCCCTAGTCTTGTTATATGAATTGTTTTTTTTTTTATATATACCCAATAAACAATTTTTTACAATTTTTCAAAAACAAATCGCAAAGATTCAATTGACCCCAGTCTAAAAATATTATTTGATTACTATTGCCAGAAAATTGTCTATTAAACTATTAAAAGTATCTTTCATAGGCTAAGAACTACGTAGAACATTTACTACGGCTCACAAAATATTATGCAACTAACAGAAATGTGCAATTAATATAAAAACATTTTTGGATTTAGTTTTATTGACAATATTTTCGATGAGCTGAAAACCAAATAGTTTTTATGCATTTTGTTTAATCATTTCCTAAAAAACATATCGAACGTACAATATTGTACAAGACACCACAAAAAAATCAGTTGCCTCGAAATTGATAATTGATAATTACAATTATGATTTTATGTTGTACATCAAAAAGATTTAAAACGAATAAATTTAATTGTGTTATTTATATTACATTTTAGACAATTATCTTGCAATTAAATGTAGTAAAATTACCAACTGTAGCTATAGCAAATCTAGTTAAAATATGTTATCAACTAATAATTTCATTATCATATTTTAATTATTTAATTAATATTCATTGTGGTTGACAACGGAGCAACATAGCACTCAGATTTCGTACAGTAATTTAAATTCAAATTAAAAAATACCTTGGCTCAGGTTTATGTTCTCAATAAAAATGTGGAAATTAAATTGGCAACAAACATTCGGGCGTAAAGAAGTTGTAGATATTATTCAACAGCTACCTGCTGTTGATTAATTATATTGTGAGTGTCTCGCACGGTGTCTGAAAAATCCCGAAATGATTTGCAATACTGCCTGCGGGGCAATATCGAGGCTTCTCTCTGATGCTTTCGTTTTGATGGATTGATTGTCTGCCCGCCTTGACTGATTGCAGGGCATAGAACTCTCGTTGATGGATAGTACCGAGTACCGAATACCGGAACCAAGACGCCTCGCATCGTTTCGCGTTATGAATGGAGTTTCCAATCATTGCCATTTAAATTGACGGTGCCATACGCAAAAATCAAAAGTGTACAACAGCCGAAATGAAGTAAAATAAAAATAAACATGTTTTAAATAGAATTCGCAATCGGAGTTGGGCTAATGAATGGCCAGTCATCGAAGACGCGAACGTCATCGATATCCCAGAACACTGAACACAGGCTAAAGCTTGTTCTGTTCTGTTCTGTTCTCGACTCGTTGTGAACTCTGATTTTATTAGTTATTGTATTCAGTTTAGTTTCGTTTATTTTGCTTTGTTGTTTTGCTTTTATTTATTTTTTATTCGTGCTTGTGTTTGTATTTGTGATTTTGCTATTCATGCATAGAAAGCTTATAATGAGCGATATTTTATGATGATTGTTAAAACAGCTTCAAGTTCTCACTTTCTTGTTCTTCTCGTTGTTTCCTTTTGACATTTGTATCCGATGCGATCGAAGTTTTTGGGCTATAAATATGTTAGAGAGCTCTGGCATCAAATTAGTTCTATAGCCAGCTTTGTCAGCAGAACAACAATCCCATCATGGTTCGTATTTCAAACTGGATTCCATTCGATTCGATTCCCGGCTAACGCAATTCGTATTCCCGCATTTATTTTCGCCTGCAGCAATTCTTCGCCATCGTTTCGTTCGCCCTGGTGGCTCTGGTTGCCGGCGATGTCGCCCACCTCAGCAAGACTTATCTGCCACCCCGTCAGGTTGCCGCTGCCACCTACAGCGCACCTGTGGTCAGTGCCGCTCCCGCCGCCTCCTTCGTGTCCAGCCAGCAGTATGTTGCTCCCGCTGCCAGCTATCAGAGCGCATCCTTTGCCGCACCTGCTCCTGCAGCCAGCTTCTCCAGCGAGTCGTCTTATGTGGCTCCCGCTGCCAGCCAGACTGTCTCATACGCCGCTCCCGCTGCCCAGACTTTTGCTGCTCCAGCTCCAGCTGCTGCTAGCTTCGAGTCCTCATACGTAGCCCCAGCTGCCACCCAGACCGTCTCGTACACCGCTCCCGCTGCCACCTTCGCCGCCCAGTCTTATGCCGCTCCTGCTGCAAGCTTCGCCAGCGAGTCTTCGTACGTGGCCCCAGCTGCTACCCAGACCGTGTCCTACACCGCTCCAGTTGCTGCCAAGACCTATGCTGCCCCAGCTGCTGCTAGCTTCGAGTCCTCGTATGTTGCCCCAGCTGCCACCCAGACCGTCTCGTACACCGCTCCCGCTGCCACCTTCGCCGCCAAGACTTTTGCTGCTCCTGCTGCTGCCAGCTTCGAGTCCTCGTATGTTGCCCCAGCTGCCACCCAGACAGTGTCCTACACTGCCCCAGCTGCTGCCACCTATAAGGCCACCACTTATGAGGCACCCGCTGCCACCTTCACCAGCGAGTCCTATGCTGCCCCAGCTCCAGTTGCCGCTGCCACCTACACAGCTCCTGCCGTTGCCAGCTACCGCGCTCCCTCATACTCCAACAATGGCATCGACACCGTCTATGGCTCCAACGGTGGCTATGTCTACAAACGTCATTAAGTTATCAGTCAGCACCTCGATCGAAACACTTTTTTTTTTTATAACGCTAACGAATAAAAACACAATTTTTGTATAAACAAAATGATTCAATATTGTAATTTATTCGAATTTTCAAAATTGAAACGTTTCACAGTGCTGCCATCTCGATTATTTGTGCTTGTGCAGTGACGATCTGGCAACTACGCAGGTGTGACTACCAATGGAGTATTATTTAATTGATATACTGAAAAATACCAGCTTAACTTAGTGCCTAATTAAACCTAATTTCACTTCCATTCTTATAAAAACGTCACGTTTCCCCTGCTGCAATTTTTGTTAAAAGTTGTTTTCAATTCGACATAGGAATAAAAAAAAGTATTCTAGACCGTCTGCTAATATTTAACTTGAATACTCGAAAGATACTAAAATACCTTTTGAAGTGTAACCAAACATCAACAATGAAATTTTAAAAATTCAGCTACAGTCACACTAAGCGGCAGCCATATTGATCCTGAAAAGTCGTTACAATTTGAAACAAATTATAAAACTCTATTCGAGGACTTCCATAATAATTGATATATGCACATTGGAGTTTGATTTAATGATTTATTATTATTACTGACAGTTTAGTTTCAGCTATGCGATACATCCTCCTCCTTGGGATTGGCGACAAATAGAATGTTCAACTTGTTGCTGATGTTGCGCTTGCTGCCCTCGTGCCGCACCTGCAACGAATTCGAATCCAAGCTGAACACTCCCACAACTTGGCCGGGCTTGATGTAATGATTTTGCCCCAGAGATGTGGGACGATGATCGACAATGAACGTCTTGGATAGCGATTCGTCCTCACTGCCAGTCAGCAGCTGGGGCTTCAATGTTGTCATCGTCGTGGTCGTCGTCGTCGGGGTTGTGGTTGTGGTTGGCATCGCCACAACGTGCCGCAACAGCAGAAGCAGCAGCAGCGAGCAGGCGACCAATGATGAACTGCAACACGGTAGCATGACTTATTCTGGGTACAGAAGACGGCAGAGCGAGACTACGACGAACCGATCCGAATGCTGGTTGGGATCCACTAAGACAACTCTGACTGACAGCATCATTCTTTTATATGTAAACTCCTGGACGACGAAGCCATTGGATCAGAGGGCAACGCGCTGCTTGAGTACCGTTCTCGTGTTGCAGCCCTTCTACGCGATTCTCAATATACAAGTGCTGGCCATAACAAGTTTCTGGAAGACTCATTAACATTAACCCGATTTCCATGCACAACACTCGAAACGATGCAACACAAAATACTCGTAAATTGCATGTTGGTATAGGTGAGTACATAAGATGTGATCCGATTTACATTACGTGGCGGCAGAAATGCTGATAATTAATTATAAATGCACAGCTCTCGAAGGAAGGAAGAAAAAGCAGGTACGGGCAGCAACATTTACTGATATGCTCAACTTTGGGATACTGCGTAAGCATGTCTCTATCGAAACCTAACGTCAGCTTTTTCAGAACACGAATGTACTTAATATAAACGTTAACTTTCCGGTATATTTATTTCCTTAACTCACAAAAAAAAAAATAAAAAACATACTTTTTTTAGTAACATTTTTATTACACACAACATAAATTAAAAATAAAAAACTTGTTCACGTGTTGAGTATTATTAATAAAACACAGAAAACACAGGCTTATTTTATTTGCTTAACTACTAATCACTCACAAAAAAAAAAAAAACAATAAATAATAAATAGAAAAGTATACAAAATATTGCACACAACAACTAAAATTAAATGTTTACGAAAAACTACAAATCACCTTTGTCTACCGGCTGAGTATTATTATTTAAATCACAGCAAAAATATTGAACGTCGCGACATTTCGCTTTAAGGCCTATTTTGACCCAGTTGAGGCCGCTAAGCGAGACATTGTATATCTTCAGCATACCCAATTCAAGCATACAATACAGGGTATACACAAATGTAAAAGCAAACTCACGCAACAACAATAAATAAATAATGTTTGCAAATTTCGTTTGTGTCGCGATTTCGCGATTTATAAATAAACGCCTGCCGGTTGACAGAGGATTGTTTTCTTAGTGGCCCCCGATGACACAGTAGAAATGAAATGAGTAGCGAAAATAGTCGAATAAATAAATAATAATTGAATATATGTATGTCTCTTTAATATTATACATAATCCGATTTTGGCGTGCGTGTGTTAGTTGCGTCAATTAATTAATTTATCAAATATTTCGCAGCAATTAATGTGGCCATTAAGGCAGCAAATTGACTGCAAATCTATGAAATATAATTTATGAACACAAAGCAAAAGTTGTTAATTAATTTCTATCATTTTATAAAGGCGGACTTAATTTGATTTCATTTGAAATTCGAAGACGACATGGGGGATGCGAGATCGAAATAATTATCGATGAAGAATACAGATATAATTTATACATATAACATATATTGATAAATTATGCAATTTTTGATAAATTCATTTCATGATTAGCTCATCGAATGCTGTTAATTTTATTAGCTCCTAAGTAACCGTTATTTATTAATTGAATTAAACACCAATGTGATGGTTCTAATTTTTTTTTAATTATCAATGACTTTACGAGCTTTTAACAGCACAGCAGTTATTTTATTTGTATATTATTTTTGATTTGATTAACAAATAAATCAAGATTTTTAACAAGCTGCTATGACATTGCCTCGTTAAACATTCAAATAACATTTTTTTAAGTGCAAAACTGTTAACGTCATTTCGAAATTATAAGACTAGGGAATTTAGTATCAAACCTGACCAACCTTTAAGAGAGCACTTTCAGGATATAACTACAAAGTATCTGTGTTTGCTAGATAACCATCTGAATTTTTTATAGCTTCGTTCTCGCAGTTCTGTGTTTTCCGTTCAAACGGCAAAGAGGAACTGTCGTCCGTTAAGCTGAGGTCTGAGATGGGTGCTAAAACAACAGACAACAGATCGGAGTGTGATGAGATAACGATCTGCGAAAAGTTGAGCGCATAATTCAAGTACACGCACCCATAAACAAATTATCCACTTTGTTTTCATTTGATTTTCTGCTTATATTTTTGTTTGGGGTTTTTTGTCGTTCTGTGTTGAGTTTGTTTTTGTTTTTTAGTGCTTCGCTCATTTGTTTTGCACGCAAAGAAATAAACACTGTCAGACCATTAGGTACATAAGTATACGTATTATAATTAATGTCCGTTTGTGAGTAATCGTCGCTTTTAGCCCCAGACGACGCGGGCCCCGAACACAAACATTAAAACCGAAGCCAAAACCAAAACATTGGCCCAAGATTAAGTGCCAAGCTCCAAGTTCCAAGTGCACGGCCCGCAGCTATTGCTACTCGTCGGATTCTAATTTCAAGACGATCCAATCCGATCCGATCCGATCCGATCCCATCCAATATTGGATTACTTATCTCACGTTCATTTCATGCTGTCACTACGATCTTCTGGACTGGTTGAGCCCCAAAACGCGGGTCACAACAACAAAAAAGCAGCACCAAAAAAAATTAAATAAAATAAACTAAAAAAACGCATCATTAATTAAACTTTCGAGGTATTCTGCGTTTGCGTCTGTGTTTGCCTCTGTGACTTCCGAAATGGACATGGCTAAAAATAAACGATCAAATAAATAGATTCCACGGCATCCTCCAATCGCACACAATTCGGCGCCAACACTGTGCTACAACAAAAATTTAAAAGATCAAATTAAACTAATTCTAATTCCAAATTATTATCGTTTGAAATTCTCTAATTTGCTTGTAATTCTCTAATATTGATGTAGACAGAAATGTTAACATTATATATAATTCCTCTTATCATATTTTGATTTTATTATTATTTTAAATAAAATAATGTTAATGCAAGTGTTATTAAATTTCGAGTTTTTAATTTATTTTTTTATTCAATAATATTTGCAATTTGAAATTGGTTAGTTTACTTATATAATTTAATTTTATAGTTTGTATTGCCTAATCATCATTTTATTTGTGTATTTTCTTCAATGTCGACTGTTAAGATCGACTATGTAATTAATAAAAATAAAATAAATAATAATTAATTAAAATGTAAAATTCCATATTAAATATTTGAAGAATTTATTAACGTCTGTAGTTTTAAAATATAAAATCGCTGGTGACTCCCACATCTGTTTGACTGATTGCGACTGATTCGCGTTGGTCTCAATATCTTGTTGGGTAGATTAGTTGAAACCAGAATGGCTGATGCAGAGGCAGAAGCAGAAGCAGAGGCAGAGGAAGAGGCAGAGTTAAAGGTAGACTTGGGTGCCGTTTTGTTCTTCAACAACTTGTACTCGTACTACGAGCTGATCATACCATTTTTTGGCTATGGGGCAAAAGAATTTGTACTCGCAAATCTTTTGTTTGTGGCTGCTATAAAAGTGTTGCCTCGCGGCTCCAGTGGCATCAGTAATCGCTCGGTCATCACCCAAGCACAACTCTGAATTCGACATGGTAAGTGATGAAACAATAGCAGCCGAACCATTAATCCCCGCAATCTAATCGAATTCATCCTTATCTATTACTATTGCAGCGTCCCTTTGCTATTTGCAGTGCGCTCCTTGCTCTGGCCGCCTTGAGCGTGGCCAGTCCTTTGGGCAACACCTACCTGCCACCCCAGGCGAATGCGTACAGCAGCTACAACACGGCTGCCTCGAGCAGCGCCAGCTCGTATGCCGCCGCGCCAGCAGCCACTGGAGGCCACTATGCCGCTGCTGCACCTGCTAGGCGTTCGCATGGATTTGCGGCAGCTGCTCCGTCCCGTCAGTACCTGGCACCTGCAGCCCACTCCCAGAGCTACTCCGTCGGCAGCAGCGGCTCGGGATACAACTCGGGATACGCCTCGGCTCCAGCTGCCTCCCACAACAGCTACAACGTGGCTCCGTCTCGCCAGTATCTGGCGCCAGCGACGTCCTTGAGCAGCTACTCGACCTCGGGTGCCACCAGCTACTCGGCTCCAAGGACCTCGTACACTGCAGCTCCATCGCGTCAGTATCTGGCACCTGCTGCTTCTCGCAGCTACTCTGCTCCAGCTGTGTCCCACAGCAGCTACTCCGCTCCAGCTGTCTCTCATTCCAGCTACTCTGCTCCCGCAGCCTCCCACAGCAGCTACTCCTCATCGGCTTCGTCATTTGCACCTGTTGCAGCTCCCTCTCGTCAGTACCTGGCACCTGCCGCTTCGCACACCAGCAGCTACTCCGCTCCAGCCGTCTCCCACACCAGCTACTCCGCTCCAGCAGTTTCACACACCAGCTACTCCGCTCCCGCCGTCTCCCGTAGCAGCTACTCTGCGCCAGCCCGCTACGCATCGTCGCATGGACAGGGACACAGCAGCTTTGGAGTGGCTTCTTCTGGATCGGCTCGCAGCCAGGGACAGGGCTATGGATATACCGCACCTGCTGCCTTCGGAGGCGGGTATGCTCATGGTGGTGCTAGCTCGGCAGGCGGCACTCGCTACGGCGCCAATGGTGGTTACGAATACCGTTACAAACATTAATCTGATCTCTGCAAGGCGCAATGGGCTGAGGGTAAAGAAAATCGAGCAATTCAGTTAACCTTTTTTTTTTTGTTTTTTATTAATTTAAATAACCGAAAGCAAGTGTGTAATAAATGCGAAATACTCAGAAACATTATTCTTGTACGATGTTGAGGCGAATTCAATTGAATTAATCACGAACTTTGGAACTTTGACTTATTAAGTGGTTTCTTATGTCGGTTCATGATTGCGTTAAACTCGAATTAAAACTCACCTAAGACTCAATTCGAAAGCGAGAATGTGAAACAAGTGTGGAATTATGAAACGTTTCTCCAAAAGCCCGATAGCATTGTTTGTATTGGCATTAGGTCATTGCAGATAGTTAATTTTTTAAGCTTCATGTGATGTTCAATGGCAGTCATATGCAAAAATAAAAGCTACCGAGTTTGGTGAGCAGTCTTTGCAATTTATATGTCCAGAACTTAGCATTTAATTATCTGCAATCTATCTGAAACTGGAAATGGTTGCTTATGCTAAATTCAAAGTAATTAATACTTTATGGCCCGATTTCTCATGTTCAAGCTAAAGTTAATGAGTTAGCTATCGCTCGACTAAATTTATAGCCCAGATAAAAGCAATTTTACTTTCTGAAACTCTCTTACTTAATGTTAGACTATGTTTAGAATATGTTTTAAACTAGTATCGATTTTAAAGTAGTATGCTCACTATGGACACAATGGAGATCTTAATAAATATATGTATGTAGGTCTGAATCTAAACATTCACAATTCTTAAAAATTCGAAAGAACTCGAGAAAACTAACTTTGCTTAGCGGAATACATTTACAATATTTTCGATATGTTTTTGTAAATAAATTTGAATGCAACTGTAAAATTATATGTGGAGAACATGCAGTTTAAACTAATATAAGCTGTACTCAAATACCACGTTGATAATCTTCTTATCGCGCAGATTAATTTGTAACTAGAGGCTGGTCGAACGTTAAGGGTTAAGATTTTCCACCCACTTTAAAAGAACGAAAAGTGATAACTAAATGTCTAGTTGCTAAAATTAAATTCTAACTTTGGCATAAAAAAACTTTTTGAATTAGTAGATTATATTTGCAATTGCGCGTATTTGTCGATTTATAAAGCATGTAATATGTATAATACAATAAAAAAAAATGTTCATATCTACAGTTATACAAAAGAAAAGTATAAAGATATTGTATGTGGCACTAGTTGCAGGTTACGTGTGTGATTCTGTTTGATGGACAGTGCTGATCCAATGATTGCTCACAGTGCCTAGTAGATGTAGCCACCGTTGGCAGCATATTTGGTGTCCAGGCCATTATAGCCGTAGTTTGTGGCAACTGGCAGATAGGCGCGAGAAGGCGTGGCATAGTTGTTGTACTGTGGCACAGATGCATAACTGTTGTATCCGGATGAGGCTAGAGGAGCACCGTAGCCAGATCCGAGGCCGGATCCAGAGTAGTAGTTACTGCCGGAATATGCGCTGCCCGAATACGTGGGATACGATGAGTATGCGTAGCCACTGGCGCCGCTCAGGGGTGGCAAATAGCCGCGAGACAGCGACAAATGAGAAACGTCGGCGGAGCACGCAGCCAGGGATGCGATCAAAACTATAGCGGCAACGCAGTTCTGCACAAGCAAGAGAGATACCATCAAATTATTTCCGATTACAAATGATTATCACTCAAAAAAAAGGTGCACAAAGTTTACAGAATTTATTCACTTTCCAGTTACTTTAAGTTTATTTTTGCTCACTAGATAAATAAATACTTGCCATATTTGGATTGAATATGGTTTTTAGTCCGAAGTGGGGAAGAATTGAAGGAGTGGAGTTATGCACTGGAACAACGCTGTTGAATGACTGTTGCTCGTTTCGGATTTAACACGACATTTTATACTCTTCTAAAGAAACTTTGAAACTGTTATTAAATGAAATATATTGTGCACACAGATTTTACAACTAATTTGAAACGCTTTACTCCACACGACCAACAACGTTGACGGACAATGCTCATTACTCACACCGGCAACAACTGAACTGAACTCGAATCGTTTAGAAATACATATTGTTGTTGTTGTTGTTGCTTAGCGGATCCCACGATCCCACGACTCATCAGTCGCTCAAAACCCAATTTCATTGGACTTGGAAAACCCATTTTGGTGTTTGTGAGACAAACTTCAACTCTCGCACAGATGCATTTTGGTAGTTTGCCTGTGGTTTATTTTATTTTATTTTTATGATCACAACACGCCCAACTCTCCCTCGCCTCCCCACCCCTTTGTATACATAGACACTTCTGTTTGTGTCAAGTTTTTTGTAAACATCGTCGCGCGCTCTTTTTCTTTAATTATTCAGTTTATATACTGTTTTTATTTTTTACCCGCTACCCATAGTGTAGAAGGGTATTCATGTATGGGTATATGTTAAAAGCAAAAGGAAGGAATTCTATATCAGAGACGATATAGCCATGACCGTCTGTCTGTCTGTCAATTTATATAAACATGTAGATGTCAAAGACTTTAAAAGCTAGAGAAAACAGACTTGGTGATAGAACTCGTGTTTGTCCTACGTAGATCAAGTATTTTTTCAGCTTTTGTCCAAGCTCTTTTCCACCCCTCAATTTGCTAAAAATTAATAACGAACGAAATTTCAAAACAATAGCTATAGCTCGAATTTCGGTTGCTCAAATGATTCAGGAAAATTAGTTACGATTAGAAATGACAAAATGTTATAGGACAACATTCAGATGTTGCTGCACGGGCTTAGATGACAGTGTCACCGTGTATGGTGTATTTTCGTATATTTCGTCTTAAAGCTATATTATTATTGCAAAATACTTTATCATAATATTTTGTTGGTGTATTTTTATTGTTAATATTCCCAAAGAACGGGTACCGGGGCTTTCACAGTCGAGTACTCTCCACTGTAGTTTTCTTAGTTGTTTTTTAATCTAACTCTGCTTATTGTTATTGTTACTTGTTTGCTGTTGTTGTGTTTTATGACATTTTTCGGTTGCCGGTCTAACGCTTTGGTCTGAAATGAATCGCTGCTCATAAATCTGCCAGTTATTAATTGTTGCTTAAACAAACTGCAGTCCGTTTTTTTTAGCTTGTATACCTTGGCATTGAGCTACTCTCTTTGTGACCCAAACATGAATCCAAATAGCTAAAAATTTAGGATAATTTATTAATTGATGATGAATCATTTAGTTTCATTCAAGATATATCTGCTCGATCAACTTTAAACAATAACCGTCCAAACAATATCGATATTGTTATCGATTATGCCAGCAAATTAATTGCCCAATTCGATGTGGACACACTGATCACGTGTAGTGCGCAATTGAGTCAAATGCAGTTAAAATGTCCGGTAACAAAAAGTCGAATGAAAAACCAACTTGGATTTCCAATTCTTGCAGCTTTTCCAAGCACGTCATCGCCGATACCATTGCACAGATGTGTGACAACAAGAACCAACAGCAACCAATAAATTCGGCGGAAAAAGAAGGACTAGCCAAATTGAAGGAACTTTGGCTGGCCAAATATAAACCCAGCGATCGTCAACCCGTCTCGAATTCCGTTCCACTGCCGCCAAGAGCCCCGCGCAAAAGAAAAGCAAAGCCATCAGCAGGACCACAATGCCAGAAAGCCATCGAGCAGTTAGAGACGCCAGTTGTGGACGCTAGCAAGTTGGATGACAATTGTGACGTCACATATCGGCTTATGATCCCAGCCTTGCGTTCCAGTTGGAGGTGCCGCAGCATTGATCTGAAGGTGAAGGCGCGCATATGCAAAAACGATTTGATGGAGTCGCTCATCAACTGGGATCTGCTGGAAAGCATTATGGAGTTGCCGTTGGCAGAAGCCACTACCCGATTGCAGCGACATGTTGACAAAATCTTTAATTGAGTTCTTTGTTTGTTCTCGAGTAGCTGGTCACACCCTAAGTAACGGCACTTGCTCGAAGTTCGTGTGTGAGTGTGTGTGAAGCGTGGGTGGCGAGCAGCAGAAAATTGCATCGTTCAGTTCGCTTTTTGCATTTCAACGTTGGAGTTGAATTTGCTTAACAGATCTGTGTATTTTTTGTTTTCGTTTGTTCGTCGTAGAGTGAATCGTTTGATTTATGTTTTACGTGTAATTTATGCAACATTACGAGGTGATTGCAACCACAAACGCCCGTCCGCCGAGCAATACTCAAATGTAAGTAAAGCATTTAGAATTCGAGTTCGAGCGAAATGCGTGCAACGTAACCTCAATTGGACACGTGCATCATTTTTTTCTGCAGGGCCACAAAGCTGCGCTTGAATCATGTGCGAACGCGAACACAGCGCCATGTGCTTGGATGGTGCGCTGCGATGCTGCTGCTCGTTTGCGGTGCGCTTGCTGCCACCACGCCGGGATCAGCGCACACGCGGTGCCATGCAGACCAATTCCAGTGCAGAAACGGAGGCTGCATCTTACAGGCGAAGATGTGCGACGGACGTAGCGACTGCACAGACAACTCGGATGAATTGGAATGCGGCAAGTGCTTCCCCTCTCTGTGTTGAATATATCCAAATCCAATTAACAAATATCGCATAAGTATCCGGCCTAATCAAAACCATGTAATTGACAGGAATTCGATAAGTGTCTAATCGCAATCCATTTAATTCCGATCGATCCTTTACCATGCCATTTGAATCGAACATCTCTTGTGATGATATACATACCATCAAATCATAAACAAATTGCCAAATTTCGGCATTGTCCAGTCTAATCAGTAATCCGTAATTGACTCAGATTCGAACAGCATTACCCAACTACGCCAAATTACTTTTGACCAGGCACTACGTCATATTGGGAATCGACCTATTCTGATAAAATTTAAGAACGTTACATTTCCAATTGGACATTTAATAGAAAATCCACCATGGGTACGACTCAAAAAATAAAGAACGAGAAAATATTTTTGTAATTAATAAATTTTTTGTATTTAGCCAATTGTATGCTTATAATTAAAACTAAAGCTACATGAAAATAAAACAACCATAACTGAATTTTACGTATTAATATTTAATTACAGAAAAGTTATCTAGGTATATTTTTTTAAATATAGTTTTTCAATTATAACTTGTCATGTATTAAATATTTTTAAGTAGTGTATTTACAAAAAAAAAAAAACAATTTTTATAGCTTAACAGTGTTTGTGAATGCATGTGTATTGTATGCTCGAGAACTAACATAGTAACTAACAATCGCATTCTACAGACTACAAGCTGTGCCGGCAGCCGCATTGGTTCCCGTGTGCTCAGCCACACGGTGCCTGCCTGGCCGAGGAACTAATATGCAACGGCATCGAAAACTGTCCCGGCGGCGAGGACGAACGCCACTGTCCCGGCGTTAGTCACATGATGGACTTTGGGCCACGCAACTGCAGCCAATACGAGTACATGTGCCAGGATCACAGCTGCATACCGCTCGACTTTATGTGCGACGGCAAATCGGACTGTGACGACAGGTCGGACGAGATTGCCGGCTGCAAGCAGTCGACTGCCAGCTGCTCCACTGGCCATATCTGCAACAATGGACGCTGTCTCCAACGCAAGCAATGGCAATGTGATGGTGTCGATGATTGCGGCGACGGCAGCGATGAGCGTGATTGCCGTAAGTCTAACCATACACATAAAGATCTCTCTCTCTGAAAGCCAATTTGCCTTTTTACTTACAGCGGATCTCTGCAAGCCAACGTTAGGCAAATTCTTATGCCGCAATCGCGAGAGCTGCTTGAATCTATCGCAAGTGTGTGATGGGCAGCCCAACTGCTCGGATGGCAGCGATGAGAGCGAGAGCTGCCACGTGAAGCCCAACTGCAGCAGCACCAATTGCCCGCCAGGCGCGAGCTGCCACATGATGCCGACAACTGGACCCGAGTGCTACTGTCCCACCGGCTTTCGGTTGACGCTGCAGCAGAAGTGCGAGGACATCAACGAGTGCGAGGAACGCGACGATTTGTGCAGTCAGGCCTGCGAGAATAACTCGGGCGGCTTCAGCTGCACCTGCGACGCGGGCTACCAGCTGGACACCAGCAACAATCGAACCTGTCACGCCGTCGACAGCGACAATCGTGATCCAATGTTGCTCTACACCACCCAGGTGTCTGTGGTGGGCGTGCGATTGAGTCAACAGCGCAATCATGTCTATACGATTGCCAGCAATCTGAGCAAAGTGATTGGCGTGGCCTACGACGGCCAGCACATCTATTGGACCAACATTCAGCACGGGGTCGAAAGCATTGTGCGTGCCCGAGTCGACGGTTCCAACGCCGAAATATTACTAACCTCCGGCCTGGATGCACCCGAAGATTTGGCCGTCGACTGGCTGACGGACAACATTTACATCTCGGACAATGTGATGCGACACATTGCCGTCTGCTCGCCGGACGCCGTCACGTGTGTTGTACTCGTCACCCAGGATGTGCATCAACCGCGTGGCCTCGCACTGTGGCCACAGCGTGGCCAGATGTTCTGGACTGATTGGGGCAACAGGCCAATGATAGCGCGTGCCTCGATGGACGGCACTCGCTCGCGACCCATTGTCAGCGATAACATTCACTGGCCCAACGGCATTGCTCTGGACATGCACCAGGAACGAGTCTACTGGGTGGACGCCAAGCTGGGCACTATTGAGACAGTGCGAACGGACGGCACAGGGCGTCACATTGTGCTCGACGGCATGTTGAAGCATCCCTATGGCCTGGCCGTGTTTGAGGATCAGCTGTACTGGTCGGATTGGGGCACCAAGAGCGTGCACTCCTGCCACAAGTTCTCCGGCAAGGGACACCGCATACTGGCGCGTGACCGCAGCATCTATGCTGTGCACGTCTACCATCCGTCCAAGCAGCCCATGCAATCGCATGCCTGTGAAACGGCACGTTGTTCACATCTCTGTCTGCTCGCCGAGAAGGATGCGGGTGGCTACAGCTGTGCCTGCCCCGATGGCATGCAGTTGTCTGCCGCCGATCAGCGCAGCTGCCGCCAGATGGAGAAGAAGCATCGTTTGTTTGTGGGCATGCGTCAGGTGCTGATGGAGATCGAGCACACCTCGTTTGGCAGGCATGTGGTGAGTGCATCGCATGTGCTGCCCTGCTACATCAGCGAGTTGGTCTACAACGCAATCAATGGCACGCTCTTCATAGCGGACAATGTGCAACGCGCGATCTTGCTGTACGATCCTCATGAGTCCGGTCAGCGTCTGACCACGCTCATCAACGGCAACCTGGGCAACGTCAGTGCGCTGGCCTTCGATCACTTGGCTCACAATCTGTACTGGACCGACACGGAACGGCATGTGATTGAGCTGCTCTCGCTGCAGACGGGTCAGCGAGCGCTGGTGCGTTTCTTTGCGGGTCAGGAGAAGCCCATTGGGATCAGTGTGATGCCCGCCGAGGGCTACATGTTTGTGGCGCTCAAGGCGCGCCGGCATACGCACATTGATCGCCTGGCCTTGAGTGGTCTGGGCAGCCAGACGCATGTCTTTGAGGACGATCTGGGCGATGATGACATCAAGTTTGCGGTCGACTATGAGACACACACTCTGTACTGGTCGGACAGCGATGTGCATCGCATCAGTTACACCAACTATCGCCAGACGCATCAGCAGACGTTTGGCGGGCGCTTTAGACGACCCTTCTCGCTGGCCCTCGTCGGTCAGGATCTGTTCTGGACCGAGGTGGGCACAGCGGCCGTCATGTGGACGCACAAGAACAACATGGGCACACACAAGCGCTTTGAGTTTGACAGCGGCAATCAAAGGATTGCCAGCATTCCACCGCCACCACGTCACATACCGTTGACGGCAAGCCTTCGATTGCCAACCGAAGCCACGTCGCATCCCTGCCAGGTGGCAAATGGTGGCTGCTCGCATGTGTGCGTGAGTGCGGGACAATTCGGCAGCGCCTGCTTATGCCCAGCTGGATTTGTGTATCGCGATGCCCAAAATCGCACCTGCACCGAGGCCTTGGACTGTGAGTTCCGTTGTCGTAGATCTGGCGAATGCCTGACGATGGCGCATCGCTGCAATGGCCACAAGGACTGTGCCGATAACTCGGACGAGGCCAATTGTGACCTCATCAATGGTGGCGCCAAGGCGCACGTCCAGATCAAGTGTGGACTCTCCCAGTTCACCTGCCACGACGGCGAACAGTGTGTGGATAAGAGCAAGCGTTGTGATAACCACCAAGACTGCAGTGATGGCTCAGATGAGGAGCACTGCTCTCAATTCGGTAAGTACTCATCCATTCATCTCAAGTATCCATCTATTAAGTGCGTTTTTTTATCTACCTCTAATTTATCAAAGTAGTAGATTCATTAGTTAACAGATAACAGCTTGAACAGCTTGATCTCAACTAATATTTGCATTCAATGATTATAATACATTATCATGTGAATTTTTTATTTTATTATGTTATTAGACAGATTGCGGCGCATCATCGCCTGCGATTCACTTCGACATATTATATTTGTTTTTATTTTAATGAAGTCATTTTTGTAACTACGTTTAGTACTTTTTTTTCATTCCGTCATCATTGACTCCTGCTGCAGTCTCTCGCTGCTTGCAGGAAATGAACCCATGCTCTTAGCGTTCGCGATCAAACGCTCTAACCCCTGGACCACTGCCATCGCTATATAGCTATTTTAATGTAAAATTAAATAAATTAGGTTTGAAAATTGTCTTAAATTTTCCTTTATTGAAACATTGCGAGATTTGAACCCGTGCCCAAAAAGAGTTCTCAACGTTGACCTCAGGTTTTTCAAAACACAAAACTCAAGCCATTTCAGTATAATTGGTAATTTCGATTAAAGATAGTTAAATTAGGTATTCCGCGAAAAGTATCTTAGTTGAGTATAATTTACTTTTTGGCCTTTGCGTTGATAGTACAATCAGTGAGTGAATGGAAACGAACCACTTTATATAAATAACAATCCAAGCATTTGATGAATATTCCCATCTAATGTGCTTGCAGATCGAACCAAGCTCTGCCATGTGCATCAGCATGCATGTGACAACGGCAAGTGCGTGGACTCCAGCCTGCTGTGCGATGGCACCGACGACTGCGGCGACAACTCCGATGAGCTGACGGCGAGCTGCGCCAGACCCGCCAGATGCGGTACCGGCATGTTCCAGTGCAGCAGCGGCTCCTGCATTGCCAGTGGCTGGGAATGTGATGGCAAAATCGATTGCAGCGATGCCTCCGACGAGCACGAGAAGTGCGGCAAACGGCAGTGTCCAGAGAACATGCATCGTTGCCTGTTGGGACAGTGTGTCGACCGTCAGCTTGTTTGCGATGGCCACAACGATTGCGGCGATCGCAGCGATGAGCTCAACTGCGGCCCCAATGCGGCGGCTGGCATGAATATCAGCTGCGGCAGCCTGGACCATCCCATGTATCAGTGTGCCAGCAATCTGCAGCTGTGCCTGCCGCCCGCGGTGCGTTGCAACGGCACCGCCGAGTGTCCGCGTGGCGAGGATGAGGCCGAATGCGGCGACATGTGCGGCATCAGTGAGTTCCAGTGTCGCAAGAGCAAGGAGTGCATACGCCTCGAGTTTCGCTGCGACAAGGAGCGCGACTGCAGCGACGGCACCGATGAGGAGCACTGCGAACAGCATGCGAATGGCACAGCGATGGCGGCAGTGGGAGTGGCAAGTGGGCGGCGTGCCTGCAAGCCGCATCTCTTTGACTGCCACGACGGCGAGTGCGTGGACATGTCGCGGGTGTGCGACAGCTTCGAGGACTGCGCCAACGGCAACGATGAGGGGCCCAAGTGCCAGAGCGCCTGCAGCCAGCACATTTGCCAGCACATGTGCCGAGCGACGCCAGCGGGCGCTGTTTGCACGTGCCGCGACGGCTATCGCCTGGCCATCGATCAGCGCAGCTGCACCGACATCGATGAGTGTGCCCCAAGTGGCGAGCAGCCGTGTGCCCAACTCTGCGAGAATACGCCCGGCAGCTATCAGTGCCAGTGCCATGCGGACTTTATGCTCAGCCAGGATCGCAGCAGCTGCAAGAGCATCGACGTGCAGGACGGTGGCCCCAGCTTCCTCTTCACCAGCTACAACGAGGTGCGCAATCTGAGCGAACGCCACGCCATGCTGTCGGTGGCCTGGTCCACGAACGATACACGCATCAGCGGATTAGATGTCGATATGCGACGCCGGTTGGGCTACTTTAGCAGCGAAGAGCAGGATGTTGTCTATCAGCTGGACATGCGCGATAACACGCCAATAGCAGCGCTCGCTCTCATCTCGCCCAGCAAACTATCCGTTGACTGGACGACAGGCAATGTATATGCCATCAGCGGCAATGCCGCCCAGCAGATTAGCGTGTGCAGCTTTGCCGCAAAGATGTGCGGCCGCATTCTGCAGCTGCCACACGAAAATGGGCACTTCACACTCAAATCATTGGCTGTGGATGCGCATCATGCGCGACTCGTTTATGCGGCGGTGCGCCACGAGAGCTTTGGTCAGCCGCAGACGCAGCTACATGTGGCGAAGTTGCACGGCAGTCGACCAGAGTTGCTGCTGCGCAGGGAGCGCAGCTATGTGACCGCCATCGCCCTGGATCCGCATCAGCAGCTGCTCTATTTTGTCGATCTGCACACGCGTTCGTTGGAGATGGTCAGTTACAAGGCCCGTGGCCAGCGACAAACGCGCATTCTGCTGCAGAAGAGCAATGCGCTGCGGCGACCAACGGGACTGAGCATCTATGAGAATCATGCGTACATTGTCAACATGGGCGCCAACGAGCTGGTGCGCTTCCGTCTCTATGGCCAGCCCAGCTACACCGCCATTCCGCTGAGCGTAACGAATGCCCAGGACATTGTGGTCGCTGGCCAATCACGGCAGCCGGCAGCCCCATCGAATCCCTGCGATCACGCCCACTGCTCGGGCATGTGTGTGCTCGCCGACTATGGCTATGAGTGCATGTGCGGCAGTCAGATTGTGGCCGAGTCGCATCCGTGTCCGCATGGCAGCACCAACGAGCTAAACCTTGATGCGTTGCTGTCAGGGGATCAACAATCCAGCAACAGCAGCGGCAACGGAACCATCTGGGCCATTGTCATGATGTTACTTGGCGTTGTACTCGTTGTAATGGGCATTGGGTACTATCAGTATCGGAAGCGGGGCCATCGTGATCTCAACATTAACCTGCATTTCCAGAATCCTCTGGCCACCCATGGCGGCAAAGCGATTACGGAATGC
This sequence comes from Drosophila formosana, assembly GCA_035045625.1. NCBI lineage: Eukaryota > Metazoa > Arthropoda > Insecta > Diptera > Drosophilidae > Drosophila > Drosophila formosana. The sequence continues at coordinate 12,194 of JAWNOW010000173.1, read as the reverse complement.
GACGACATCAACGAATTGGATGGGAGCGACAGTCAACGGAGCAGCGCATATGCCACATTTTCAGCCAAACGGAAAGCAATACAATTTGGAGTCCTGCAGAAATTTATGCGTCAGAAAAACTCGCAAAACAACGAACTGGCTTCGCAAATGTCGCTTGAAAACCCAAGAGTGAGTAACCGCTTATTTGTTATATTCCTACGTATTTTAATATACCTCGGTATTTAGGCGAGCGAACTACAATCGCTGGTCAATGAACGGGAAGGCATCAGAGTCCCAAATATCGTGGTGGCAGGCTCTGGCGATGATGCCACCACGCCCGGACACTACGGCGGAGATTTCGGAGGCGATGATGTGCATGCACGACTTGTCCCATAGATAGATAGCACAACAATTGCATTCCTATCTTTGTTATCTATCTATATACTATATTTATTTATTTATATGTCAACGTTTCTCAAAGTGGGGCAATTGCTGTTGTACAATGTGTCGCATACTTTTGGCGATACACCAAAATATTTATAAGACAAATACAATTAAAATCGCTTTATACATATAAGAGCAAAACATATTTAACTATTATAATTCATTATTCATTATATTTACTATCAATATTGAGTTTTAACGCTGCATTAGCTAGTTATGAAAAAAGAGTCAGCAGCCTAGACTATATGCCATATCTGTTTGTCCGCATAAACACCTAGATCTCAGATACTAAAAGCTGGAGCTACCAAGTTTTAATTGTATTTTAAAAAGGTTCACTAATGGGAATGATTTCCGCAGCTGCAGTTGGTACTGGGGAAGCAAACGAAATGAACTGTAGAACCAACGGAGTAGAAGGTGAGTCCGCCAATGATAAGGGTAAAAAGTTAAATAGTTGGAGATTTTGAGATTTAGCAATAAGTTTTCACTGATCGTTTAACTTATGAAAGCCACCGATCAGAATATTAAAACCAAATTTTATCGGATTAAAAACATGGAAATTATTCATGAAACAAATATAGATTTTTTTCAAAATAAAAATATAATGCATTAAATATACTTTTCAGTATCATTTTTTAAATTACCAAGTGCAAGTTTATGTTTGCCTTACACCCAATCGGTCTTCCAAGTCCATATAAAATTGGGTGTTGAACAACTGATCATAATCGTGATACGTTAAGTGACAACCATAACAAGAGCAATAAGAAATATATCTAAGTGATTTGGGTTCGGTTGATGTCGGTTTACGTAATGTGTATTGTCGGTAAGTGAGTAAATTAAATCCAAGTAGTGAATTAAATTCAATTACCTGATGATGCATTTGAAAAGATTACTTAAATGTTAAGATAAATCAAATATATTCAGATTTGGGAAAAAATACGTAGGTCATTGCCGTTATGGTTTTGATCACCGCGGGATATCTGCAGATACATATTTTATTTTCGGTGAATGTAGAATAAACGGCTAATATAGTGCCGTTCCAATGCAACCAAAACTATTTCATTCCCCTCTCGTTCGTAGTACTTTTATTTGTAGTTGTTCATTGGCCATTGTGTAGTAAATATTTATATATAAAAAGTCAATTTAGCTAATCTTTCTGGTCTGAAACATTGTTTGCAAAATTATTGTAGATATTTTAAATTGATGAATTATTTAAAATTGATTACTTTTTAACTGTTCGTCTAAAGTGCCTTATGGTACTATTTTGTCAGCCAAGGAACAAGGAATTATCATAGGAATGCATGAAAAAGGTTTCAAAATATCCGAGATTGCATCTTACGAAAAAGGAATGAAGTTTGAGACAATCTGGCAGTCATTAGTTAATTCAATGCCAAAACGCCTTAATTTAGTATTACAAAAAATGGCAAAACTACTGACTATTATATTATCTTTTGATTAAACTCAAGTGAAAAAAATGTACAGACGAAAGTGTAAAAATTCACATTTAAATACTTTTTTATTAACAAAAGTTTAAATTTAGTTTTTCAGTTAAAAACATAATTTAAATTCCCTTTTTTATCTTTTATTTTCTTGCAAAGAATTGATTAACATAATTATTTGAATGAGGCATACATATTAATTTGGAATATGTGCAATTGTTTTTAAAGTATATTTTTCTATTGTGAGACGGATAAACGCACGAAGCAACCAGTGCGTATAAATTCTAGTGTTGCCCCGAAAACATTGCACTCTTTGGGGAGACATTGTTTACTACGATATTATTTCATATCCTTGTAACAAAGCATCCCATCAGACATTATCTATTTTATTTATTTACACTTGATTTTCATGTTGAGCAAAAAATAAATCAGTCATTATTTTTTGTATTTATTTTTGCCAACAAAAATAGATTTAAATTTCACGTAATTTCGTAAAATATGCCCTAAATGTTTCAAATGAATTTTCAAAAGACTGTCAATTTAGAGGTAATGTGTGTTGGGCGATGTAAATGCTATTTGATTCAGTGTTTCCAATAATGTTTCAACAATTTCAATTTAAACAAATGTTAATTTTATTCTGCATAAAACACAACTTGAAAATTGTTATCAGTAGCACTAAGAGCTAAGAATTATATAATATATATAGCCATACTGCTGCTGTTTTGTCTGCTTTTGTATTTTGTTGTGGGTGTGTGTGTTTTGGGTATGTGTGTATGTAGTTATAACCTGAGTAGACGCCCAATTCAGGTGGACTGGACGCTGTAGTTGCTTGTGAAAGTGAACAACAATGAAGTACGTTAAGTGGGAGAAAAAAAATTGTTGGGGGAAAATAGGAATATTAAGAATACGTTCAATGGAAACAATGGCTGAACAAACAATTCATCGTTCATCGATAACGTCGCTCCCTTTCTCTGTCACGGTCACGGTCACGATCACGGTCTCGTTCGCGCTCGTCGTAGTGATCGTTGTGCCGTGTGTGTCTGCTGCTCCGCTCGTCCCGCTTCCGATCGTGGCGATGACGACCACGACTGTCGCTGCGACTGCTGCGACTTTTGCTGGGACTGCGACTACGACTACGCGAGTATTGCCTGTGCTTGTGCTTCTTCTTGTGCTTGCTGCTGCGCCGTCGCTCCCCACGGTCGCCTCGTTCTCCACGCTCGCCGCCGCCACCATAGTCTTTGTCGCGATCTGAGCTGCCGTAGGGCAGCATCGATGACATGGGCGGTGGCGGCTGCGGTGGGTAATCCTCGTAGCCACGGCTGCGTCCATAGGATGAGCCCGAGGCTTGAGTTGCATAGTAGTCGCGATCATCGTGATCATTGCGATAGTTTGCCGGCGGGTAACCGCCGCTGCCGCTACCTCCGCCTCCTCCCGCACCACCTCCACCGGGACGGGAGTTAGCATGACCAGGGCCACCGCCACGTCCCACGTCGTATTCGTCACAACCAGTGCCCACAGAGGCTGTCGTTGGGTTGGGTGTCGTTGTGGCCGCAGCTGCTCCTCGTCCCGTGCTCAGCTGATTGACGGTGATATTTTGTTCCCGGCAATATTGTTCGATCTTCTTCTCGATCTGCTTCTGAATGGGCACCGGTATCCGGGGAAACAGTGTTGAAAACCAGTCCAGCTTCGTCATGAACTGATACACCATCTGGCCAATGGTTTGCACCTACAAAGTACGAGTGGGGTGAGGAGTTAGTGTATCATTGTTGCTGTTGTTGTTTGTATAGTATATGGTTATGGTATTGATAGATTTGGTAGATTGGTGGCTCATACAGTTGACTCACCTGGCCGCCGCCCGCCTTCACATCAATCTCCTCCTCGTCCTGCAGATAGTCCTCATACCAGTCATATAAATCGCCAGGCGGTTGCGTATAGCGTAAGTACATAAATCCTGATGGGACGACGACACACAAGCAACAACAAGACATGACGACGACAATAAAAGAAAAACCATAGCTAATTAGCAATTTGCCAATTGACAAAAAGACAATCGAGACCAGCAGACAGTACAAGAACAATGCAATTTCGATATATATATCACTTAAATCGGTTATAAGGTATTCTAATGGTATTTTTCTTGTAGATTGTTTTTAAAAAATCTATGTAAATATAAACTGTAAATTAATTTTGATATCGAGAAAATGCTACAAAAAAAAAACAATATTTAATGTAAAACGTTTAAAATGCAAAGAGTTAAATCCTTATTGACAATAATTCAGAATTGATATCTTTGGATTGAGTCAAAAATATTATTAAATTAAATATAATTGAAATAAAGAAAGAAAAACGTTCAAGATGCAAATACTTATAGACAATGATTAAAATCTATCATTTCAATTGATATGCAATTATTTGAAGAATGCCACATAACTGATCTAAAACTGCATTCACTTAAGGATGATACCCCTTTTGTGTCCTTCTTGCCGCCATTTTGCAATTTTGCAATGATGCAAGCAAATAAGCAATGAATAGTTTTAGATACTACTGCATGCTGGCCTCGCAGAGACGTGGTGGGAAGAGAGAGCAGGAGCAGGAGCAAGCAACGGTACTGAGACGGCTGAACTCATGCGACTTACCAACACCTACCTAGAGCCCGAATGTAGGCCGAGTCTGTATGGTTGAGCAGTCCGTTGACTTGCTTCCGCGTCAGTCGAAGCGTATACAGCTTGTACAGCAAACAGTAGGCGGTGGACACGATGCCGCCGGCGCCAACACCACGTACCTACAAATATATATTTATGATATAATAATAATATATGTACACATATATATACATATGTATGTATATAGGGACTGATAGCCAACGATAAGCGCTACATTTCATAAACTCACACCGCCGCACATTCCCGTCTGGCCGGAGGTTTTGCGAGATCCTCGCTCCCAAGGCTCCATGTGCTTCACCTGGTAGTAGATCTCGTCGACGACCTCATGATAGGTTTTCAGCTTGAATAGGTGAACTGTGCGAGAGGGAGATGCATTTTTAGCGTGTTTTTTGGCGGGAATTTATTGTTTTTACCTTTGAAGTAGCTGGAACTCTGTATGTTGGCCAGGATAAGAGGATTCAGATTCATGGACGTCTCATTGCCCCAGAATGGCAGTGTGTTGTGCTGTTTGCCCCCCACACCCGCCTTTTTGCCGCCTCCTCCGCCGCCACCGGCTGAAGACGCCGTTGAATATTCTGTGTGCCAAAAAAGCCGCGCGATAAATAAGAGGCAAAACGAACGCACACATTCACAAATACACACATACGCACACGCACGGTGGAACACAGTTTTTATTTAGTACACATATTTATGGGAATTTGGATTGCCCGCAACGGAGCGCACACTACCTTACCTTCGTCCATGGCTTCACTTCAGTTGCCGGTACTTGCGTTGTGCATTCAACTCGACTTTTCAGTTACTTTAGTGCACCGCAACCGCTAACGCAAAGGCAATTTGCAAACGTTTACTGTGCCGCTGCAGTGAAAATGACAATGTGTAGATGTGCCGTTTCGTTCAGAACAAGCTTAACTCAAATGAACGCGTTCATTTCGTTCCAGGCGGAACCAATGTGTTCCGCATATTGCGATAACATGAATGAATGCGGTTAATATTGCTTCCCGAAGCTGCTCTGTTGCAAGAATGTTATCTTAAGCCAGTCACCTCTGTTATTTTACAGCCAATTATCGTGACCGCCATTTCGCCAGTTCACAAAACAAAACTTTCGTTGAGTTTTGTGACTGTTGGTGCGTCAATATCATATAAACATATTTGGCGTTACTTATTTTTATACGCTTAATACTTGTATAAAAACCACAATGCAAAGATCCAAATTCAAAAATTATGTGAGACAAGTGTTATCGATAACTAGCGGCATATAATAAAATTCAATCGATAAATATACTTCCATAAGGTAAAAGTGCGTTGGGTGCAGAGAATTTATTTAATACCCTTTTAAATGAAAATAAACCACTGCACAGACGCTGAAAATCATAAAGACCGTCGTATATTTCAGGAATTTTTTATTTTAGAAGCAGTATATTTTTTAATTTATTTCTGTAATACCGATAAATCGATGATTTTTTAATATTGTAAAACTGTGTAAATACTTTTTAGTAGTTTCACCGGCGGTCGAAATACGCTAACTAAAATTTTATATATAACATTGCATAGTGAAAGGTCTTAATATACACATTTTGGTATACAAATACTCAAAAGTACTTAATATACACATTTTGGTATACTGAATACTCAAAAGTACTCGAAGTGATTTTACTAATTATTGCAAGAGTCCGGCAGCCTCATTTTCCCGGAAAAATATCAATAATAAATGCACTTATCGATAAATGCCATAACACAATCGATGTTCCAGAAAATTGCTATAACATCGACGCATCGATAGTGCCGTCGATGTTGGTCCACCTCTAAGCAGAAAACAGCAGCAGCAGCAGCAGTATCAGTATTTGGGAATATAAAACAGTCCGCGGGCTGCGTTGTAATCAATTAAAAATCGGGCGAGTTGAAAAAATGCAGCCTCTGGCTGCCAGCAGCAGGCGTCGCCTCTCTGTTGCTGTGACTGGACGTGGTTGTGCTACGGACGTGGGTGGTATCCAGTGTCAAGCGAGCAAACTTTGAACGCAAGCGCAAACAACAAACAGCAATAAACGAAGTACGAAAGCAAAGCGAAAATAGCAAAGGCCAGACGGCAGCAGCAAAAAGAACAAAACAGCGAACCTCAAGCAAGCGACAAACTTAACGGAGAAACAGTGCAAAACAGCAGCAGTAGCAGCGACGGGAACAGCAACGAAGTTCAGGGTCATGGTCGGGCAGCTGTAGCTGAAGCTGAAGCCGTGTAATCGAACAGAAGCTGCCTGCTACGCAACGCAACGCAAAGATGTCGAGCGAATCGTCCACGGAGAGCGACAGCGAACTCTACGACCCGCTGGCGGATGAGCTGCACAACGTGCAGCTGGTGAAGCATGTGACGCGCGAGAACATCGATGCGCTCAACGCCAAGTTCGCCAATCTGCAGGAGCCGCCAGCCATGTACTTAACAGGTGGGAGACACATTGAAACATAGTTAATCACATAAAACAATCATTTAATCATTTGTTTTGTAGAATACCAAGAGCTGACCTCCAAGCTGCATGTGCTGGAGGCCAAGGAGCACGAGCTGATGGATCAGCTGAACGCCCTGCAGCAGGACGACGAGAGCCACAGCGATGCCCAGCATCTGAATCAAATGGATCACGTCGATCATCAGCCGCACTATCAGAATCAAACGCAAATCTATCAGGAGCAGCAGAGTCTCATCAACAGCTCCAACTACATGCCATTCGTGCCCAACTCTGCAACGGGAACGGGAACTGGCTCTGGCACCGCCAGCCAGTGCGGCACATTGACGCGACAACCCAAGGTGCTGCTGCGCGCCCATTTGCCCAATCAGCAGCGCACCTCCGTCGAGGTGGTGGCCGGAACGCGGCTCTGCGATGCGCTGCAGAAGGCGCTCAAACTGCGCCAGCTGGAGCCGTCGATGTGCGAGGTGAGCACAACGCCGCATAGCGGACGACAGCATATCATACCGTGGAACACGGACATTGGCACGTTGCACGTGGAGGAGATCTATGTGCGGCTGCTAGACAAGTTCCCGCTGGGGCCGCACATTAAGCATCAGTTCATACGCAAGACCTTCTTCTCGCTGGTCTTCTGCGAGGGCTGTCGCCGCCTCCTCTTCACCGGCTTCTACTGCAGCCAGTGCAACTTCCGCTTCCATCAGCGCTGCGTAGGCTGGGTGCCTCTCCTCTGCCAGCCCTTCTCCGTCGACAGCTACTACGAGCGCCTGTTGTCCTCCTGTCCCGACAACGCACTCGGCATGCCCGTCGCTGGCCGCGGCAACGCGGTGCGCTTCAATGTGGGCGGCAGTCGCAGGTGCAGCAGCAGCGGCAGCAGTAGCATCACAACCGCCACCACGGCCAACAACAGCAGCGCCAAGACGTCGGGCAGTCGGCAGGGGCGACCGCCGCGCATCAGCCAGGACGATCGCTCCAACTCGGCGCCCAATGTGTGCATCAACAGCATACGACCGATCACCACGGAGTCGCAACGCAGCCTCATGCAGGCGAGGCCGCCATTGCCAGTAAGTTGACCATTTGTAGCTTGTGGCAAAGGGGAATGGAAGAAGGCAGACAAACTATAAACTATGTGAGAATGAACACCCTAGATCTTAGACCCCTAGAAGGGCTAGAGAAGGAAACCAAACACAACTTTAGAGCTAGAATCGCAACGATAAGATAAATAATTTCTGAGACATTTATTTTATTTACAATCAGCTATAAGTGAAATGGAAGTCGCTTACAATTCTTACAACTATAGCTCGGTGGGGGTATATACAAACATTTACACACATTTTTTGAAATATAGATATTTACGTCTGGATTATATTAAGATTATTATAGCTCATTTACGATGTATTTGATATTAAGCAACTGAATATTGTGGCAGTTGAGGTTGAATATGTGCCGGTGAAGGGGGAAAAGTTTGTTTGAGTTTGCAAAAGCGGGCGTTGGCAAATGATATCGACCCCTTTTCGCAGAAATATCATATGTTACAAAATGTTTACTTTATAGAAGTGCGGTTTTCCTTTTTTTTCCATTATGGGTATGGACATTGATCCACATTTCACATGGATTACAATATTCATCCATAGTAAAACTATGTAAAATTTTACTAGACGATAGAAATAACTTTGCATTAAAGTCTTAATTGTGATATGTAGTGGCGTTAATTGTTAGTTGTTAATGCAACTCGGCAAATAAGGATAAGAAACTTGCTAGGCTTTAAAGCAACAATTGTAACAGCTCCGTTAGTTAGCATACAACTTTGCTGTTAACTGAACAATCGTGTTCGACTGCAATGCAAATGTTACAAGTTCTGTTAATTACAATTTTGTATGTTCTGATGCTGTTAACAGCGAAACATTGTCAACTTCTTTGTTGTCTCACTTCACTCTCTCTGCATCTGTTTAGCATCCCTGCACCGATCACTCCAACTCGACGCAATCCTCGCCAACCAGCACCATGAAGCACAATCGACCACGCGCCCGCTCAGCGGATGAGAGCAACAAGAATCTGCTCTCGCGCGATGCCAAAAACTCCGAGGAGAACTGGGTAAGTTAATCTCAATGCCATCACAAAACACTTGACCACCTGCATCTCTAATCACTTTAACTGTCTCTCGCAGAACATTCAAGCTGAGGAAATTTTGATTGGGCCACTGATTGGCTCGGGCTCTTTTGGCACCGTTTATCGTGCCCACTGGCATGGCTCGGTGGCGGTGAAGACACTCAAGGTGAAGACTCCCAGCCCAGCCCAGCTGCAGGCGTTCAAGAACGAGGTGGCCATGCTGAAGAAGACGCGCCACTGCAACATTCTTCTGTTTATGGGCTGTGTTTCGAAGCCATCGCTGGCCATTGTCACACAGTGGTGCGAGGGCAGCAGCCTTTACAAGCACGTCCATGTCAACGAGACGAAGTTCAAGCTCAACACGCTCATCGACATTGGGCGACAGGTGGCCCAGGGCATGGATTATCTGCATGCCAAGAACATCATCCACAGGTAAGCTAGCATCACATATCGAAATTCGCATTGATTTGATTGCTCAACTCTCGCTCTTTTAGGGATCTCAAGACAAACAACATTTTTCTGCACGAGGATCTGTCGGTGAAAATTGGCGACTTCGGCCTGGCCACCGCCAAGACGCGCTGGTCGGGCGAGAAGCAGGCGAATCAGCCAACGGGCAGCATTCTGTGGATGGCACCGGAGGTGATACGCATGCAGGAACTCAATCCCTACTCGTTCCAGTCGGACGTCTATGCCTTCGGCATTGTGATGTACGAACTGCTGGCCGAGTGTCTGCCATATCGCAACATTAGCAACAAGGATCAAATACTGTTTATGGTGGGTCGCGGCCTGCTGCGCCCGGACATGAGTCAGGTACGCTCGGATGCGCCACAGGCGCTCAAGCGTCTCGCCGAGGATTGCATCAAATACAATCCCAAAGAGCGTCCGCTGTTCCGGCCACTGTTGAACATGCTGGAGAATATGCTTCGCACGCTGCCCAAGATTCATCGCAGTGCCAGCGAGCCAAACCTGACCCAATCCCAGCTGCAAAATGACGACTTCCTCTACATGTGTCCCAGTCCCAAGACCCCGGTCAACTACAACAACTTTCAGTTCTACAACAGTGCCGGCAACATATAAGAGATCAAGAGGACTTGGAGGAGGAGCAGGAGGAAGAGGCGGAGGCGGAGGCTGTACCTGTACTTACTACCCAATGGATAGAGGGAGAAGCATCTTCAAGCTTCTCCGAATTGTTGTTTTATTTTTAATTTTATTCAAGTAAAATGCAAACAAGTTGAAGCGAGAGGGCGCGATGTGCAGCGAATCAGAGGGGGAAGGCAAGTGTATTGCGTTCTCTCTCTATGTCGCTCACTCGCTCTTTTGTGACCTCAGCCTGGAGAAACTTCAATGTGCATTTCTGTTATCATCATCATCGACTACAACTGAAACAACTATTACTGTAAACAAAATACTAATTACAACAATGTAACGCGCATATGTACAAACATTTAAACACACACACACTCACACAGTGACACTCGCACACACACACACACATACACGTTAGGCATCTACTAAACTAGCTGATCGAGAAATTACATTATAAACAAAACAAAAATATACTACTTTATTACTATAACAATGAAACTATGTTCTTTATTGATTATTTAGCGAGGAGCAACTATTTAAACATAACGGCTGGCAATCGCCAGCACCTTGGTGTAATCGGCGCCCTTCGATAACGTCTTCTCCTTGAGGATGGTTCGCAGGACTGTCGGTATCGGAACGTGAATGCGAGTGCCCAGCGGACTGCCGTTGTCATCGATAAGTACCAGATTGTTGCTATCGAACTGCGGCTGCTTCAGTCGCTGCTTCTGTTTCAGGCCCACTAAGATGCCCTTCTTCATCTGGCCCTTGATGGCCACCAGCACCTTGTCACCGACGAGGCCGACGCCCCGCTTGTTGTACACATGGATGCAGCGGGGTGGACGACCTTCGGCCATCGCACGCTTCCCCAAATCACTGTTATCCACGACGCGCAGTCGAGCCAGTTTCCGTATCTCGCAGCATGCCGGCGTCGTGTGCAGCTGTTGACAGAGAGAGTTGGCGGTGGCGGTGGCGTTGGCGGTGATTGCCAATGGAGTACTCGATGTCAGCAGCTTTGCATTGCCGGCCCTCGTGATGTTTCTCAGCAGGATTTGCGCCATTTGATCCAAGGCTCGATGCTCGTTTTGCAGCGGCTGATTTCAACACAACAAATGCAATTATACAATGACTATCGATATATCGAGGGCGTGCTGCCATCAATTGTCATTGCGCTGCTATCGATAAGCTTTACACGCTGGCGATATTCATTCACATCACAATTAATATTTTATATTGATTATTTTTACTTTTCATGAATGATAATATGCATTCTAAAGTTTCAATAATATAGGAAATAAGGTCGACTTTGCAATGTACATAGGGATATTTAAAAAAAATATATATATTTTAATTTAAATAGATACCAAAAAAATGCCATGAGGCGTTAAATTTAGCAGGTATTACGCAATTGATTTTTTTATCGATATGTAATTATCGTCGATGCGCAATGTTGCCCTATCAATAATTAATCTTGAGCACTGCAACTTGGGCGCCAATTTTAAATTTATTGTTTTCCATGGAATAAAAATTTGTGTTGTATGGTGTACTAGTTATTGTACAATATACTTAAAATTATTGCAAAGACATTAACATTATAGGTACTTCAATTTGTCTATAGTTTCGTCAAGAATTACTTTACATATGGTATAGATATATCATATTTATAATAAAAGAAATGAAAACATATAAAGCTTTGTTCTTATTGGGCTTCTTAAAATAAAAAAGCTTCAAACGAAGTGGTAGGTAAAATGAGTAATAAGAGGCAATTTGGTTATTTTCTTGGCAACTACATTTAAAAATATGCTACGTTTAACGGTTGTTAAATTCAAATAAAAAACGTAAAGTTCAAATTCAATGTAAAATATGTTCAAATTTAAACTAAGTTAAATTAAAATTAAAAAATTAGCATGCATCTAAAAATTCGCAATTGATTTGAACGTAAAATTCAAAATAAAATATGTTGAATTAAAATTCAATTTACGTTAAATTTAAAGTACGTTAAATATTAATATATCAAGATATCGAGATAT